>CM033719.1:54330817-55530817 GCA_019671005.1 Hibiscus mutabilis
ATTTCTTGGCCAACTGGTAGCGGAGGGGTCTTTCCCTTTTCTTTTCGTTCGGTTGGGCTCATTCGTTCTCTTAATGTGAGAGCGCCTGGACACATATTTTTCTTTTGGGCCTATAAAAAAATTAGGGGATCCGGCCTTTTTTTGGGGAAAAAAGGGCATAACATCGGGTCATCCTTTTTTTTCGTCGAATGTTTCTAGACCTCATTTTTTGATATCGTTACTTATATGATCATTTCATTGTCTACATTATCAAACATACCTTTCTCTATAAAAGTAACTAAGGAATCATTCAACCATTCATCTGCCATACGGTTGTGCAGTCAATTTTTTATAAAGTGCATCGCATAAAATGTTCTTCCATTGTTGCAATTGCAACAAATAGAACTAAAGTCATCTTCAGAAGTAAATACACAAGTGGGTACACAACATGCTTCATTATCTCAACTATTTTTTTCAAATAAATCAGAAAGTCTTTTTAGATCACAAAATCTTTTAATTGAACAAACATCAATAATATAATTCGCAAGCTGACAATCAAGTAACATAATGTCTCATGTAGAAAATTCATAAGCATACATTTGGGCAATGTAAATAAACTTTTTCTTATCAAAAGAAAGATATAAGTTTCTTGGAGTCAAGCAAGTCACACACAAAACAACAACAACTATGTACTTGTCTCAAAAACGATTATTATGCTCTTGAAGTTGCATATCAATCGCTTGATAAAATAATTAAATCTGAAAATGATACAAATTTGAAATTTCATAGACTTTACTCCTAAACCTCCCTAAAACAACAAATACATCTTCCATATTTGGAACCTCAATGTTATTCTTTTCACAAAACAAAGAAACTTTTTCAAGTAAAGATTGTCATCCCACATCTCTCATCATTTGTAATCGTTGCTTGGACACACTAATTAACTGCATAACATTACACAATTTTTGGCTAGTGACCAAAATGTAAATTTTGAAAGTTTTGTGGCTGAAGTATAAAGTTTAGAAAAGTTCAGGGACCAAAGTGTAATTTTCAAAATCTATGTATTTTAACCCCGTAAATGAATAGTTTACCCCCAAGAATGACGTTTTCATATTACTCAGATTTTTGGTACAAAATTTGTGTTAATGGCTATAAAGCGATAAAGTTTAAAAAATATTCGGATAATCAGATCGAGCTAAAATTTCAAAGATGGTTCCATGAACCTTAGAAGAGTTATAAAATATTATTTTATATATTTTTTGATGTTAAAAAGGTTAGGAAAAATTTAAATCGATTGAAATGACATGGAATGACAATTTTGTGAATAAATTGATCGGTAAAGGGCATTTTGGTCATTTCACCCAATAGGGACATGGAATGAATTTTGATATTTCTTTTATGGATGAATAGTGGCTGATTAGAATCCAAATAAGTTTATTTGGAATGTTACAAAATATAATGTTCGATTTATGTTTTTGAGTTGTGATTTAAACCTTAAACACTTCATAAACCTTGAAGAAGATTATGGTTTAGGGATCCAACCTTAAATTAGGTTTTATGATGATGAGTTAGTAATCTTGCAAGCTTGATTTGTTGTTTGGAATCAAAACCCTAAATTTAAACCCTAAAAGACTAATTTAACAAAGTGTTAAAGTTAGGGGTTCAATTCTTATTTTTAGAATTTGAAATGTATTTATGTTATTAATGATGTTAGAGACATGAAAATGAAGTTAGAATGCTAAACCGACGATTAATCGCTTTAGTGACCATTTTGACAATTTGTCAAACTTGAATGGTCTATTTGGTAAAGAGGATATGTAGGAGTAAATTTGATTTTTAGTTAAAATGATGGAATTAAGGTAGTAATGTTGATTAGAGGACTAATTTGCAAACTTAAGAAGCTTGAATCCTTGTATTGGAAATTTGGTGACCATTTTGACAAATCAAGAGATATTAGAGGAGTAAAGGTTTAAGCTTATTATGATGAAGGATGTAAAGAGAACATATGAATACAAGCTTTATTCTAGCCATTTGAAGTAAAGTGATGGGACTAAAGTGACAAGTAGAGAAATAAGGAGAAGTTGGTGTAAATTAGATGCTATTCATGGAAAGTTATGTTGGAATTTGAATTATGGCAGTAAGTTTAAAAATTCGCCATAAATTCTACAAAAATAGTTAGATGATGAATTTTATACCGTTGTAAAGATTTGTTAGTCTAGTTTCGTTTCCAACAAATGGAAACTGATTTCGAGTTCCGAGTTAAAAAATATGAATTTTTAATCGAATGAAGGTCAGAAAAATTACAGAACAGTTTCTGCCTGGACAGATTTGTGACGTGAATGTAAGGAATATCCATAATTTTTGTAGATTTTATTAATTTATGTGGCTTATACCTTTAGAACCGTTATCGAATCTGATTTCTGTGGTAGAAAGGAAATTGAGATCCAGTATGTATTCTGCCCTGTATAAGTAAATCTTTGAAGGTAGCACAATGGAATTTGAAACATTTTGTATTTAAATGTTAGTCAACAAGCTCAGAAGAACTAATGGAAGTTCAAATTGGTAATTAAGGACCATAATGAGCTTTTGAACAGTACAAGGAAGAAAGGAAAAATATTTGGAAATTTTATATTTGAGTGATTATATTAGACAACATATTTAAGGTATTGTTAGATTTGAATCTAACAAATATTTTATTTTATTCATGTGATTAATGGAGTCAAGTCCGAATCAAAGAAGGTTCGAGGTACTTTGAAAGCAAAGATCTAACTAGGACTTAGTGAGACATTGTGTTAAGTGCCCAAGGTGAGTGCAATGCATACATAACATGATAAATAGATGTTTTATACATCATTAGGAAGACTTGCGATGAGTCTACCTTATTTATATATTGGCATGATATTTATGTCATTGATCATATATTGACATGTTTTAAATAAGTCAAAGGTTAAACATAAATGCATAGATCACCAGTTATGTATGATGTTATATTATGAATGTTATTTCGAGTATGAATTGCCCAATGTTAAAAGATGTTGATATACATTGCCATGGATGGAATAAATATGGAATATATGCCCAAGTATGTTAATGAGGGACAGGGTATAGTTGGCATGCCATAGAGTCCAGCAGCACGCTGTATACTCGGTTTAGCAATATAGTGTATATAAAAGACACTTATGTGCGGATGGTTAGCACAACCTTATGTGCGGTTTTGACTCGTGTACCCAGGGTCCTCATAGGCTTATATTTGGGTTATGGTTTATGGTTAATAAAAGATAAACATGTGAATAAGTTTATGAGCTTTTGGAATAAATGACAAGTATATTGGTAAGAAATTTGTATGTGATTTATATCATGTTAATATATGAATAGCATAATGGATTTACATGTTTAGTGATCATGATGCATTTATACATATAAGGCATATTATGACAAATAAACAAGCATGAAAATCTTATGACATTAGCATGTAGTAAATCATTACTAATGCAATGTGAAAGTTGATGCTTTGGCATATATATCATGTTATATAAACATAGCCATGAAGTCGAATAAAGTTTAAATTATTGTTATTAACTTCCTTTATTGTCTCACTAAGTTTGTACTTAGCGTGTGTTTGATTGTACACACGCATGTAAATCAAGATGAGAATGAGAAGAGCATTGCATCAATATTGGAAAGCTCAACAGGTAATCACAGTAATGACATCCTAATTGAGGTTTGATTATTATAGTGGCATGTATACTTGCTAAACCTATTTGAGTTGTGATTGGCCTTTAAAGTTCGTTATGGTTTCAAGATAATTGGCGTTTATGGAAAGATTCAAAGTTAAGAGTAACCTCAAGTGATGAGTTGCATGCTAAGATAATTGAGAGCATGTATGTTTTATGATAGCCAGTTGTTCCCTATAAGCATACATAACATTTGAAGACATTTGGGAATTGAATTAGGATGAATTAGAAATATGAAAATGCAAGAATGTGCATTTTAGGACAGGGTGTACCAGTACTCAAGATTTGGGGTTCAAAATTATCAAAACTTGAATTTTGTTTCAAATATCATTAATATTTAAGGATAGTAAAGTTGTGACATTTCTGATTCGTATTCGTCGTATGGATACGAAAAGGGGGTGTTACACACAATGTCTTGATCACTCTGTTGTAATGCTTGAGATAATTCACTAGTAACCCTCAATATATTTTTCATCAAATGAAAATTAAAAACAAACTCAAAAGACCGTAAAGAATTCAACAACATACAAGCTTCAGCTTTTTGTTCTGAGTGTGTGCTATCTTCCTCAATAATTTCAAGCACATCCATCATAGAAGAGAATATAGTAATCAAACTAACAACGGTTTATAATCTAAACCCGAACGAGTATCTTCATCTCTCTTTACAACTTCTTGATTTAATCTACGAATAAAAATTCTCTGCCCCTTTTTGGTGCCCCTATTTATGCCCCAATATTAAAAAAATAAGGTTTAAGGTTTATGTTTTAAGGTGTAGGGTTTAATTTTTAGGGTTTAGGGTTTATGATTTAGAAATTATAGTTAGTGTATGGTTTAATTTTTTAGTACCGAGGCATAGACATGGGCATAAAAAAAGATAGGAGATTTTTGTTCTTAATCCACCACCACTAAAGATTTCACCACTTCGTAATGCTTCTCTTATCTTAATCATTTGACTAGATTGAAGAATTTCTTCTCTTACATGAAGCATCAACCACACTAATCATATTACCTTAATTTCAGGGTGGGCAAAAACAAATTCTAGAGTAGGTACAAATACATAAATTGAATATTTAACAAATTTTTTCTTCAGGGTGGGCACCTTAATGTACATCCGCCACTGTTTATAATGTAGATAAATTATTATTAGCCAAATTATTATTATATTTTTTACTTGTAGATAAATTATTTATCTTCATTAGCCAACTTCGCTTTTCTGGCTTGTAAACTCGTCGGAGATCCTTTGCACACTTCTTCACCGAGTGCAGTGCAGTGCAAGTCAATCACAAACACAAGTTATCCATTCTCTATCAAATGCCAATTCCCAGTGCTAAATGAGCCCAATATCAACCCAAAAGGTGTCTAAGAAGCCCAATTGGAGTGAAAGCAGTTAGGAATAGAAAATTCTTTTAATCCATTGCTTATGGGCTTATATTTTTTATACCAGGCTATGGCCCAAAATGAACCAGGCTTCCCTCTTAAAGCCTAAATCACAATTTCAGCCCAACAACCAACTTCCCAATGATTCCCAGATTTACCCAATAAATAAATAATGTCCACAATTAGAATTATTTTGTTCTTATTAATGTGAGAAATTAGTAGTGAAACTTTTTCACTCCCATGCTACCTTGTATTTTAATTAGGGTTTATGATTTAAAGTTTAAGTTAGAATTTATAATTTAAGGGTTACGATTTATGAGTTAGAATTTGGAGTTGAGAATACCGTAAATAGGATATATAACAACATCAAAAATCTGCTTGTGAGAAGAAAAAAAAAACGAATGGTGCATGAGATAATCACCTATTCGGGTACGGTGAAGCTTTTTGCTTGAGACATTGAAATTTTCAATATCTCAATATTTATGGTTTTATTATTTCAAAAAATGTAAATAATAAATTGAATTAAACCAAACTTGTAGTGGTGTTTTAGCAACGGCCATGTTGAAACCAATCACGGTGTGTGTTTTAAAATGCAAAAGGCAGATGAAAAAGTGGTTTCTCAAAGTCATCATTTTATTTTGTCCTTTGAAGGCAAGGAGAGTATCTTAGCACAAATATCATGTTAAACCTTATTTTTCCTAACATTAAAAACAAGAATTTCCCAAGTTCCCATCCAACCAAAAACATTATCATACAAGCTTCCCAACATCTTTCACCACTCCCATAATCTGGGAGTCCAATTTTGTAAGTATATATATTTAGAGAGAGAAGGGGTACTACTAGGGCAATCTATTCGCTTAATTTCCATATAAAACAGTTAATTTCTAGATAGATAATGTTTTTATTACATTCTTGGGGAAGACATATATGTATATGTATCATGTATCATGTATGTATATCCATAAAGCTTAAAAAAAATTCAAAAATAAATCCAAATGGATTCAACTGAAATTACTATGTAAGAAGATAAATTAGGGCCAACAATCAAAAGAAATAATATGATTTTGATTGATCCAAATATTTGGTTTTAAAGAGAATCTTATTCAACATTATAATATCAACGTGGAGTGAAACGAAACCGTTGACATTAACGATGTACCATTTGCAATTAAATCTAGGGTAAAGTACAGAAACGATCAATAAACTATCTCTAAAAATATAAAATGGTCATCAAACTTTCAAAAATTACATAATGTGCATTAAATTTTAGTTTTTGATAAAAAATGATCACTGAGCCGTTAACTGAGAGACGTGACAGTTACAAAAATTTGTATAATATCATATTTAATCTTCAATATTTACACATTCAATCAATTTAGACATCAATAACGAGTGTTAAATTAGGAATAAATTGATTGAATGTGTTAACATGGAGGATTAAATGTTCTATTATTCAAATTTCTGTAACTGCCACGTCACCCACTTGACGACAGTTAACGGCTCAATAACTATGTTATATAAAAACTAAAATTTAATGCCTATTATGTAACTTTTAAAAGTTTACTGATTATTTTATATTTTTAATAATAATTTAGTAATCATTTGTGTACTTTAACCTTAAATCTAACGAGGAGATGAGGATGATAATGAATCCAAAACAATGGTTATCAAATCACATGTCAATCCTTCAGTTTGGTCGGCTGTTTAATCAGTCCCAAACAATTAAAAAAAATCCCCAGTGCTAGATTCGAAGCAACAAGCTGCCCTTCACGTGGAATTGTGAATTTGTAATTTGAGGTGGTCCACTCTCTTGATGGATTAGATTTAACTTAATTATTTAATTTTAATTTGGACAAGGATAGGAGATTTGATTAAAATAATATTTAAAGCAGTAATATTAAAATATTAGTGTTTGGAGATTTATTAATCGATCTTGTGACAAAAAATGTTCATATTATCTTATTTTGTATGAGTTCAAATCTTAATATGAGATAATACTACTTTAATTAATCAAAAATATATTAGTGTTTGCATTTGGACAAACGGCTCTACCAAATTTCTAGCCTTTGATTTGTGCTGTTTCGTTTCATATGTTTCTAAAGGGAAGAGAGGACTATGTCTTCCATTTTTTGAAGACTTAAGCTGTGTTTTTTTGTTGAGTTTAGCGACTCAAACGGGCAAACACTCATTTTTTTTGCTAAACCGTCAACATTAGCCACCAAATGAGCATTTATTCACCGTTTTTAACGCTCAAACGGGCGTTTATTGACAGCTAATTTTTTTAGCATATGAAAACGAACGTTATAGCTCCAAACCTCAGTTAAGGGCTGCAATGAAAAACTAAACCTTAGCTTCTTTTCTTCACAAGATTCAACTCATTGCTTATTATTATTATTGGTTAAAGTGTTCTGTGTCGAGGAAATTTAGGATGAGTTTCAACGATAGATCTTTATTCAGGTTTGTTTGTTTGTTTATTTATAAGTGTGTTTGCATTTGGTTCACATTTGTTAAGAATTTTAAAATCACGTTTGTTATTTGTATTTGCTTATTTAAAACTATATGTTTGCATTCCTTCATTTAACATTGGAGAACAATTGAAAATTTGTTTATGAATAATAAACAATTAAATAATAAATAAACAAATTTCTTATTTTTTTAGATATTAATAATTATATTAAAAATAAAATAAGAATACATTGATAAAAATATTAAGTATATAATAATCGAATAATAAACAAGCTCTGAATGGTTTAGTAAGCAAACTTTTTTTGAATAGTAAACGAACTTTAAATAATGCGCATGAACATAAATGACAATATATCTTATTTGTCTTCGGTTCATTTAAAAAGTAAATTTAGAGAAATCTATTAATTGATCGAGTGACAAAAAATATTCATCTTATCTCATATTATATGAATTTAAATTTTAGTATGAAAATACAATATCTTTATTTAATAAAAAAACAAATATAAAATATTGTTCAATTGTATTTATTAATTTGATAAATAAACATAAATAACAAAAAACCGAATTATTTATGAACTGCCCGCCCAGCATCCTATTCATCAACGCCCTTAATAAAAACGTTCTTGTGAATTTTACCTTGTTGTTGGACACCTAATAATTGTGAACTCGAGAATTAGCTTAGCTAGGGACAAAACTCGATTCAATTTGAAAAAAAAATTAAATTATTCAACTTGACTCAATGTGAAAATATTTTACTCGATTCGTAATTTTATAAACTCAACCCAAATCGAAAAAAATTTCAAATAACGTTTGAGTTATAAATTGAAAATTCAAATAACTCAAAATTTTTAGTAATTAGTGTATTTGTTTTCAAGTTCTAGTCGAGACTCTCAATTATGTCTTTATATATATATATTGTACGTGGTTATAAAAAACCATTTAAATTGGAACTAATTAGTATCGTAACATTATAAATATTTACAATTAAATTTGAACAAAAACTCAAATAACTCAACTCGAATTTTATAAACTCTACTTGACTCGAAAATTTCAAATAAAATTTAAAATATAAAATATGACTCATCGACTTGATTAACTCAAAAATTTTAATTTAACTCGATCGAACTCCCACCTCAAAACTTAGCACGATGATATGTCATCATATCAAATACTGGTCTTTGATTTAATATATGGGTAAAACTTTGATACACAGGCTGTGAAAATTAATTTTACACAAACTTGTGTATTTACACTATAAAAACCCAAATCCTAAATTTCTAACCCTAACCCTAAAAAACTAAACCCTAAATCTTAAACCCATACACTAAATTCTAAACACTAACACTAAATTTTAAACCCTACAACCTAAACCTTAAACTAAAATCCTAACCCCTAAAACTAAAAGGCACGTGTAAACTAAAGTTTACACGGCCTGTGTATCAAAGTTTTTTCCTTAATATATTACAATAATAAAAATAGGTTTTTCTAAAAGAGTAAATGACTAAAGTGAGGTTTTGCCAAGGAAAGTTTTTAAATTAACATATATTATTGCATTAACCATTAGTAGAAATTATATTAATTATTTTTAATGTATAATAATACTCTCTTATATATATATATATATTAAATTTTTAATATTTAATAATTATATTGAGTCTCAATTTATATTATTTAAACTTTTAATAAAAAATTCTTTTAAAATTATTTTTTTATTCATCATAAGAAACATGAGTTGAAATCACTTCGTCTACAAGGTGTATGTACATTATCAAAAGGTTAAATATATGTATGAACAAATACTACCTTATACTCACCTTTAGACTATTAAAAAAATATTTATTTCTTTCACGTCTTATAATCTTATTTAAGAGTCTTCAACCACACTCCACCAACAGATGAGTGTAGTGGCGGCAACAAGACTAAGAGACAGTAGTCTTGACCTTTCAAAAGTGACATTCTTTTATTTAATCTCTTTGGAAATTAAAAAAATATATAAATCAGTATATTATAGTAAATAAAGCAAAAAATAATAATACTAAAGAGATAGGAGAAAAGAGGGAGATTTATTATTTATTCTCAATATTGAAGTTGTGTACAATGCTTTTATCAAATCATCTATTTATAGCATAAGAAGTACATAATATAATGAACTCCAATTAATGAAGATAATATTCTTAACGATAAAGTAAATCAAATCTCCTAGATAAAGTTCTAATCATGATATACATTCATATAGATAAATATTCATAACACTTCCCCTTAGATGTCTATGAAGATAATATGCCTCGTTAAAACCTTGTGGGGAAAATTTTCTTAGGGAAGGAAAAAGAGTACACACAACTTTGATATCATAACATGTTGCCCCATTAAAAATCTTACCAGGAAAACCCTTTGAGACAAAACCTTGGTTAAGCGGAAAAGAGTGCAACACGTATTTACTCCTCATCGTAAAAAATCGCGTAAGATCTTTGAGTCTTCATAATTCAATCTTGAATACTATTTTACTGAAGATGAAGATAGTAAGAGATAAAACTTTGGAGCAATATGTTTCATTTTGTCATTTTTGATGTATCCACATTTCGATTGAGATATAAATTTTGCATTATCTCCACACAAGATAGCTTGTGAAAGTAAATCACATATATTCTAAATATGTTGGATCATTGGTCTTAGCCAAACACATTTTTGGCTTGTCTCGTTTATAATAATTATTTCTACATGATTTGAGAAGACATCGATGAATGTTTGAAGATATAAAAGTAATGATCATTGCAGCATTTAGATGATATTTCTGGACCAACTAATAAATGGTGCTTCCAGTCCAATGATTTATTTATTTTTCTTTCGAAGATAAATTTTGTTGAGATATTTGATTTTGATATAACTTAAAGAAAATATTTTTGGACTTAAACTAATTTGCAAAAATATTTCAAAAGCCCATAAACTTGACAAATATGTTTGAAAGTTTTTCAAATGATTTTTGACATGATTGAAATGATTTTAAGTAGCCAAAGTGTCAAAAATAGGTCTTGAGTGCCGGTACAGTTTGACCCGTACCGATACTCAGAGTGTATGTATCGAAACAACTTTTCTAGTACCGATATGCCTCTTTGTCCCCGAGTTTTGGAAAATTCCAGTAGCCAAAAGGTGTACCGGTACAGGCTTATCCGTATTGAAACCCTAGGGTTCGTACCGATAAAAATGCCCAACGACTCTTTCTATTTTGAGCAGGTGTATTGATACCTCTACACACGTACTAATGCTGTTGAGCCCAAAAGTGCATTTATTGCTGGAATTACAGTCTCCAACAGCTCCAAACCAACCCCAATGGCTAGTAACAAACACAAACTCCTTTGAGGGTTTAAAAGACCTCTTCAAGCAACCATGTAACAACAAGAAACAACAGTGACAACATTCATGTATAGAGAAAGTGTTTTTGAGCTTTAATTGTAAATTTTCTTTGTAGAATACACTTGTTAGTTTAATTGTTATATTTGCTCAAGTGTTAGGTTTTGGGTGAGTACTTAATTTTACAAACACATAGCCTTGTGAGGTTTTCCCTTGTTTGCACATTTGTTTTCAATTTTAGAGAGAGTTTTACAAGACTTTGGGGTATAAGTCTTGTGTTGTAAGGGTTATCTCCGTGAGCCTGGAAAAAGGAAAGAAATTCAATAGTGAATTTGGGAAAATCCTTAGTAGGAAACTAAGGTAGTGAATGTAGACTTTGGTTAGACAGTCGAACCACTATAAATTCTTGTGTTAATTTTTTAAATTCCAATTGCTTCCACCTCTATCACTTAAAAACTAATTCACCCCCTCTTGGTTATCTCGGTTGATCGTTCAAGCTTCTCAATAATTGGTATCAGAGCTTCGACTCTACATCGGATTAACATCCTAGAGTCAATCCTAGAGGTGCTCAATCTTTCTACACCAATCGGTGATTATGACGTAATCTATCGACAAACCTTCTTACTTGAAGGTGCCAACTACTCTTATTGGAAGAATAGGATAATATTCTTCATGAAGGCCAAAGACTATCGTCTTTGGGATATTATTCTTAATGGCCCGTTCATCCCACAAAGAAGCAAGCCGGAATAAAATATGAAAGATTGTAAGAAGATAGAGATAAATGCAAAGGCCTTGCACATTTTATTTTATGCACTTGGTCCGGAAGAATACTCAAGGGTTTTTTCTTTTAAAAATGCCAAGGAAGTATGTGACAAACTTGAATTCACCTATAAAGGTACAAATGAGGTAAAGAAAACCAAGATTGAACTTCTCAACCTCAACTATGAGAACTTTAAGATGGACCCAGAAGAAGACATCAAAGCTATGTTTGATCAGTTCTCCACCATAATCAACGAGCTTAAAGGATTTAGAGAGATGATTCCAGAGGACAAGTTTGTGAGGAATTTGACTTACTCATTTCCCAATTCATGGGATTCCAAGAAGTGCGCAATCATAGAAGCAAAGAATTTGAAGAAGGTCAAGCTTGACAAGCTCATGGGATCTTTGCTCACCCATGAAATGATGATATCGATGGGGAAAAAAGATAGAAGAGCAAGACACTGAATTGAATGTTGCTCTTAAATCCTCCTCAAGAATTCAAGAAGAATCAAGTGAAGAGGAGGGTGAATATGATGAAGAAGAAAAGATGGCCAAGCTCTTCAAGAAATTCACCCGATTCATGAAGCAATAAAAGGAAGAATTAAGATATGAATCAAAAATAAAAAAGGAGGGATCCCATGCTTCGAATGCAAGAAGCCGGGGCACACCAAATATGATTCTCCTCGTTTGAAAAAGAAGGGATCAAGCCATAAGAAGAAGGCATTTGTGGCTACATGGAGTGATGAACAAGACTCCACCGATGATGAGGTAGCCAACCTATGTCTCATGGCCATCCAAGATAAAGAGGTAACTTCTAGCTCATCTAATTTAAATCCCTACATTTTTATGAGTTACAAGATGCCTACGATGATTTGGTTTTGGAGTTCAAAGCTTCATTTTTGAAAACAAGAAATTGGTTTCAAAATTAAAAATGAACTGGTTTCCAAAACTAAATTAGAACTTGAAAGCAAACTTGATCTAATGCAAGTTATTTTTAAATATTCTGAAGTAAAAATTTCAAACTTGCAAAATTTACTTTTTAAAGTTCAAGAAGATCATCAAAAGGAGTTAGATGATCTTAAAAATGAAAAGGTTTTGATTTACAAAAATCTTAAAAGGGAAAATGGAGAATGCTCCAAAAATAATTTTGTAAAATCAAACTTTTACCAAAGACAATCTAGTTCTCCTAGATTTTTTAAAGGCAAAATGGTTAAGGACATTTGGGTCCTTAAGCGACTAATTTGTTCAAATAAAAATGAAGACATTGAAAAATGAATTCCTAAGGGGACTAAAATTTTTGGGACTAATGCCATTGGATCCAAAGCAATTTGGATACCAAAAATTACTTGATTGTCTATTTGTAGGTGTGCTTGAGCCATTGATAATCAAAGTCGAAATCTTGGAAGCTCATGACACACAAAGAAGGAATGACACTTGGAGAAGAAATTGCAAAAATATTTCAAAACTCCATAAACTCGAAAAATATGTTTGAAAGTTTTTCAAAGGATTTTTGACATTTTTAAATGATTTTAAATAGACAGTGTCAAAAACAGGTACCGAGTAGAGGTACAGTTTGACCTATACCGATACCAAAGTGCCCGTACCGGTACAACTTTTCGAGTACCGATACGCCACTTTATCCTCGAGTTTTGGAAATTTATAGTAGCCAAAAGGTGTATCGGTACATGTTATCCGTATCGAAACCCTAGGCTTCGTACATATACATCTGTACCGAGTACTGATACCCTTCACAAAAATGCCCAACGACTCTTTCTATTTGAGCAGGTGTACCAATACATCTCCATGCATACCGATACCACTAGGCCCAGAAGTGCATTTATTGCTGGAATTAAAGTCTCCAACGGCTAGTAACGGCCACAAACTCCTTTGAAGGTTTAAAAGTCCTCTTCAAGCATCCATGCGCAACAACAAGAAACAACATTGCCAACATTCATGTATAGAGAAGTGTTTTTGAGCTTTAATTTTCAATTTTATTTGTAGAATACACTTGTGAGCTTAATTGTTATATTTGCTCAAGTGTTAGGTTTTGGGTGAGTTCTTAATTTTGCAAACACACAGCCTTGTGAGGTTTTTCCGTGTTTGTACATTTATTTTCTCTTTGATAGAAAGTTTTACAAGACTTTGGGGTATAAGTCTTGTGTTGTAAGGGTTATCTACTTGAGCCCAGAAAAAGGAAAGAAATTCAATAGTGAATTTGGAAAAATCCTTAGTAAGAAGCTAAGGTAGTGGATGTAGACTTTGGTTAGAAAGTCTAACCACTATAAATCCTTGTGTCAATTTTTTAAATTCTAATTGCTTCCACCTCTATCACTCAAAAACCAATCCACCCCCTTTTAGCTATCTCGGTTGATCCTTCGAGCATCCCAACAAATTTATTCACATCGAACAATTTTATAATCATTAGGTACTCACTAAATATGCTTTTATCCATATTGAATCTTCTTTAAGATTCTTTTAGCTTATGTCCATTCATAGACAAAAATACATATTTAAGTGCTTGATCTTCAGGTCGAGACAAAATTTGATCGCAAGATTCTTTTTCCCAAATACTTTCATTAAATAATCAAATGCTTTAAAAGCTCTTCATGAGTTTCTAATTTGAAGCTCTTTAGGAATTCTAATGATATTCAAATTATCATAATAAATCTTGATCCAAAATCCTTTATAAAATGATAAGGAAACATGGTCATTTTTATCGTATTTCCTCAATAAGTACTTACTAAGGCGATTATGCCAAATACACCAAAATATAAATATTAAAGGAGACATATCTAAATAAATTTCTTTAGAAATTTCCAAATGCTTTTAGCATTTTAAATCCTTTAGGGATCCAGAAAATAATTAGACGCATATAAAATATTTTATAACTACCACAGTGGTTGCATCTACCATGAAGTAATTAAACTTCTTCATACATCATAATTCAAGTTGTATTTATATCTCACGACTACTTTTTTTACCCTGCTTACATTACACCTTTAGGTGTTTAGACTATTGGTCCAAAAACTTCACTTCTGAAAGTTCAAAGTGTTTTCTTTTTTGGCCAATCATTTCATTATCTATACTTCTGGATAGATTTCTACCAAAGATCCTCGTTTTTCTTTCTTTTGTTCTATAAAAATTTTATTTGAAAAACTATTGTCGACAACTTTTCTATTTTAGTTCCATTCTTTTATCGTAGTGACATAATTTATTGAGATCTCTTTTCATAATCTTTATTTAGGTACCTAAAACTCTTCTAGAGTTTTATTAACAGTTATGTCTTGGGTCTCTTCAGGAGCACATGCCTCCATTAAATGATCATCACATACTATTTTCTATTTACTAGAATTTTGATCATAGGAACCAATTTCAACTATCATGCTTCAGGCATGATTTACATCCATTCGCTCTAACATGTTATCCTTTTGGGATTTCAATTTAAATTTGGAGCATTTTCAGCCGGTATATGATACTTGATTACTCTCATTAGGTTACTAAATATGTCTAGCAGATGACATGTAATAACATGAATTATCTTATGAACTTCTGGTTCATATACGAGGATCTAAAGAATCATAATTCATTTTTTTCTTCATCCAACTGATTATTATCTCTCCTTGATGTTGAGAAAAATCATGTCATAAATGACTCTCCAATTAATGTTTAATATATATATATATATTCTCAACTCTTTTTATATACCTATTTTGTGTGTTGTTGTGTGTGAAAATATCAATCATAATAGAGAATTTATTATAACTCATAAGTGTTGTTATGTGTGAAATATTATATAAATAATAAATATTTTGTTCTCATTGTTTGGCTATTAAAAGGATGCATCCAATCAAAATTCTGTTCAACTTTTTTTTTCATAATCAATAGGTTTTGTAATAGTTATTTCAATGTTTAATTACCCTGTTGGTACATGAACCATGAAATATACCAAATTCTCAATTTCATACGTAACATTTTAAAATTTTCAGTTTCATACACAAATTTTTTTGCCGTTAACGGGTTTACCCAATTCCGTAACAGAATCTGACGTGGACCTCTTGGCCCAATCAACAATTGACACATGACATTTTTTCAAAAATAAAAACTATTTACTTGAGGTATAATAACACGATTAGTCCTCAATAGTTTATTGATTTTTTAATTTCACCCTTAAATTAAATAAAATTATTAAAAAATAAAATTTAATTAAAATTATTAAAAAATATAAAAAATATTTAAAATATCAAAGCTTGATTTTTTAATTTCACCCAGTCACCGGCAGGAGCAATACCAGTTCATCATCGTTTCAGATACACAATATTCACTAACCCAACTCTCCTCTTCTCTTCATCGAAACCCAACCACCGATTTTCATCATCGTTTTGTTATACCGAGTCAATGGTTGAAACCTAAAGCATTTTCATTTAGCCTAAAAAGAAACTGCAATAATCTACAAATCCAATCTACTCATTTTTCCAAAACCTTAAAATTACAAAAATGGTGGCTAAATGTTCAACCCACCCACTGAATTTAATCAAAGTTGGAATGCAATTTCAAGGTGAAACCCAAGTTTCTAACACCGCCGTTGAATTCGTCTGTCCCTCTTAGCCTTTCAGTCGACCAACGTCGCCTCCACTACTGCCCACCTACTACCATCCTTTTTGGCACATATTGGACCAATTTCGAGTAGAAAACTGAGCAATTTCATCATTTCTATATGATTTAATACCCATAAATCAAAAGCAGTTTCTTTTTTTCAGTGCAATTCTCATACCCATCAAAATTTATGCAGAAGTTTCAGAGTATTGAAATAAAAGATAAGAGATAAGAAATTCGAATTCTCCGTTCTCAAAGGAACCAAAGGAGAGGAAGAAAGTCAGAAGCAAAAAGGGAAACAGAATGTTGATAGGTGGCTCCAATTGTTGTTAAAGAACTTGTTAAAGAACACTGAAGAAGAATTGGACAAAATAGATGTAGAGGAAGTGACTGGAGCGGATGAAATTTATTGGGTATGGGTTTGGTGGTTGGTGGTGGTAACCACGATGTTCGGCGGTGGCAACATCATTAGGAAATGGTGTTTTCCCATTGTAACCACAACCATAGTTACGGCCACAACGTCACCTGAAGGTGAGCCGTCGACACCATTTACCGGAGACATTTCTTCAATTTTAGGATTTTTGATTTTGATTCCACTTTGGGTCTAAAGTGAAATGAAATGAAAAAAAGATTTTAAAGGAAAAAAACCTTGAGGACTAATCTTGTTATTAACCCTTAAGTAGATGGAGATTTTTTAAAAATTAAATAAATGCCACATGTCAATTTATTAATGGACAAATGGGTCTGCATCAGTTTTCGTAACGGAAGTGGGTAAACCCGTTAACGATGAAATACCCCATGCATAAAACTGAGAATTTTAAAACGTTATGTATGAAACTAAGAATTCATTATAGTTCATGTACCAACGAGGTAATTAACCCTTATTTCAACTGACATAACCTAAAATATAAACTCACTATCTTTAGCTAGACGAATAGTCTTAATTGCATAATCTGAATTTTTTTTTCTTTTTCAATCAATCTCACAAACTTCTGATTGTAAGTTGATAATGCATATGTAGATGTATTTACTAAAATCATATAAAACTTTCTATATTTGTAGGTAAATGAGCCCATATTTTATTCAGATATGCAAGACATTTAGTCTCAACTTTAGTACAAGAACTTTAAGTCTTTTTGGAAAGTGAGATCATGATCAATTCTTTTAAGAACAATCAACATGAGAACTTTAAGTTCTTTTAGTAAGTGTAATTTAATCAAATCATTTGAGAACAAGCACCACAAGAACTTTAGGTTTTTTTTAATAAATGTGCATGTAATCTCAACAGTTTTCGCATCATTATTAATTAGGATGGTCTAATCGATCATGCCAACTACGTGTGTGTATATATTTCTGAATTTGTAAACTTCTGGTTTAACATAACATGTGATTCAATCTCACTTGAACATGTGTAGTATAAATTTTGAAATACAAATTTCTTTGAGACTTGATAATACATTATGTATCAAAAATTATTCTTTTAAATAAAAATTATTACAATATATAGCTCTTCTAGAGCTTTCAATGGATTTCTTCACTACTAGAACTTATATCCACATTGACTTATTTTATATGCTAATCGATAACATATGTTATCTATAATTTCCAAAGATTATTTTGAGAACTCTTATTACTTTCTTAAAATTTTCACTTATGGTGGTGACAATATTATTACCATTAGTGGTAATTATTACAATATTCACAATTATGCATCTTTCATAATGTGTTTTCTCTTAAGAACTTATTCCTCTCCCAGAGCATCGATATTTTTAGTACTTTGAGATATAGTACTCACATTTTTCCCTTGTGTTTAAATGGAAAAATATTTCTTAAACTTCTGTTAAGCATAAATCGTCACCATAAATTACATTTGATAAGTAATCATGCTAAACAAAATAAATAAATCTCACAATATATATATATATATAACATAAATAATTATTCCGTAAAGCAAATAAACATAAAGCAAAATAAATTAAAAGATCAATAATTCCCTTCAAGGTTATGAGAATAATTAAATAACGATTTATTTACTCCATGGATTATAAGGAAATCAATAACGCCCAAATGAGTTGAACCAATACCATCTTCATCATTTTCACAAACAAAATTTGCTTCAATTTTCTTTCTTTTATCACTCAATGATTGTTGATGCTTTAACGTACGACAAGTACGATACGACAAGTACGAGACCAATAGTTTGTAACATCGCATTGGTAATAAAAAGGATTTCACTTTCTTAGAATAATCTTTATCACTCTTGACATCTTTATAACCCCATTTATGGTGGGTATAAGCATTCTTAAAATGATCATTTTTATGTCTATGTCTATGGCATCGACTGTAACACCCTTAACGTATACTCATAGTACAAATACACATTAATGATGTCATAATATTATTTAACAGAATTCTAGACTTGTAAATTTTTTTAAACATCTGACATAAAACTAGCTTATAAATTAATCAACGAATAAATTGATGCATGCCCACTAGAGAATATCATGAATTAGAATGTCTTACTGATGTTTGGCAGATTGCAGCTTGATCAACATGCTTGACTCCTCTTCCGGTAAGTTTCCAATAACCTACGTGTGAAACGGCACACGCTAAGTAACGACTTAATAAGGCAACTATAATTTAAAATAAATTATTTCAATGTATAAAATGATATAAAATAGACTTATCGAAGTCATTCCTCTATCATATAACAGTGCAATACATTTCCTGCTTAATAGTAAGTGAGTCCCAATTGCAGTTTATATCATTACATCAAACCTCTATTTTATAAATCAAGTATACATTAAGCTTATGAGCTTAACTGCCTGCATAAAATGCATTTAATGTATTATAGCTCAAAGTACAAAATCATATGATGTCATGGTACGCGAGTCATCACGACATCGCAGTGTCTACGAAGCCATAGCGTCTGCATCGCCGAAGCAACTGAGATGAGTACGTACTCGAGGACGCCCTTTGCTCCTCATACTCATACATTTTGTGCTATGTAAGACCGTAGTGTTTGAACCGACTCTGTAGAGTCTATCTCGACCCCGAAGAGTCTATCTCGACCCTGAAGGGTCTACATTGTTTATCTCGACCCTGAAGAGTCTACATTGTTTATCTCGACCCCGAAGAGTCTACATTGTTTATCTCGACCCTGAAAAGTTTACATTGTCTATCTCGACCCTGAAGATTCTACATTATTTATCTCGACCCCGAAGAGTCTACATTGTCTATCTCGACTCCGAAGAGTCTACATTGTTTATCTCGACCCCGAAGAGTCTACATTGCCTATCTCGACTCCGAAGAGTCTACATTGTCTATCTTGACCTCAAAGAGTCTACATTGTCTAACTCGACCCCGAAGAGTATACATTGTCTATCTCGACTCTGAAGAGTCTACATTGTTTATCTCGCATCGTAGTGCTATGACGCGGCTGCTAGGACTCTATGGATATCCAATTATACCAAAGACTCTCACACTAGTACTTGGGCATATCAATATATTATTTTTCATATTCTATATCCAATCCTTCAATATTATTATCCATAATTCAATAATAAGCAGTGCATATCCAAATATCTAAAATTCGATTTACCTTGAGTAAATCATTTTGCTACAATCATTGTATCAATATGCCATTTAATATTTCATGATATTTGCATAAATAAGCCATCATACATTATTATTTATACAAAGGCCAGTTCATCGCAAGTCGTTCTATTTATCAACATGTCATATATATATAATGCAATCACTCATATCACATATATAATACATAAGTAAAAATGCACTCACCTTGGCCACTTAACATGATGCCTCTCTAGGTCCTAGTTCAATCCTTTCTTTCATAGTACCTCGACCCTTCTCTGATTCGGACTCGACTTGATTAATTATATAAATACAATAATATTTGTTAGACTCAAATCTAACAATACCTTAAACTTGCTTTTTAACATAATCATTTGAATATAAAATTTCCAAATATTTTCATTTCTTCCTTGTACTTTTCGAAAACTCATTATGATCCTTAATGACTAATTTGAACTTCTAATAATTCTTCCGAACTTGCTATCTAACCTTTAAATACAGAATGTTTCAAATTCTATTTTCTGACAGCTTACGCTACCTTCAAAGATTTACTTGAATAGGGTAGAATACATACTGGATTTTAATTTCCTTTATACTGGAGAAACTAGATTCGATAACGGTTCTAATAGTATAGCCACATAAATTACTAAAATCTACAAAAATTATGAAAAATCATTGAATTCATGTCACAGATTGTTCAGGCAGAAAACTGCTCTATAATTTTTTTACCTTTATTCGAATAAAAATTCATATCTTTTAACTCGAAACATCATAAAATGAATGCCTTGCTTGGTTTTATGATTTATGGGTGTTAAATTGGGTTTTTAGAAGCTTGAATCCCTTTAATGGTAGATTAAAGATTAGGTGTTGTTAATGTGAAAAATTGGTAGCAAACCACCAAATAAAACTTCAATAGCGTGTAGGAACGTTTTGGGGCTTAACCATTTAGGTTAATAGCTACGATTATGAAATCCTATGCTCTAGGTTTTGAAATCTGAGCTCGTATACCGGTACGAGGTGACCAGTATCGGTACACCTTTGTATGAAAGAGGGGCAGTTTGTGAAGGGCGTATTGGTACCCTATGCTTGGTGAGAATTCCAGTAGCATTTTCGTGTACCTGTACACTAAGGGCATATTGGTACCACTGTTATATTGCTCAGGGGAGGTTTTCACGTATCGGTACGTACTTGGAGGAGTACTGGTATGGCTAGGGGATCAGTATGGGGTGGTTTACGTACCGGTACTAAGTACTGATACGGGGGTTGGCATATCAATATAGGGTGAAGACCAAATTTTTTTCGAACCTAATTTAAGTATTGGTAATCGAGTAAGAGAACCGGTACCTAGAGGTGTGTACTAATATCCATGTAGAATTATCGGTATTCACAGAGCAATCTGTCTAAAAATTTAGAGGTTGTGTTCGGAGGTTCTATATTTCGAGGCAAAGGGCCCAATAGGTCCCTAAGGGTATAAAATAAATTCTAAAACTGAGAAATTAAGGTTTATAACCCACATGTGAAATAAATGGCTAATAGCTTGGTAATAATTAGAGTTACTTGCACTAGTAATCCATATGAATTCGTGGTGGATTGAGTGATGCTATGTGAAAATTTGGGGTCCTTGAAGTGTGCTACAAGGGACGCCTATATAGGCTGGTTGTCGCAAATAAGAAGATGATCTAATGAGAAAGTCGTGAATGAGCTTAAAAGACATATATTAATTATTGTAACAAATGAAATATGTATTGGGGCATGTGTAATGGTTGGCTTGATGCTTAGTATCTCTTGGTGAAATGTATGGATGCTCGGGGAGCATATGTTATCTTATGTGTCTTGGCTAGGAATTCAGATGTCCTAGAGTCAGTGCAAGGGCACTCGTTTAAGGGGATATGTACTTCGGGCTGTGTGATCGAGTATATTTGACATATCCACGGGCTACGTGATCTGGATACGGTTAAAAACCTATTATTGGGCTATGTGATCAGGATAAGGAAACTAAACTCGGTGGACTGTGTGAGCTCGAGTAACTCAATGGGCTATATGAACTCGAGTAGCCTGATTGGCTGAGTGACCTCAGGTAAAGACTACTTGTGGATAATATGATCCAAGTATCTGTAGGATGTATCTGTGGCTATGGTGATCCAGATATGGTCTAACAACTCAACAGCTATGTGATCACAGGTAACCCGACGGTTGTGTGAGCACGGGTAATGTAGGGCTTCGTTGGCTATTTCTTAGGGAATATATGTTATTTAATTTGTTGTGTTGATGTTGGCTATTTCACTTTTAGGCTATGTGATCAGGGTATAGATTGCTTAACTTGACGGGCTGTGTGAGCTTGAGTAACTCGATGGGCTGTGTGACCTCGAGTATAGTAAGCTTAGGATGGCATGCGAGACTTCTTAAATCTTAATGGTGTCTTGAGACATTGTTGTGAACTCTAGCTAGGGTAGGCTAGAAGATGATCCTAGTGTTGAGAAATGTACCACTAAGCTTCGTTAGCTCAGAATGCGGAATTGTAGTTTTTCCGTGCATAGGTTGACATGTTATCTTTTGGAGGAGCACATCGAAGAGGATTTCCCAGCACCTAGCCAGCTTCAAAGTATAGTACTTGATGTTTTAATTTGGACTGATTGTATGCATAAGACCTTACCACAGTCGAGTCTGTAACTTTATTTGATTTACTATTATTTGGTCAAACGGTGTATTTTAATTGGAGATCATATTTTGTAAACTTGTTTATTGATTATTTAATTATATAGATTTATGAAAATGTATTGCTTTGAAAATTTCAAAACTTGCGGTTTTAAATGAGAAAATTTTGATGGGTTGGTTTTGGGAGACCCAAATGTAGTCTCTAGATCAGGATCAGGGTGTTACATTTAGTGGTATCAGAGCTTAGGTTTAGTCGATTCTAGGAAACCCTGGGTGGTATAGAGGTCGTGGTAAGGTGTCTAGTGAATGCAGGTCCCTAAATTTAAGTTGTACTTTACAAGACTGGAAATCCTAATGTGCTACCTTGTTCCCTTGTGTTTCAGAAAAGAGTTGATGGAAGAGAGAACCGATAATGGAGAGGCAGTCATTTTCATGATCTTACCTCTGCCTTTTGTAAGTGGTACAAGCTTTTTCGAGGCAATCTGAGATGCCTCGCAAGACCCCTATTGAGAGGCTTCACCATTTTGGGCCTAAAAATTTTGAGGGCTTGGTGAGGATGACCCGATCAAGGATGACCCGATCAAGGCTGATTAGTGGTTGCGTGACATAGAAAGAATCTTGAGGCAGATGAGGGGAAGCCCAAGGATAATCTTGATTATATTGTCTCTCTTCTTAAGGTCAATGCACACGAGTGGTGGGAGACCGTTGAGTTGGGCCTACAGCCTGCACTTTTGACATGAGATATCTTTTTGGATAAGTTTTGAATTTTTGATTCAACGATGAGCGTTGACCTGGGTCTTGGACCGAGATATTGGGTCGAATGTTTGGACCTTGTTGGGCTGAAATGTTGGGCTTCATGAGAGTCTAGTGGGCTTCTATGTGTTGTTGGGCTTGTGAATGGATGGGAAATGAGATATTGAGTGGGCAACATGGTAATTTCCCCCAAAGGCTGACATCCTCTTTAATTTTATGTAATTAGAGAGAGGATGAAGTCATCCTTGTTCCTATCTTTTCCTCTCTATCTTCTTCTTCTTTCCATCCCAAAACCAAAGAAAAAGTTGCTAACTTGTTATTGTGGAGTGAGAATCTCAGATTGGCCATCAAGAGGAAGTTTTTTCAGCCTGCAAAGATATGTCATTCAAGGTAAACATCTTTAGCATTGGGGGAAGTTGGGTTTTAAGCTTGGATAAGGGAAAAGAGAAGGAAGAAGCTTGGGTGCTGATTTATTCTGGGAATTTCTTGCTTAAGGTCAGTACATTCTGACTCCTATATTTCATGAACATCATAAAATGAATGCCTTGCTTGGTTTTATGATTTATGGGTGTTAAGTTGAGTTTTTAGAAGCTTGAATCCCTTTAATGGTAGATTAAAGATTAGGTGTTGTTAATGTGAAAAATTGGTAGCAAACCACCAAATAAATCTTCAATAACGTGTAGGAACGTTTTGGGGCTTAACCATATAGGTTAATGGTTGTGATTGTGAAATCTCGAGCTCTAAGTTTTGAAATCTGGGCTCGCGTACCGGTACATGATGACCAGTATTGCTACGCCTTTGTATGAAAGAGAGGTGATTTGTGAGGGGCGTATCAGTACAGCATGTTGCGTATCGATACCCCATGCTTGGTAAGAATTCTAGTAGCATTTTCGTGTACCGGTACGCTAAGGGCACATCGATATGCTTGTTACATTGCTTAGGGGAGGCTTTCGCGTATCGGTACGCACTTGGAGAAGTACCGGTACGGCTAGGGGATCGATATAGAGTGGTTTACGTACCGGTACCTAGAGAAGTGTACTGATACCCATGTAGGAGTATCGGTACTCATAGAGCAATCTGTCCAAAAATTTAAAGATTGAGTTTGGGGGTTCTATATTTTGAGGCAAGGGGTCTAATGCGCCCCTTAAGGTATAAAATGAATTCTAAAATTGAGAAATTAGGGTTTATAACCTACATGTGAAATAAATGGCTTGGTAATAATTGGGTGAGTTGCTTGTACTAGTAATCCATAGGGATCCGTGGTGGATCGAGTGATGCTGTGTGGAAATTTGAGGTCCTTGCTGTATGTTGAAGGGGTGCCCATATAGGCTGATTGCCACGAATAATAAGATGATCTAATGAGAAAGTCGTGAATGAGCTTAAAAGACATATATTAATTATTGTAACAAATGAAATATGCCTTATGGGCATTTTTAATGGTTAGCTTGATGCATTGTATCTCTTGGTGAGATCTATTGACGCTCGGGGAGCATATGTTATCTTATGTATCATGGTTAGGAATTCAGATGTCCTAGAGCTAGTGAAATGGCACTTGTTTAAGGGGATATATACTTAAGGCTGTGTGATTGAGTACATCCGACGAATCTACGGGCTATATGATCTGGATGCAGTTAGAAACCTATCATTGGGCTATGTGATCAGGATAAGAAAACTAAAATCGATGGGGTTGTGTGAGCTCGAGTAACTCGATGGGCTATGTGAACTCGAGTAACCTGATTGGCTGAGTGACTTAGGTAAAGACTGCTTGTGGCTATTGTAATCTAAGTATGTCTATGACATATCCGTGGCTGTGGTGATCGAGATATGGTCCAACAACCCGACGGCTATGTGATCACGGATAATCGGTAGCTATGTGAGCACGGGTAATGTAGGGCTTCATTGGCCATTTCTTAAGGAATGTATGTTATTTAAGTTGTTGTGTGGATAATTGATGTTGGTTGTTTCACCCTTGGGCTATGTAATCAGGGTATAGAATGCTTAACTCGACGGGCTGTGTGAGCTCGAGTAACTCGATGGGCTGTGTGACCTCGAGTATGATAAGCCTAGGATGGCATGCGAGACTTCTTAAATCTTAATGGTGTCTTGAAACATGGTTGTGAACTCTAGCTAGGGTAGGCTATAAGATGATCCTAGTGTTGAGAAGCCTTTTTGTTCACTCTTGATTATATTATCATGCATGCTTGTTTTGTAATATTCATGAATTGCGGTAGAGTAGAAATGTACCACTGAGCTTTATTAGCTCAGGTGCGGAATTGTGGTTTTTCCGTGTGTAGGTTGGCAAGTTATCTTTTGAAGGAGTACATCGATGAAGATTTCCTAGCACCTAGCCAGCTTCAAAGTAAAGTACTTGATGTTTTAGTTTGGACTGATTGTATTCATAGGACCTTACCACAGTCGTTTCTATAACTTTATTTGATTTACTATTATTTGGTCAAATAGTGTATTTTAATTGGAGCTTATATTTTGTAAACTTGTTTAATGATTATTTAATTATGTGGATTTGTGAAAATGAATTGTTTTGAGAATTGCCAAACTTGCGGTTTTAAATGAGAAAATTTTGATGGGTTGGTTTTGGGAGATCCGAATGTAGTGCTCCGGATCCGGATCGGGATCAGGATGTTTCAATAAATATCATGCTTGCATTCACTTTAGGGAATGTCTCCCACAAAAATTCTTGGATCAAGATGAATTTTTGTAACTTGAACTTGGGAGAAGTCTATATTCTAGCTTTTCGATGCAGAGGAATTATTACTTTCGAGCAAATATAGACTTTATAACATGCATATTATTAAAGAATAATTGATCAACCAATATATATATATATATATGTGTGTGTTCATTAACAATATTGATGCCACAGTATATAACCTATTGTGGCATCAATATTGTTAATGAACCCGTCACTCTCTCATTGAGAGGAAAACACTTGTTGGTGTCTTTTTTTCAATGTTTCCCTCGTGTGGTAAAAAATGAAACAATGATGCCCTACTAGTGTTGTTCTGTAAGAGGATTTGCAGGTCTAGGTTGGGTGCGCTAAACTACGTACTAAAAGCTATCATGTTCCTTGCCTCTTAGCCACCTCACTCACATTTTCATTATGATGTTATATGAACCTTAAAAATCAAAACACCACATTCATACAAATAATAATAATAAAAATTAGGGCAAAGTACACAAATGGTCACTAAACTATCTTCAAAAATGCAAAATGGTCATCAAACTTTCAAAAGTTACATAATAAGCATTAAACTTTAGTTTTTGACACAAAATGGTCACTGAGTCATTAACTGTTGTTAAGTGGGTAGCGTAACAGTTACAAAATTTTGAATAATAGAATATTTAATCCTCCATATTGACACATTTAATCAATTTATTCCTAATTTAACCCTCATTGTTGATGTCTAAATTGATTGAATGTGTAAATTTTGATGATTAAATATGTTGTTATACAATTTTTTTTGTAATTGTCACGTCACCCAGTTAACCATAGTTAACGGCTCAGTGACTATTCTATAATAAAAACTGAATTTTAATGCCCATTAGGTAACTTTTAAAAGTTCGGTGACCATTTTGTATTTTTAAGGATATTTTAGTGGCCATTTATGTACCTTACCCTAAACATTAATCATATATATATATATAAAGTAAAAGTAATTTTTGAGGTGCATATAGTCTAAGGAACTCGATAAATATCACTGTCACAAGGCATATCCAATCCACCGCTTTCTTCAATTCTCTTAAAGTAGCGGTCGATCATTCTACCATTACATAACACCATATTTTTCAAACTAAGTTGATCTCGTAGGTTTTGTTGAAGGCTCAATACTTGTTTCTGGAGTTATATGTATATATATGTAAACTTTGTGCAATAAAACGTCATTGAATATTAGAACGAAATAATAATCAAACAATAGATCAAATAAGCTGACCTTAATCTAAGAGTGTTTAACCAACCACTATATCGATATACGAATAAGAAAAACATACCTATGAGTAAGAAAAATATTCTAGCTGACTCTACTATTTAACGATCTAATTTACAATCTTACCAACCTATCATTACTCACTTATCAAGCTTAGGGATGGCATCACTCACTAAAAGGACACTTAAATACCAGCATTAAGTAGATTAAAGGAACTCTTTGGAATCCCCATTTTTAATCTTATTCTTCTTATTATTATTCAACCCATGTTTTCTCTCATTTTTCTCCACTTCCATAAAATGCGGTTCTCTGCCCAAATCAACAGTGGTGAACTGCCTAAAATCACCACCATCTCATTTTCTACATCAACAATTAGTGTAGTGACCGTTGATACACTATCGAACTTCGAAACATTTTTCATGAAGTTTAAAGCTTTATGTGTAATTTTTACTTTGTTTCGAGTTTTCTCAATTATTATTCATCCATACTCATCTTCTTTAAGTTATCATTTTCATTAAAATTTGTTAGAAATTTATCAAAATTGAGTGTAAATGTCACTTACCCATAGCTTAAGCATTATGTCACAGGGCTAGCGTCTTGACCTAGCAAACAACGCATCCTTAGTCAATGTAACTTAGACAAACGGCTAAGTCAGCCTTTTTCCTCACTCCGGAAGATCAAACTTCCTTGGCACTGAAGAACGTTGAATCATTTTAAGCAGAAGCAAACTATGAGAATGGTCACTTAAGAACAAAAGAAAGAACACCAAGAACACTCAAGAACAACACAGAGGATTTTAGAGTGAATGCCTTGATTACTCAACGATGAGATGATACAAATAAGGCTGGGGAGGCCTCTATTTATAGTTGATTCCCCATACATCTGACGATTCCCATTGATTTACATCGACGACTATGATCAAATCCCACCAACCACAATGGTACAATTCTAAAAATATTCCCTACTAACTAAGGAAACAAATCATATGTTTACATGAAAACTTTGCATAAGTCAAAGTGGTTGTCTTCTAGAATCCTCCAAGGATCAGGCTCGGTCTGGTGGTCTCCTTAGGCCCAAAATCTCTCTAAGAACCTCTTGGGTAACCATGTGCGCATGTGACTCGGACTCGAACTGGCAGTCTGTGACATTCTCCCCCACCAAACTTGGCGACGCCCTCATCACCTCCTCGGAATGAAACTAAAACCAATCCTGGGAACTCCTCGATACCTCAGCTTTCCCCTAACTTTATATCGAGCTTGGCACTCTCCCCATAAAGAGTACTCGACTCTGGCTAGGTTGTTTCCCTATAAAGACTACTCGCTTTGGTAATCGCCACCATCTAACATCAGTCATCGTCTCACCAAGTGCATCTCGATCGTAGGAGCTCTCTCCTACCAGTTTTGATTTTCGATCACTCAGACACTCTCGATCTTTGTACAAGAACTTGGACGTCACAAAATTGAACATTGAGCGGGCTCTTAGAATCATTGGTAACCCTGGCTTGCGTCTCAGAATTCTAAAAGGTTACTTGTGTTCGCGCCAAGTTTTGGCAACTCCATATGAAGGGTTAGGTTTTTGGTGGCCTACACCCAACAAACCAGGAAAATTAAACTGTAGAACACATTTATTGTGTTTGGGATGTACCTTAATCAAATTGTCTGCATTCACTCTATCTCGTATCAATTCTTCATGTCTCGCAAAGATTGATGCACCCATCGATACTTCATCATCATTGAAGCTCGATGCCTAGTCCGCCTCCTCTATGGATGGACCTTCCACGAGCCCTATGTCAAATGGCTTAGGCAACTCTTGCCCCTCCAAGGTAATCTCTCCACTAGCCCCCAAAGCGATGTCTCATTGGCTGGAAGTATCCTCGATAAGATGAATGGAAGTCAGTGCCTTGGTCCTCCGTATATTGTCTAGATGCACGGATACAACACAATATTATTTCGGATCCAAAATACAGACAACATCGGCACAAGGAATGATGAGAGCGTCTACACGGTCAAGGAAGTTAAGCCTCAAAACAAAATCAAAGTCATCTACATGGATTACCTTGAAATATTTCTTGGTCTTTCATTCAGCAATCTATAGATCCACCTTCCTTATTGTTCCAACAATTAAAACTTCCTTAGCATTCACAGTCTTGATCTTGTTGGTTGACCTCTTAAGTTTGAGACCAAGCTTTTTAGTAGCCATCTTTGACATAAAGAGATCAGTTGCTCCGGTGTCCACTAGAGCACTCTTCGATCGTCCCGCCACGTTGATGTATACAAATATCAACCCTTTCTGCTTTTGGCCTTTCTTTGCCTTGGCATAACTCAAGATCATGAATCCAAGCTTATAAGCCTCGCTCAACTCAGACTTGTCCTCATTCTTGGACTGCTTGTCTCGATTTAGGCAATCACGTAACAAATGTGGCCCCTTGCACTCGTAACATTGCTTTCTCACCTTGGCAGTTGTTTTGACAATCGACAATCGCACCAAGCATATATTCCTTTTCTTCTTGCTTGTTTTCCCCATCGGCTGTGGTTTCGGGGTGTCTCTTCTTGGTACAGTCTTTCACTAAGTGTGGACCATCATAATAGTAGCATTTTATAGGCCCTCGATCCTTCTTCTCCAATGGTTTTATGAACTTGTTGGGATTTTTGTCACCATCGCTGGAACGATGCTCATCCTCGTCTCCCCCACCATTGTTCTTGCCACGGGGCTTGGAAGACTTGGACTTCCCAACTTCAAACTGAGCTATGGCCTCATTTGCAGTCAATGCTTTAGAAAGTTCCTCGACTCTCTTTCGTTCTAGGTCCATTTTGGCCCATCTTTGAAGTCCATCCATGAAGTAAGAGAAACCATCTGATTTACTCAAGTATGCAATCTAGAGCTTGATCTCGATGAACTGTCTGACATAGTATGGGATGAAACCCTCATGTTTCAGTTGTCGCAACTTCTTCCAAGCCTCCCGTTGAGTGTTCGTCGGGTAGAACTGGTCATTGAACTCAACTTGAAACTCTTTTTATGTCTCAATAGGAATATCTCTGCTATTCTCCTTAGAGCATATCGTCGCCACAACAAAAGAGCGATATCGCTTAAATAAATTTAATCAATGTTTACCTTTTCTGCATTATCCTTGATGCCTGCAGCCCGAAAATACTGCTCTATACCCTACACGAAGTTCTCAACATCTTGGGCCAATCGATTCCCTTGAACTCTTTTGGCTTTAGGATGTTCTTCCTTGGTTTGAATACAGTTGGCAATGCTCCATTTTCAAGGCAACCTTGTACACAAATAGGTATGCCTTTATCTCTTCCATCTCCATCTTCACACCTTCAACTCAGCCTCAAGCGCATCACCTATGTTACCCAACTTCTCAAAAGATCGTTCAAAAGTTCCTCCATCTCTCCCTTAAGATGGCCCCTCTTGTTGTCTTGCTTCTCGAAGCGTGTATCTACCACATCAAGTCGTTCTCCCGAGTTTTCGCTGATTCCTCAAGCTTGGTTACCTTTTTCTCCAACAACTCGAGGATATCCTTGAACTCGCCCTTTTGGATTTTTCATCATGTGTCTCTACACCCTTTTTGCTGCAACATCTTCCTTTGGTGGTGCCATCTCGATCAGTGTCTTCACTTTCGACTTTTGCTCACGATACCACTTGTCACAGGTCTAGCTTCTTGACCTAGCAAACCCATGACCTTAGTCGATGTAACTTAGACAAACGACTAAGTCAACCTTTTCCTCACTCTAGAAATTCAAATTTTCTTGGCCTTAAGAACTGAATCATTCTAAGTGGAAGCAAACTATGAGAATTGCCACTCAAGAACAAAATAAAGAACACCAAGAACACTCAAGAACAACACATTTTTAGAGTGATTGCCTTAATTACTCAAAGATGAGATGATACAAATAGGCTAGGAGGCCTCTATTTATAGTTGATTTCCCATACATCGACGGTTCCCATTGATTTATATCGACAACTACGATCAAATCCCACCAACCACAATGGTACAATTCTAAAAATATTCCCTACTAACTAAGGAAACAAATCATATGTTTACATGAAAACTTTGCATAAGTCAAAGTGGTTGTCTTCTAGAATCCTCCAAGGATCAGGCTCGGTCTGGTGGTCTCCTTAGGCCCAAAATCTCTCTAAGAACCTCTTGGGTAACCATGTGCGCATGTGACTCGGACTCGAACTGGCAGTCTGTGACATTCTCCCCCACCAAACTTGGCGACGCCCTCATCACCTCCTCGGAATGAAACTAAAACCAATCCTGGGAACTCCTCGATACCTCAGCTTTCCCCTAACTTTATATCGAGCTTGGCACTCTCCCCATAAAGAGTACTCGACTCTGGCTAGGTTGTTTCCCTATAAAGACTACTCGCTTTGGTAATCGCCACCATCTAACATCAGTCATCGTCTCACCAAGTGCATCTCGATCGTAGGAGCTCTCTCCTACCAGTTTTGATTTTCGATCACTCAGACACTCTCGATCTTTGTACAAGAACTTGGACGTCACAAAATTGAACATTGAGCGGGCTCTTAGAATCATTGGTAACCCTGGCTTGCGTCTCAGAATTCTAAAAGGTTACTTGTGTTCGCGCCAAGTTTTGGCAACTCCATATGAAGGGTTAGGTTTTTGGTGGCCTACACCCAACAAACCAGGAAAATTAAACTCTAGAACACATTTATTGTGTTTGGGATGTACCTTAATCAAATTGTCTGCATTCACTCTATCTCGTATCAATTCTTCATGTCTCGCAAAGATTGATGCACCCATCGATACTTCATCATCATTGAAGCTCGATGCCTAGTCCGCCTCCTCTATGGATGGACCTTCCACGAGCCCTATGTCAAATGGCTTAGGCAACTCTTGCCCCTCCAAGGTAATCTCTCCACTAGCCCCCAAAGCGATGTCTCATTGGCTGGAAGTATCCTCGATAAGATGAATGGAAGTCAGTGCCTTGGTCCTCCGTATATTGTCTAGATGCACGGATACAACACAATATTATTTCGGATCCAAAATACAGACAACATCGGCACAAGGAATGATGAGAGCGTCTACACGGTCAAGGAAGTTAAGCCTCAAAACAAAATCAAAGTCATCTACATGGATTACCTTGAAATATTTCTTGGTCTTTCATTCAGCAATCTATAGATCCACCTTCCTTATTGTTCCAACAATTAAAACTTCCTTAGCATTCACAGTCTTGATCTTGTTGGTTGACCTCTTAAGTTTGAGACCAAGCTTTTTAGTAGCCATCTTTGACATAAAGAGATCAGTTGCTCCGGTGTCCACTAGAGCACTCTTCGATCGTCCCGCCACGTTGATGTATACAAATATCAACCCTTTCTGCTTTTGGCCTTTCTTTGCCTTGGCATAACTCAAGATCATGAATCCAAGCTTATAAGCCTCGCTCAACTCAGACTTGTCCTCATTCTTGGACTGCTTGTCTCGATTTAGGCAATCACGTAACAAATGTGGCCCCTTGCACTCGTAACATTGCTTTCTCACCTTCGGCTTGATTGTTTTGACACTGACAATCGCACCAAGCATATATTCCTTTTCTTCTTGCTTGTTTTCCCCATCGGCTGTGGTTTCGGGGTGTCTCTTCTTGGTACAGTCTTTCACTAAGTGTGGACCATCATAATAGTAGCATTTTATAGGCCCTCGATCCTTCTTCTCCAATGGTTTTATGAACTTGTTGGGATTTTTGTCACCATCGCTGGAACGATGCTCATCCTCGTCTCCCCCACCATTGTTCTTGCCACGGGGCTTGGAAGACTTGGACTTCCCAACTTCAAACTGAGCTATGGCCTCGGCTGCAGTCAATGCTTTAGAAAGTTCCTCGACTCTCTTTCGTTCTAGGTCCATTTTGGCCCATCTTTGAAGTCCATCCATGAAGTAAGAGAAACCATCTGATTTACTCAAGTATGCAATCTAGAGCTTGATCTCGATGAACTGTCTGACATAGTATGGGATGAAACCCTCATGTTTCAGTTGTCGCAACTTCTTCCAAGCCTCCCGTTGAGTGTTCGTCGGGTAGAACTGGTCATTGAACTCAACTTGAAACTCTTTTTTATGTCTCAATAGGAATATCTCTGCTATTCTCCTTAGAGCATATGCGTCGCCACAACAAAAGAGCGATATCAGTTAAATAAATTTAATCAATGTTTACCTTTTCTGCATTATCCTTGATGCCTGCAGCCCGAAAATACTGCTCTATACCCTACACGAAGTTCTCAACATCTTGGGCCAATCGATTCCCTTGAACTCTTTTGGCTTTAGGATGTTCTTCCTTGGTTTGGATACAGTTGGCAATGCTCCATTTTCAAGGCAACCTTGTACACAAATAGGTATGCCTTTATCTCTTCCATCTCCATCTTCACAGCCTTCAACTCAGCCTCAAGCGCATCACCTATGTTACCCAACTTCTCAAAAAGATCGTTCAAAAGTTCCTCCATCTCTCCCTTAAGATGGCCCCTCTTGTTGTCTTGCTTCTCGAAGCGTGTATCTACCACATCAAGTCGTTCTCCCGAGTTTTCGCTGATTCCTCAAGCTTGGTTACCTTTTTCTCCAACAACTCGAGGATATCCTTCGAACTCGCCCTTTTGGATTTTTCATCATGTGTCTCTACACCCTTTTTTGCTGCAACATCTTCCTTTGGTGGTGCCATCTCGATCAGTGTCTTCACTCGAACTTTTGCTCTGATACCACTTGTCACGGGTCTAGCTTCTTGACCTAGCAAACCGCGCGGCCTTAGTCGATGTAACTTAGACAAACGACTAAGTCAACCTTTTTCCTCACTCTAGAAATTCAAATTTTCTTGGCACTGAAGAACGCTGAATCATTCTAAGTGGAAGCAAACTATGAGAATTGCCACTCAAGAACAAAATAAAGAACACCAAGAACACTCAAGAACAACACATAGGATTTTAGAGTGAATGCCTTAATTACTCAAAGATGAGATGATACAAAATAGGCTAGGGAGGCCTCTATTTATAGTTGATTTCCCATACATTCGACGGTTCCCGCTGATTTATATCGACAACTACGATCAAATCTCACCAACCACAATGGTACAATTCTAAGAATATTCTCTGTTAACTAAGGAAACAAATCCGATGTTTGCATGGAAACTTTGCATAAGTCAAAGTGGTTGTCTTCTAGAATCCTTCATGGATCGGGCTTGGTCTGGTGGTCTCTTTAGGCCCAAAATCTCTCTAAGAACCTCTTGGGCAACCATGTGCGTATGTGACTCGGACTCGAACTGGCGGTCTGTGACAATTAGTATAGCAACAAAAGCCATTTAAAAATAATTTTGCTCGAATTGAATTCAAAAACTAGAAGCATGCATCATATGATATATTTTCTAGAAAAAATATCTTGGAACCCGAGCACTTCCGAAACACCCTCTGGTGCCCATCCTCTGCCCCTCCAAAACACCCCTTGGTGCTTGGTAGGGGTGTCCAAAAATAGCAAACGAATCATAATTTTTTCTTTAAATTTTTTTTTGAGTCGGGTACCCAGCCTGCTAAATTTTACGATTCACGGGTCGGTCACTGATTACAATTTTTGAATTGAATGGGTACCCGACCCGGATTTCAATTTTTATTTTTAGATTATTAGTAAGACTTTCTTTAGATAAAAATTAAAATATCTATGTCCTCAAATATTTTACATTCATTTGATGCATATATTATAAGACATTAATCTAAAATGTCTGTTAATTGATCCCTTGAAAGCTGCAACATGTACGTGAGTCTTACATTAATTCTTTTAATTGATATCTTGCATACATTATATGTTATAGTTCTCTTTTAATAGATAGTTTTATAATGTTTAAATGTAAATGAGTAATAATTGGATGTTTTGCTACAATATTTTAATGTATGTTTATAGTTAATAATTCATTGAATGATGATGTACTATGCTAGAATTTAGAAGCCAACTAAAGTTTGTCATTTTCAATTACTCTAGATTGTATGGTTTGAAAATATATATATATATATATATATATTTGATTATAATACTTTGTGACCCGAAATTACGTGTATCCACTATTCATGAGTCGGGTCACAAGCCACTACTTTTAATATCTGAAACATCGAGCACTCAAAATTGCGTACACATAGTTTTGAACACCCCTAGTTTCTGGACTCTGCTCCCTTGGTGCCCATCCTTCGCACTTTCGGAATACCCCTGGTGCTTGATCTTTGCACACCCAAAAATACTCAAACGCACCATAAAAAAGATTCAAGTATATTATTATTATACAAATTATAATATTGTTCAGAATTATCTTTTGAGTCCTACAAGGATAAATATTGGGCCGGGCACATCTTGTTGGGACAAAAGCAAGTGAGTATATATCAAGTCACTAGATAAGAAACATTGTACATGTCAAAAGTACAACCGTGTATGAAAATTATAGTTATTGAACTTACTAATAATATGACAATTTATTACATATAAAATATATTGAAAGTATCGATAAATCAGAATTACTCGCTAACATACACAACACCGGTACATACTGATATCACAATAGAAACAGTACATCCATGTATACTATGCATTAAGGGTGTGCATTATTCGATTTTAATCGAATTAAACGACTGAACCGAATTTTTTTCGGTTAATTTGGTCGTTTAAATTTAGGTAGGATCGGTTAACGGTTAAGAGTTTTTTCAAAATTCGGTTATCGGTTAATTCGGTTCGAAACCGGTTAGTTAACCGAATTAACCGAAATAACCGAAATTATTATATATTACATACATTATATATATTACATATATTTATTTTTTGTCACTAAACTTTCAAAAGTTATAAAATGATCATTAAATTTTTTGATATATTACAAAATGATCATTAAACTTTTCAAAATTTATCAATAATTTATAACGTGCAATGAGTCAATGATCATTTTGTAATAATTCAATAAGTTTAATGATTGTTTTGTAACTTCTAAAAGTTTAGTGACTAAAAAGATTATTTTAGCATAGTTTAGTGACCAATTGCGTAATTTACCCAAAATTTTATAACAATATCGGTTAATTTAAAAACCGACCGAATTAACCGAATTTTTTTTCGGTTCGGTTAAATTTTTTTAAAAAAAATTTCGGTTGGGTTAGCGGTTAAAAAGATAAAATTTTCGGTTAATCAATTTTAGGTAATTTGGTTCGGTCGGTTAACCGAACCAACCGAATGCACACCCCTACTATGAATTGATACAATATTGATAGTGATTCAATTTGTTGTCACTCCTTTAGAGCTACATTACATTAGATTGACCTTGACGAGGAAAAAATATTTATTTACATATTTTTTGTTCGAATTTAACATATTTATAAAAGCTTAAAAAGAAACAATCCATGCATATCGATCTTTTTGTAGTAAATTTGTTGTTATTTCTAAGAAACTTGATTTTGAAAAAGGCTTCATGCAAAATTTATCCCCTAATGTTTACCACATTTTTCATTATGGTATTTAACGTATTTTTTAAGCTCAAGTGCCTCTTAACGTTTGCACTGTTACCCATTTTGTCCCATATATTTACTCTTGTGTTAAAAAAATTCTACTCAATGACATTATGCCACGTCATCTCTTCTTTAACTATGTCAACTTGCCTTATTTTATTTAAAGGATAAATGTCATGTTAAGTCTGTCAAGTTTGTTTTTGTTCAATTTATTTTTACCTAAAATTTACCCTTATTTATTTTTAAATTTTACAATTTAATCCAATATTTGTTATTATCAATAATATTAATTTTAAAAATATTAATATTTTAAAAAATAAATTAAATTAAATATTTTAATATCGAATTAGTAAATTTTTAGATAAATTAAATTTTCTAAAATTGAGACCAATAATTACTTATTCGAATTATATTATTTTTTCTTAAAAAAATAAAGTTTAAATCCTAATCATATTTTTGTCTTATAGTTTGGAATCAGATTGCTTCCTAAAATTCGAATCTTCTCCTAAAATTGTTTATGATAATTTATTTTTGGACAGATAGAAATTTCGATTTAATAAAAATTTAAGAGAAAATCAACATTAAAAAGTGAAAAAGAAATTATGAGACAAAAATATGATTAGAATTTAAATTTTATATTTTTAGAAAAAAAATAATTCGAATAAGTAATTTTTGGTGTCAATTTTAGGTAATTTAATATATCTAAAAAATCAATCATTTAATATCCAAATATTTAATTTTATTTATTTTTATTAAATATTAAGATTTAAATAAAATAATATTATTAATAGTAATAAATATTACACTAAATTATAAAATTTAGAAATAAATAAGAGTCAATTTTAGGTAAAAATAGAGTATTCAGTGACTAAATTGAACAAAAAAACGCACTTGACGGGCTTGACATGACATTTACCCTTTAAATAAAATTAGGCGGGTTGACTTAGATAAATAGGAGATGACGTGACGCGATGTCATCAGTTGAAATTTTTTAACGGCCAGGGTAATGGCAAGGATAACGGTAAAAACATTAGAGGACACATGAGCCCTAAAAATAAGTTAAATACCAATATGAGAAAAGTAATAAACGTTAAGGGACAAATTAGACATTAAATTATTTAAAATTTTTACTTGTATAATATGTCTATTTTTCAAAGAATTAAAAAATTTATTATTATATAATCACACTAAATATTAAAAAAATTATATGTATGTATTAGCTCTAGTGAATGTTGGGTTATATATAGTTATACTCATCCGCGTGCAGCATGAGTTGTCCACTTAGCTATCTCACGTGGAAGCCTCACAACTCGGGCGACAAAATCCAATTGTTCCTGCCCTCCCTCTCATTAAATTTGCTCATCCTCTTCCCATGTATATTACGTAATTCAACTTAATATTCCAATTAATAAAGTTCACTGAATATGAGCCTTGCATTCCTATGTGTGTGTTTTTTTATAAATAAACTAACTTAATTGATCAACAATTGAATAATTTATTATTATTGCAAATTGAATTTTAATTTAGAAATTTTAAACTTCATTCATCACAAAATTAATAGCATAATAATCAAAATTTCAAGCCAATAGACTTGTTTAATATACCCAAACCTAAGTTCTTTTGACGAGACGACAATATGCAATAATAACCAACACTTGAGAGAAATACCTTTTAAATTAAAGCTCTTGTTTGAGATAAGACTATCCTAGCACGACAAAGAGGCACCTTCAGGGATATGGAGGTATGTATAGCTTGAGAGGAGTTCTTGCTTAGCCCAAATTTTTTTAGGAGGAGTTCTTTTTGAATTCAAATAGTAGTAAAATAAGGTCTTCGTCCTTCTCAATTCTTAAATTTAAATATTTAATAGACCTTTATCCCTCTCGATATCCGATTCTAACTCCGTTCCTGAGCACCTTATTAGCATCTCATTGGATTCATGTAGTGAAAAGAACTTAACATCCATTAATAAGAAGGGTGATGAAAAATTCAATCCTGAAAGAAAAAATAAAACAAAAAACACTTGTAAAATTAAGTTTAAAACTTGTACAAGACAAGATAAAATCTCGCACGAGATAAAATAGTTTTACACCATTTTCTAAAGAAATAAAATGAAAATTTATTAAACAAAAAAACATAAAATTCCTAAAATTATATATCAAGAAAAATAAGAGAAAAAAAGAAGGGAAAAACAAGTGAAGAAATAAAAAATGTGAAATGAACGAGGTTAACGACAACCTTTAAATCGGATAATAGTTGACGAGAATTGTTGTTTCTAAGGTGTAAAAATAAAACCTTAATATGGTTTATTTCCTTTTCAGAAATGGATTTTTTTTATTTAAATAAAAATCAAATTCGAATTTAAAATCATTAAAAAAAGAATGAGACGTTAGTATTTATTATACGGGCATTATCACCAAAATAACATCATTTAAAATTTTATTTTTCAAAATAGTATCTAAAGGAAATTATTTCTCAACATAATACTCTTAGAGTGAACTAGCCAAGCCTCTCAATTTTTTGGTTGTTTTTTCTTGTGTGATATAATGACAGGATTGATAAGGTTGGATCACAAACACGTTTTCGATTATCATCTGAGGAATGTAAGTTTTATCTAGCTTATTTTAGTATTTTTATTTTCTTATTTTGTTATATATTGTAACTAAAAGTGGTTTTAATTTATATTTGTTTATTTTTTTAAAATATGGTGGAACGACGTCTAGACGTTTCTTACAATCGAATATTGAATGGACCCCATCTGGAGCTAGAACAATATATCGAGGATGTCGGATTTTTGCATGCATCCATAATTGTTGGGGGTGCGAAATTGGACGTTGATTTGATCAACACTCTTCTAGAGAGGTGGAGGCCAGAGACACACACATTTCACCTTCCGTGCGGCGAGGCGATGATTACTCTAGAGGATTTCTTCCATATCCTTGGTTTGCTTGTTGATGGAGATGTTATCACCGGTTACAATAGTGGTGATTGACACGGCCTATGTTTGGATTTTCTAAGGGGTGCGCAGAGTTGCTGGACGGTGGGCATGTGAAACTAATTTGGCTGCGGGATACTTTTAAGAATTTACCGGATGACGCGAACGAAGACGGGAAGAAGGTAAAAATAAAATTTTCATTTAATTTTAGTAAAATAATTAAATTTACATATGCTAATATATTTTTTTCCTATTGTAGGCATATGCTCGCGCTCATATTTTACAAATAATCGTCGGGATATTGATGTCTGACAAATCCCGCAACAAAGTTCACACGTTGTGGTTGCGGCATTTGCGAGATTTTGAAGATGCTAGTAAATTAAGCTGGGGATCGACAGTTTTGGCATCTCTATTTAGGGAGATGTGCAAGAACACCAATCCTCAGAAGTACAACATTGGAGGTTATTTGCTGTTGCTTCAGTCCTGGGCGTGGTGGGGAATGTCGTTTTTATGCCCTAAGCTTAGCCAGCCTAGTCCATATGTTTTTCACCGAAGGTAAGAAAAAAGTATATTTTTTATTATACATTTTATAATATTAAAATTATCTTCTTGTTTTGTAGGTGGAGCGGTCATTTAATTCATGTTGGTCTTCCCAAGGGTCTGAGCGCTATCAGACAAGATATTGAGAATGAATCCAGGAATAAGGTAACAATTTCAAGTGTATTTGTTATTAAATTTGGTGTATTTGTTTAAATTAAATTTGATACGTAGTTATAATTGTATATTGTATAATTTTTATGGGCACCGTACGCGGATCTGAAAGTCCACGAGTGCCTCCCAGAATTTTTGGAGGACACGAGGCTTGTTTGGACAACCACTATACCATTCATTTGCTACGATGTAGTTGAGTGGCATCCGAGCGACCGCATCCTAAGGCAGTTTGGTTATGTCCAACGAATTCTGGTGGCCCCTCCAAATTTGAATGAGTTACACACGCTCACTTGACAAGGGAAACCCAAGGTAATCTTTTTTTTATTTGACTCAATCTTTTATTAATTTGAACGTAATTGATATAAAAAGGAATGATAAAACTTTTTTATTGTCTGATAGGTTGATTGGGAGGTGAAGCATACAAGATTATATCGCTTAGTGGAAGGACAAGGTGGATCTGCAACATCAACCCTACTATGACTATCGCATGTTCGGTACGATGGTTAGCCCGAATTACGATGTGTGGCCAGGTTTGACTTTGACCTGAACATGCCACCAACCCAGAAATCAACATACAATTTATACAGTACGGGTGTAGGGCCATCATCAACTACGGGGCCATCTTATCGTGAAGAGTTTAACCCATTCAATGATTTCTCAGCCTAACGACACTCAACTTATATCCCTAGTGAGGCAAACATAGATGATTTCTCAGTCGTACAATACTCAACCTATATCCCGGGTGTAGATGATTTTTCATCAATCGAGAAACATTTATGCGCTAGTGTTATCAACCTAGATATTGGATATATGCCTCATCAGCGCTCTCGTGATCGGGTTATCGCTGCAGAACCTAGCAGGGTACAGGTTGTTGATGAAGCAGAACTATACAGATTTGACAAGGATAATTCTGATAAGAAATCGCTTAGGGAGCTTGGGCTCGATGGTGACGAGATGGGTTTATTTCCTAAAGAACTAGCAGACCTTGGATAGCCCATGAATGCGTAGGATGATGTAGATGATGCTGTGGAAGAAGATACGAAGGAAAAACCTGTGGAAGTTCTTGCCCCACGCAGTTTTACTACAGCAGGCAATAGCTCAACGTATTATGAACCACCATCCCACTTCACAACAATGGATATAGGAGGATTCAACGCTACAAAATTTCTAGAATTCCTACATTTAGAGCAGTACAATGAACGAAATGAAGGTGAAGTGCATCTTGAAATGGTCTTCAGGACTAAAAAGCTGGCAGAGGCTGGGATTAAGCATTACAACATACGCCGCTCAGTTACGTCCACCGTGAGGAAAACTAAAGCGAACAAATATATTGTTGAATGTCCCTGCAAGTATGAAGAATGTAACTGAAGGGTCCATGTATCACGATTGAAGAGGCTGAACAACCTGTGAAAGATAACCAGATACGAAAGGTCTCATACATGCTCCGTTGAAATCTTGAGTCAAGATCATTCTAACTTGGATGTGCACGTACTTTGTGATTATATCCTTCTACTCATAAAAGCAAATCTACGCGTATCTGTGTCAGTATGTATAGTTTCGATTAAATCTCAATTCACGTACACGGTCAAATACGATAAGGCATGGTTTACAAGATATCACGCCATTTAGCAGCTGTATGGGTAGTGGGAGGAATCGTACAGCAAGTTACGAACGTGGCTGAAGATAATGCAGAAATACAACCTCAGAATAGTTGTGCAACTAGAGACAGTACCGTCATACTAAAATGAACATGTCGTACCTGGGGAGTGCCAATTTTTTTTTAACTTTTTTGGATATTTCCGCAATCCGTTAAGGCTTTTCGCCATTGCAAGCCAATGCTACAGATCGATGACACATTCTTGTATGACAGATACAACCAGACCTTACTATTGGCAGTTGCACAAGACGACAACAAAAAATGTATTTCGGTCACGTTCGCAATTTTTGAAAATGAAGATATCCCTTTATGGACGTTTTTTCTCATCAACCTACTCACACATGTCTTATGCCAGGTTCTACGGGAAAAGAAAGACGAGATATGTATTATTTCAGACAGAGGCACAAGGATATAGGGATCAATCGAGCGTTTAGGCTCATTTTGGGAAGCTTCATATATTCATCACCGGTACTATTTGTGACACATTGCTGCCAATTACTACCAGAGATATAAGAATGATAATGAGAGTATAATGGTTCTTCGTATGGGTACACCTTCCACTATCGAAATTATTAATTAACATGGTTTTTTATTATTTCTCATTAATTATTCCATCTTTTATTGAATAGGCAACGCACACTGAGCTGATGAGGTTAGGGAGCTGCTAGAAGAGTTGAGAGTAAGAAATTCATATAGATATGACTATCTTGTTGATATCCCGATGGAGAAATGGTTGCGATATTATGATGGTGGTTGCCGATATTGTCACATGACAACGAACTTGGCTGAGGCGATCAATTCATCTCTGAAAGGAACACGTCATTTACCTAGCACATCCGTTGTCAAGGTATTATCGACTGACTACCGTTTTTGCAACCCTCAGAAAACAAGCAATGAACTGGATAAAAGGTGGCCACAAGTTCCATCTAGATCTCCAGCAAACAAATTAAATATACAATTCGTACGCAAACGCAATGGGTGCAATATGCTTCTCTCGTCATGAACATCGCTTTCAGGTTACTGAATATTCGCGACCGCTTGAAGAAATAATGCATAACAATTACATTGTTAATCTACACCAAAAAATATGCGACTGTGGACGTTTCCAGACATTAAAGTACCCATGTACGCACGCCTTTTCTGTATGTGCATTCGTTCATTTTGACGCAATAACACTCGTTGTTCCAGTATACCAACTTGAAAATGTATTCAAGGTATACCGGTACGAGTTTCCTCGAATCAGAAATGATCGTGAGCGTGATATAGTTGATGATGAACCTAAGATACGGCTAGATTCTTCCATACGAGGCAAGAAAAAAGGTCACCCGCGTTCAACTATGATTAATTGTGCCGAGGATATGGTTCCACGAGAACAGACCGGGCAACCTAGACTTTGTACTAAATGTAGGAACCCTAGACACGACAGGAGAAAATGTCCTCTTAGGACAGACATTCAAATCAACTAATTGTACTTCTAAGTGTAATGTTTTATTTCTAAATATCATAAACAATCTTCCAAGCTACGTTTTATGGTTTCTATAGTGTTTTAACACATTTTTACACCCTTTTGGATGCCTTATAAGGGACGATTTATGGACCATTTTAAACATATATTCATGAAATACGACGTGAAAGTTAAATAACAAGAAAAATGATCCCACAAAATACCCAAAATCTACTTAAACATGCCTATCGACCCTTGTTTCCATATTCTTCATGCAAACAAAATGGCAATATAGCATTTTAACGCGATTTTTACACTCGTTTGGATACCTTATACTGGTCGATTTTTGGACCATTGTAGAAATATGTTCTCGTACTATGACGTAAAAGTTAAATATCTAGCAAAAATATCCCCCAACACACCCTAAAATCTACTTAAACATGCATATCGACCCTTGTTTCCATGTTCTTCATGCATAAAAACATGGACACATAGCATTTTTAAGGAGACTTTTATACACCTTCGGATGCCTTATACGAGATGATTTTTACACCATTTTCAAGAGATGTCTCACTAATACGCCATCGAAGTTCAAAAATAAGGAAATCTACCACCAACACCGTGTAAATTCACCTAAAACATGCCTATCGAGCCTTGTTTTAACAAAAGAATACATAAAACTCGCGTTTGTTACAACGCGAGTTCTATCCAGAAAACGCGATAAATTCGCACTGTATCGTCTTAAAGTCTCGCAAAACTCGCGTTCTAGTAAGCACGAGTTCTTTTGACAGTTTAAAAAAATAGGCCAAAGGATAAGTGGCTCCACATCAGACTAAAACTTGCGTCTTCCTAAGCGCGATTTCTGAAAACGCGTTTGACAGACTGTGAGTTTTTATTACATGGCCCGAATGAGAGGTATTTTTTCAAATATTCTTCGAAAGGGGTAGATTTCTAATTAAATTCCCTAAAAGGAATATTCAAACCAATATTACCAAAAACTAGGGTAGATTAGATGTCAGTTAGATTTGATTTGATAAGAATGGAGGCCCCAACATAAACATCAACGTCAAAATGGCAGAGAAGAAGGCCGACAGATTGAAAGACATGAACAACCCATCCATTCCTAGAAACGTGAGTCCCCCTTACGACTAGACTTGAAAAACTTTATCTTTGATTTATTAAATTAAGACATAAAATAGACTCGAGTACAATAACTCAAATTTGATTTGAAACTTAAAATAAATTGAATCTAAATTGAAATCTAACCGAATTTTAGTTGAACTAAAAATAGATCCGAACTAAATTTTCAATCGAATCGAATAAACTCGAATCAATTTTCAACGCAACCAAATAGAACCGAACAGATTTCACCCGAAGCGAAAGCAACCCGAATTGAAGGTAACTCGAAATAAAGAAATATATTAAAATAAATAAACAAAACTGAGATGTGAATTGTCGCACAACACACCAAAAAGTTAAATATACAGACTATATAACGTCATATATAGGGTAAAAAACCTAACTCGGCCTGAAAACCTGACTAAAACCGATCGATCTCCTATTAACCCGATATTGACCGACCCAAAAATAACTGACCTGAAATCAATAGAACCGAAAGTCAACCTAACCAAAAATCAACCGAACTGAAGTCCCTACCCGATACCCAAATCGAAATCACATAGACCCGAATTAAAATAGATCCAAACTCGAACCGAACTGAACCAAATTTAAACCGAACGTAATCAAACCCGAAATAACCTAAACTAAAATGTCTCAAACCGAAATTAAACCGAATGACTCGTTTGCCACCTCTATTTATGACATGCCCTAACCCTTATTTACCCATTCGTGGGTCCCGACTTCAATTTCCCATGACCCACATGCACCATTAATGTCCTATTCTTTCTATTCTTAAATTTCTTTATATTTAATTTGAGCGTAAATTACATAAATCATTATTTAATTTTATTTTTAAGTTTATTTTAGTTATTAATATTTTAAAATATTTAATTTATTCAATGAGTTTAGACATTAGTATTTTTTGTCACTCTTAAAACTCAAACAAGGAGATATATGGTTATACCAATTCATAGACAAAATTTGTATGCCCTTTTTGAATTTTTTTTGTATTACAACACTAAAAATTAAATTTTAAATTATAATCCTAAATTCTAAATTATAAATTCTACACCTTAAAAAAATACACCATACATCTAATATTTTAAACTTTAAGCGCTAATTTTAAATTATAACCCTAAATCGTACATTTAATTTTTTTAATGATAAGATATAAATAGGCGTGCCGAGAAAGTAAGACATTTCTGCTCCCAATCCCCGCCCTCAGCCTACGTTTCTTTAGACTGACTATTCAACTTCACCTTCAAATCACTCCTCTCGACACCATGCAGAGCAAAACCCACATTTCGTAACTCTAGCTGCCTCATCTTTTTTCAGTTTTCAACGTTTTCAAACACATATCCTTGGCTGAATTACTTAAAGTACAGTACTAAATATGCATATAATATCGGTCATCTTCAATGCTATATAAATAAAACAACAGCCCAAATATTATTTATGAAACAGCTTCGAAACTTGTCCAAAGTCCAAACGGGTTCTATTATCCCGGAAAAATGAACTTTCCTCTTCAGAACTGCATGTTTATGTTTTTGATATGTTACTGTTAGGTTTACGACTTGGACGATGAAACTAAGAATAATCCCTTGATAGAGACCTTACGATGAACAAACATTCCAAACATTTCTTTTTTGCTTTATATTGAATCCTAGAACAAATGGCGACAACTGGGAATAGACTTGTGTCATCATCATCCAACTTGTTTCATGCAGTATAGAAAGTAGGTACATCTTTGGGCAGCCTGAAGATAGAATTTTCAGCATTTGTACCAGTTAAAGAGAGTGAAACTAAGAGATAAAAAGGGAAAGGAGAGGGAAGAACATATATATAGAGAGAGAGAGTTAATGAGGAACAGTATGATCAAAGGGTGCAGGGTTTTAAATCTCGAGACATTTAGGAGAAAGAGAAAAGGGGGAGAACGTGGGGTGTTGTTTGCGTCCATGGTGGGGACTATTTGGGGATAGAGACAAAAGAAAGAGGAAAAAAGGAGGCCCCACACACCGCCCATGCATATGTTGTCTTACCAAAAATTAAAGGTTTAAATATATTAGAGTTAAGTGCATTGCAAGACTTCAAACTATAACTTATTCTAAATTGGTTCTTAAGCTTTTAATAGTTCTAATTTTACCTCTAAATTATGGCTCCCATTTTAATTTGAATCTCAAACTTTTGAATATTTTGGTTTTATCCCTAAACTATGACCCTCATTCTAAATTAATATACAAACTTTTAAACATTTCAATTTCATCATCAAAGTATCGTTTATCTCTCATATATATTATCACATAATACACCTCAATGTTTAGATGACATTTAACAATTTTTGTAACGGCTTTGTTAACATGGGATGTGATTAACATATGCTGATAATTTGGCGATAAAATTAGAACGTTCAAAAGTTTGGGACAATTTAGAATGAGAGTCGCAATTTGGGGATAAACTTGAAATGTTCAAAGTTTGAGGGCCAATTTAAAATGATGATTTGTTAACATGAGATGTGATTAACATATGCTGATAATTTGGCGATGAAATTAGAACGTTCAAAAGTTTGAGACAATTTAGAATGGAGTCATAGTTCATTAACTCTATATTAAGTTCTATTTTTAATATGAATTAAATTAATAAAAAATAATAGAGGGATTAATATCATAGAATTAAAGCATGCAGAGCGAATTTTTAATTTTGAAACAATAGGAGGACCTTTAGCATATTGACACCAAAACTAAACCCACCATCATCTATGCAATACCTTGACCAAACCCTAACCCAACAACATCACTATTAGCTACAAAGCACAAAACAATTCACCCCAGACCCAAACCCAAACCCAAACCCATAAACTCTTCCTTTTTTGCTCATTTTCTTTACCTCTTCTCCCCAACACTGTTCATTCTCATTTCCTCCCAAACCCTTAACCAACAACTTAGATCTTCATACAAGAGAAACCAAAGAAAACAAAAAATCTCAGGCTCGGACTAAGGGTGGAGAGAAGAAGCATGGCTTGATTCAGCTGAAAATCTGCTGGCAGATGCTTCAAACCTCTTCTCTTCCCTTTTTTTTCTTGTTGAAACCAGCAGTTACTCGATCAGTCAAAGCTACCCAAAAACCAAGGACCATATTGTTGTTTATTTTATCTTTCTCCATTACAATTTGATCGGTTGGTTCTTTCTTTCTTGCATGTGATTGTTTAATTAGGTTTGAACTTTGAAGGAAAGAAAAGAAATGGATCCAGTCACAGCTCATGGCCGCCCGCTTCCTCCTGTCCTCACAAGAGATCTTCATCTAGACCCGCTACATCAATTTCAACATCACCACCAACAAAGCTCCGAAGACGAACAGAACCATGGCCAGAAACGAGATCGAGAAGGAACAGCCACCACCATGGGCGGCGGCACTGCCGGTACCGACACTAGTGAAGGCAAAGAACTAGCTGAAGGTGAAATCACCAGGAGACCACGAGGAAGACCCGCGGGTTCAAAGAACAAGCCTAAGCCACCGATCATCATAACCCGTGATAGTGCCAATGCCCTCCGATCCCACGTTATGGAAATCGCCGACGGCTGTGATATCATGGAGAGCGTTTCGACTTTCGCTAGGCGAAGACAGAGAGGGGTTAGCATTCTGAGTGGGAGCAGCGGGACTGTAACTAATGTGACCTTAAGGCAACCCGGAGCTCCTGGTGCAGTCGTGACTTTACATGGAAGATTCGAAGTTTTATCATTCTCTGGGTCATTTTTACCCCCTCCGGCACCGCCGGCTGCATCAGGGTTGACCATATATTTAGCCGGCGGTCAGGGACAGGTGGTTGGAGGAACCGTGGTGGGTCCACTTGTTGCTTCAGGACCAGTGGTGATTATGGCGGCTTCTTTTGGTAATGCGGCGTATGAAAGGCTTCCATTGGAGGAAGAGGAGGCACAACAGGAGGCGCCGGTTCCTGGAAGTGGACCCTTAGGCTCACCGGAAAGCATGGCCGGTGAACAGCCTCCGCCGCAGCAGCAACAACTATTGCAAGATCCCAACGGTTCTTTTGGTCAAGGATTGCCACCAAATCTTGTAAACTCAGTCCAATTACAAGCCGAGGCCTACTGGGGCACAGGTCGTCCCTCTTATTAACGAAACAGAATTAGTTTCCTTCTTTCTTTCCCCCCTCGTCTCGCCTCTCTTGTTTGTTTGACCTTTTCCTCACCTTCATTCTTCTTCTTTGATAAGATAGTTGCTGTTTTTAATATGTTGACCATCATGGGATTCATCTGGCTTTAATTTGACAAGGATGTACAAATTTCAAGGATTTCTCTTTGGTGGTTTTCTTAGTGAGGGTAGTGTTTTATAAGTCTAGCCTCTTCTTTTCAATTCTCACTCATTACGGTAGTTTAATGTTGCCTGAGAAATGTTATTCCGACAAATAAAAAGGAAAAAAAAAGCAACCTTTTCGTTAGCATGATACTTTTGAGACAATATCCTTAAAGAGTGCTACTCTCTAATATTTTTTCTCTATAAAAAGATGGCGTGGATTCATAGAGGAAGAATGACTGGGTACTTGGTTTCTTTGAAAGAATACAAATTTATATTTTTATTGGGTTGCAGTTCACAGAAATATTATATATTTTTTCTTGTTAACCTAGCAGTTACCTTCTTCTACTCTAAACAGAAACTGAACTACTACTATACCACTATATTTTCTTTATAATTTGATGTAAGGACAAGTATGAACATAAATTTAGTGGCAGTTTAAAGGTTGGTCGGGGGGAAAGATGGCAAGTAATGACATGAAGAAAGCAAGGTGACTGGCTTAGGGTTTGCTGCCTTTTTCACTAAGAATTTCTTTTCTTCTCTTTTCTGTAACTTGCAAGGGTTCATCATGGAATCAAAGGTGAATATTGGGTACTGGGTTACAACTTACAAGTCCACGGCTCTTTTAAAAAATGAAAAGGTAAGAAGCTTATTTTCGAGGCAACATGAAACAGTTAGGACAAACTGATCTCAAGCGTTAAAGTTATCTCTCTCTCTCTTCTTGTCTGAAAAAAGAACTGTCATTCATTGCCATACATATACAAGTAAAAGAGTTTGTGTGTGAACTAGTAATGGAAGAAGGCAAGTGAGTCTAGGTTGGGGCCTTAATTTAAGGTTAAAAAAAAGGTGTGACTTAAAATATTATCGCACAATCAAAATGTTATGTTTTTATATAACATTGTAGGTTCTTTGTTTTCACAACTAATTTTGAAATTTGTCAAAAATTCATCAACCTAAAATGTTATAGAAATGTATAACATTATATGTTGTATGATAGCATTTTAAATTTATATTTTCTAATATTTTTATTATGCCATTTTTTAGTCTTAAATTAGGCTGATGTACTCATGACTCACCTGAGAAAGGTAAGGTAGAGTTTCCACATATATTACATAAAAAAACCATGAAGAGTTTGTCTAGATTTTGAGACGGATGTATGTGTTTTCCTTTCTTAAATTAAGTTTTAAATATCCTATCAAGTTTTCTAAGCTGAAACTTTACCTGTACCAGCTAAATTACATGGTTAAAGATTTACTTACACTATGTAAAACGCAACTAGTTTTACATTAATTCATGACTATTGAATGAGTGAAATGAATGGATGAGATTAAACACTCATCTTTTTTTCCTCGAAAATTTTCTTATTTTCAACTTTTAATCTCATTCATTCATTTCACTCAATATATATATATGTTAGGATCCACTTACACTGTATAAAACTTAATTTTTATAAAACTAGATTTAACCAAGACCTATTACCTATGTTGCACTGATACGGATACGAGGACAAAGACGGAGACGAAAATAAAATTTTTCAAAATTACAAGTACGTGCACAGTAAATATAAAATAAATAATAAAAATATGTAAAACTAACATAAAAAATTAAAATTTATAGTAAATTAGAAAATAAAATTCATAAAAAGAAACCAAAAATATTAAAGTGACAAATCTCAAACAATAAACTAAGTCTAGAACAACACTAAATAATGAAAATCGATCATTGTTAACATCTTTTGAGATCAACTCTCTCTCCAAATTCGACTCATCAAATGAGGGTTCTGCAAACTCTAAATATCTCACGTCTCCGAAAGAATCAAATGCATATCCACTAACATCCTACATCTTGGTTTGCTCATTCTTATATTGACTAGAATTCTTTGATAAAGATGGAGGTTGCAGTTGATGTAAACAAAATCTTCGGTATGACTTGGATTTAACTTATTCCTCCTAAGTGAGTGGATAAAGGAATAACTACTCTAATTTCTTTCGTAACAAGAGGATGAAGTAGGTTGCTCAAGCACTTTGAAAGCCAAAGATTGGAGCAATGGAGTTTCAACACCAAAGTTAGCCCACCAACTTTTTGGATCCGAAGAAAACCTATTTATAAGAGAAATTAAATCTTCAAAAGGCCCACTTTTAAGTGAGAAATGAGCATATTCATCCAAGACTTTATCATAATCATCATCATTTACAAATAATCGACGAAAGCACTTCATTCTCTTTCGAGATATTTCACCATCTCTATGAGGAACAACTCTACTAGAATCATCGATTAACCAACCATCACTGTAAAACCTACAACATTTTAAAAAAATACACGCATATATATATAGAGGAACTAAGATTTAAGAGTATTTCCCTAAAAATAAGATTTAAGAATATGAAATTCAAAAGTAACGAAATTATATACCTAGAATTTAGTGAGTGAGCTAGACAATGAAGATGAGTATAACTCTTTGTCCTTTGAGCTATATGAATCTCATAAACAATATATGATAACAACGACTAAAGTCTGAAAATAAATGTTTTTTTTCTTTTAAATTTCAAACTTTACTTTATCAATCACGGAATCCCATATCTCATATACCAAATGAAGGTATGATTTATCAGTGTTAAGTACTCTAAGCATGTCATAAATATGCATTGTGAAATCAATGATGTAAGCCACTTGATCCCACCAATCATCACTCACAATATTTTCCTTCATAAAGTTTATTTTCCTTGTGTTATCCTCTTTATAAGAAGCTTATCATCAATTATGAACATTGCTTGAAGTTCTCATTTTTTGAGTTTTAACCTCTTAAGTGTAACCCCCTTGACCCGGCCTAGACGTCAGATCAAACCGAGAGAGCTACATTGGGTTTGCCAAGACAAACCCAAACAATAAATGCATAATTAAGCCCTAAAGTGATCATGCTGATAGTGGTGAAATTTATAATTAAATCAAGCGTCGAATTGACATCCAATTGGTCGAGAACGCACTTTAGGGACCAAATTGTAATTTTGGAAAACTACGAGGACGTACTTAACTCCAAAGTTACCAAACCTTAATTAATCATATTACATGCATCCCGGTTAAATTTCAACTTAAAATAATCACCCAAACTTGTTTAATTGCATGATCAAGAAACATGGACTAAATTGTAAAGATTCGAACTTCAGAAAGCATATTACCAGAAATAACAGACAGTGTATCGATATACCCCTTGTCCGTATATCAAAAATAGGGGATTCTAGTAGCTAAAGGGCATACTGATACGGTTGCCCATATATCGACACCTAGTGTAATTTTCTACTATGCGTAACGATACGCATGTGCAATTTTGCACATTTTTGAGCTGAGACAGACCCTGCATACCGATCCCTGAGAACCCGTACCGGTACAACCTGATCTGTAATGATCTTTTGGTCAAACATATGACATTTTGGCTCAATCTAACATACTTCAAGCATTTTACAAACATCATATAACATTCTAACCAATATTTCCACAATCAAATAGGCATGATAGAGGATCATTCAAACCATAACAAATCCAATCAAAGATCTTATAGGCATAATCTCTACCTCAGCATACAAATCACATCATAACCCTTCAAAGCAAGACATAAAGCATCATACAAGTCCAAAATATCAAAAGGAACTTGTCCAAAACAGGGAGCTACCAAAACAACCCTCATAATTACAACTTGGTCACATTGCCTCTTATTACTATAAAGTATTTGTAAAATCGTACTTGAAATAGCTCAATCCTTGGATGGCTTCTTACTTGCTCGTTGTCCGAAATGCTTACTTTTGTGCATGATGATAAAGGAGAGCGTAAGCATATAAAGCTTAATAAGGAAATCTCAAAAATACTCATCAATGCATTTAAAACCATTTGCTTCCAAACATGTATTAAATCTCATGCCAAATCATCTCAATCTTTTAATGTCTTTCCAAAACATGCACATTTAAACATTTGCAACACATGCACCATGGATTTCTAGCATAAACCTCAATTTAAGCTTTCTCGTTCTAAAACCTCAAAATAGCAAGCTTAAAGAGCACCACATGTATAAACCATATTATACAAAGTATAATCCATTTCTCATGATACATTAAATCATATATTGGCATTCAAGTGACCCAAAACCAATTCATTCCATTTATAAAAACACATCGGATACACAGATTTTTCAAGTGGTTCTTTTGACCACTTTACATATCCTTGAACCGGAGCATGGTACTACAAGGAAGAACACGATTAGCATTTACAGATTGTGTTGCAAGCTTTTCTAGATAATCAGTTATATGCTAAGTTGAGCAAGTATGAATTTTGGTTAAAGGAAGTAGTTTTCCTTGGACATGTGGTATCGGTGGAAGATATCCAAGTGGATCCGCATAAGATTGAGGCAGTGGTGAGTTGGAAGTAACCTAAGTCAGTGATGAAGGTTCATACTTTCTTGGGGTTAGCAAGGTATTATCGTCATTTTGTAGAGGGTTTCTCAAAAGTTACTGCTCTTTTGACTAAGTTGTTACAAAATGATGTTCGTTTTGGGTGGACAGAGGATAGACAACAAGCTTTTGAGAAGTTGAAGGAAGCTTTGATGCAAGCTCTGATCTTGATTCAACTTGAATCGGGTAAAATTTTGTTGTTTATAGTGATGCATATTATGTTGGTTTGGGGTGTGTGTTAATGCAAGATGGGTAAGTTATGGCTTATGCACCTAGGCAGATAAAGGTGCACTAGAGCAATTATCCTACGCATGATTTAGAGCCCATCGCAGCGGTTTTTGCATTGAAGATTTGGAGGCATAATCTGTATGGTGAGAAGTGTATTGTGTACACAGATTAGAAGTGTTTTAAGTATTTGATGTCGCAAAAGGAGTTGAATCTTAGCCAACGTTTATGGTTGGAGTTGCTTAAGGATTATGATTTGACGATCGAGTATCACCCTGGTAAGGCTAATATGGTAGACGATATCCTAAGTAGAATGGTTGTAGCAGAGTTACGGGCTATGTTTGCGCGATTAAGTGTGACGCGAGACGATGGGTTATTGGCTGAGTTGCAAGTAAAACCATCATTGTCATAACCAATCAAGAGAAACAACCATATGATAATGCATTGGTTTGACATGTTAAAGATATTATAGAAGGTAATCAGATGGATTTTTGTTTTAATGATGATGGTGTTTTGTGTTTTAAGGGTCTAATAGTTGTACCGTAAGATGTTGATTTGAGGCGTACTATTTTGACGAAGGCACATTATAGTTCTTTTGCTATACATTCAAGTAGTACAAAGATGTATCAGGATTTAAAGAAGGAGTATTATTGGGTTGGTTTGAAGAAGGATGTAGTAGAGTTTTTTGCTTGATATATGGTATTAAGCGAGTTAAGGCTGAGCATAGGTTTCTTTCCGGGTTATTGCAACTGTTGAAGATTCTGGAATATAAGTGAAAGAGAATTACCATGGATTTTGTGACCAGGTTGCTATTGACACCATCGAAAAAGAATTCTATTTGGGCAATTGTGGATCGATTTACGAAGTGTGAAATTTTTTTGGCAGTTCATACGACGTATACGTTGAATAAGTTGGCGGATTTGTATATTGCTAGAATTATGAGGTTGCACAGAGTGCCTAAATCTATCATGTCAGATAGGGATCCATATTTTACCTCAAGGTTTTGGGAGTGTTTACATAGAGCCTTGGGTACACAGTTGAATTTTAGTACTTTGTATCATCCTTACTCAGACGGTCAGTCTGAACGCGTTATCCAAGTGTTGGAGGATATGTTGCTGTGTTGCATCATTGATTTTCAAGGATCATGGGAGAAACAACTCCCGTTGGTGGAGTTTGCTTATAACAATAGTTATCAAGAGAGTATTAAAATGGCTCCGTATGAAGCACTGTATGGTAGAATGTGTCATATGCCTCTTTGTTAGGCCGAGGCAGGTGAGAAGTATATTTCTCTACCTGATGTGTTGAAAGACGTTAATGATAAGGTGAAGCTTATCCATGGTCAGTTGAGGATGGCTTTGGATAGGCAGAAATCCTATGCCAATTTGAAGCATAAGGAGATTGAGTTTGCGGTGGGTGATAAGGTGTTTTTGAAAGTTTCACCTTGGAAGAAGGTGATGAGTTTGAACAAAAAGGGAAGTTGAGTCTGAGGTTTATTGGGCCTTACGAGGTGTTAGAATGTGTTGGTCCAGTTTCTTATAGGATAAGGTTACCCACGAAGTTGGAGAAGATGCATGATATTTTCCATGTATCGATGCTTCAGAGGTACAAGTCAGACCCGTCGCATATGATGCCTGTTGAGAAGATTGAGTTGAATCTGAATTTGACCTATGAGGAGGAATCGGTGAAGATCTTGGATTCTAGTAGTAAGGTTCTTTGTGGAAAGGCTGTTGAGTTGGTAAAGGTGTTGTGGCGATATCGAGGTGTCGATGAGGCCACGTGGGAAATGAATGAGGACATGAAGAAGCATTTTCCTCATCTTTTTCCGCTAGGTAAATTTTTAGGATGAAATTTATTAAGAGGGGGAGAGTTATAAAGCCCTGAATTTGGGCCTAGAAGTTAGCTAGATAGATTAGACGGTTCAGGTGAACCGGATTAGTCGGTTCGATCTAGTTTCGCGAATTTAATCGTAATAAATATTTTCTTAACGCGAAATAATATGGAAAATAGGTGAAAATGTTTATTTAATATATTGGGGGTTTTGGTAAACTAAATTTAATGAAATAAATTTGAATTAAAAGACATTTTGGTCTGGTGACTAAAATGTAAAGTCTTTAAAACTCTTTTGGTGACTAAATTGTAAAAGGGTCAAAACTTAGAATCTTTAAGGAGCTAATTTACCAATATTTTCAACCAGACTTTTCCCTTAATTTAGGCTATTTTTAAATGGTTTTAAAATATTTATTTAATAAAAATAAAATAGATTTAGTTAAAAGGATTTTAAAAGGTGATTTACTTTTCTCACGTAACTACTTTTGGCTATCAATTTTTGTCTCAACTTTCTTCGCAGCGAAACTACCAATTTCAGTCTAAAATGCTCAGGAATCATCTCATTTTGATTTTATTTTGATTTCTTAATTGATTCCTTTGATTTCTACATCAAATCCTATTTGTTTTCTTGGAGATTTCATTCAAATCATGTCAATTAAGGGAGAAGTCAACAATTAGAGGTGATTTTCATTTCTCTCCTCTAATCAAAGGTTCTTTACTGAAATTCCTAAGTTCTTGATCCTTTACAATTGATTTTTTATGTTTTAATGAATAAATCATGATTAAAAGGTTTTAATTGAGTTTTGATGGGAAATTTGGTGAATCTTGATAATATATCTGATTTGTGTTGATTATAATTGATATAGATCACTTTTGAGATATGTTTTGATGTTATGAGAAGAGATTAATAAAAAGAATCCTGAAACTAATTTAATTGCTAATTTTTTAGGTTGTAAATAGTTAGATTTTGAAGTGTTCTTGGTGTTAAAAGGTTGATGGAGATATAAGGTGGTATTAATAGTGTTTTTGGATGTTAATTGATGTTGTTGAGATGTTAAATTATTTGAGTTATGGCTGGGCTTCGTTTAGGTTGAGTTTAGTGATGTTTTCGGTTGTTCTTGGAAGGCGTTTGATGACTTTTAGTGTGGCAAAGTTGAGAATAGATGTTGATGGGATTATAGATGCATTGTAATGCATTAATTCTCTATTTTTGTATGGGTAAAATAGGAGAGACAGATCTGTTAGCAATTGGAGAAGTTTCAGAGGCTTTGGAAGATTGACTTTACATCAGCAAGTGGAGTTTTGTGTTGTCGGTGAGTGGAAATGAGTTTTACAACTTTGTAAAGGTTTGAAAGTGATTTTGGGAGTTTATATTAAGATTGAAACACTTTTATAAGGTCAGAAGTAAGTATTAGACAATTTCGCTCTCAATTTTAGTTTGGCAAAGTTGATTTTCTCATGCCTATGTTTATGTTTTGATACCTACTATTTTATGCATGTTTTGGAAATGGATTTTGACACAAATGATCTATATTGATGATATTTGAGCATGGTAATGCTATTTGAAAGGTATTTCAATGATATGAAAATGCATATTTTGTTGTATTGTCGGTTTGAATGATACATATGAAAAATAGTGAGGTATCATGTTTAATATGAAATATATTGGCAAGCAACAATGAAATAAATATTATCGGATATAGTTGGCATGCCATAGGGTTTAAAGTGCACTATAATAAGTCACCTCGTATGTGTTGAGGGGTTAATTGTGTTGTTTTCTCTAAAATGGGAACCACAACAATCGAAGGGTTAATTGTGCCGTATTCTCCCGCTGGTGGATTAAGTATCATAATGGTTGAGGGGTTAATTGTGCCATTTGCTCTCATTGTAGATATTATACATCATAATTGTTGAGGGGTTAAATATTTCGTTTGCTCTAATTATGGATGTATGTGAAGTGGTTGAAGGAACCACTTGTGAAATTCGTGTATCCGATATGTTTTGATAATGGAAAGGTTCTATTTTTGGGTTACTTGAATGCTAATATATGAATTAATGTATCATGATCGATAAATATTTTTGTATAATGAGATTTATACATGTTTTGCTTTTTAAGCTTTGCTATTGGATGAATAAGCATGTGAAGGCTTAAATTTAGGTTTTTGCATATGGGATTTTGCATGAGATCCATGATACATGTTTTGCATATGGTTTAATATGCATGTTTTACAGAGGTAAAAAGGGCATGAGATGTTTTAGCATGATGTTTATAAATGTGGTTTGACTCAAATGGTTTTAAATGCATTGATGAGTGTTTTTAGAGCATCCCTCACTAGGCATTATTTGCTTATGCTCTCCTTTCTCATCAATGCATGAAAGTAGGCTTTCGGGGCAACAAGCAAGTAAGGAGGAATCCAAGAATCGAATCATTTCAAGTATGGTTTTAATAAACAAACTTGTAGTAATAAAAGGGCAATGTGACCAAGTTGTAATTGGGAGAGTTGAATGCTTGCTCCCTATTAAGGACATGTTTCTTTTGGTATTTTGGATATGTATGCGGCTATACGGTTTGATTTGAGGGGTTGGGATGAGTTTTGCATGCTTGGTTAGAGAACATGTCTATAGGACCTATGGTATGTTTAGCTATAGATTAAATATTCATCTAACATGCTTGATTAGTTGTGGAGTTGATGTTAAATATGTTTTATGATGTTTGTATGATGTTTGAAGCAAGTTTAATTGAGCCCAGGGGTCATATATTTGACCAAGAGGTCATTACAGACCCAGCCGTACCGGTACGGGTCCTCAAGGATCGGTACGCAGGGTCTGTCTCAGCTTAAAAGTGTGCAAAATTGCATAGGTGTATCAGTACACCTAACACCGTATTGGTACGCATCATGGAAAATTACACTAGGTATCGGTACATGGACAACCATATCAGTACGCCCTTTAGCTACTAGAATTCTCTGTTTTGATATCGAACTACTGGTATCGGTATGCTTGAGGACTGTACCGATACCCTTTGCAAAATATACCCATATTGATACGGGAGAGAGGTGTACCGGTACCCAGTTGGTTATTTTTGGTAATATGCTTCGCTAAAGTTTGAATCTTTGTAGTTTAGTACATGATTCTTGATCATGCAATTAAATGTGTTTGGATAATTATTTTAAGTTGAAACTTAACCGGATTACATGTAACTTGATTAATTATGGTTTGGTAACATTGGATTTAAGTAAGCCCCTTCAGTTTTTCAAAATTGCAATTTGGTCCCTAGAGTGCGCTCTCGATCAATTGGATGTCAAATTGACACCCAATTTAATTGTGAGTTTTACACGCTGCTAACATGATCACCATAGGACTAAATTATGCAATTAGACAAGATAAAAAGGAAAAAATGGACTATTTTAAAGTAATCATTTGGGTTTGTCTCGATAAACCTAATATAGCTCACTCAGTTTGATATGGCGTCTAGGCTGGGTCAAGGGGGTTACACACCCAAACTCTAGAGAAGCATTGTCCTCAATGCATGCAAAATAAAACAAAAGAAAATAAAAAATACAAATAAACTAATTAGAGAGGTTGTCACCTCAAAGTTGTAGCTTTCTCCTGGCCATTTGCTTGGTTCATTTGCTGTCTTGCTGTGGTTGCTTTCGTAAAGATGGTGTAGGGTCATGAATCTTAGTTTCCTCGACCCCCTCAACTGGTTCACCCCCTTTTTTGGAATCCTCTTGTGTGGAAGCTTTACACTTAACCGCTTGTTTTGATGACACAATTGGAGGTGGGTACTTCAACAATACAGAGGTGGTGTCTTCAGAATCTGAAAAGTCATGACAAGATTTAGTACATTTCGGTTCATTAACAAGTTTCTTACCTTTGTGCATGACAGTGGTTGCTGTGGCAATGCCACTTGTAGCCAGCTCAACATCGTTTTAGGGTAATATATCAATCATTCATATATCACCTAAGGAGCAGCCCTCTCGTCTCCATCCGATCCAAATGTTGCAACAAAGGACGAAGGAGATCTAGCAGCCATGGAGCACTTGCCGCTGCATGTTCACTTGCCAGGGTAGATTCTAGAATAGAGGATTTCTTCGTAACTGCTAGTGCTTTTGGCAGGCCGTCTTACATCATTCACATATACTGAGTCTTTGTCCACCCATTCTTCTTGGGAAACCTCTCATCCGTAGCCTCAGACGACACTTTTTCCCTTGCGCATGAGATCAAAATCAAATTAGGGAAATATAGTGCACCAACATCATTCTGGCTACAAGCATAAATCTCATCAATAATAATCTGTCCAACATTAATAGTACGGTTATGCAAAATAGAGTGTAGCAAAAGTAAACGAGAGTAAGAAATAGTAGTATTATGAGTTGTGGGCATCAAACGAGTTTTGAGAAAGTTTTCCACAACTTTGTCACGTGCTTCAGCATGACCTGATTCATCATGCCTTTCAAATCTCCATCATTCCATTCGATTCCTTCAATGGTGAGGTCCTTGAGGACTTGGTCTGCCTCTTCTGTGGTGATATTATTCACAAATTTAGTGTGCTCATCATGTGTAAAGAACAACCTATAATATGCATTAATCGCAGTGGCATCAAGAAAAATAGACCTACTACGCAGAAAAAAACACAGGTTATCCAGATTGGAAACACGTGAATAAAATTTTCTTACCTATGAGATGTTAACTGGTGCGGGTTGTTCGCAAAAGATCGACCACTTGTGATCCGCGACAATGGTGTAAACGGAATCCTCAACACCATATTTTGTTTTGGTGAGATCATAGGCAAAACCTTGTTCTTCCAAAACTTTTCGAGTGGCAAACTTCTTTTCAAATATTTTTTGGATAGTTGGTGTTGCAAAACGGTGGAAGGATGGTGGAACCATTGCTTGCGAGGAATTTGCTTTGGGCATGGTTTTCAAGTTCTTGGCCATGGTGTTTGGTTCATGATTAAAAAAGAAAAAATAAAAAAAACTTAAGAGTTTCAAGAGATAGAGAAAGAGTGAAAGAAGAAGATGAAGGAGATGGGTTATAATTGGGATTTAATGGTGGAGTGAAAGCTTGGTAAAGGAGATGAAAGGTGGATTGATGTATTACCAATGGGTGAAAAAGAAAAATAATAATGAGTGTGAGATGGATGGGATGTGCTAGGGTTAGGAAGAAAGGGAGGGAAAGAAAATTTTGGGTAAAAATTTTCAAAGGGTATTTAAATCCCTTTGAAATCCCTGACCCTCTATCTACTTTGGGGATAAAATTTCATTCAAATGAAATTCTATCTTAAAGCCCAATCTCTATTGTTTTTGAAACACTTATCCTAAAATTCAAAAAGAAAGCAAAAACAAAAAGTTAAAGATTAATAAAAGCAAATAAAGATAAATATAAAAACTAAATCAAACTAAAAATAAAAAGAAATGGATAAAAGACAAAATTCAAAGAAAAATAAAATAAACAAAAAGAAAAAGAAAATAACTAAAAAAGAAAATTAAAAGACTTAGAAAGAGCATTCTCATGCATCTTCTAAGGATGCCACTCTTGTCACGCTCAACAGAGTACGAACGTAGTGCTTCAATCTCCGTCCATTAACCTTAAACTCATGTTCATCCATAGTTGATTTGATCACAACAGCCCCATGAGAATAGGAAACTACTTCGAATGGCCTGGACCATCTTGACTTTATTTTGTTCAGAAAAATTATGAGTCTAGAATTATAGAGAAGCACCCGTTGTCCTGTCAAGAATTTTTGCGACAATAGATTTTTGTCATGCCATCGTTTAGTCTTCTGTTTATAGAGCTTGGAATTGTCGTAAGCTAGTGCGCAGATTTCTTCCATCTCCTTCAAGTCCAGTAAGCGCTTTTGTCCTGCATTCTCCCAGTCCACGTTCATTGTTTTGATTGCCCAATAGGCCTTATGCTCGATCTCCACTAGCAGGTTTCAAGTCTTGCCATAGACAAGTCTGTAAGGAGACATGCCTAGAGGAGTCTTAAATGTTGTTCGGTAGGCCCAAAATGCATCATCAATTCTCGCAGATCAATCCTTTCATGAAGGATTGACAACCTTATCAAGGATAATCTTCAACTCACAGATAGAAATCTCTACTTGCTTGTTAGTTTGTGGGTGATATGTCGCGGCAACTTTTTGAGTCACTCCAAAACGCAGTAACATCTTGGAAATGGGCTTATTCTCAAAATGTTTGCCATTATCGCTAATAATTGCCCTCGGCATTTGGAACTGTGTGAATATCCTTTTTTGCAAGAATCACTGCATTGTCTTTGAATCATTTCTTGGAACTATAGCTGCCTCAACCCATTTGTACACATAGTCCATGACAAGTAAGCTGTATAAATTGTCGAATGTGATGGTAAGGTACCTATGAAAGTAATGCCCCACACATTGAACAATTCTACCTTGAAGATGTTCTGCAATGGCATCTCATGCCGCCTTAAAATATTTCCCGTTCGATGGCATCGATCACACCTCTTGTAGAATTCATGGGCATCTTTATAGAGAGTTGGCCAGTAAAATCCTCACTGTAAGAATTTGGTTGGTGTATGAGTACCTCCAAAATGGCCTTCATAGGGTGATGGATGATATTGTAAAAGCATTTGTTGTTCCTCTTCAAGAACACATCATCGTATGACCTGATCTGTACATTTTTTAAATAAAAAAGGCTTGTCCTAACAATAATGCTTAGCATCATATAGGAACTGCTTATTTCCCTGATAAGTAAGGTCATATGGTAAAATACTGCTCACAAGAAAATTTTCTATATCAGCATACCATGGAGTTACTGTGGCAACTAACAACTGCTTGTCTGGGAATGCCTCCTGGATCTCCAAGTAATCATCATGTTTATTTCCCCTTGAAGCCTCGACAGGTGATCGGCAACTTAGTTCCCCGTCCCTTTCCTGTCCTTAATTTTGATGGCAAACTCTTGTAAAAGTAATTTATAATGAATTAAATGAGGTTTGGCATATTTTTTTAGCAATTAAATACTTAATTGCCGAATGGTCAGTGTGAACAATTACCTTAATACCAATCAAGTAGGGATGAAACTTGTCAAATATGAACACTACTGCTAGCAACTCCTTTTTAGTTGTGGTGTAATTTAATCGAGCGCCATTATGGGTTTTACTAGAGTAATATATCACATGGATAATTTTACGTTTTCGTTGTCCTAATACTAACCCTACCGCAAAGTCGCTCGCATCGCACATGAGCTAGAAAGGCAGGGACCGATCAAAGGGAACAACAATAGGTGCCGCGGCAAATTTCTTCTTTAGATCTTCAAATGTCGTGGCACAAGAATCATCAAAACTGAAGGCTTTATCATGTTCAAGCAAATTACACAAGGGTTTAGATATCTTAGAAGAATTATGAATAAACCTTATATAAAAACCTACATGTCCGAGAAAACTTCAGATCCCTTTGACTGAATTTGGTGGAATTTCTCAATCACATACACCTTAGCCTTGTCTACATCAATTCCCTTAGATGAGATCTTGTGTCATAGCACGATACCTTCATCCACCATGAAGTGGCATTTTCCAGTTTAAAACTAGGTCAGTTTCTTTACAACGTGCTAACACCTTCTCCAAATTGCCAAGGCAATTGTCAAAACTTTTTTTGAGTATTGAGAAGTCATCCATGAAGATTTCAAGGAAATCTTCCACTAAATCGGAGAAAATCATCATCATAAACCTCTAGAAGGTTGTCGGAGCATTGCACAATTCGAATGACATCCTCCTAAATGCATACATACAAAAAGGGCACGTGAAAGTGGCCTTTTCCTGGTATTCTGGCGCTATGGCAATTTGGTTATAAACCGAGTATCCATCAAGAAAACGATAAAAGGATTTTCCTACAAGACGGTCAAGCATTTGGTTAATAAAAGGGTAAAGAAAAATGATTGACAAGTAATTAATTTGCATGTTTTTCATATATTAAATCCTATGTTTTAGCACATTAATCTACTTAAAGCCCTTAATACGGTTCCTATTTGGTTTTGCAGGTGTTTTTGGGCCTTAACGACGTTTTATACGTAAAAGCCGAGTTTTAACACCATTTTGGCGTCAGTGGAAAATCCTTCGCGCAAAACCAGTAGCACTCACAAAATAAGGCATGGGCACAGTGCAAGACAAGCTTTTTAACTTGGAGGACAAGCAATCCTACTATATGTGGACTTCTACTTTTACCATAATTAGAGTTGTTTATGATTGTTGCATTTAATGTAAAGTCTTTCCCTTTATTTTCCCATATAAATAAAGATCAAAGGGTGAAGAGAAATCAATCAAAAGTAGCCGAAACCCTCTCCCTCTTCTTGTGTCACCTCCAACCACCATGAGTGGCTAACTTCCATTTTCCTAGTTAAGTGTAGTTACAAGGATATTATTTCAAGTTTTTAGTGAGATTTATTGTTCCCAAATTATCTTCATCTTTATTCAAGTATTTTCATATCTTTTGTGCTTCATGTTCATGTGTATAAATTGTAATATCCCAATTTTTGGCCAGTGACCAAAATAAAAATTTTGAAATTTGTGGCTAAAGTAAAAACTTTGGAAAAGTTCAGGGACTAAATTGTAATTTTCAAAAGTTATATATTTTTGTCCTGTAAATGAATAGTTTACCCCCAAGAATGAAGTTTTCGTATTAATCGGATTTTTAGTACAAAATTTGTGTTAATGTCTATAAAGCGATAAAGTTCAGAAAAATATTCGAATAATCAGATCAAGCTAAAATTTCAGAGATGGTTCCATGAACCTTAGAAGAGTCATAAAATATTATTTTATGGATATTTGGATGTTAGAAAGGTAAGAGAAAAAAAATATTTTTGATTTTCAAGCTTATTTAGTTGGATTTTGGATGAAAGCGTAAAATATGAAGTTGATTTCCATGAAATTCTCTATCTTTTGGTACCATTTATTCACGCTCTCCTTGCTTGAAACCTTAGTTTTATGATTTTTATGGATGAAGGGGATGTTTAAATATGATGATTTAAGATTAGATTTTGATGAAGTTGTTGTTGTAGAATCATATCCAAGCTTGTATGATGATTGAAACTACTTGAAAATAGTTAAATCCTAATTTGGTTAAAATTAGGGTTTTGATGTGAAGTTGAATTTGGATTTATTTTGATATGTAAATAATTGTAGAAGTTTGGAAATAAAGTTTAGAAGTTGAATTCATGCTTGAATCAAGATGGAAATCTTGAGTGTTGTGACCTTTCATATTCGGCCTTGGGGGGATTGAGAAAATTCTGGAAAAAATTCCTAAGGCTAGAAATGATGTGAGAATGATTTTACAAGGCCTAGAATGTTGTTTGGATCAATTTGGAAGTTTATAAAGTGTTGAGGAGCAAATGACATATTAAGGAAAATTTAAGAGTGAAATGGAAATTGATTAGAAATATAAAAAATGCAAGAATGTGCAATTTGGGACAGGGTGTACCGGTACTCAATATTTGGGTTCAAAATTATCGAAACTTGAATTTTATTTCAAATATCATTAATATTTAACGATAGTAAAGTTGTGACATTCCTGATTCGTGTTTGTCGTATAGATACGAAAAGGGGGTGTGACATAAATGGTTAAATATATGCTACAACCAATTCAATGGTATTTAATACAAGTGGTAAAGAAATTCGGGTTCGATTTCTAAAGGTATGAATTCATGTTCTTAATAAGTTAACGAGTTCGTGCTTAGGAAGAATATGCGATTTGGGTCTCTTGAGATCATTAATGCTATTTGATAGATTGTAATTCTTTAGTGGTATCTAGGAATTTAATCTTGATAATAAGATTTATCTTTTAATGGTATTTAATTGATTATCTAACTTAGAAGAGATTGGGTTATTTGGTGGTATTCATCTAATCTAAAACCAAGCTATTTGAAGTTGATGTTGATTTATCTTTTGTGGGTCAATATCTAAATTCTTGATTTAATATTCCAAGTTTTACCTTGACTAGAGTTCCAATTTATATTGAATTCTTCCTTACTTCAATTGCTTTCTTCAGTTTAAACCACAAACTCCCCCTTTACTTAAATTGCTTTACTTGTGAATTTAATTTCTTAACCGCTCTCTGTGGAATCGACCCTAGTTGCCGCTACTACAAATCCAAATAACAAGTAGGTATTATTTTTTTGACGGATTCGACACCCATCAAAAAATTGGCACCGTTGCCGGGGAGTGATGTCAAGAAACTAAGTGTACTTTTGATTTAGTTTATTTTCATTTTCTACTTTTATGCTTCATTCTTCTCGTGCAGATAAGGTTTATTTGTTCGATCCTGATATCGACAAAACTGAATGGCAACTAAGGAAGGAAGCGAAGCAAGGAAAATAATCAACTACATAAGAGGCCGAATTGGAGAGCACTCAAACATAAATACCCCTTGAAACCGAAAACATGGCTAAACAAACTCTTCGAGAACTTGCTGCACCCAAAATCGCCACACAACCACTATGCATCGATTACCAAGATCCTAAGGTACCATTCAAATTAAAATCTGGACTAATACATCTTCTTCCTACTTTAAGGGGACGTGAGAATGAGAATCCATACAAACACTTGAAGGATTTCCATGTGGTGTGATCAAGCATGAAACCCCACAATGTCACCATGGATCAAGTCAAGCTACGGGCGTTTCTATTCTCTCTAGCTGATTATGTGAAAGATTGGTTATATTATATACCATCTGGATCGGTCGAAACATGGACGGACATGGCAAGGCTTTTCCTCGAAAATATTTTTGAGCTTTAAGAGCCACCAACATTAGAAAAGAAATTTGTGGAGCTCGGCAAAAAGATTCTAAGACGCTTCATGACTAATGGGAACGGTTCAAACAACTTTGTACAAGCTGTCCGCAACATGGAGTGTCTGACCAACTACTCATCCAATATTTCTATGAGGGTTTATTACCCATAGAAAGAAGGATGATGGATGCCACAAGTGGAAGAGCAATCGTAAACAAGACTCCTACCCAAACCAAAGACCTCATCAATATTATGACTCCAAACTCTTAACAATTTGGTTCAACACATGACACCATCTCTCGACGTGTGAATAAGGTAAATATTTTTTCCCTTGAAGATAAGATTTTGACTTTAACTTATCTTGTTCAAAAATTGGCATTAGGTAATGCACAACAAGTCAAGGCATGTGGGATTTGTACAAGTCAAAATCATGCAACCGATATGTGCCCTAAGCTCCAAGTAGAGAGTATCGAGGACGCCAATGCTATTAGAGGACCTTACAGCCAAAAGAAGTACAATCCATACTCAAATACATACAATCCGGGCTGAAAAGACCATCCAAATTTGAGATTTGGGCAAAGGAACAATCAACAAGGAGGTTATGCGCAACCATCTTTATCGATGAAACCACCATTGGAGGATGTCGTATACAAAGTTGCCCTCAACCTCGAGCAATTCCAACAAGAGACGAGGTCAAGTATTAAAAACCTTGAAATACAAGTAAGTCAAATTGCCTCATCTCTTATGTTGGGCTCGAATTCCTTTAACCGAATTGCTTGCCAAGTGGTGGAGAAGTCGATTTTTGGGTGTTGGTGGTGGAAGCTAAAGATGAGACAATGAACACAAGGATTTAGAGTGGTTCAAGCTTCTAACAAGCTCTACATCCACTACCTTAGCACACCACTAAGGATTTCTCAAATTCACTAAGAATTTCTTCCCCTTTTACAAGGCTTAGGAGGCAACCTTTACAATACTAGACCCAATTACCAAGTCTAGCATCCAAAGCTCACAACCCAAGCTTTGGGAATCCTTACAGACAAAAGAAATAAAGCAAACAAGAAATGCTCTCTACAAGGTTGATGTTTGCACTCTTTAAGCACTCACCCAAATCCTAATGCACTTGAGCATACATTAACAATTAAGCTTAACAAGTATAGTCTATGAAAGAATGAGAATTAAGCACTAAGACACTTTTACAATCATAATGTTGTTGACTTGAAGATCATTAGTTGTTCCAGGTGCTTGAAGGGTCCTTTTATCCTCCAAAATGAGTTCCTAGCCATTGGTGATCGTTGTGGATGATTTGGAGCCATTGGGGATCTTTTACCAACCAAACCTACAATTATGCAGCATAGGGTATCGATACTCGAGTAGGGGTATCGATACCGGCCTAATTTGGAAATAGCCATTGGAGCCTATATTTGACTGGGGTATCAGTACCGGTACAGGGGTATCAGTACTCCACCCTTGGTATCGGTACTGCTAGGGAAGTATCGGTACACCAAAACGGTTCTGGAAAATCTTTAAACCATGCGTATCAGTACGGAGGGTTTTGATACGGGTACGGTCCTCTCGGTATCGATATCGGGGTTTAGGTATCGGTACTAGTGGCCAGTTTTTAACTATTTTGAGTTTGGAAATCATAGATTCGAGTCAAAAATGTTTCAAAACCATTTTAAACATATTTCTCAAGTTGTTTGGACTTAAAATCATTTTTTCAATATTTTCAATTTAGTCCAAAACTATTTTTCAATTATTATATCAAAACAAATATCCTAACAATCTCCCCCTTTTGATATAATAAAACCAACTTGAAAAATTGTTTTTGAGATTCTCCCCCTTAGTAAAAATGAAATTAGAATAAGAGATTAATTTGGTGAAATCTTATAAACTCCCCTTATTCATTTGAGAAATCAAAAATTTAAAACATTCTCCCCCTTTTTGTTATATCAAAAATGGTTCAAACCAAAGTTTGAAAACTTTTAAGTCCATAAAAATGGAGAGTTTAAATCATAATTTTGAAAAAAATAAGAGTTTTATTTTAAAATTTGGCTCCCCCTTACTTAAGCATCAAACAAACGGTAGTCCAACATATATGATAAACTAGTTGAATTAAAAAGGTAAATCAAATAAAGATAAATAAAATTCAACTAATTTTTACCACACTTGAACCAAAGGTAGGATGTGAAGCCTTCCTTCTTAAAGTGTTCTTCCTTGTGTGCATAGAGCTTTCATGGTTCTTCAACTTGTTGATCAATTGCTCCATCACACCTAAACAAGACAATCACAAATATTTTGGTATCCAAATTGCTTTGGATCCATAGACATTAGTAGCACATAATTTAGTCCCCTTAGGAATCCATTTTTCAATTTCATCCTTTTTGGTTGTAGTAGATAGTCCTTTTGGGACCCAAATACTTCTAAAACATTTTCCTTTTACAAATCTAGGGGCACCAAATTGTCTTACATAAAAATTTGATTTTCCTAAATTGTTTATCTTTTAAAGTTCTTTGAAAATCAAATCTTTTTCTTTCTTAAGATCATCCACTTCCTTTTGATGATCTTTTTCTTTCTTTTGAAGCAAATTTTGTAAGTCTAAAACTTTAAGTTCAAAATCTTTTAATTTTGCTTCAAATTCCAAATTGGTTTTCATAAGCAAATCATTTTCGATTTTCAATTTTGAAATCATCTTTTTATTTTTCGAAAATGAAGCCTTGAACTCAAAAACCAATTTGTCATAGGCTTCTTGTAACTCATCAAAAGTATATACATTTGAATTTGAACAAGATGAGTTAGAAGGTACCTCCCCCTCATTGAGGGCCATTAAGCATAGATGGGCTACTTCATCTTCATCGGTGGAGTCGTCATTACTTCATGTAACCACATATGCTTTCTTTGATGATGATCCCTTTTGTTTGAAGCGAGGACAATTGGATGTGGTGTGCCTCGTCTTCTTGCAATTTGAGCACTTGGGGGAATCCACCATCTTCTTTTTCGATTCATGCTTGGATTCTTATTTGTTGCTCTTCATGAATCGAGAAAGTTACTTGAAGATAGGCCATCTCTTCATCCTCACTTTTCACCTCACTAGATTCTTCTTGGTGGCTTGTGGAGGATTGAAGAGCAATAACGTTGACATCAACTCCTTGATCTTTGATTAGGTTCTCCTTCTCCCTTTTCAAGGGTAGAGACATCATCTCATGGGTGAGAAGAGACCCTACAAGTTCTTCAAGCATGAGCTTTTTCAAGTCTTTGACTTCAATGATAGCCGTCTTCTTGCTCTCCCATGATTCGGGAAGTGAATAAATCAACTTTTGAACGAGCTTTTCTTCTGAAATCTCTTCTCCAAGACTTTTGAGTTGATTGACAAGTGTTGAGAACCTGTCGAACATGCTCTTGATGTCTTCATATGGATCCATCTTGAAGTTTTCGTATTCGAGGTTGAGTAGACCAATCTTTGTCTCCTTCACCTCATTTGTCCCTTCATGGATTGCTTCAAGTTTTCCCCATATCTCCTTGGCACGCTCACAAGAAGATACTTTCGCATACTCTTCGAGGCCCAATGCACGAAATAGAATGTGTATGACCTTGCAATTTAGCTCTATCTTCTTGCGATCTTTCACGTTCCACTCCACCTTGCTTCGTGTTGACACAAACGGTCTACCTTCAACTATATCCCAAAGACAATAGTCTTTGCTCTTCATGAAGAACATCATTCTATGCTTTCAACAAGCATAGTTGTCTCCGTTGAAGAAGGGCAGTTTGTCGATGGATAACGCCATGGAAGTCAGTTGATTTGTTTGATGATCAAGCTTGCCGGATCGCCTCAATAGGATGTTAATCCTTCTCGATTGAACCTCGCTCTGATACCAATTGTTGGGCTCAAATTCCTTCAACCGAATTGCTTGCTAAGTGGTGGAGAAGTCGATTTTTGGGTGTTGATGGTGGAAGCTAAATATGAGACAATGAACACAAGGATTTATAGTGGTTCATGCTTCTAACAAGCTCTACATTCACTACCTTAGCACACCACTAAGGATTTCCCAAATTCACTAAGAATTTCTTCCCCTTTTACAAGGCTTAGGAGGCAACCTTTACAATCCTAGACCCAATTACCAAGTCTAGCATCCAAAGCTCACAACCCAAGCTTTGTGAATCCTTACAAACAAAAAAAATAAAGCAAACAAGAAACCCTCTCTACAAGGTTGATGTTTGCACTCTTTAAGCACTCACCCAAATCCTAATACACTTGAGCATACATTAACAATTAAGCTCAACAAGTGTAGTCTATAAAAGAATAAGAATTAAGCACTAAGACACTTTTACAATAATAATGTTGTTGACTTGAAGATCATTAGTTGTTCCAGGTGCTTGAAGGCTCATTTTATCCTTCCAAATGAGTTCCTAGCCGTTGGTGACCGTTGGGGATGATTTGGAGCCGTTGGAGATCTTTTTCCAAGAAAACCTGCAATTCTGCAGCATAGGGTATCGATACTCGGGTAGGGGTATCGATACCAACCTAATTTGGAAATAGCCGTTGGAGCCTATTTTTGACTGGGGTATCGGTACTCCACCCTTGGTATCGATACTGCTAAGGCAGTATCGGTATGCCAAAACAGTTTTGGAAAATCTTTGAAACACGCGTATCGGTACGAAGTGTTTCAGTACCGATACGGTCCTCTAGGTATCGATACTTGGGTTCAAGTATCGGTACTAGGGGCCAGTTTTTGACTATTTTGAGTTTAGAAATCATAGATTCGAGTAAAAAATGTTTCAAAACCATTTTAAACATATTTCTCAAGTTGTTTGGACTTAAAAGTATTTTTGCAATATTTTTAATTTAGTCCAAAACTATTTTTCAATTATTATATCAAAACAAATATCCTAACATCTTAGTCAATCCAAATATCGAGGTAAGTTGCCTTCTCAAACTTTTGTGAATCCGAAAAAAAATGTGAATGCAATTACTTTAAGAAGTGGTAAGAATTTGTAGGATTCTTCACCCAAGAAGGACGCCAAAAAGGAAGAAAAGAAGGCTAGCAAACCAACAAAATTTTGGCAAACCTCTTTTCCCGACAAGGATGGAAAATCACACAAGCCTGAACAAGAGAAGGGAGATGTCGACACAAGCAAGGTAACTCAGCCTATCGTTGTTCAACCGCCTTTTCCTCAAAGATTCTCAAAGACCAAGAAAGAGAAGCAAGAAAAGGAGATTCTTGAGACATTCCACAAAGTCGAGATAAATATTCCATTGATTGATGCTATGAAACAAATCTCTCGCTATGCAAAATTTCTCAAAGAATTATGCACGAACAAGAGAAATTTAAATGGTAACGAAAAGATAAGAATATGTGAGAATGTGTCTGTCGTACTTAAACGAAAATTCCCTGAAAAATGCAAAGATCCAGGTATGTTTACTAACCCTTGTCAAATTGGAAGCATTAAGATTGAAAAAGCCATGCTAGATTTAGGAGCATCTATTAATGTTATGCCAGATTCTATATATTGTGCTAACAATATGGGTCCTATTAAAGATACATGTGTGATCATACAGCTTGCTGATAGGTCAAATGTCTATCCGAAATGAGTCTTGGAGGATGTTTTGGTGCAAGTCAATAGACTTGTATTTCCCGCTGATTTTTATGTTTTATATATGGAGAAAACGATTCATCTAAACCTAATCTAATTTTGTTAGGTAGACCTTTCATGAAAACATCAAAAAAAATAATGTACATCATGGTAAACTTACTACGGAATTTGATGGTGAATTTGTAGAATTCAATATCTATGATGCCACGAAACATCATGAAGATGTATCTTCATTATTTGTTTTAGATGTCACTGAACCTTTGATACAGGAAACCTTCCAAAACCTTGAAGATGAAGTTTATGATGACGGTGAGGAAACACAAGTATCAGTAAATCAAAAAGAAGAATTTATGGCAATGTCGATTAATAAATCTGAAAAAATTTTACCTTCAATTTTTGCAGGCACCAAAACTTGAACTGAAGAGCTTGATGAGCCACTTGAAGTACGCCTACCTTGGTCCAGAAGAAATACTACCGGTGATCATATCCTATAAACTAAGCAAGGAAGAGGAGGCAAAACTCTTACAAATACTTGGGTATAACAAATCGGCCATAGGATGGTCAATTGTCGACATACAAGGGTTAAGCCCCTCCTTGTGCATGCACCACATATTACTAGAAGTGAGAGCAAGCCCTTACAGCAAGCACAAAGAAGATTTAACCCACCGATGATGGAAGTAGTAAAAGAAGAAATCGTGAAACTACTCAAGGCGGGGGTAATATTTCCTATCTCGGATAGTAAATGGGTAAGTCCAATTTATGTGGTTCCAAAGAAAATCGACATTACGACAGTTGAAAACCAAGATGGAGACATGGTACTAGTCGAGTTCAAAATGGATGGAGAGTGTGTATTGATTATCGAGAACTGAACAAGTCAACTAGAAGTACCACTTTCCTCTCCCATTTATCGATCAAATGCTTGAGTGCTTAGCATGTATGTCCTCTTATTGTTGCTTAGACGGATATTCACGCTTTCACCAAGTACCTATAGCCCCCAAGGACCCAGAAAAAACAACGTTCACATGCCCATTCGGAACCTTGCATATCGACACATGTCATTTGGGTTGTGTAATGCTCCAACTACTTTTCAGAGATGCATGGTGAGTATTTTTTCTGATTTTGTTGAAAATATCATTGAAGTTTTAATGGATGATTTTACCGTCTATGGAAATTCCTTTGATGCGTGTTTGGCTATTCTTGAAAATGTCTTGAAAAGGTGTATAGAAACCAACCTAGTGCTTAACTATGAAGAATGTCATTTTATGGTCAATCAAGGAATTATCTTGGGGCATATAGTATCATATAGAGGAATCGAAGTAGATAAATCTAAGATAAATATTATTTCTTCATTACCCTACCCCACAAATCTGTGGGAAGTTTGTGCTTTCCTTGGTCATGCAGGTTCTATAGGCGTTTCATCAAGGACTTTTCAAAGATCTCCATACCACTTTGCAAGGTTCTTCAAAAGGACGTGGAGTTCAATTTTGATGAACCAAGCAAACAAGCATTCAACATACTAAAAGAAGCTTTAACCACCGCACCCATAGTCAAGCCACCAAATTGGAACTATCCATTCGAGATAATGTGTGATGTAAGCGATCATACGGTAGGGACAGTATTAGGTCAAAAGATTGACAAATCCTCGCATGTGATCCATTACACGTCCGAGACGCTAGATACCGCACAAGAAAACTATTCGACCACAGAGAAAGATCTGTTGGGTGTAAAGTCATTGTATACACCGATCACGCAGCCCTAAAGTACTTATTCACGAAGAAGAACTCAAAACCTCGACTAATGAGATGGGTATTGCTCTTTCAAGATTTTGATCTAGAACTTCGTGATAAAAAGGGAACCAAGAATTTAGTGGCCGATCATTTAAGTCGAATCATTAAGGACGACAAGCCTGATCCAATTAAAGAAGTATTTCCCGATGAACAACTTTTGTGATGGCTTAAAGAGGGTTACGTCTAGCCAAAGACGTTAAAGAAAGGTGCTTCTTGGGAGGCAATCCATGATTTTTATTATTATTATGTCCTTAGTTTAAGTTTTTATATTTTTTAATTTCATTAATTAATGTAATTTTTATTTTTTAGGTACAAGAGACATAAACACTCTGGAAATAAGGCGTGCCCGCTAAAACTGAACCAGGCAGAGACACTTGAAGAATAAGGCGTGCCCATGCTTCAAAAATTTCATGAAAATTTTTGGAGGGAATTTTTACCACTGGCGGGAAAAGCAAAAATTGGTGAAAATTTTTTGCCCCCTTCCTACAAGATAGGTGCCGAAAATTTGAAAAAAAAGAGGGAAAAGTTTGTTTTAATTTAAAAGTCTATCATCTTTAAGTCTTTCAATCCAATCAAAACTTTCCATATTTCACCTTTCTTGTTTTCCAAGAATTTGAGATTCTTTATAAAGAGATATAACCTATTCACTTTTCATCTACTATCTTCTTTCTTATTTCTTAAATTCACCCATGTTCTTGTTCTACAAGAAAAATGATTTCTCTTTCTTAAGGATCTTCCAAACACCAAAGGAAATCTCACCAAGTGTAACAACAGCCCCGCCCCCGCAGCGCTGGGTGCTTGACGCGTTCGTACGAAAATATTTTGTTTGGAATGGAGTCACCACCAATCTTTTTTATTTAGGTGAGATTGGATCACCTGGAATCTCGTTTATTTTAATAAAATCTATCTTTTACCATTTTATTAAAACACAAGTTTTGGTCTTGGAAAACCAAAAAAGAGGTTTGGGAGTCAGTTACGCGTGGGAAAGGGTGAGCGCCCCCACGACGCCCAAAATTGGTACCTGACCGATTATTTATTGTCTAAGCGAGGGAAATTAAGAATTCGAATTTAATTTAAAATTTGTGATCCCATCAAAATATTTAAAAGAATATTTTTAGTATGAAAGGGTTTTACACCCCTATGCCCGGGGCATAATTTCCGCTAGATCCCCGAACAAAGGAATCTATTTTAAAAATTATAATTTAGAATTAAAATTGTATTTTTGCGGTAGAGATTAACAGAAAGCGGCACCTCTTACGTTTGAGATACATTTTTCATGATTACCCCTAAAAGCCATTTTAATTTAAAATTCGATTAGAAAGCTTCTAGAAAAATATACGAATATACATTAAACCGTAAATATTATGTAAATAATAATATTGATGATAATAAAGATAATAATATAAAAAATAGTAGTAGGAATAATAATGTGGTATATTATATATTAATATATTATTATTATTATTAATAATGGTACTAATAATAGTAACGGTTGTAATGATATTAATAACAATAATTATATTTATAATAACATGTAATTATAATAATAATTCAATATTATAATAATAGTAGTAATATTAGTATATAATATAATAATTTAATATAATAATAAAAGTAATAATAACGATAGTAATAAGTATAATAATATATAAACGACATGGTAATTAATAATAATATTAATAATACTATAATTATAATATGTATATAATAATAATAATAATATATAACAAAATAATAATAATATGTAACAAAATAGAGAAGAAATTAAATATAGTGACTAAATTAAAAAAATAAAAATAAAAAAACAAAAAAGAACGAAATTGAAAGGACAAATAAATTAAAAAGGCCGAAAAATGAAGGATACAAAAGTTGAAGGGCTGCGCGTGCAATTTCCCCTTTCAAAATGTGCGGATCTACTTCGGTCGGGTCAGGTCTGCTCGCCAGGTTGAGAGCCAAAACGACGTCGTTTTGGGGCTTGGGGGCTCATGCCAAAACGACGTTGTTTTGTTCCCCTATAAATGCCCATTTTTTGACCAAAATGTCATTTTGTATCCGATATTATAAAAAAGAGTCTAAAACTCACTCAACTCCCCTTCTCTCTTACTCGATCGGAGCTTGCCGCCGGTTTGGTCGCCGCCGCAGACCGCCAGTCACCGGCGGTGGTCACTGCCGTCGCTGGCGGTCAGAAGTGGAAAGGTTGCACCTTTACGATCCCTCTCGCCGCGCCGATTTTGAATCCGGCTTCAGATTTTTAAACTGAAGTCCCTAAACGCCTAGATCCGAGTCGAAAAAATGAAGGTATAGTTTTTTTACTTTTTCTAATTTCTTTTTTTATGTTCGACTTCCCCTCTCCCTTTTTTGAGTATTTTGTGTTCGAATGATAAGTGAAATTAGAGTAAAACTGATGATTTTATTCGAGCTAAAAACTTTTCTTTTTATTTTTCTAAAAAACCTCCTAGATTACATCATTGTTTGGGTATTTATAACTCGGAAAAATATATCAAAATATTACATATTTATTTCAGATTTATCTCTTATTTTTTCCTTTTTGCAGGTCGGCGTGACGTAGCGAGGAAGAGGTGGCTGGCCGGTGGAGTGACGCGTGGCCGGTGGAGTGACGCGTTGTCGTTACGTGGTAGAGGAAGAGCCGCGCGTGGCGGCCACGCCGGTGAGCTGGATGGTCTAGGGTACGGCGGCGACAGAGTTAGTGTAACTAGGTTTAGGGTTTTGGGTAATTAGGCTATTATTTTTTTATTTTGGGCCTGATGTATGTATTGGGTATCGGGTTAAGATTGATATCTGGATTTTATAATTCATTTTGGGTATAAAGGTAATGAGTAGGTGGGTCTGTAATTTTAATTTGGGTTGTAAACAGGCCCGGACAAAATGGGCATCTACAGCTGCCACTATTTGCTCATTGTTGTGCAACTGCAATAGAGCAAAGACAAAAGGATGACCATTTTTGTCCGGTCAAGTTAGGATTTGTTTCTCTAGCCATCGCTTTTTCTTTGGGCTTATTTGATCTTCTCAATTGCTATTGTAAGCAAAAAATCTTCAAAATAGAGGATTCGTTGGGGAAGATAAAATGCGCTTGGCTTGCTACGACTCTGACGACGATGCAATGCTTGAAGAAAATTTGACCTGACTGCAACATTGACAGAGAGGTAATGTCTGCAAAACTTGATCTAGCTGTAATTCTGATGAAGACGCATGATCGCCAGATAAAAGGTTGGCCCAGCTACCACATCGCCGAGGAGGCAGGACCGGAAGTCAGCAAGATTTGATCCCGAACTTCACAGATCTCTTTTACATTTTTCCCAAATGCACATGGATCAACGGATTTGAGTTGCCTTTACCGGTAGCCATTTGCTTCGGGCTAGTTGTACTATTCCCCTGGGTAGAATCAGTTTTTACCAATATGACATTGGATTTTTCAAAGGATTTATTTTCCTTCGACCATTCGTGAAAATTGATTTTCGATGGATATTTGAATTATCCATTGTCTTAAACTTTACCGTGTTTAAGCACGTTTTACCAACATTTCTGTTGTACTTGTCAAAATAGCTTTGATCCACCTACAACACTGATGGAGAGACAGGAACAGAAGATGAAAGTTTGATTTCCTACAACTCTGATGAAGAGACGTGATCTATAGAGAGTTTTGATTAGGCTTCCACTCTGACGAAGAGACGTGATCTGAAGAGAGTTTTGAGTTTTTTTTTCTTTTTTTAACTTTTTTGAGAATCTTCTTTTTTTTTGTTTTGTTTTGTTGTTTTTTTGAATAACCATATGTCTGGAGAGAAAACTCGAGAAAAATATCTAGTCTAGTCGCACCAACAATGGATAAACTAGACATGGCAAAAAATCTAACCTACTGCACCAACAACGGCGAAGCGAGATCTGAAAAAATGTAGGACCTGCTACCAACTTCAATGAGGTAAACTCGTCGATGTACTCATTCTGCTGCCACTTCAGGGAGATGAGACGGTTGAGAGGTCCATTCTGCTGCCACTTCAGGGAGATGAACTTGTTGAGATGTACTCATTCCGCTGCCACTTCAGGGAGATGAGACGGTTGAGAGGTACATTCCGCTGCCACTTCAGGGAGATGAACTTGTTGAGGTGTACCAATTCCGGTGCCACTTTAGGGAGATGAGACGGTTGAGAGGTCCATTCCGCTGCCACTTCAAGGAGATGAACTTGTTGTGGTGCCCATTATGCTTCCACTTCAAAGAGATGAACTTATTGGTGTACCCATTTTGCTGCCACTTCAGGGAGATGAGACGGTTGAGAGGTCCATTCCGTTGCCACTTCAGGGATATGAACTTGTTGGTGTACCCATCTTGCTGCCACTTCAGGGAGATGAGATGGTTGAGTCTTCCATTCTACTGCCACTTCAGAAAGATAAACTTCTTGGTGTACCCATTCTGCTGCCACTTCAGGGAGATGAGATTGTTGTCGCGCTTGATCTGTTCTACCATGTTACGGGTGAGATAGGACATGCAAAAGTTAAAAGAGTGTTTGGTCAAAGTGAGCCACAAATTAATTGTTTTATTTTAAGACCGTAAAGCTAAAAAGGTATGATCTGAATATTCTATTTGATTGATTCACTCATTCGTGTCAAGGATGATGGATCTCGTTGATGTTTGTATATTTTTTCTTGGTTGAAGACCCCAGACTATACTTGCCCCACTTCTTGTGTCAAGGATGTTGAAATTTGTTGACGATGTTGATCTGTTTCTTCGTACTTGGGGATGCTAGACATGTTTTAAGGAAAATATCCTTATCAAAGGATAGAATTTAAGAAATTAATGTTTTTAAGAAAAATGTCCTTATGGAAGGACGAGGTTAAGAAACTCCTATTTTTTGAGAAAAATATCCTTACAGAAGGATAATTAAAAAATTTCGATTTGAGAAAAATATCCTTGTGAAATGACAGAGTTAAGAAACTTCTATTTGAGAAAAACATCATTAAAAAGGATGGAATTGAGTAATTCTCATTTTTTGACGAAAATGTCCTTATGGAAGGACAGAATTAAGAAACTCTTGTTTTGAGAAAACTATCCTTAAGAAAGGATAGAATTAAGAAATTCGTGTTTGAAGAAAAATGTCCTTATGGAATGACAGAGTTAAGAAACTCATGTTTTGAGAGAAACATCCTTAAGAAATGATAGAATTGAAAAATTTCTATTTTGAGAAAAAGGCCATATAGAAAGGATAGAATTGAGAAATCCCCGTTTTGAGAAAAACATCCTTAAGAAAGGATGGAATTAAGAAATTCCCGTTTTGAAAAAAACACCCTTAAGAAAAGATAGAATTAAGATATTCTTATTTTAAGAAAAACGCCCTTAAGAAAGGATAGAATTAAGAGATTTCTGTTGAGAAAAAATATCCTTATGAAAGGATGTAATTAAGAAATTCTAGTTTTTGAGAAAAATGTACTTATGGAAAGATGGAATTAAGAGATTTATGTTGAGAAAAAGTATCCTTATGAAATGATAGAATTAAGAAATTCTAATTTTTGAGATGATGGATTTAAGAAACTCTTGTTTTTGAGAAAAATATCCTTATGAAAGGATGGAATTAAGAAATTTCTGTTTTGAAAAAAATGTCCTTAAGAGATGATGGAATTAAGAAATTCTTAGTTTGAGAGAAAGTGTCCTTAAGGAAGGACGAAATTAAGAAACTCTTTTGAGTAAACAAGTGCAAAGTTATTTTCCGATAATTTATTTATGCAAATGACATACATGTGGATGCTTTTGTGATGATGCAAAAGTACATGAAATTCTTGCCGGAATCTTCAAGTTATGTATGCCTTATGACAAACTAGATGCCATGATGTATGGGCATGTTTGATGTTGCATATGCTTTCATGTATGCCCTCATGATGAATGAAGATGCATAGAATACTTGCATAAGTCTCATTATTTTAATCTTCTGATTTCATTCATGTTCAAAATTTGCCCCAGCAAAAGTTTGCCCCTAAATTTCGTTGGTCCCATTCTGAATTCGAATTTTGAGTTGAATGGTCTCTGTCAACGTCATCTCGTTTCTTCTTCTCGAGGGAGATTGAATTCATCGTCGATTGGAGCTCAGATGCCCCGCTTATTCTCGGGCCTATATACTTTTTGGATACCTCCGAAGGCTTTAAGCTTTTGTTCTAAGCAGACACGTGCCATAGGTCCTTGTACTTTAAATCTCTATAAAGAGTAATGCAAGAAATTTTTATTTCTTAATTATGCAAGATGCGTATATGGATGAGAAAAAAGTATTTATTCTTTCAAAGATGTGATTTCTCAAAAATAGAGGCCCCCCTATATCCATATATGTATGGAAAAAATCATGACATATGAATAAGTTGAATTTTAAGAAAATTTGTAGAAATGCATCCTTTATTAACAACAAACAGACACACGCCCTTACAAAAAATGCCCTCTTGCCTTCGGGCCTAGGCAAAAGGTTTGTTTCATGCACGACTCGAAAAGAGATTTAAGACACAAAGGTGTCCTAAAAAGGTTGTCTAGGTTCTGGGCAGATCCAACATTACCCCCTTGTCAGTTCATCTCAAGGACTCCATCGTTGAATTTTAAAGTACCATTTTCAATCAGATTTTGCACCTTGTTTCTTAGAGCTCCGCAATTTTCAGTAGTGTGGCCCGTGCTTCTCAGGTTTTGCTTCATGTCATTCTTTATATCTTCGCACGTTTTTCAACCTTTTCCAAACGGCTATCCATTTTCTAGCATTGAGTGAAAAACCAATGTTGACTCGGCCAGATCAGATGCCCTAAAATCATTACGATCACAATTATCTTAGAATTAGAAGCTCGACCAAGAAATGATTATGCAGTATGATATGATGCAAATGCATGCAAAATGAGATGCTAATGCAATGCAAAAAATAAAAACATGTTAGCACGAATAGGATAATCAATAATGATAATGTATCACAAAAATTAAAAGGTATAGAACTTGTAAGTAGACATGCTTCATTCGAATAAAAGCAATCCTACCCCATCATGCTTTCTACCCGCATGTTTTAAACAAAAAGGGATCCTACCCGAACATGCTTTTCTGCTCGCATAAAATATATCGACATGATACCTAGTATATGCTTTATTGCGAGAGAATAAATGATACTAAAATTAAAGAGCACCTATCGGGTGACTCTCTAAACGGGCAGAGGTTCAGTATAGTTCTAAAATAAGGTAGGTTGTTATGGTTCACTACATGTGGTTTAGGTTCTAGAGTAACGGTACCCGAACTGTCGCTAGGACATCGATTTGGGAGGATACATTTCCCTAAGTATGTACAGAGATGAAGATCTTACGGTGACAAAGGTACTGATGTATCCTAGAAGTGATCCATTATCCTGCACGGAGGTGATACCTCACAAAGGCGTAGCTTCTCACTCCCACTTAAAAGGGTCGGAGCTCGGGTATAGAGCTCATGATATGCGAAAACAAGAAAAAACCTATTTTATAAAAAAAATTAGCAGTAAAAGGGATCACAAAATAAATTAAACCAAATTTATAGTTTCCATTCGTTAAGACAAAAAATCATCGAACGGTGGCTCGACTCTCAAAAAAGAGATGATCCCCAGTGGAGTCGCTAAGCTGTAACAACGGCCCCGCCCCCGCAGCGCTGGGTGCTTTACGCGTTCGTAACAAAATATTTTGGTTGGAATGGAGTCGCCACCAATCTTTTTTATTTAGGTGAGATTGGATCACCTGGAAACCCGGTTATTTTAATAAAACCTATTTTTTTATCATTTTATTAAAACATGAGTTTTGGTCTGGGAAAACCAAAAAATAGGTTGAGAGTTAGTTATGATTGGGGAAGGGTGAGCGCCCCCATGAAAAAACAAAATTAGTACCTGGCCGATTATTTATTGTCTAAGTGAGGGAAATTAAGATTTCGAATTTAATTTAAAATTTGTGATCCCATCAAAATATTTAAAAGAATATTTTTAGTATAAAAGGATTTTACACCCCTATGTCCGGGGCATAATTTCCGCTAGATCCCTGAACAAAGGAATCTATTTTGAAAATTATAATTTAGAATTAAAATTTTATTTTGCGGTAGAGATTAACGGAAAGCAGCACCTCTTACGTTTGAGATACGTTTTTCACGATAACCCCTAAAAGTCATTTTAATTTAAAATTTGATTAGAAAGCTTCTAGGAAAATATAAGAATATATATTAAACCATAAATATTATGTAAATAATAATATTGATGATAATAAAGATAATAATATAAAAAATAGTAGTAGGAATAATAATATGGTATATTATGTATTAATATATTAATAATAATAATAATAATAATAATAATAATAATAATAATAATAATGGCCAAAAAATGAAGGATACAAAAGTTGAAGGGCTGCGTGCGCAATTTCCCAGTTCAAAACGCGCCGATCTTCTTCGGCCGGGTCGGGTCTATTCGCCGGGTTGAGAGCCAAAACGACGTCATTTTGGGGCTTGGGGGCTCATGCCAAAACGACGTCGTTTTGTTCCCCTATAAATGCCCATTTTTAGACCAAAATTTCATTTTGTATCTGGTATTATAAAAAAGGGTCTAAAACTCTCTCAACTCCCCTCCCCTCTCACTCGGTCGGAGCTTGCCGCCGGTCTGGTCGCCGCCGCGGACCGCCAGTCACCGGAGGTTGAAAGTGCAAAGGTTGCACCCTTTTGATCCCTCTTGTCGCGCCGATTCCGAATCCGGCCTCAGATTTTCAAACCGAAGTCCCTATACGCCTAGATCTGAGTCGAAAACATAAAGGTATAGTTTTTTCACTTTTGCTAATTTCTTTTTTTTATGTTCGACTTCCCCTCTCCCTTTTTTGAGTATTTTGTGTTTGAATGATAAGTGAAAGTAGATTAAAACAGGTGATTTTATTCGAGCTAAAAACTTTTCTTTTTATTTTTCTGAAAAACCTCCTAGATTACATCGTTGTTTGGGTATTTATAACCCGAAAAAAATATATAAAAATATTACATATTTATTTCAGATTTATCTCTTCCTTTTTCCTTTTTGTAGGTCGGCGTGGGATGCGTGGCGTAGTGAGGAAGCGGTGGCTGGCCGGTGGAGTGATGCGTGGCCGTTACGTGGCAGAGGAAGAGCCGCGCGTGGCCGCTGGATGGTCCAGGGTGCAGCGGCGATAAAGTTAGTGTAACTTGGTTTAGGGTTTTACTAGGTTTAGGTTTTTGGGTAATTAGGCTATTATTTTTTAATTTGGGTCTGATGTATGTATTGGGTATCGGGTTAAGATTGATACCTGGGTTTTATAATTCATTTTGGGTATAAGGGTAATGAGTAGGTGGGTCTATAATTTTAATTTGGGTTGTATATGGGACCGGACAAAATGGGCATCTACACTAAGAAATCATTCAAGCATGCAAAGAACGAAGAGTCAAGCAAGGAAGGATGGAGGAAGATACCTCGAACAGTCGCCGTCGGTCAAAGAGCAGCCCGAGCAGCTTCCAGTTCGTGCATCCTCCTATCGCACTCGCAATAGCCGCCGCACACAGTCCTCTCCAATCAATGATGCCCATGTCGACAACCTTACATTCACATCATCAAAACACAAGAAAATGTTAGCCAACATACAAAAAATATCCATCCAAGGTTGTAAGTACATTCATCATGAAACTCTTTCTAGGCTTGGATTGTTAGAGAAGGTAAGAAATCACTTTCATGCAATTGGTTGGATGAACTACATGACTATTACCTTTTCGATTTATGCCGAATTGATATGAGAATTTTATTCTACCTTTGATTTTAAGGATGAGGGGTTTGTTGATTTAAATGCTCTTAATGTTATTAAATTCCGATTGATGAACAAACAATTTTCTTTATCCATTACGGAATTTAATATTTCCATGGGCTTTATTTCTAACGACTATGCACTATCTAATGACTATGTATCGAGCTTGTGTGACTATAGTATAGATTTCGAGCCCGCAACCCTCTCCCAAGAATGGTTGACGAGCAACTCGGGGTATAACCCAAGCCACTCGAAAGATCATAAAGTCAAAAATTTAGCGCTAAAATACATCCATCAATTCCTAGCATATTCATTCTCCGGTAGAGTGAACTCAGGAAGCATATTAAACAAAGCCGAATTTTTCTTCCTTTGTTGCACGGTAAAGGGGAGAAAATTAAACCTCGACTATTGGTTTGCGCAACAACTTGCTGCCATAGAAAATCAGAAAAGTAAGCTCTTGATCCTTGGTTCTTATATTTGTCATTTAGCTTTCAAAGACGGCTTGCTTGCAACAAATACTAACCTGCAGGTAGTGAGACAAATGGAACGAATCGACATCAATTGCTTACAAAAAATGAAGATGCTCGATAAGGATGCAAGGGAGAACTTTCTCATGAAGTCGCCTTATGGAACCACAGAGGAATCCTCCTCTTCGCAAGCCATCACCGCCGAGCAACGTCTAGCTCGCTTGGAATATCGGATGCAATGAGTAGAGGTTAACCAAAGGGCATTCTTTGAGCACACGGAGTTTGACCCTCCACACCCCTACGCCCCCTAAACCGCCGCATGCCGCATGAGGGAACACTCTTCTCCCTTAACTTTTTATTTGCATACTTTTATTTTCTGCATGTAGGTTAGGAAACATTGAAGACAATGTTAGGTTTATGTGTGGGGGGTTAATTTGATGTGCTGAATTTGTGCTAGAATCATGGGATTTAATTATGTGAAATTGCATGCCTCTTGATGAATTTGAGTATAACTTTCACATGAAAATTTTTCTTGAACTTAACATGTGGAATTTTTTGAGAAAATTGGATCCCTAGGTAAAGATGAAATTGCTATGGGAAGTAAAATAGGATTGATAAGATCTTGTTAGACTTGCAAATCATTTCTCATATTAATTGATTTGATAGTCGGATGGATAAAAAATGGACACAACAAACCACTTTGTGAGACTTGAACCTTAACAAGCATATATCTTTGTGCTTTATATTTTTCTTCATTGAGTGATTGTCAAGCATGATTAGATTACTTCTAGAACTTGTGATGTTATGCATATTGAGACACCATAGGATCAAATTACTTGAGATGATTAAGGCACCTAGGTATGAAGCTTGAGCCAAAAAGCCTACCTTGGTAAATATGACCATTAGAGAACCACTTTTGAGCCTAAGTCTTTTGTTTGGAAATTAACCATATTACAAGCCTAATTCATTTTCCTTGATTTCCCCAATTTGCACCCAAAAATGAAGAACTACATACCTTCCTTAAGAGAGAAGAATCAAGCAAAAGAAAAAGAAAAGGTAGAAAATCTTGAAAAACAAGGAACATAAATTAAAAAGAAATTTGTCTTGTTTTTTCAAAAAGAAAATTCAAAAGAAAAGACAAGAAGTGTGAAAAAGATTTAATCCTTGTTTCTCCTAAAATTAAATTTGTGCAAAAGCTTGTTCCCCCCCCAAAAAAAGAGTGTGAAGTACTTTAATTCAAAAAGCCTAAAAGTCTTTCTCATCACAACTTGTATTAAGCCCCGATACAACCAAATTCAAAGACCTTTTGATCTTGTAATTCTATCCAACTAGTGGTGGAGATGTGATATATTTGCAAGCCTATGGTAAGTATCTTTTCGTGCTTTGACTTGAGTGTTGTTGACCCTTAAACACTTTGAGCGATATTGAGTGAATCTTTTGTGGGTATTTTATTTTATTCCATCTTGACTTCATGATAATTAATTGGGATATTATTTGCTTGTGCTAATTTGCAAATCATGATTTATTACTTCTCTTATCCTTTCTTCTTTACCAAAGGGACCCTAGATCTTGAATTTCAATATGCTTAAGGACAAGATAATCTAAGTGTGTAGGTATATGATAATTCATTAATTTGCATGTTTTTCATATATTAAATCCTATATTTTAGAACATTAATCTATCTCAAAGCCCTTAATTTGGTTCCTATTTGGCTTTGCAAGTGTTTTTGGGCCTTAACGATGTTTTATACATAAAAGCCGAGTTTTAACACCATTTTGACATTATTGGGAAATCCTTCGTGCAAAACTAGTAGCACTCGCAAAATAAGGCATGAGCACGATGCAAGACAGGCTTTTTAAATTGGAGGACAAGCAATCCTACAATAAGTGGACTTCTACTTTTACCATAATTAGAGTTGTTTAGGATTTTTTCATTTAATGTAAAGTCTTCCCCTTTATTTTTCCATATAAATAGAGATCAAAGGGTGAATAGAAATTAATCAGAAGTAGCTAAAACCCTCTCATTCTTCTTGTGTCGCCGCCAACCACCATGAGTGGCTAACTCCCCATTTTCTAGTTAAGTGTAGTTACAAGCATATTATTTCAAGTTTTTAGTGAGATTTCTTGTTCCCAAATTATCTTCATCTTTATTCAAGTATTTTTCATATCTTTTGTTCTTCATCTTCATGTGTATGTTTGGTTAACTTTATGCTACAGCCAATTCAATGGTAGTTGATACAAGTTGTAAAGAAATTCAGGTTCGATTTCTAAAGGTATGAATTCATGTTCTTAATAAGTTAATGGGTTCGTGCTTAGGAAGAATATGCGCTTTGGGTCTCTTGAGATCATTAATGCTATTTGATCGATTGTAATTCTTTAGTGGTATCTAGGAATTTAATCTTGATAATAAGAGTTAATCTTTTAATGGTATTTAATTGATTATCTAACTTAAAAGAGACTGGGTTATTTGGTGGTATTCATCTAATCTAAAACCAAGCTATTTGAAGTTGATGTTGATTTATCTTTTGTGGGTCAATGATATAAATTCTTGATTTAATATTCCAAGTTCTACCTTGACTAGAGTTCCAATTTATATTGAATTCTTCCTTACTTCAATTACTTTCTTCAATTCAAACCACAAACTCCCCCTTCACTTAAATTGCTTTACTTGTGAATTTAATTTCTTAATCGCTCTCTGTACAAATCCAAAAAACAGGTAGGTATTATTTTTTTGACGGATTTGACACCCATCAATGATCTTTCCTAGTAACCTTATTCAATTTACGGTAATCCATGAAAACTTTCCAACCAATGATAGTTCTAGCTGGAATAAGTTCGTTGTTTTCCTTACTTACCCATGAGCTATCAGAATTTGGATATATGACACCGACATCGGGCCACTTTATGATTTCCTTCATTACGACCTGCTTCATGGTAGGGTTAAGTCTCCTTTGAGCCTCAATGGAATTGTTGTGGCTTTTCTCTAATAAGATCTTGTGTATGCACACTGCTAGACTGATTCCCTTCAGATATGCCATTGTCCAACCTATTACCTTTTCATGTTGCGCCAACATGTCAATCTATCTCTTTTCCTGTTCAGAGTGTAACTTGGAAGAAATTATCACGAGCAAGGTGTTATCCTTTCCCAAATAAACATATTTCAATTGCTTTAGCAATGGTTTTAATTCTAACACAAGGGGTTGCTCAATGGAAGGTTTGTCAAGTTTACATTCCTTACTTGAATAATCAAGAGATTCGAAAATTTTACCCGATTGACTTACAATCCAATTTGCTTCATGTTGTGCCTCGTTGTCCAAATCTGGTTCCTCGAGTTCTTCAAGCTCGAAAATGAAATTGTCGTAAGAATACTTATTCACATCGAAGTTAAATTCTATGGTGGCCTAAATATTCTGGCATTTTTCTGGATCATCGGCATACTTGAGGGTTTTAAAAATGTTGAGCGTGACTTGCTACTCATTCACCCGTATAGTGAGCTCTCACCTTTTAACATCGATCAAGGTCTTTCTCATTGCTAAGAACGGTCTCCCAAGAATGATGAGGGCAAACTCATCTACTTCATAATCCAAAACAATAAAATTAGCGAAAAAATAAATGTATCCACTCTTACCAAAATGCCTTTGATTTTCCCTCTGGATGAATGTAAGATCTATCCACAAGTTGTAGCATGACTGTAGTGGGTCTCGCCTTCCCTATGCCTAATCATTGAAGAATATATTTTAACATAAGGTTTATGCTCGCTCCAAGATTGTATAGTGCTTTCCTGACATAGTGATTACCGATGGCACAAGGTATTGTAAAACTACCTGGATCTTTTAGTTTGGGTAGCAATCAGTTATGCAACATTGCCATACACTCTTCTGTGAAGGCAATTGTCTCAAACTCGCTCAACCTTGTTCACTTAGAGACAATGTCTTTAAGGAACCTAGCGTAATTAGGCATCTGCTCTATTGCCTCAACCAATGGCAAGTTGACGTGGACTTGCTTTAGGATGTCAAGAAACTTTTTGAACTGGTATTCATGCTTCTGCCTCTTCAGCCTCTGCGGGAATGGTGGTGGCAGTCTGATCTCTTTGCCTTTACACATCTCATATGGCTTGGCATTGTTGGATGAACTTGCCGCGATATGTGAACTTTCCGTGGCAACTGCTAAAGGCTTGTCATTTGCGATTATCGTAGAATTGTCGCGAGGTACATCTTTCTAAATAGGGGACCGTTCTTCTAACTGGCTACTCTCTTCGGGTTTGATAGGATCATCATTCACCTTTGGTCCACTCTGAGTGGTGATCACTTTACATTGTTCATGGTCTGATCCTCGTACAACCTCAGTGTCACTGGGCAGACTACCTTGTAGCCCTGAGCTTAAGAGTTGGGCAAATTGCCCAACTTGCGTCTCCAATAATTTTAGCATTTCTCCCTGGCTCTACATCGTCATCTTAGTCCTGTTAATAAAAGAGTTAGTCTTTTTCATAAACTTACTAGTCTCAGCCATATAAGATTTAGTCTTAAACATAAAAGCATTTAGAGTGGTTTCCAAAGAACTAGCTGGTGATGATTGTTGCTATGGCAATTTTTGTCGTATCATGTTCTGTCAGAGTCCTAATACTTATGTGTTCTAGGAGGTCTGATTATTGGAGTTGTTCTGGTTGCTCTATGAAAAATTGAGGTGTTGCCGCCATGCTGGATTGTATGTGTTGGAATATGGGTTGTTGTTTCGATTGTAGTTTCCAACATAAAAACTGGACTCTGGGTTCTGCGAACACTCAGAAGAATCATGGTTATCATTACAAGAATCACAAAATGAATCTACTACCTTGACCTCCTATGTGTTACTGGGTCGTTGCAAATTTTTAACCATGTTGGTTAACACAGCTAGTTGTGCTGAGATAGCCTCTGATGAATCAAGCTCAATTGTCGTGGCATTTCGCCTTACCACTCCACTCTTGGTTGGGAACTAGTAATTATTGTTGGCAAGTTTGTCTAAAATCTTTAGGGCTTACTCAGGTGACCTATCTAGGAGTGTGCCATTTGCCAAGGCATCTAGAAGCATCCTAGTCGGGCGTTGACTCTATTGTAAAACATCACTACTTGCGTCCAATCGTTGAATCCGTGTATGGGAAATTTGCGTAAAAGCTCTTTATACCGATTCCAAGCCTCGTACATAGATTCGTCATCTGCTTGACGAAAAGAAATAAAGTCATTACGCAATTTATTAGTCATATTTGTAAAATTAAATCTAACAAGGAAACTCCGACATAGATCTGTCCAAGATTGTATAGATCTGAATGTTATACTATTAAACAATGATTTTGCCCTATCCCTTAGTGAATAGGGGAGTAATTTTAGCCTCAGGACATCCTTATGGACTCCATGTTGTCTAAATGAATCGCAAACTTCTAAGAACAATTTAAGATGTTGTCTGACATCTTCAATTGTTGAGTCAGTGAATTGGCCAATTGAGCATATTAAACATCACCGACTTCAATTCAAAGTGTGCAGCTTGAATGTTAAGAGTGACAATTCCTGGATTGAGATCACCAAGGTCTGGAAGTAAGTGATCTCGCATGGGTTTGTTTCGTACACCAATAGGTTGCTCGACTAAAGCTGCATTGCCTCCAACCGCGACATTCTGATTGCCGACTGGATCAACAGGTGGATCTACCATTGCTGCTCTTAGCTCTCATTCTTTTATGAAAAACTAGTTCAATCTCATATTTAAGTGGGTAGTCTTGTACTGTTGGTCTCGCTCTGGTTATACACAGACACAAAACCAAAAAGATGTTAGCCCCTTGAAACAAATAACAAAAATAAATAAATGAAAAGACAAAGGTGCAAGAAATTAAAAATAAAGTCACTATTGCCAATCCCCGGCAACGACACCAAAAACTTGTTGTGGGATTTAAGTGTTACGCAAACGGTGCAAGTATAGACATCGCAAATAATAAAGTGATAGGTATCAAGTATAGTCTCCAAAGGGATTGGTTTGGGCCGCTTGCTTAAGTATTGTATTGTAAAAGAAAAAAATTGATGGTGATAGAAAATGATAAGTAAAATAGGCTAAATGTAAAAGAATGTAAATAAATGGAAGAGTAAATCGACAAGAGGGACTAGGCTGGGTTATCGTGAATAATGGTGTAATTACTGGATGAATTGCCATGACTAGTAATTGTTGTGGCAAGTAATTGCCCTTCAATGTTAGGCGAAGTGTTCTTCAATGCCTTTGAGTTATCCTTAACCGAAGAACTGATGAATGTGCAAGTCTTGGTGATACATCCCTACGTTAACCTTGGGTGGACAACATCGATCTTTTCACTCTTCTTAGCCGCTGAAATTTGTTCCTTATTTCTAAGGTGAGTTAGTTTCCACCAACGGTTGTTTATATGAAAATCGTATCCATTCATCAATCTAACTCTCCCAAGTCTAGATAAATAAATGCATTCAAGTTTCTCTTCCAAGTTTCCTTGAAGCGAAATTAAGAACCAAGAATGGATAAATATTAAATCTATAGAATTAAAAACCAAATCAAATAATTCGTCTTTACACATCATATACCCAATAAGCCAAGCCAAATAATCTAGTTCATGGATGGGTTAAAAGAAAACAACAATGAATAAAACCAGACACGTGGATCGCATGATACAAAAATGAAAAGAAATGGAAAAGAAGAACTTCTCCAATCTACGTTAATGGCTCCTCGTGGATCCTCTTCCACGATTTGATCTCTCTCTCAAGATCGACTCCCTTGATGTGTTGTTGCGATCTCTTTAAATAGGTGAGGAGAAGGAGTTCGAATGCATGTAGAATCCGTGGGATTTGATCTCTAACTGACTCATCATTTGAATTTGGCGTAATTATCTATTATGTTTGAATTAATTCCTGAAGATAATAGCCTTATCGCGACTTTCTAGGGCATCCTTCGGCAAGTGACTCGGCAACTCGTCCTACACAAAATAAAGCAAAAACATCAACGATTTCTCCACAAAACTATCAAAACATAAGGCCCAACCCAATAGAAAAAGAAACTACGAAACTATGCTTGAACGGCAAATAATGCAACTAAAATGAGCCTAAGTCTAACAGTAATATGAGTAAAACTTTATCACACTTAACAATTGTTTACCACCTCATTCGACCAAGCCCTTTCTTCCAAGGATTCTGGAATCACGTAGTCAATGTTGAAAGATCTGTTCTTGTTATCATTCAAGTTCGCAGCACTCCCCTTTGGAGTATCCTTAATTATCTCCCCCTATGGTCCATTCTTTATCGAGGTTGAGTCCTTAGTTTCATCCGAACACGAGCTCGATGCATTAGACAAATCCTTCTCCCTAACCGAATCATCACAATAATCAGTTAACGACCCTTTTTCCCATTCATGAACTCGTATCCGATATGTGCGCCTATCCACCTCTAGGTCCAAAAGCTTATCGATATTATCCATATGGTTTGTCTCCACCAAAAGGCGACACCTTTCAAAAGAGGCAGGTTTTAGAGTTGAACTATCAACCCGCAATAGTCCTCCACATATTTGCGATATTTGTGTAAGTTTCCTGTGACCAAGCGTGAATCGGAACTCTTGTAATTGCTATCCATACCATACGTGTTGACATACTGATATCCAGTGACCGTGGCTTTAATACAGAAAACCACCTATCCAAGCCTGCATAGCGACGATCCGATCACATTCTAGACCTCCATTCGAAATCAACAACACCATCTTGCCTGCCACTCTCATCACATGGAAACTTCATGTTGAGAAATCACGATAAATAGCAAGGAATTAAACAAACAAGAACATAAGATTTTAACGAGGTTCGGCAATATGCTTACGTCATCGGGAGTGATGAGCGGTTGTTTTTCTTATTATGATATTGATGATACAATTAGTTTACAAATACAATGTATAAGAGTAACCCGGTACAATTACCAAAATACCCCATACCGTACCACGGGGCTTCGCCCCCGCACCCCCAAACCCACTTAATCCAAGCCTGCAGACTAACTCGAGAACTCCTTTAATGGACAGATGCTCCGCTTCATTTGCTCGCTCACTCCCGCTCTAGCATCTGTCATTTTTCTAGTATATGAGTCATACTTAACACTTCACAAACTCGCTGCATTCAAATCTCTCGCCAAGTCTGTGATCTCACAGGATTAATGACACCATCCCACCACACAATTATTCAATATGGCCATCTTATCAATATCAATTACCCCCTTTATGTTTCGGATCGACTGCGACATCTCCTCTGGCTGGGACTGTTTCAGATCCGATTGTAGATTATCCTTTGTATAAGATGATCGTTTTTTTAAGCTAGAACGAATCCCTAGATCCCCTTTGTGCCATACTTACCCTGATTTTGGATCCATGTAAATGAAAGCCATCTAGTCTATCCATCCCTTGATAAGCGTCCCTTTTATACGCTATTCTTACGAAACCAAATCTCGATCCATCTCTCGCTTTCTTGTTTGGGATGAAAACGTATACAGCGACGCCATGGCGATCAAAAACTTGCCAAATCCCCTGCCAGTGCAATCTAGGCGCTAGGTTTGCAACGAAGAGTCCAAACTCGCATGCGTCCTTGCTCCATTGATTTAGAAAGCTCAATAATTACAATTTTGGACGTGAAAAGTAAATTCCATTGAACAACACTATTTTTATTTAACTTTTAATTAAAATTTGTAATCTTGTTCTTGTTCGATTAGGTTTCTGGTTAAAAAAATATGCTAAAAAAAGCTTGATTTCTTATCTAAATTGAATCCTAAATCCATTAAATCCTAAATCAAAACTTGAAAACTCTCTATAATAGATTTAGGGGGTTTTACTTACGAAATCCATACCCCAAAGTAATTAGAAGTGCCAAACTTTTTATGTTTGAAACCTCATCATTTTTAAAGGATAATCGAAACCCTGAGTTCTGCTCGTTAGAAGAACCGTCTAAGAAGAAGCTGCTCATTTATAGTAGGCACAGAAGAGTTGGAAGGTAATTCTAAAAGAAAAGAATGCTTGAGTTGTCAATTACAAGAGTTATAATTTGTAACCCAAATCAGAATATATTGTTTTGATTTTGACAGATTTTGTGAAGTCCTGACAAAATGTTAAAACTATTTGCTGCTGTAGATTCTTCATATACCCAAGAAAAATGAAGGTATAGTTGAACGCTTATATGGACAACAGGAGAGCTTAATGCGTCAGAAAAGAGCCTTGGCTTATGGAACAGATAACATAAAACTAATGAAAGTCTCCCCATAAAAACCTAGCCATATAAGCACCAAGCATTCAAGGATGTAGGGTTATAATAAAAACCCATCATCAAAAACTCACTTTGGCATTTGAAAGCATTTATAACACTTCATCTGAAACTATTATAGGTCTTATTTTTTGCAAGTACACATAGGTTTTGAATTCTTAACAATCCAAGGGTGTTCCATGATCTTCTGAAGAGAGAGCCGTTTCTAGGAGTCCTTCACAAGAAGCTGCAAATACGATTCAATTCACTACATTCAGAATTTCAGATGTCAGTTTCTACAATAATTTGCCATAAACAATATATATTGTTACCCGGCTGATGAGATTTTTAGCCTCCATTGAGTCATTTGGTGTGGATGGGAAGCTCAATTCAACCTTCATAATCCTGTAATACCATACCACAACTTGATTATCGTCAATACAATGTTTTCAATCCACCCCATTTCTACTTACTTTTTGAATGTATTGCTTTGACTCTCGGAATCGAACGGGGGAGCCCCGTAGAGGAACTCATAACAAAGAATACCCAAAGTCCAGTTATCCACTGCATAATCATGAGCTTTGTTTCCCACCATTTCTGGTGCTAAATAATCCAGAGTTCTACACATTGTGTGTCTCTTGCTTCTTGATTGTACCGACCATCCAAAGTCTGCAATTTTCAACCGACCCTATGTGTGTGTAGTCATAATGGGATTACTCAAACACAATTCAAGTGACGTATGACAACATTAATGATAAAACCCAACATATAATTTCATACAAAAATTCCAATGCTGAGGGCAGTTTATACTTGCAAAATGGATTTCTCAATAGGTCACAGCTCTGCAAAAGAAGCGGATGCAGGGAGAGAAAAAAAAAAGAAATGCATCGACTTACCTCATGATCAAGGAGCAAACTTTCTGGTTTGATATCTCTGTCAATTACATGTTTTTCGTGACAGTAGACCAACGCTGTTGTCAGACTAGCAATGTACTGAAAAAAAGTTTCAGAGCATAAAAATGAATGAACTCAAATGATTAGAAACTGAAATCAATTAATAAGTTGAAAATAAATTAAGCAATTAAAAAACACACGCACACACCGTGGCAGCTTGTTCCTCACTGAAACGACCATGTTTTCTAAGCTCGTCATAAAGCTCTCCCCCATAAACATACTCAAGAATCAAGAAAATAAGTTCGGTATCATGAAACCAGCCGTAGAGGCGCAGTATATTGGGATGGCGAAGACTGGTCTGGATTTCCATTTCTCTCCTCAGCTGATGGTGTATCCTGTATTTTTCTAACTGTTCCTTGAATATGATTTTCAATGCCACAATGTATTTGCTCTACCAGAAGAAGATAATAAAGCCCACATAATCCTTCAGATTAATAGACGGAGTACATGAATTTTAGAGAAAAAGAAAGTGTAAAATAAAGTTTAAAACAGTGAATAAATTGAATGGAAAAAGAAGAAATAAAATATACCTTGACTTCTCTGGCGAGATAGACTCTACCGAATTTGCCTCTGTCGAGGGGTTTCCCGATCTCGAAGTCTTGTAAGGACCATTTTCGTTGTAAATTTTAGGGGTGTATACGGTTCGGTTTCGGTTTAATTCGGTAAGCTATTTTTGTAACCATCGGTTTTCGATTCGGTTAACCTCAGTTTTTGATTTTTTCATATTAACGTTAGTTTTTGAAACTTTATATTTTATTTTGACAAAATAACTTTATTTGATGACTTTTAAACATTAAAAAATTAGAGTTTTAAAGTATTTTTCATAAATATTTATTAAAAACTTAATTTTTTAAGTAAATAATAATAATTAAAAATACATCTATAGTATTGTAAGTATAAAATACTTATTTTTATATTATAAAAATAAAAATAAATTAAATAAAAAATTAAATTCGATTCGATTGGTTAACCACGGTTCATAAACTTATAAACCATAAATTGTCCAAACGCCTCAATTCAGATCAATTTTCGATTTTACGGTTAACCATGCCCCTAGCGAATTTCTTTCTCCTTCGCGTAGAGAAATCATTTCAATTGTAGAAGGAATCGGAGATAGATTCGGGACTTCAGTCTTTAATGGGCCTGAATCCCATATCAGATAACAAATCGGCTGGCTAAGTAATTTTTGTTCGGCTTAACTCATAAATTGGTAAATAAATTATAGGAAAAAAAATTTGCTATACAAGCGGTGTAAACTTTAAGGGTTTTGCTTACAGTTTACACAAGTTTATTAGATTTATAGTTTAGGATTCTAAAATTAGTAATTTAGAATTTAAATTTTAAACAAGGGTCGTGTAATATTCTTTTATATAATTTGAGTATCAAAATATAACCCTAAATTATAAATACCTTTTGATGCGCACTCGGTTATATTGGTGGCCGAGACGTATGTGTTGCCCTTGTCGTAAATCGAGTAAGTCATTCTCAAACTAGATGATATTCAAAGGAATGAAATTCAAAAGTGGTGGAATCTAGAGAGGGGGTGATAGATGTATGGCAAAAGGTGTGTGGGGTTTAAGGTGATTGGAATATAGAAATGAAAGGTTATGATGGTAGGTATGTAAAAGGGGAATAGAAGATAAAAAAATGGCTAAGTTCAAGAAATGAACCAACACCATAAGAGAGTGCTGACCAGGTTTCTATTTGAACAAATAACTTAAGTATGTAAATGGGGATGGATCGTGACCCGCTAGCTATTGAGAGCTATGAACCAGCGATATAAATAATGGAATAAGAAGATTTCACAAGATAATCAAGGAAATCGATAAAGTTCTAAAAAGAACAAAAGAGAATGAATTCTCACTAGAAATATATATATATATATATTCAAAAATTGTGTTTTCAATAAAAATACATGAGCTATTTATAGGGAAAAACAAGAATAAATTTTGGAATGTCCCACAGTAATGACACACTTGAATGACTAGAAAATGAAAGGTCTTGAAAGGCTTTAAAGATGACAGCTGAATGGTTCTTACAAGAGGAATGAATTCTGACAACTTTCATTTTCAGCAAATAAATGGTCTTTTAACTTCCGAAACATCCAACTTGATTAGATGAAGAGTTGTCCCTTAGAAAATCCCCTTTTAATTCGTGCCTTTACTCTCTTTAAGTGTACTTTGTGCTTGAATTCCAAAAGGCTCTAGATTTGTTGCTGAATTTAAACCTCCTTAGTGTCCCTTTAAGTGTCGGAACTAATCAACTTCTATGCATATGAAAAACACAAAAGACATGTATTAAAAACAATGCAACTTAAATGCTAAACATGCAAAGATCATGTATTTAAAGAAGACATTAATGCTGAAATTTAAATGTGCAAATTAAAACTTACTTAAATGAACTATCATATTAAATGAAGCGGTTGCAATTAAGTAAACCAGTTTTATTAATGCAACATTTTTATTAATGCAAGTAGTAAATATGTCTTAGGATGACTACTACATGGAAATTCTTGTAGGCGAATACTATATGCAACTAGTAAATATGCAAACATATAAGTGCGAACGGAATGCTTGCGATCAGAAATTTAAAAGGCGAACAAAATGCAATGCATGTGAACAAAAATTTAAAGGCGAACTAAAATTATGCATGCAGAACATTTCATGGTTGTTCATCCATGAGTTGATCGGTCTGATCACTAGAAAAAGTGATCGCTTCCCACACTTGATAATAGCTATGAATCACATCTTCTTGCAGCCTCTTAGCTCTAGCATGCGTCATTGGTCCCAATAAAAGTTTCTCGAGTTCGTCTTGTTAGACCATGATCACATAATTCTCTCCCTCTTGAAGGCCATTTGTCCCCAAATCGTTATCTGCATCTAAAGGAGTTAGACCAACCACATTAAAAGTCGCACTAACATTAAACTCACCAGGAAGATCTAACTTATAAGCATTATCGTTGATCTTTTTAATCACTTGAAAAGGACTGTCTCCTCGAGGTAGTAACTTTGATTTTCGCAGGACTGAGAATCTTTCTTTTCGTAAATGTAACCAAACATCCCTTGTTGCTTTGTTGCTCATATTGCTTTGTTCTCCTTTCAATGCTATCCTAAACTTTCTGGTGTAGCCTCTTAACATAATATGCCTTCTTCTTACCATCCTAGAGCATAACATGGTCTGATGGTAAAGGTAAGAGGTCCAGTGGTGTCAATGGATTAAATCCATACACTACTTCAAAAGACGAGTACTTGGCTGCAGAGTGCACGAATCAGTTATAAGCAAACTCGACATAGGGTAGACACTTTTCCTATGATTTTAAAATCTTTTGAATAATGTCCCTTAATAGAGTAGAAAGAACCCTATTAACAACTTTAGTCTGGCTGTCGGTTTAGGGATGGCATGTAATAGAGAACAACAATTTCATTCAAATTTTCCCCAAAGTGTTCTCCAAAAATTGCTTAGAAATTTTGTATCCCTATATGAAACAATAGTCTTTGGAATTCCATGCAAACGAACGATATCCCTAAAAAAGATTTGCAAGTGTCATCGATTTTGTTACATGGAATAAAGTGTGCCATTTTAGAAAATCTATCTACAACAACGAAAATAGAGTCTTTGTTGGTTTTGGTTCAGGGAATGACTAGCACAAAATCCATTGAAATGTCAATCTAAGGAGTTGTTGAAACTGGTAATGGTGAATACAACCCATATGGCTTAAGCTTGGATTTCTCATTTTTGTATGTGATATACCTCTCACAAATCTTTCAACATCCCTTCTCATTTTTGGCTAATAGAGATGTTCTTAAAAAGTACTCATTATCTTGGCTACTCCGAAATGACCCATAAGGCCTTCACTATGTGCTTCTCTCACAAGGGTCTCTCAAATAAAACCTTGAGGAATACAAAGTTTTTCTTCTCGAAAAAGGAAGTATTCATGTTTATAGATCCTGTCAAACACTCTTTTCTCAAAAGATTTATATATTTCCCCAAAATCATGATCAACAGCATAAAGATCTTTAATGAAGGTAAATCCTAGCAACTTAGAATCTAAAGTAGCTAGAAGTGTGTGCCTGTGCAAAAGTGCATCAGCAACGATGTTCTTATTACATGCCTTGACCTTAATGACATATAGAAATGATTCAAGGAACTCAACCCATTTGGCGTGTCTTTTGTTCAACTTGTGTTGCCTTTCAATGTGCTTCAACGCCTTATGATCCGTATGAATCATGAACTATTTTGGCCAAAGATAGTGTTGCCATATTTTTGTGGCTCGAATAACGGTATACATCTTCTTGTCATAAGTTGTATAGTTGAGTGTAGCACCATTGAGCTTCTCACTGAAATATGCCATGGGATGTCCTTCTTGTGTCAAAACTGCTCTAATCCCTAATCTTGAAGCATCACACTCAATCTTGAAAGTTTTGTCAAAATTGGGTAAGGTAAGCAAATGAGCTTTAGTTAAACAATCCCTAATGCATTAAAAGATATCTCTTGTTCCTCTCCCTAATAAAATTAGAATTCTTCTTAATCACTCTGGTTAATGAGGCTATAATAGTGCTAAAGTTAGGAACAAACCTGCGATAGAAGCTAGCAAGACCGAAAAACTTCTTACCTGAGTAATACTCATAGGTTTCGGCCATTCTTGAATTGCTTTTACCTTTTCTTGGTCCACTTCCAATCCTTTTGAGTTGACCATGAAACCTAAAAAGACAACTTTGTTAGTGCAATAAGTACACTTTTGCAAATTTTCATAGTCTATCTTTACTCAAAACAATTAAAATTGACCTGAGATGTTGAACATGACTCATAGAATTTTGCTATAAATAAGTATTTCATCAAAATAAACTACGCAAAGCTTACCAATAAACTTACAAAAGATATGATTCGTCAATCACATAAAGGTGTTGGGTGCTTTAGTTAAGCCGAAAGACATAACCAACCATTTGTACAAACCTTGTTTGGTTTTGAATGCGGTTTTCCATTCATCTCCTTCTCGCATTCTTATTTGGTGATAGCCACTCTTGAGGTTAATTTTTGAAAATATTTTGGATCCACTAAGTTCATCTAGCATATCATTTAATCGTGGAATATGATGTCGATATTACCATGATTTTATTGACTTCTTGTCAATCAACACACATCCGACACGATCCATCTTTTTTAGGTACTAGAATGGCGGGGACCGTATATGGGCTAAGGCTCTCTCGTACACAGCCTTTCTCCATCAACTCGGCAACTTGTTTTTGCAATTCCTTAGTTTCCTCAGGGTTGCTACGGTAGGCTAGTCAGTTAGGAATGGTTGCACCTGGGATAAAATTAATTTGGATCTTAATTCCTCGAATGGGCGACAATCCCTTTGGAATCTCTTTTGGAAACAAATCTTCAAACCCCGTAACAAATAAACAATAGAATATGGCAATTCTGGATTAAGGTCGTTAGTGTTTAAAAATGATTCCTTGTACAAAAGTATAAGAAGTGACTCTTTTGACAACACACACTCCCTTATATCCTTTTCTTTTGCAAAGACACTTATCTTTTTTCCTCTCTTCCTTTGCCATCATTTTCTTTGCCTTTTTTCTTTTTTTCCTCACACTCTTTTCTTTCTTCTTTTTTAGATTTTTCTTTTTCATGTTCCTTGCTGTTTTCAAAACTTTTCCTAAAAAGAACTTGATCGTTATGAACTTGTCGCGGAGGAAGTGGTGCCAAAGTAATTTTCTTCCATTCAAAAAATAGCGGTTGGTGAATCCATCATGGACTGCTCTATGATCAAATTGCCATGGTCTGCCCAAAAGTAAATATACGGCATGCATAGGAACAATGTCACAAAGTAATTCATCTTTGTATTTTCCAATGGAAAATAGAATGAGCACTTGTTTGGTCACTCTGATTTCTCCTCCATCATTAAGCCATTGAAGCTTGCAAGGTTGAGGATGCTTGGTGGTTGGTAGTCCTAGCTTGTCAATCAACATAGTACTAGCAACATTAGTGCAACTACCACCATCAATAATGACAAAACATGTAACACCTCGGTTTTGAACCTAGGAGTTTTCCTAGTGGTTTAGACGGTCTGGTGGATTGAGATTAGAGATTCGAGTCAGATTCATGATTTAAATCGGAATAAATAATTTTGGTGCCAGAAAAATATGGGAAAATATCTAAAAATAATTATTTAATATATGGATATTTTTGGTAAAGTCAATTTTGGAAAATGGAATTTGGAAATTGGACATTTTGGCTAGTGACCAAAATGTAAAGATTGAAAACTGTTTTTAATGACTATTTTGAAAAAGGGTCAAATCTTAGAATCTTTAAGGAGCTATTTTACCAAACTTTAATATCAGATTTTCCTCTCATTTAGGATTATTTTAAAAGAGTTTTAGTTGGGTAATTAAAAGATAATTAACAAAAAAGTAGTTATTTTCTTAAAACCAAAAATTGACGTAACTTTTCCTCCCTAAATTTTCTCTCAAAGTTCTTCGGCCAAACACTCACTTTTTCATCCAAAAATACGAGGTAACACTCTTGATTTCTTAAATTCTTGTTCTTAATTGGTTTTTCAATCTTGCTGTGCAAAACTTCATTGAATTTCTTTGTTTTCAAGATCTAAAACATCCAATTGAGAGAGAAATCACCCATTAGAGGTAAGTTTCGTTCTTCTCCTCTAATGAATGGTTCTTTATTGAAATTCCCAAGTATTTGATCCTTGTTTAATGTTTTCTAATGAGCTTTGATGAGTTAATTGTGGAAATTGATTAAATCATGGTTTAATTGATGAGGTTAAGTGATTTCCACTTTGGATCTGTTTTGTTGAGTTCTTGATTGGTTATAATCATGATTTTGATGTATTATAATGTTAATAAGTTGGTTTTGACATTAGAATCCTAAAACTATGTGAATCTCTAATTTTCTAGGTTGATAGGTATGTGTTTTTGAGGGGTTGTGGTGGTTAATTGAATGCTGGAGAAATAAGGATGTTTGAAGAGTGTTTTTGGATATTAATTGATGTTGATTGAAGTGTTGAACTATTCAATTGTGGCTGGTTTAAGTTTGGAAGAGGTTTGTTGTTAATTTTGGGAGTTGTAAAGTGGTTTTGGGTAAAAGATGTTAAGTTTTAGTGTTGGTGTGATGTTGATTGCATTTTGATGCAATGTACCTCTGTTTTGTGTGGATAAAAGTAGAGGAAATTGGTCCTCAAACTTGAATGTGAGTTCTGGAAGCTTTGGAGGCATGATTGTCGCATCGGCAAGTGAGGCGTTGCGAGTCAGTGAGTGGAAAAGTGTTTTCAACTTTATGAAGGTTTGAAAATTGTGTTTTGGGGGTTTAGATCAAGTTTGAAACGCTGATCTAAGCTCAAAAGTAAGTAAAGGATGACTTCTCTCTCGAACTCGGTTTGGCTAATAGTTTGATGCACTTGTTTTACATGGTTTGATCACTCATTTTTATGCATGTTTTGAGCATGGTTTAATGCTGGAAATTGGTTTCAAAATGATGTTGGTGCATTTGAGAGTAAAGCATGTCTTGTTAATGTTTATAAACATTTTTTAATGCAAATGTTGTTGTATTGGTTTTATGGTTTTGCTGACGCATATGAAAACAATGAGTTAATATTGTTAAAATGAATTATATTGGCAAGTGATGGTATAAATTGGTTTGAAAATGAAATCGAATATAGTTGGCCGGCCATAGGATTGATAGTGCACTATAAAAAGGAGCCTTGGTTGTTGAGGGGTTTATACGGTGTACCGAATGCTCCATCCAAGTGCCAGAACGGTTGAGGGGTTGTACGGTATCATAGACTCCTATTAGTGGATTAAACATCATACGAATGAGTGGTGTTGAGGGGTTAATGTGTACCGAATACTCCACCATGGGTGTCACAATGGTGGAGGGGTTTATGTGTACCGGATACTCTCGTGTGTGAACCTTGTGTTACTGATAGATTGTTTGTTAAGTGTTGTGGGAACACTTGTTGAATCTGTGTATCCGATGTTACATTTTGGTAAATGGAACTTGGTAAATGATCACTTGGAGGCCAATATAATTGTGTGTGTATCATGAGATGGATATGTTGTTTAATGTGATTTAAACATGTTTTACTCTTTAAGCCTTGCATTGTTAATATGCATGGGAAAGCTTAAATTGAGGGTAGCAAATGGGAGTTTGTTGTGGGATCCATGATACATGTTGCATATGGTTTAATATGTTGTTTTGGAAATGTTAAGTGCATGGTTTTGATAAGGCATGATAATGTGATAGTGTATAAAAGAGCTTTGAAACATATTTTACAAATGTATAGTGAAATGGTTTTAAAATGCATTTATGATGTTTGTTGTTTGAGCATTCCTCACTAAACCTAGCGTGCTTACGCTCTCTTTTCCAACAATGCAGACAACTAAGGTTTGAGGCAGCAAAGAAGCAATAACGAAAACTCTAAGAATTGAATTCAAAGTATGGTTTGGACATCGAAAAATAGTAATATTGGCAATGTGTCGATTAAGGATTTGAGAGGGTTTGATGAACTCCATGTTGTTGCAAGTTATAATTGATGTTTTAGACTTGTAATATGTTTTAAATGGTTGATATATGGTTGTTTTGATGCTTTGGATGTGGACTAGGAAGCATGCCTCTAGATTTGATTGCTTGAGTATGCTAGATAAGCTAGGATGGCTTTTCGTGATGATATGATGTTGATTAAACATGTTGATGATGTTTAGTGATGATTAGCTAAGTGTTAAGCTTGATTGAAGTGAGCCAAAGTGTCATATGTTAGACCTAGAGGTTATTATAGGCCTCTGTGTACCGGTACGGGTACCTCAGAATCGGTACGCTGGGTTTGTATGAGGCTCAAAGTGTTGAAATAAAGCTACGAGTATCGGTATGCCTAGCCATCGTATCAGTATGCCTTAAAGAAATTTTATGCTTGTTCTGGTATACGGGTTTAAGGATCGATACAAACCCTTTGAATTTAGCAACCCGTACCGATACGCGGGGTACCGTATCGGTACGCATTTTGGTTACTAAAATTCTGAGTTTTAAGAAAATGAGAAGAGGATCGGTATGGGTCAAAGCTATACTGGTACGGGGGTGGTTAACACACCGTATCGGTACGTGACTTAATGTATCAGTATGCTAAGCCGTTAAATTTGTTAATCTGTATTGATACAGCCTTGGTCGTATCGGTACCTATGCTGTTTTTGGGTTATTTATTGATGCTAAAGTTTGGAATTATGCAATTTGGTCGCTCTTTGATATGAATGTAATTAATCGTGTTTGAGTTGTTGTTTTGGAATGGAATTTGACCTATTTGTATGCAACTTGATTAATTAAAGGTTGGTAACCTTAATCATGTAGTTTGTCTGAAGTTTACAAAAAATGCATTTTGGTCCTTAAAGTGACTTGTTGGGAATTTGATCTTTGAATTATAATCTATTGGAAATGAATCGCTACCGCTAAGATATATCCACATATGACCTTAATAACATGCATCTAGACAAGATAAAAAGAAAAAATAGGTTCGGTTTAGGGTTTAGTTTGGGTTTGCTTTGGCAAACCTAATATGGCTCTTTTAGTCCGGTTTCAGCTACGCTGGGCTAAGGGAGTTATATTTGGTGGTATTAGAGCTAGGTTTGAAAAATTTGGGATGATGTTGGTATTTGTAACATGATGTTGCTATGCATAGTGGTTGTTTACATGTACGGTGTTTGAATTATGCTATGTTTGGGTACCCTGGGGACACATTGCCATATTACTATGTTTATGAAATGATTTTGGTTTAAACTGGAAGTCTTGGATCCTTGCTTGAAGCTGGCTTGATTAATTTTGTTTTTGTGTAATTATCATGACTTAGATACGTTTTAGACTATGCCACTGAAGAGAAAATTGCATCCAGTAGAAACGCTACTGCAGGAGGGCAGGGAGTCAAGGGCGAGATTGTACACCCTAAGAATTTTCCATCTCCTTCGCATAATCCTCTTGAAAGAGTGGAACAAGTACCCCATGCACCACCTGGTATGTTGTTTGGGGACATAATGCCTTTGGTTCAGGCGATGACAGGAGCATTCCAGGCTGCGATGGCTAGAGCTCACGTACCTGCTCCGGCATCTGCTATTGTTAATCCAAGTTTGTCGTTGGAGAATTTGTGTAACCTTGGAGGGGTTGAGTATAGAGGGTTGGCACCTGAGGCATCTGAGGAGTGGATGACCATTACAGAACGTATCTTTCTGCAGATGGGTTGTAACGATGACCGCAAGTTGGGATGTGTTGTTTCCTTGTTGCAAGGGGATGCGTATAGTTAGTGGACCACTATAATCATGGGCATGGAACCTGGTGAAGTGACGTGGGAATTCTTCCAAGCTGTCTTTAGGAAGAAATATCTGGGTGTTAGATATTTGGACGACAAAAAATGAGAGTTTATGACCTTGGTTCAGGGCAGTATGACTGTGTCCTAGTATGAGGTGTAGTTCGTACGGATGAGTCAGTACGCACCTGAGTTGGTTCTAGACGAGAGGCAACATTGTGATCATTTTCGATATGGTTTGGTACATGATGTCAAGACGTACATGTTGGCCATCGAGTAATATGAGTTTGATGTTTTGGTATCTTGGGCAAAGGATATAGAGCAGAGTCTGGGTTTGTCTTGTCATTTTGGAGGTTCTGGCTCGGGGAAGAGAGTTGCAGAGTATAGTTTTGGGGGTGGCTAGGCTAAGAGGCACCGTGACCGAAGGTACAGACCAGATGTGAGACACAGTGAAGATGGTTCTGGATGAGGTTATTAGGGATAGGGTGCTCAGATTCGAGTATCATATAATGGTTATTGGGGTTGTGGTTCGAGAGAGAATTTGACGCGAGATTGCCTGCGTTTGGCTATGGAGGGGCAGGCTCCTGTAGTTATGGCTGCGAACTCTTGTTGGAGTTGTGGGTCGACAGATCACATTAGACGAGATTGTCTTTTGCTTGCTAGAGGTAGGTAGGCACCTGTTGCTGCACCACCTAGGGGCCGTGGGCACGGTCGAGGCATTTTCTAGATGAGGGACAGAAGACTGTGGCGCACACAGTGGCGGTTCGACCGGAGGAGGGTGGACTAGCAAAGATTTATGCTCAGCGCGAGGGGAGAAATAAAACGGACATGATAGCAGACACTTTTACCTTGTAGTCTATGTCATTGTTATCTTTGATAGATTCTGGTTCTACACATTCATATGTATTGCATGTGTATGCGAATTTGCTTAGTGTACCGGTAGAAATGCTTGATGTTGGTATGCAAGTGACGAGTTCTTTTAGAGAAACGGTCGTTACAAAGTAGTTGTATTGAAGGTTTCCTCTAATGGTTCAAGGTCACGTGTTTGCGGTTGACCTAATGGAGTTGTCTTTCCATATTTTTAACGTGATTTTGGGTATAGACTAGTTGTTCGAGCATCGATCTATGGTTGAATTTGGGACCAAGAGGGTTTCTTTGAGGCTTGCTGATGATTATGAGATTGTAGTTGTGGGAGAAAATGTAAAGTTCTTGTCTAATATGGTTTCAGCCATGGAAGCGCGTAAGTTGCTTGAATGTGGATGTTGGACGTATCTAGCCTATGTGATGAATTCGAATGTGGAGGAAGTGCGGATGAAGGATATTCGTACTGTTTGTGACTTTCTGAGTGTTTTCTAGAAGAGTTACCTGGTTTGCCACCTGATAGGGAGGTGGATTTTTGTATTGAGACATATGCTGATTCAACTCCGGTGTCGATCGTACCATAACGCATGGCACCAAAGGAATTGAAGGAATTAAATACGTAACTTTAGGAGTTGCTGGATCGGGGTTTTATCCGGCCTAGTGTGTCGTCGTAGGGAGTACCGGTGTTGTTTGTGAAAAAGAAAGATGGCACGTTAAGGATATGTATAGATTATCGGTAACTAAATAAGTTGATGATTAAGAACAAGTATCCCTTACCGCAGATTGATGATCTGTTCAATCAATTTCGGGGAGATACGATGTTTTCCAAGATCGATTTGAAATCTGGATATTATCATTTGAAGGTGAAGAATACAGATGGGTTGAAGACTGCTTTCTGAACGAGGTATGGCCATTATGAGTTCTTGGTAATGCCGTTTGGGCTGACGAATGCTCCTGCAGTATTCATGGATATGATGAATCGTGTATTCCATGAATATTTGGACCAATTTATAGTAGTGTTCATCGATGATATCCTTGTGTACTCTCGTACCAAGGAGGATCATGATCGACACTTGAGGATTGTGTTACAGACCTTGTTGGATAATCAGCTCTATGCCAAGTTGAGCAAATGCGAGCTTTGGATTAGGGAAGTGGTTTTTCTTGGGCATGTGGTTTCAGCTGAGGGTATTCGAGTTGATCCTAAAAAGGTTGAGGCAGTTGTGAATTGGAAGCAGCCAAAATCGGTGACAGAAGTCCGCAGTTTTCTGGGCTTGGCAGGTTATTACCGTCGTTTCGTGGATGGGTTTTCGAGAGTTGCTGCTCCATTGACCAAGTTGTTGTAAAAGGATATGTGGTTTGAGTGGCCAGGAGTTAGACAACAGGCTTTTGAGAAGATGAAGGAAGCTCTTACGCAAGCTCGAATCTTGATTCAACCTGAGTCAGGGAATGAGTTTTTGGTGTATGTGACGTATCCTACGCCGGTTTAGGGTGTGTATTGATGCAAGATGGGAAAGTCGTGGCTTATGCATCGAGACAGTTGAAAGTGCACGAACGCAACTACCCTACGCATGACCTTGAGCTCACGGTGGTAGTGTTTGCGTTGAAAATTTGGAGACATTACCTTTATGGTGAAAATTGTGTTGTATACATTAACCATAAGAGTTTGAAGTATTTGATGACACAGAAAGAGTTGAATATTCGTCAACGTAGGTGGTTGGAGTTGTTGAAGGATTACGATCTGACCATTGAAGAAAGAACTGGGATGTCGCTGATTTTGTTGCTAGATGTGTAACACCCTCTTCCCGGCCTGGTAAAGAACTGGGACGGAAGGTGTTACCGAAAAAAAATGGTGATCAGTGTGGTAGCTATTACTCGTTATTTAATGTTATCAAACAATACACATGTTCAATTAATCCAATACTAGCTGTGATTATCCAATTATGACCAATTTTAAACTTTTATAAGTTCTAGGGACTAAACTATACTTTTGATAAATTATAAGTCCATTTATGAAATTAAGCTTTGTACATGGAAATTCGATCAATAAATAGTGTGTCTATGAATTTTCATGCCAATCAGAGTTCATTTACCCATATAATTATTCCATACAATTTTGAGTGACTACTTTACAAGTTTCCAGAACTATTAACTAATTTACTGGTACCCGTACCAATACTCAAGAGGCCGTATCGGTGTGCCTATGTCAAGACCGTTAAGGTCGTTACAAATCAGAGTACTCGTATCGAAACAGCTAGAACCTGTACCGATACAGGTTGACCAACTTTGACCTGTTTCGCTACACCCAGCAAACCGTACTAATGCAATTAAATTTCTAGATTATAAAGTTGACTTTTCGTATCGATATGCCCTTGGGCGTACCGATACGCTGTTTTGACCGTGTCCAAATATGCATACCCATATCGATACGCCATCACCCGTATTGATACTCCTTGCACTAAAATGACAGATTTGCTCTGGTTTTTTTTATTATCAAATTTGACCTACCAAACAATATCCAAATGCAATGAAATTTTACCAGCAACCTAATATCATCATAATCTACCAGCATGTAAATTTTATGATCATATGAGTCCATTTAATAGTCTTTCACCTTTTTAGCAAACCATTTAAAAGTCATTTATGGCCATTAAGCTTTATACAAACCACAAACATCATACACGTATAAAAAGAACCAAAAGCAACTATTTTAACTACTTTGTCACCATTCTAGGAGTTTATAGGGTCAATATACTTTACTTTAAGCTTGTTATGACTTGCCAAAACTTCCAACTAGCTCCGATCTTAATCTAATATCTTTCTTAACCTGAAATGCATGGAAGATGAATGCATTAGGCTTACGTAGCCTAAGTGAGGTAATCATAAATTATGCCAATAATCTATATGCCTTCACATACATGCTTCAACAATCATCAAATGACAATATATCAAAAACCAATAACAATGTATCAATAGCCAATATCAATAAGTTTATATTCAATATCAATATCAACGATTCAATAGCAATAGTGAATAATTTCCTTGGATCAGTTGGACGGTATATGGATACACGAATTCCTCCAAATTGCCAAATACAATAGTGGTCTAGTCATACATCCTCCGCCGCACCAATTTGACCAATACAAAACATCCCTCAACTGCACCAATATAAAGGTCGTAGCCTACCCGTACCAATGAGCTCATAAATTCTATGGCATGCCAATTGTATCCAATACTCTTGAATCCAAGGTTCAATAGTCAATAATTCAATGACGGTAATTCAATAACAATAGTTCCATAGCAATAGATCAATAGCAATGAATCAGTAGCAATGTTTCAATACAATAAGTCAATAATAATACTTTCTATAGCAATAGGCATATTTCCATATCAATATACAATAGCCATTAATCAATGATCAATAGTTCTATATGGCAATGCTTCAATGATTTCGATGACAACAATAACAATACTTCGGACATGGAATCGATGCAACACTTACCCATACTTACCCATATGGCTTTCCAACAATGATTTTATTCAATAACTTCAATACAATGGTTAGCAATGCAATAATCAATACTCAATGATTCGGGATAGGCACCTAGCCCATCCTGAGACTCCGATTACACTCACCTCAATTCTGAAGCTACTAAGACTCTCAAATTACGATTCCCTTAATCCTAGCCTTTGTTGGAGATGATGGATTGGCTTTCTCCAATTCTTGAGCTAGGTGACAACAAAGGGAATTGTTAGAATCAATACTTAGATTGAAGAATCAAAGATTTATCTTTAAGCTCCTAACTTCAAATCAAAATTAAACTTCAATCTTCCATAGGCTTGAGAAATTGTTTGAGGGCTTTTGCTTACCAATACGGTAACTAACAAACGGTATAGAGAAATCGATAAAAGCTTGCACAACAAGGGAGGTGCTTGCTTAAGCTTAGGTTGAAGACAACAATGAAGGTGTGAGCTTAAGGTGCTTGCTTTAGGAATGATTGAAGATAGCAAAAGGTCTCGGTGTTAATAACTTGGGAAATGTTTTCACTCTTCAATTTATCTTTCCTTTTAACCAATAGGTTACCTTTAGCTAAGGGTAAACCATTTTAAAATCCCCACCTCACGTACAACCAATAACAAGGTTTCCTTCATGGGTAGGAAAACTATTTTAAAACCATGTCCATTTTCCAATATTAAAAATAGTTATAATGGCTATCAAATAGCCATCATCTCATCTTACAAATCTATACGGATTTCACGTGGGGTTGCCTATGCAAGGAGATGAATGATCCTCAAAATAGGATAATTACGAGGGTAGTCCCTCAAATGTCTAGAATTTACTCATTTACCCCCAAACTTTCAATTCTTGCAAAATGGTCACTAAAATAGTTTTGACAGACACTCGTACCGATACGTATTTATGGCCGTATCGATACTTCCAACCAAAATTTAGTAAGTTAGTTGAGACTGACAGGGCTGTACCGATACGGGGCCTAGCATACCGATACGTCAAGCTTGAATTTAGAATTTTAAAAGTTTCAATAAGGTCCCTAACTAAGATTTGACTGAATTAGAGTCTATCATCTATAAAATCGATCACACGATTAACTTCGATACAATATTTAGACATTTCGGTATAGGGTTTTCGATCGCCAGAACCCTATTCTGACTAGACTAATTTTTAGGGTGTTACAATTCTTTCCCCATAAGAAAAATTCGTCCACAAATTTTTACCTAAAATGATGTCGAGATCATCTTCTTTCCCCTTGCCCCTCTCGTGGTACATTTGTGTAGAAGCCTTAGATTCAATCGATTGGATGCCTTGGATGAATCACCAAGCTTTTCGAAAGATCTTTGCCTTGCTACTTTGCCTCAGAAAGATCGAGCAGAGGATGACAGGTTAACCAATACAAAGGTAGACTTAATGGTATTTTTAGGGTAATCACAGATTAGATGTCTCATCCCGCTAAAAAAGAAATATGCCCTCGACTTCTTACGGCATTGTCAATCAGGGTGTTTGTATTGACAGAAGTTGCAAACTGGAAGTTGCACCTCTGATCTAGAGCCACCAGCACTTTCAATGGAATTTTCACTAGGATAGAACGGGGTCACAGTTTGAGGCTTAGAAATGTATTCAGGATAGGACAAATGCGAATGTTCTTTTTTTTCTGATCATGATGCTTCCCCTTTTTGAAAGATTCAGAAGAATGAGAGTCATCTCGATATCTTTTGCCTGATCCATCAGCTTTCTGAGCTTTCTGAGAAGCTTCAGTAGCCTTAACCCTGTTCACAAGGTCTTGGAAATTAGTAATACCCAATGCTGTAAACATAGGGCGTAGGACTTCATTCAGACCGTTGATGAACATTCTACATTTTTCTTCTTCTTTCTTAATGTACTCAGCACCGTATCAACAATAATTGCAAAAATCATGGATGTACTGCTCCACAGGTCGTTCTCCTTATTTCAAATGAAGAAAGGTGTCCCACCTTTCAACAATGTAGTACTCACTGATGTACTTATTTCAGAATTCAAAAAGGAAGAACTCCCAGGTCATCTCTCATTCGAGAACCGCAAGAATGGTAGTCTCCCACCAATACAATGCTTCATCAGCTAACAGTGATATAACACACTCAAGATTGTGTTCATCAGAGCACTGTAGCTGCTTAGTTAGGATTCGAAGAGTACTGTCTAGCCAATACTCAATAATTTTAGGATTTTCATCATTATGACCGGTGAAAGAGTAGGCCCGATGTTGAGATAGCTTATCAATAGGAGCTCGGGTATTTGGAACAGCAACGATAGGAATTTGAAAGGTTTGCTCAGTCCTCATTGAGGTCATGAATACTTTGAACATGTCTGCCATGTTCTTATAACATTTAGCTTGAGCAACTTGTATCCCAGGCTCAAGATTCTATATAAGAGGATTTCGCGAATTTGGAGGATCTCCTCCTCTAATCTCCTCACCATGAGTTGAGGAGCCAGTAACATGCTCGTATATATGAGCCTGACCAGGATTAGACATCTATAAATAAAGAGATCGGATTAGCCGGTAAGTAATAATAAACAATAATAATTCCTAGGTGGTAAAGTAACACAATAATCAATACAATAAGCTTCGGTTTAGTCATAGAATCGACTAAACTCTAGCTTTAATACCACAAATGTAACACCATCTTCCCGACCGGGTAGAGAACCGGGTTGGAAGACGTTATCAAAAAATATTACGGTGATCAGTGTGGTAATTATTAATCTTTATTTAATGTTATCAAACAATACACAAGTTTAATTAATCCAATACGAGCTGTGATTATCCAATTAGGACCAATCTTAAACTTTTACAAGTTTTAGGGACTAAACTATAATTTTGATAAATTATAAGTCCATTTCTGAAATTAAGCTTAGTACACTAAAATTCTATCAATAAATAGCGTGTCTATGAATTATCATGCCAATCAGAGTTCATTTACCCATTCAATTATTCCATACAATTTTTAGTGACTATTTTACAAGTTTTCAAAATTATTAACTAATTTATATGTACTCGTATCGATACTCGAGAGGCCATATCGGTACGCCTATGCCAAGACCGTTAATTTGGTACAAATCAGAGTACTCGTATCGAAACAGCCAGAACCCGTACCGATACGGGTTGTCCAACTTTGACCCGTTTCGTTACACCCAACAGACTGTACCGATGCAATTAAATTTCTAGATTATAGAGTTGACTTTTCGTATCGGTATGCCTTTGGGCGTACCGATACCCTGTGTTGACCGTGTCCAAATATGCATACCCATATCGATACGCCATTACCCGTATCGATACTCCCTGCACTAAAATGACAGATTTGCTCTGGTTTTTATCAAATTTAACCTTCCAAACAGTATCCAAATGCAATGAAATTTTACCAGCAACCTAATATCATCATAATTACTAGCATGACAAATTTCATGATCATATGTGTCCATTTAATATTCTTTCACCTATTTAGCCAAATATGCATATTTTGTCATTTTTAGAAAACTATTTAAAAGTCATTTACGGCCATTAAGTCTTATACAAACCACAAACATCATACACATATCAAAAGGACCAAAAGAAACTATTTTAACTACTTTGTCACCATTCTAGGAGTTCACAGGGTCATTATATTTTACTTTAAGCTTGTTGTGACTTGCCAAAACTTCCAACTAGCTCCGATCTCAATCCAATATCTTTCTTAACGTGAAATGCATGGAAGATGAATGCATTAGGCTTACATAGCCTAAGTGAGGTAATCATAAACGATGCCAATAATCTATATGCCCTCACATACGTGCTTCAACAATCATCTAATGACAATATATCAATAACCAATAACAATGTACCAATAGCCAGTATCAGTAAGTTAATATTCAATATCAATATCAATGATTCAATAGCAATAGTCAATAGTTTCCTTGGATCAATTGCACGGTATATGGATGCACAAATTCTTCCACATCGCCAAATACAATAGTTGTCTAGTCATATATCCTCTGCCGCACCAATTTGACCAATACACAACATCCCTTCGCAGCACCAATATAAAGGACGTAGCCTACCCGTACCAATGAGCTCATGAATTCTATGGCATGCCAATTGTATCCAATACTCTCGAATCCAAGGTTCAATAATCAATAAATCAACGACGGTAATTCAATAACAATAGTTCCATAGCAATAGATCTATAGAAATGAATCGGTAGCAATTTTTCAATAAAATAAGTCAATAATAATAATTTCTATAGCAATAGGCATGTTTCAATATCAATATACAATAGCCAATAATCAATGATCAATAGTTCTATATGGCAATACTTCAATGATTTCGATGACAACAATAACGATACTTCGGACATGGAATCGATACAATACTTACCCATATGGCTTTCCAACAATTATTTTATTCAATAACGTCAATACAATGTTTAGCAGTGCAATAATCAATACTCAATGATTCAGGATAGGCACCTAGCCTCTTTCTGAACTCCGATTTCACTCACCTCAATTTCGAAGCTATTAAGACTCTCGAATTATGATTCCCTTATTCCTAGCCTTTGTTGAAGATGATGGATTGGCTTTCTCCAATTCTTGAGCTAGGTGAAAACAAAGGGAATTGTTAGAATCAATACTTAGATTGAAGAATCAAAGATTTAGCTTTATTTTCCTAACTTCAAATCGAAATTAAACTTCAATCTTACATAGGCTTGAGAAATTGTTTGAGGGTTTTTGCTTACCAATACGGTGGCTAACAAACGGTATAGAGAAATCGATGAAAGCTTGCACAACAAGAGAAAAAAATTGAGAGATTTTGAGGTATATTTTTTGAAGATATATTTGAAGAGGTAAAAATTTTTGAAGTATATTTGGTTGTAGATCTTCTCAGTTTCTCATAAGTAAGTAATATGTTTTTTTTAAATTAATATGTTTTTTAATATGATAGGGGTTTGTAGAATTTTTGTGTGTGAATTATTTATAAATTATTTTTAATATTTATGTTTAATTATTTTTTGTTGAAGGATTTAGAGCATATTTTCTCGGTTTCTCATCTATCATGTAAGTTTTTGTATTTATTTAATTTTAATTAATTTTTAATAGTTAATGTTATTTAGATTCAAAATAGATTTAAGATATGTTCGTAGAATTTTTATAAATATATTCAAAATAATTGAGTTGCAGATTTGTTGAAAATCACATTTGGAGAAGTTTGGTCACATTTCCTCTCATATTCATGAAGAACAAGTAAGTGATATAAAATTTATTATGTCATGTGTAACATTAAATAATTTATTATAATAAATTAATTATAGGGTCAGGAGCATACCTTCCACCATCGAGGAATGAAGATCAAAGAACCTTCTCACCTCATAGTTTATTACTTACAGCTCACCAGATTTTATAATGCTTCATTTCTTCGTGGATTTAAGATTGTCCTCAGGTTGATAACTGGATTAATTGAACGATGAGACCAGACACATACATTTCATTTTCCATTCGGCGAATGCACGATAACTCTGGAAGATGTAGCTATACAACTTGGTGTCCCAATAAATGGGAATCCATTGGTTGGAGCAAATACATATAATGTATTTGCTTTTTGCAGTCAGTACCTTGGAAAAATGCCTCCTGAGGAAGATGTGAAAGGTCTACGTGTGAAAATTACATGGTTGCAAAGTGAATTCATTGTAACATAGATATCTACTCGGAAAGAACTTATGTATACAGCTCGAGCATATATGCTGCAAATCATTGATGGGATATTGATGCTAGATACATCTGGTAATCTGGTTCACACACAATATCTGCTATTCTTGGATGATTTTAACACATCTCGTGAATATAGCGAGGGATCTGCGATATTGGCATTTTTGTACCGTAAAATGTGCAAGGCCTCAACTATGAATGGTGAGAAGAAGGCATCAGATATTGTTGGATACCTAATCTTACTGAAATCATGGGGTTGGTACAAGCTTCTTTATCAAACGCCCATTGTTGAAACACCTATGCAATTTTCACTTACTAGAAGGTAATACTATGATTACAGTTGTTATAAATATTTTATTAATCTAATATTTATCTAGAACGACTTAGAAATATAAGTTCAATATCTTTGTAGATGGAAACATAAGTTGAAGAACGCGAGGGTGGTTTACAACAATGTTAAAGATATAAAATTAAAGATTCAAACAATAGGAAAATGAGGTATCATAATGATTTAAAATTAATTTTCTGGCTTTGTATATTTTAAAGTAATGTTTGTGTATGTATATTAATATTTTTTTATAGTTTATTTGGCTGCCGTACGAGAATCCAACAATAAAGGCTTGCATCCACAAAGTGTGCATGAATGTAGAACATTATGGGGTGTAGTTGTGCCTTTGATCCATTTTTCTATTGTTGAATATTATTGTACTGATAGAGTGTTGCGACAATTCAACTTTCATCAACCCATTCCTAGAGCTCTACCTGGTATTGAACACACCCATAGTGGACCTGGAAAAGGTAGATTTGATGAGAATTGGGTTGTGAAGCAAGCCAATTTCATTGCTTTTTGGGATAAAAGATATACACGATGGGAAGAAGATTTGACTCCAATTCAAGACAATAATTTTGATTTGAATTTAGAGCACTATTTGTGGTATTCGAAAAATAGAAAATCATTCTTAGTATCCCTCGAAGCTAGAATAAATGGCTTGAAGATCCGCGGTGCTCAAAACATGTACACTTGTCATTCTGGTTTGGTCAGAGCTCACAAGAACTAACAGGTGAATCAAACTTCAATTTTTCTATGGGTTGACATTTTTCATGGTCTCCGGTGCAATCCCCTCATAGACTTGTAAGCAACGATCATTAGGAAGAACCAATAGAGCATGGGTATCCAACAGTCCACACAACATTTGATGACATCTCTTCATCTTAACCAACATTTGGATTTGGTAATGTTTCAGAACAACCACCAATCAATTTATCATTTGGTGGTAGCTCATCTTCTCATCCAGCTTACAATGATGATGAAGGATACATACCACAATTCGAGTATCCTCAAACATCTGTATATGGGGAAGGCATGGGAGTTGGCAATATGACATCTTTGTTGCCGACTACGACTATTAGCATCTCATCATTTCATCTAGAAGATATGTATGGTACACCACCTTCTATACAAATGATGGATGATCCATTTTCCACGATGAGCAAACTCCAGATCAACCATGAAGAATGGTTTAACTCCCTAGAAGGTACGATCGAATATCATCCTTACACCTACATGAATTACCGAGAAAGAAGAGGAAATATGAAATATGTAACACTCATTACCGGTCTGGTAGAAATCCAGGTCGAAAAACGTTATTCGTGAACAATATGGTGATTGGTTTACCATTTATGGTCACTTGTACAATAAACAATGGATTAATGATACCAATTCAATGCAATAGATAATTATGATCAATGTAAAATTAATCAAATTATAATTAGGGGTCACTTGGTAACTTATACAAATTTAGGGACTAAAATGTAATTTTAAAAAATTACAAAGACTGGATCTTAATTGGGATTTTTAGTATAAAATTTGATGCAATAATATCTTGTGTGCAAATTTTCAGAACAATCAAAGTTCATTTGTACCTTCAATTAAGCCTTATAAAAATTGAGTGACCAAATTACAACTTTTAGAGACTTTCTAAATCACTTTTTAACTAACTTACCTGCCTCCGTACCGATACTCAAGGATGTCGTATTGGTACGCATACATCATGATCGTTAAATTAGTTATAAACAAAGGGGACCGTACCAATATGGGTACATCCGTATCGGTACACTATGCTGGTTTCAAATTCTAGAACCGACCAACAGTACCGAAACGACAAGGGTCGTATCGGTACGTAGAATTTGACCGTTAAAACAATTATTTTCTTTAAGCTCGTATCGATATTGGGTATCGCTATGCATGGTCAACTTTTAAAAGGTCAACTTTCAGGATTGGTACAGTGTTGCAATATTTTTCTGGTGGCTAAGACCTATACCGATGCGCCTAGATGCGTATCGATACGCCAATGCTAAACTGAAAAAATATGCAAGGCCGTACCGATACGCCATCACCCGTATAGGTACGACAAGGTTTGTAATGACAATTTTATCTGGTTTTTAATCAATTTAGGCGTCTTAACCTTATCCAAATATTACCAAATTTTACGAGTAAGTTTTTAGCTACTTAATCTGTGCACATGTCAAGTTTCATGCCTTTTCGGATCCATTTACCATGATTTCACATGCTAGTGCATTATAGTCCATTTTTAACACTTTTATCAACATTCAACATGCCATATTTTATACTTAAACTTTTTCAACATGGTGAGCATTATGTACACACAAAATGAGGCCAAACTAACATGTCTAGACCCTATGCCACCTTTCTAGGAGTTTAAGGACAAAGTTTGCATTACATGTGACTTGGTGACTTGCTTCCAAAAACGTCCATGCTCCGATCCTTGATCCGACTAATTTTCGACCTGAAAATGCATGGAAATGAGATGCATTAGGCTTATATAGCCTAGTGAGGTAGTCAACAATAATAACGTGAATGTCAATAATATCATTAATATGTATATTAATGTAAGTGCATCCCAAGTCATGATTTAACAATAATTTCAATATCTTAATTCTTTGGATCGATGTGTAAATGTGGATAGGCAAATTCCCAACCAACATCGCCAAAATAAATGGTCAATATCCTCCAACATCGCTAATAAGACCAACACTAACACATCCCGCCAACATTGCCAAATAGAGTGTAATACCCCGAAAATCTTGCTAAGTTATACAAGGTTCACTTAGTGCTAAGGTCTTGGCATAAGGCTAACTTAGTGGCTAAAATGACAAAAGATGAAAGTTAGTGACCAAAATGAAAAGTTGGTAAAAGTTTAGGGACCTAAGTGTAAATTTCCCAAGAATGATTTTTATTCAGAATAAGGATAAATTTGATCATAATAAGGATTTTGGTAATAATTTTGGAAGTTGGAGTGCAGTATGAAAATATTAAATTTTGATCAACAAAAGTGGTTAAGCGTGCTCAGATTGGAGAAATGCTTGGGTGACCTTCTGAAAGTGTCACATATTAGTATTTAACCAGAAAAAAAGATTCAGAAAAAAGTAGGAAAAGTTCGTATAAATGCTTGATGAAGAATTTTCAAGAAAGATGCTATATGATAGAGAATTTGGGTAATTATCGAGATGTTTGGATCAAGTCAAATTTCTAAGTTTGACTTTATTAATATGAGATTCCTGAATTAGAGTTGATTGTTCGATAGTGGAAAAATCGTAAAAGGTGAAAATTGGGAAATTAGATCGAACAAAAATCATAAATAATATTTTATGGTTGTTTAATAATGATGGCCGGTTGGATTGGAACCAATCTAGTTCAAAAGTAATGGGATGGCATAAATTTGAACTAGATGTAATTTTTATTAAGTTAAAGGGGTATTTTTGGAAAGAAAGTTTCATGAAACATGTGGAAAATTCTAATTTATTATAAGAATATAAGTCAAATAAGATGAACAATTTGTTCATCTTTCTTCTTGCTTTTCGAAAACAAGGAGAAAAGAAGGGAAAATAGGAAAATAATTCCTAGCCATTTTCAAGGTTTTTGATCAAGAATTCAAGCAAGTTTGTTTAAGGTAAAGTGATATACTCTTCATTCTCTACATTTTGATGTTAAAATTTCATGAAATTATGAAGTTTTGGATTAGGGTTTAAAGAGGGAGAAATTAGGGTTTCATGGATTATGATTGAATTCAAGTAGTAGATGATGAATTAAGCTTAGTTGTGATGAAAACAAGATTGAAATCAAGTTAATTTTATGTTGGAAGCTATAAACCCTAATCTTGAATTTAGGGATTAGTTAGGGTTTTGAGAATTAAGGATGAAAATGGATAGATTATGGTGTTTGAAGTTTTATATTGATGATGGAAGTTAAATTTTGATGTTTGAAGGTCAAATTCCCTTTAGGGACTAATTAAAAAATTTGAGGAAAATTTGGGATTAAATTGTCAAAATTTAATTGATGATGGAGATGAATAGAAAACGACGTTTCAAGCTTGAATTTACAATTTAGGACCAAATTTTATAATTTAGAAATGTTGAGGACCATTTCAGCATTTCCAAGAAATTAAGGATTTATTTGTTAAAAATAATTTTGGTGGTGAAATGATGAAATTGTGATGTTAGAAGCTTATTTTAGCATTTTGGCCAAAATGAAAATTTTGAAAAGCTTGAGGACCTATTCGGCAATTTGAAAGAATTAAAAGGATGATTTTGGAAATTTTAAATTAAGGTGGGATTAAGGTAGTAATGTTGAATTGAGGACTAATTTACAAAGTTAAGAAGCTTGAATCCTTATCTTTGCATTTTAGTGACTATTTCGGTAAAGAAGGAAAATTAAGGAGAATTATTGTGAATAATAATTTGATGAAGAAGGTCATAAGATGGTGGTTTAAAGCAAGTAATTGGACTAAATTGAAAAGTAAAGAAGTAAGGAGAAGTTGTATAAAAGTAGAAGTTGTTTATGGAAGCTGTGTAGAAAAACAGGTTTATGGCAGTAACTTTCAAAATTCACCATAAATGTACAAGATGAATTTGGAATATTAATTTATATGGGTGAAAAGCTTATCAAATCTAATTTCTTTCAGAACAAATGGAGTCAAATTCCGAATTGTAGATTATTTTATTGAAATATTTCTTTGAAGGTACTGCAAACTACCAAAAATGAGAATTGATACACTTTGTATCTAAGGTTGATTAGTAAGCTTGAAAAGGGTTAATGGAAGTTCAAATTGGTCACTAAGGACCATAATGAGTTTTTGAACAATACAAGGAAGAAAGGAAAACGTTTGGAAATTTTTATGTTCGAATGATTATATTAGACAATATGTCTAAGATATTGTTAGATTGGGATCTAACAAATATTTCATTTATTTGATTTATAAAATTCAAGTTTGAATCAAGAGAGGTTCGAGGTTTAAGGAAGAAAAAGATTAAAGAGAACATAGTGAGGCATACAAATAAATGGCCCAGGTGAGCGCAATTGCATGCATATCATAATACATTAATATTTATGTCATTGAATATATGATTAATATAATATGGATATGTCAAGATTTGAGAAATAAAATGCATTGATCTTTTGATTACTTACATTAATGAAATTGAAATGCTATTTCGGGTATGACCTGCCCAATGTTGATATATATTGATATATGTTGCCAATGATGAGATAGATTGATGATATAAAGCCCAATGTATGACATAGAGATTCGAAGGTATAGTTGGATATCCATAGAGTCATAAACAGCTGTGAAATTTTATTCTAAGCACTTCAGGTAAAGTGCAAATTTATTCTAAGCACTTCAGGTAAAGTGTAAATTTCATTAATGGTATACTTCGGTAAGTATACCGAAGCACTTCGGTGCTAAGCATTCCCGATAGAGTGCAATAGTATACTATACTCAAGTAAGTATAGGGGGATGACTCGTGTACATAGAATCTCTTAATTTGATACCTCGGGCTAAGTAAATTGAAATGAATCAAAGAAATAGAATGATAAGCTTGAAAGCTTGCTGATAGAAATGGAATGGTATTGATAAGCATTGAAAGCTTACGGATGGAAATGGCAACGGTAATTGGTAAGATCTAATCTTATCACTTTGATATTCATATATGTTGTTACATATTTATTTATGTTAATGAGCATGACATGGTACAATGATCATATGCATTATTATTTATTTACAGTGATATTTATGTCAACTTGCATTTGACTATGAATTATTGGCTCACTAAGTAAATACTTAGCGCGTGATTGTTTCACGCGTAGGAAAAGATGAGCGTTTGGAGTAAGGAGTACTAGTAGACATCATCTATCAAGATCACGTACATCATTATCAGTAATATAACGTTTGAGGTTGTTTGATATTCACTAGTTGGCATGTTTATTAAAAGGTTATGCATGCTCTGATATAAATCATATTTTATTTGGTATCTGGATGAATTTTAAATCATGTAGTTTTTAGGCAGTTTCACAAATTATATAAAGTCAAACTAAATTGATAAGTTGCTGCCTGAAATTAAACTCGATTTGAAGGTGAAAATATTATGTTTAAACTTTATGCGATTTACTAGATTTGTAAATAAAAACTAAATATATAGTAATATTTTTTAAAGAAACAAAATTTTACCGAATTACAAATGTAGATAGTTTTACAAATGTTTTGTGATATCTTTGACTCGTATTCAGTGATGGATACATGAAAGGGGTGTTACATTTATTGGTATCAGAGCTACAAGTTTTTCCGGTTCTCAGCCTAAATGAAAGTGGTTTATGTTTAAAAGAGTATACATGCCACTAGGATATCATTATTACTGATCTGATATTTATATGATTTGATTGATGTCGTTCCTTACTAAAATAAATTTGAGATGAGTCGGTAAATGGGAGGTTCTGAAAAGAACCAATAGTGGTAATAATAAGGCTAACTATAATTCTTCGAATTTAGTAGAACAAGAAAGAACACCGACACAAAAGGGAGTGACGGCGTAGGACTAAGGAAAATCTGAATTTAAATGAAAAACAGATAAAGGTCTAGTGACTGCAGATTGGTGGTTAAATTATTTAAAGATCATGCTGGATGGATTTTAATGTTGGATAGAAAGAAATTGGATGAAATTGTATTGTTACTCTGAGAATAAATCAGATCGAGGGAATCATAAGAATTTGCTTCACAGTAAAGGTTGTGCACATCAGTCTGATTTTATAATTTTAGGACTGATAAAGATTTGAATGAACTAAAAATCATAGTTGGTACATTTTATCTTTTTGATAAAACTGTATTGGTTTTGATTGATCAAGACTCTATGTACATTCGTATATAAGTATGAAGTTGAGTGATGAACGAGATATCCTCTTAGAACCCATTTCGAGTAAAATAGTGACTACAAACTTGTTGAGTTATAATGTAAGGAAGAGTTGGACATGTAGAAATTATCCGAAAGAGGTGCAGGAAACTGAGTTTCTAGCAAACCTAATGGAGTGGGTGAAAGGATGAATCTTTTATCTAAAGTGATTTCAGCAAGTTTTCTTAGCAAATGTGGTGGATACCAGAACTGCTGAAATTAAATTAGAAGATATTTTTACGGTTCAGGTGTATCCAGAGGTATTTCCTGATGAATTACCAGGATTACCCCTAATTAAGAAGTAGAATTTAAAATAGAGGTATTAACTGGTACTTCACCCCTATCGATGGCCCCGTATAGAATGTCGCCAACTGAGCTTTGAGAGTTAAAAGCACAATTATAAGAATTGTTGGATTGGGGTTTTATAAGACCAAGTGTGTCACCTTGGGGTGCACCGGTGTTATTCGTGAAAAAAAAGATGGATCTATACGATTATGTATAGATAATCGCTAGCTAAATAAAGTAACAAGTAAGAATAAGTACCCTTTTCCAAGGATTAATGACCTTTTTGATCAGTTAAAGGGTGGAGTTTTATTTTCCAAGATTAATATCCGATTAGGGCATCATCGGTTGAAGATTCAGGAAGAAGATATTCTAAAGACGGTTTTCCAAATTTAGTATGGACATTATGAGTTTGTATTAATGATGTTTGGATTGACTAATGCTCCTGCAACATTCATGGATTTGATGAACTGAATAATTCAGTCTTATTTGGATCAGTTTCTGATGATATTTATTGATGATATTTTGGTTTAATCAAGGACAAGAGAGGAACATGATGCTCATCTTCTAATTGTTCTTCAGATCCCTAGAGGAAAGAAACTATATGTCAAATTATCAGAATGTTGATTTTCGGAAGTTGCTTTTCTTGGTCATGTAGTTTCAGAAAAATGAATAAGAGTGGATTCCAAGAAGATATAAACTATAGTTGATTGGAAAATACCAAAGAATATATCAGAGGTTCGAAGTTTCTTGAGACTAGCTAATTATTATAGAAATTTTGTAAAGAATTTTTCAATGATTGCTTCTCCAATGAACAAGATATTAAGGAAAGATGTATCATTTATTTGAATGAATAAAAAGGTTTTTAAAGAAAAGATGGAAAATGTTATCAAGGTTCAAACAAGTGGAAAATTGTGAAACCAAAGTCTTTAAAGTTAATTTGAAAGATGCTTGTATTATTGAGAAAGAATCTATATTTTGATTGATAAAGAATGGAAGAAAGAACTTCTATTTGAGGAACATTATAGTTCTTTGACTATGCATCCAAGTGGAAACAAGATGCATCAAGACCTAAGATTGATATTGGTGGTCAAGCATGAAAAGATTTATAATTGAGTTTATTTCTAAATGCTTGACATGTTAGCAAGCAAAAGAAGAACATCAGGTGTCTTTTGGATTGTTGCAATCGATTTCCATTCCTTAGTGGAAAAGGGAAACAAGTAACCATAGATTTTGTAATAGGGCTACCTTTGACACCGAATAAGAAAGATTCAACTTGAGTAATAGTTGACAGATTGATTAAATCAATACACTTCATTCCTGTCCAAAATAGATTATTCTATGGACAAGTATGATGGGTTATATATTAAGGAGGTAGTTCGGTTACATAGAGTACCTGTTTCGATAGTATCTGAGAGAGATCCAAAGTTTACTTCAAGATTTTGGAAATCTTTGCATAAAGCCTTGGGTACTCGACTCGATTTTAGCACAGCTTTTTATCCTCAACAGATGAACAATCAGAATAAACTATCCAGGTTTTGGAGGATATGTTAACGGCTTGTGTAATTGAATTGAAAAGATCATGGAAAATGTGTCTTCCTTTAGCTGAATTTGCTTATAATAATAGTTACCCGAAAAGCATCAGAATGGCACCATATGAAGTATTATCTGGAAGAAGATGTAAAGCTCCACTTAATTGGTTTAAGCTACATGACCAAAATGTACAAAGTGATTCGAAGGAAAACGGAGTTGATTTAACTCGAGAAATGGAGAACAAAGTGAGAATTATTCAGAATAATCTTAAAGTTGCCATAGACTGAAAAAATTTAGAGATAAAGTGTTTTTAAAGGTATTAACCTGGAAGAAAAGGTTACGATTGGGATAAAAAGGAAAGTTTAGCTCCAAATTTATTGGACCACATGAGATCTTGAAAAGAGTAGGACCATTGTTTTACTAGTTAGCCTTACTACTAGAGATAAGCAAACTACACGGTGTATTTTATGTATCTATGCTACGAAGATATTGGTCAGATCCTTTACTTGTCATCACTCTAGAGGAAATTGAGTTACAACTAGATTTGACATATGAAGAAAAACCAGTGAAAATTATAATATATAGAGTTAAAGAGTTAAGGAAAAAGAAAATCTATGTGGTCAAAATACTTTGGAGAAACCACAAGGTTGAGGAGGCCACTTGAGAAACTAAGAAGAAGATGAAAAAGCAATATCTGAATCTTTTTGAATCAAGTACGTTCTAAAATTCGAGGACGAATCTTTTTTAGGGGGAGGAATTGTAATACCCCTAAAATCTTGCTAAGTTATACAAGAGATATTTAGTACTAAAGTTTTGGCATAAGGCTAACTTAGTGACTAAAATAACAAAAGATGAAAGTTAGTGACCAAAATAAAAAGTTAGTAAAACTTCAAGGACCTAAGTATAAATTTCCCAAGAATAATATTTATTCGGTATAAAGATAAATTTGATTAGAATAAGGATTTTGGTAATGATTTTGTACGTTGGAGTGCAGTAGAAAATATTGAATTTTGATCGACAAAAGTGGTTAAGCATGCTCAGATTGAAGAAATGCTTGGGTGACCTTCTCGGGAAGTTTGTCACATATTGGTATTTTAACCAGTAAAAAGGATTCAGAAAAAAAGTAGGAAAAGTTTGTATAAATGCTTGATGAAGAATTTTCAAGAAAGATGCTATACGATAGAGAATTTGGGTAATTATCGAGATGTTTGGATCGAGTCAAATTTCTAAGTTTGACTTTATTAAGATGAATAATTTTGTATGAAAATATAAATTTATTCATGGAATTAGGGAAATATGAGATTCCCGAATTAGAGTTGATTGTTCGATAGAGGAAAAATCGTAAAAGGTGAAAATCGAGAAATTAGATCGAACAAAAATCATAAATAATATTTTATGATTGTTTAATAATGATGGCCGATTGGATTGGAACCAATCTAGTTCAAAAGTAATGGGATGGTATAAATTTGAACTAGATGTAAATTTCATTTAGTTAAAGGGGTATTTTTGGAAAGAAAGAAAAATGAATTTAAAATTCATTTTTCATGAAACATGTGGCAAATTTAATTTATTATAAGAATATAAGTCAAATAAGATGAACAATTTGTTCATCCTTCTTCTTGCTTTTCGAAAACAAGGAGAAAAGAAGGGAAAATAGGAAAAAATTTCCTAGCCATTTTCAAGTTTTTTGATCAAGAACTCAAGCAAGGTTGTTTAAGGTAAAGTGATCTACTCTTCAATCTCTACATTTTGATGTTAAAATTTCATGAAATTATGAAGATTTGGATTAGGGTTTGAAGAGAGAGAAATTGGGGTTTCATGGATTATGGTTGAATTCAAGTAGTAGATGATGAATTAAGCTTAGTTGTGATGAAAATAAGATTGAAATCAAGTTAATTTTATGTTGGAAGTTATAAACCCTAATCTTGAATTTAGGGATTGGTTAGGGTTTATAGAATTAAGGATGAAAATAGATAGATTACGATGTTTAAAGAATTATATTGATGATGGAAGTTAAATTTTGATGTTTGAAGGTCAAATTTCCTTTAGGGACCAATTAAAAATTTGGGATTAAATTGTCAAAATTTAATTGATGATGGAGATGAATAGAAAATGATGTTTCAAGCTTGAATTGACAATTTAGGACCAAAATTTATAATTTAGAAATGTTGAGGACCATTTCGGAATTTCCAAGAAATTAAGGATTTTTTGTTAAAAATTATTTTGGTGGTGAAAATGATGAAATTGTGAAGTTAGAAGCTTATTTTAGTATTTTGGCCGAAATGAAAATTTTGAAAAGCTTGAGGACCTATTCGGCAATTTGAAAGAATTAAAAGGATGATTTTGGAAATTTTAAATTAAGGTGGGATTAAGGTAGTAATGTTGAATTGAGGACTAATTTGCAAAGTTAAGAAGCTTGAATCCTTATCTTTGCATTTTAGTGACTATTTCGGTAAAAAAAGAAAATTAAGGAAATTATTGTCAATAATTATTTGATGAAGAAGGTCATAAGATAGTGGTTTAAAGCAAGTAATTGGACTAAATTGAAAAGTAAAGAAGTAAGGAGAAGTTAGTGTAAAAGTTGTAGTTGTTTATGGAAGCTGTGTAGAAAAACTGGTTTATGGCAGTAACTTTGAAAATTCACCATAAATCGTACAATATGAATTTGGAATATTTTATATGGGTGAAAAGCTTATCAAATCTAGTTTCTTTCAGAACAAACGGAGTTAAATTCTGAATTGTAGATTATTTTATAGAAATATTTCTTTGAAGGTACTGCAAACTACCAGAAAATGAGAATTGATACACTTTGTATCTAAGGTTGATTAGTAAGCTTGAAAGGGGTTAATGGAAGTTCAAATTGGCCACTAAGGACCATAATGAGTTTTTGAACAATACAAGGAAGAAAATCGTTTGGAAATTTTTATATTCGAATGATTATATTAGACAATATGTCTAAGATATTGTTAGATTGGGATCTAACAAATATTTCATTTCTTTGATTTATAAAGTTTAAGTTCGAATCAAGAGAGGTTCGAGGTTTAAGGAAGAAAAAAGATTAAATAGGACTTAGTGAGGCATACAAATAAATGGCCCAGGTGAGTGCAATTGCATTCATATCATAATACATTGATATTTATGTCATTGAATATATGATTAATATAATATGGATATGTCAAGATTTGATAAATAAAATGCATTGATTATTTGATTACTTACATTAATGAAATTGAAATGTTATTTCAAGTATGAACTAGCCAATGTTGATATATATTGATATATGTTGCCAATGATGAGATAGATTGATGATATAAAGCCCAATGTATGACATAGAGATTCGAAGGTATAGTTGGATATCCATAGAGTCATAAATAGCTGTGAAAATTTATTCTAAGCACTTCAGGTAAAGTGCAAATTTATTCTAAGCACTTCGTAAAGTGCAAATTTCAATAATGTATACTCCGGTAATTATACCGAAGCACTTCGGTGCTAAGCACTCCCGGTAGAGTACAAATTTATTCTAAGCACTTCAGGTAAAGTGCAAATTTATTCTAAGCACTTCAGGTAAAGTGCAAATTTCACTAATGGTATACTCCGGTAAGTATACCGAAGCACTTCGGTGCTAAGCACTCCCTGTAGAGTGCAATAATACACTATACTCAAGTAAGTATATGGTGGATGACTCGTGTACATAGAATCTCTTAATTTGATTCCTTGGGCTAAGTAAATTGAAATGAATCAAAGAAATAGAATGATAAGATTGAAAGCTTGCAGATAGAAATGAAATGGTATTGATAAGCATTGAAAGCTTACGTATGGAAATGGCAACGGTAATTGGTAAGATCTAATCTTATCACTTTGATGTTCATATATGTTGTTACATATTAATTTATGTTAACGAGCATGATATGGTACAATGATCATATGCATTATCATTTATTTACATTTATATTTATGTCAACTTGCATTTGACTATGAATTATTACCTCACTAAGTAAATACTTAGCGTGTGACTGTTTCACGCATAGGAAAAGAGGAGCGTTTGGAGTAAGGAGTACTAGTGGACATCATCTATCAGGATCAAGTACATTAATATCAGTAATATAATGTTTGAGGTTGTTTGATATTCGCTAGTTGGCATGTTTATTAAAAGGTTATGCATGCTCTGATATAAATCGTATTTTATTTGGTATCTGGATGAATTTTAAGTCAGGTAGTTTTTAGGCATTTTCACTAATTATATAAAGTCAAACTAAATTGATAAGTTGTTGCATGAAATTAAACTCTATTTGAGGATGAAAATATTATATTTAAACTTTACGCGATTGACTATATTTGTAAATAAAAACTAAATATATGGTAATATTTTTTTAAAGAAACAAAATTTTACTGAATTACAAATGTAGAGGGTTTTACAAATATTTTGTGATATCTCTGACTCGTATTCAGTGATGGATACAGGAAAGGGGTGTTACATTTATTGGTATTAGAGCTACAGGTTTAGCCGATTCTCGGCCTAAATAAAAGTGGTTTTATGTTCAAAAGAGTATTCATGCCACTAGGATATCAATATTACTGATCTGATGTTTATATGATTTGATTGATGTCCCTCCTTACTAAAATAAATTAGAGATGAGTCGGTGAATGGGAGGTTCTGAAAAGAACCAATAGTGGCAATAATAAGGCTAACTATAATTCTTCGAATTTAGTAGAATAATAAAGAACACCAACACAAAAGGGAGTGGCAGCGTAGGATTAAGGAATATGGAATTTAAAGAAAAAACAGATAAAGGTCTAGTGACTGCAAATTGGTGGTTAAATTATTTGAAGATCATGCTGGATGGATTTTACTGTTGGATAGAAATAAATTGGATGAAATTGTATTGTTACTTTGAGAATAAATTAGATCAAGGGAATCAAAAGAATTTGCTTCACAGTCAGGGTTGTGCACATCGGTCTGATTTTATAATTTTAGGACTGATAATGATTTGAATGAACTGGAAATCATAGTTGGTACATTTTATCTTTCTGATAAAACTATATTGGTTGTGATTGATCAAGACTCTATGTACATTCGTATATAAGTACAAAGTTGAGTGATGAACAAGATATCCTCTTAGAACCCATTTCGAGTAAAATAGTGACTACAAACTTATTGAGTTATAATGTAAGGATGAGTTGGACATGAAAAATTATCCGAAAGAGGTGCAGGAAACTGAGTTTCTAGAAAACCTAATGGAGCTACCTTTTGGAGAATTCGAAATGTTATTAGGTATGGATTGGTTATCCTTTTACCATGCTATTATGGATTGTCTCTTAAAGCGATTAATCTTAAAGAAAATTTCGAAAGGTGAAGAATAATAGTAGTGGGTGAAAGGATAAATCTAATGTGATTTCAGCAAGTTTTCTTAGCAAATGTGGTGGATACCAGAACTGCTGAAATTAAATTGGAAGAATTTTTTACGGTTCAGGAGTATCTAGAGGTATTTCCTGATGGATTACCAAGATTACCCCTGATTAAGAAGTAGAATTTAAAATAGAGGGATTACCTGGTACTGCACCCCTATCGATGGCCCCATATAGAATGGCGCCAACTGAGCTTTGAGAGTTAAAAGCACAATTATAAGAATTGTTGGGTTGGGTTTTATAAAACCAAAGTGTGTCACATTGGGGCGCACCTGTGTTATTCGTGAAAAAAAGATGGATCTATACGATTATGTATAGATTATCGCCAGCTAAATAAAGTAACAGAGAAGAATAAGTACCATCTTCCAAGGATTGATGACCTTTTTGATCAGTTAAGGGTGCAGTTGTATTTTCCAAGATTAATATTCGATTAGGGCATCATCAGTTGAAGATTCAGGAAGTATATATTCTAAAGATGGTCATGTGGTTTCAGAAAAATGAATAAGAGTGGATCCCAAGAAGATATAAACTATAGTTGATTGGAAAATACCAAAGAATATATCAGAGGTTCGAATTTTCTTGAGACTAGCTAATTATTATAAAAAGTTTGTAAAAAAAATTTCAAGGATTGCTTCTCCAATGACCAAGATATTAAGGAAATATGTATCATTTATTTGAATGAATAAAAAGATTTTTAAAGAAAAGATGAAAAGTGTTATCAAGGTTCAAACAAGTGAAAAATGGTGAAACCAAAGACTTTAAAGTTTATTTGAAAAATGCTTGTATTATCGAGAAAGAATCTATATTTCGATTGATAAAAAATGGAAAGAAAGAACTTTTGCTTGAAGAACATTATAGTCCTTTGACTATGCATCCAAGTGGAAACAAGATGAATCAAGACCTAAGATTAATATTGGTGGTCAAGCATGAAAAGATTTATAACTGAGTTTATTTCTAAATGCTTGACATGTCAGCAAGCAAAAGCAGAACATCATGTGCCCTTTGGATTGTTGCAATCGATTTCCATTCCTTAGTGGAAAAGAGAAACGAGTAACCATGGATTTTGTAAGAGGGCTACCTTTGACACTGAATAAGAAAGATTCAACTTGAGTAATAGTTGACAAATTGACTAAGTCAGTACACTTCATTCCTGTCTAAAATAGATTATTCTGTGGACAAGTATGATGGGTTATATATTAAGGAGATAGTTCGGTTACATAGAGTACCTGTTTCGATAGTATCTGAGAGAGATCCAAAGTTTACTTCAAGATTTTGGAAATCTTTGCATAAAGCCTTGGGCACTCGACTCGATTTTAGCACAGCTTTTCATCCTCAACAGATGAACAATCAAAATGAACTATCCAGATTTTAGAGGATATGTTAACGGCTTGTGTAATTGAATTGAAATGATCATGGAAAATGTATCTTCCTTTAGTTGAATTTGCTTATAATAATAGTTACCAGGAAAGCATCAGAATGGCACCATTTGAAGTATTGTCTGGAAGAAGATGTAAGGCTCCACTTAATTGGTTTAAGCTACAGGACCAAAATGTACAAAGTGATTCGAAGGAAAACGGAGTTGATTTAACTCGAGAAATGGAGAACAAAGTGAGAATTATTCAGAATAATCTTAAAGTTGCCATAGACTGAAAAAATTTAGAGATAAAGTGTTTCTAAAGGTATTAACCTGGAAGAAAAGGTTACGATTAGGATAAAAAAGAAAGTTTAGCTCCAGATTTATTGGACCATATGAGATCTTGAAAAGAGTATGACCATTGATTTACTAGTTAGCCTTACTACCATAGATAAGCAAACTACACGATGTATTTATGTATCTATGTTACGAAGATATTGGTCAGATCCTTTACATGTCATCACTCCAGAGGAAATTGAGTTACAACTAGATTTGACATATGAAGAAGAACCAGTGAAAATTCTAGTATATAGAGTTAAAGAGTTAAGGAAAAAGAAAGTCTCTATGGTCAAAATTCTTTGGAGAAACCACAAGGTTGAGGAGGCCACTTGAGAAACTAAGAAGAAGATGAAAAAGCAATATACGAATCTTTTTTAATCAAGTGCGTTCTAAAATTTGAGGACGATTTTTTTTAGTATGGAGGAATTGTAATACCCCAAAAATCTTCTAAGTTATAGAAGAGTCATTTAGAACTAAGGTTTTGGCATAAGGCTAACTTAGTGACTAAAATGACAAAAGATGAAAGTTAGTGACCAAAATGAAAAGTTAGTAAAAGTTTAAGGACCTAAGTATAAATTTCCCAAGAATGATTTTTATTCAATATAAGGATAAATTTGATCAGAATAAGGATTTTGGTAATGATTTTGGAAGTTGGAGTGCAATAGAAAATATTGAATTTTGATAGACAAAAGTGGTTAAGCGTGCTCAGATTGGAGAAATGCTTGGGTGACCTTCTGGAAAGTGTCACATATTGGTATTTTAACCAGTAAAAAGGATTAAGAAAAAAAAGTAGGAAAAGTTCGCATAAATGCTTGATGAAGAATTTTCAAGAAATATGTTATACGATAGAGAATTTGGGTAATTATCGAGATGTTTGGATCGAGTCAAATTTATAAGTTTGACTTTATTAAGATGAATAATTTTGTATGAAAATTGTAAAAGGTGAAAATCGGGAAAATAGATCAAACAAAAATCATAAATAATATTTTATGATTGTTCAATAATGCTGGTCAGTTGGATTGGAACCAATCTAGTTCAAAAGTAATGGGATGGCATAAATTTGAACTAAATGTAATTTTCATTTAGTTAAAGAGGTATTTTAGGAAAGATGAACAATTTGTTCATATTTCTTCTTGCTTTTCGAAAACAAGGAGAAAAGAAGGGAAAATAGGAAAAAATTCATAAATTCTAATTTATTATAAGAATATAAGTCAAATAAGATGAACAATTTGTTCATCTTTCTTCTTGCTTTTCGAAAACAAGGAGAAAAGAAGGGAAAATAGGAAAAAAAAATTCATAGCCATTTTCAAGGTTTTTGATCAAGAACTCAAGCAAGGTTGTTTAAGGTAAAGTGATCTAATCTTCATTCTCTACATTTTGATGTTAAAATTTCAAGAAATTATAAAGTTTTGGATTAGGTTTTGAAGAGAGAGAAATTAGGGTTTCATGGATTACAATTGAATTCAAGTAGTAGATGATGAATTAAGCTTAGTTGTGATGAAAATAAGATTGAAATCAAGTTAATTTTATGTTGGAAGTTATAAACCCTAATCTTGAATTTAGGGATTGGTTAGGGTTTTGAGAATTAAGGATGAAAATGGATAGATTATGATGTTTGAAGTATTATATTGATGATGGAAGTTAAATTTTGATGTTTGAAGGTCAAATTCCCTTTAGGGACTAATTCAAAAATTTGAGGAAAATTTGGGATTAAATTTTCAAAATTTAATTGACGATGGAGATGAATAGAAAATGATGTTTCAAGCTTGAATTGACAATTTAGGACCAAATTTTATATTTTAGAAATGTTGAGGACCATTTTGGCATTTCTAAGAAATTAGGGATTTATTTTTTAAAAGTTATTTTGGTGGTGAAAATGATGAAATTGTGATGTTAGAAGCTTATTTTAGCATTTTGGCCAAAATGAAAATTCTGAAAAGCTTGAGGACCTATTTGGCAATTTGAAAGAATTAAAAGGATGATTTTGGAAATTTTAAATTAAGGTGGGATTAAGGTAGTAATGTTGAATTGAGGACTAATTTGCAAAGTTAAGAAGCTTGAATCCTTATCATTGCATTTTAGTGACCATTTCGGCAAAGAAAAAAAATTAAGGAGAATTATTGTCAATAATTATTTGATGAAGAAGGTCATAAGATAGTGGTTTAAAGCAAGTAATTGGACTAAATTGAAAAGTAAAGAAGTAAGGAGAAGTTAGTGTAAAAGTTGTAGTTGTTTATGGAAACTGTGTAGAAAAACTGGCTTATGGCAGTAACTTTGAAAATTCACCATAAATTGTACAATATGAATTTGGAATATTTTATATGGGTGAAAAGCTTATCAAATCTAGTTTCTTTCAGAATAAACGAGGTTAAATTCTGAATTGTAGATTATTTTATAGAAATATTTCTTTGAAGGTACTGCAAACTGCCAGAAAATGAGAATTGATACACTTTGTATCTAAGGTTGATTAGTAAGCTTGAAAGGGGTTAATGGAAGTTCAAATTGGTCACTAAGGACCATAATGAGTTTTTGAACAATACAAGGAAGAAAGGAAAACATTTGGAAATTTTTATATTCGAATGATTATATTAGACAATATATCTAAGATATTGTTAGATTAGGATCTAACAAATATTTCATTTATTTGATTTATAAAGTTTAAGTTCGAATCAAGAGAGGTTCGAGGTTTAAGGAAGAAAAAGATTAAAGAGGACTTAGTTAGGCATACAAATAAATGGCCCAGGTGAGTGCAATTCCATGCATATCATAATACATTGATATTTATGTCATTGAATATATGATTAATATAATATGGATATGTCGAGATTTGAGAAATAAAATGCATTGATCATTTGATTACTTACAGTACTGAAATTGAAATGTTATTTTGGGTATGAACTTCCCAATATTGATATATATTGATATATGTTGCCAATGATGAGATAGATTGATGATATAAAGCCCAATGTATGATATAGAGATTCGAAGGTATAGTTGGATATCCATAGAGTCATAAACAGCTGTATAAATATTCTAAGCACTTCAGGTAAAGTGCAAATTTATTCTAAGCACTTCAGGTAAAGTGCAAATTTCATTAATGGTATACTCCGATAAGTATACCGAAGCACTTCAGTGCTAAGCAGTCCTGTTAGAGTGCAATAATACACAATACTCAAGTAAGTATATGCGGGATGACTCGTGTACAAAGAATCTCTTAATTTGATACCTTGGGCTAAGTAATTGAAATGAATCAAATAAATAGAATGATAAGCTTGAAAGCTTGCAGATAGAAATGAAATGGTATTGATAAGCATTGAAAGGTTACGGATGGAAATGGCAACGATAATTGGTAAGATCTAATCTTATCACTTTGATATTCATATATGTTGTTACATATTTATTTATGTTAACGAGCATGACATGGTACAATGATCATATGCATTATTATTTATTTACATTGATATTTATGTCAACTTGCATTTGACTATGAATTATTGCCTCACTAAGTAAATACTTAGCGTGCGACTGTTTCATGCGTAGGAAAAGAGGATCGTTTGGAGTAAGGAGTGTTAGTGGGCCTCATCTATCAAGATCAAGAACATCTGAATCAGTAATATAATGTTTGAGGTTGTTTCATATTCACTAGTTGGCATGTTTATTAAAAGATTACGCATGCTCTGATATAAATCGTATTTTATTTGGTATTTGGATAAATTTTAAATCATGTAGTTTTTAGGTAGCTTCACTAATTATATAAAGTCAAACTAAATTGATAAGTTGCCTCCTGAAATTAAACTCGATTTGAAGATAAAATATTATGTTTAAACTTTACGCCATTAACTAGATTTGTAAATAAAAACTATATGTATGGTAATATTTTTTAAAAGAAACAAAATTTTATCGAATTACAAATGTAGAGGGTTTTACAAATGTTTTGTGATATCTCTGACTCGTATTCAGTGATGGATAGGGGAAAGGGGTGTTACATTTATTGGTATTAGAGCTACAGGTTTAGCCGGTTCTTAGCCTAATGAAAGTGGTTTTATTTTAAAAAGAGTATACATGCCACTAGGATATCAATATTACTGATCTGATGTTTATATGATTTGATTGATGTCCCTCCTTACTAAAATAAATTTGAGATGAGTCGGTGAATGGGAGATTCTGAAAATAACCAATAGTGGTAATTATAAGGCTAACTATAATTCTTCATATTTAGTAGAATAAGAAAGAACACCGACACAAAAGGGAGTGACGGCGTAGGACTAAGGAATATCTTAATTTAAAGGAAAAGCAGATAAAGGTCTAGTGACTGCAGATTGGTGGTTAAATTATTTAAAGATCATGCTGGATGGATTTTACTGTTGGATAGAAAGAAATTGGATGAAATTGTATTGTTACTCTGAGAATAAATTAGATCGAGGGAATCATAAGAATTTGCTTCACATTCAGGGTTGTGCACATCATTCTAATTTTATAATTTTAGGACTGATAAAGATTTGAATAAACTAAAAATCATAGTTGGTACATTTTATCTTTTTGATAAAACTGTATTGGTTTTGATTGTTCAAGACTCTATGTACATTCGTATATAAGTACGAAGTTAAGTGATGAACGAGATATCCTCTTAGAACCCATTTCGAGTAAAATAGTGACTACAAACTTGTTGAGTTATAATGTACGGATGAGTTGAACATGTAGAAATTATTCGAAAGAGGTGCAGGAAATTGAGTTTCTAGCAAACCTAATGGAGCTACCTTTTGGAGAATTCGAAATGATATTAGGTATGGATTGGTTATCTTTTTACCATGCTATTGTGGATTGTCTCTTAAAGCGATTAATCTTAAAAAAAACGAAAGGTGAAGAATAATAGTAGTGGGTGAAAGGATGAATCTTCGATCTAACGAGATTTCAGCAAGTTTTCTTAGCAAATGTGGTGGATACCAGAACTACTGAAATTAAATTGGAAGATATTTTTATGGTTCATGAGTATCCAGAGGTATTTCCTGATGAATTACGAGGATTACCCCTGATTAAGAAGTAGAATTTAAAATAGAGGTATTACCTGGTACTACACCCCTATCGATGGCCCTGTATAGAATGGCGCCAACTGAGCTTTGAGAGTTAAAAGCATAATTATAAGAATTTTTGGATAGGGGTTTTATAAGACCAAGTGTGTCACCTTGGGGCGCACCGGTGTTATTTGTGAAAAAAGATGGATCTAGACAATTATGTATAGATTATCACCAGCTAAATAAAGTAACAGAGAATAATAAGTATCCTCTTCCAAGGATTGATGACCTTTTTGATCAGTTAAAGGGTGCAGTTGTATTTTCCAAGATTAATATTCGATTAGGGCTGTAACACCCCTTACCTGTATCCATCACTGAATACGAGATATAGATGTCACATGACACTTGCACAATAGTTCTTATTTCAAAATTGGTAAAATTTTGTTTCTTTAAAATATAATTAATTTACCATTTTCTAAAAAAATATTTTTTCACGTAAATTTTAATACTAATATTTCTAAGTTCAATCTGAACCTAGATTCAGGCAGCAACATGACAGTTCAATTCTAATATATATAATTAAATAAACTGCCTAAAAACTGCTTAAATTAAAAATCATTTAAATAGCTAATAAAATACGATTTTAGACATACTTAATTAATAATATCCACTATAAGTATCCATATTCGTTTATAACATTACAACCATTTCAAAACACTTTCTTATTAAAATAACCCAAAACATTTATAAGATACATGCCAACTAATAATATCAAAAAGAGACATCGGGGATGTCTTACTGATAATGATGTACTACTTTCCGAAGAGATGATGTCTTCGTTTGCAGCTTCTTACTTCTTATGTTCTTTTACCTATGCGTGAAAGATTCACACGCTAAGTATAAACTTAGTGAGGCAACTATGAGTTCAATTAAGCTTTATAATAAATGATTCAATAAATAACATTGAAAAATAATAGTTTATGTAAATAAGACAGTTCATACCAAAAACCACAATTCAAAAATTAATATCACTTCACTCAATCATTTCATTTGCACTTTTCACTGTTATTTAAATCACAGCCCAATGTAAGATAAATGAGAATGTATGGTATGCGAGTCACTATTGAGTATGCACATGTAAGGCATCAACTAATTTGTTGTGCCAAAATAAAACACTGTATCACTTTATCACTGTATAACTGCTGTAAAATTACACAACATCACTGTATCCCTAGGTCATAGCTGTAGAACACAGCGTCACTGTTCACTTAATAATTGTTGTACACTTATACAACATCACTGTATCATTATACTCCCACCTCATTGGCAAGCAAATTATACCAAGAAATCTCATAATGCAAACAACAGGCTTTACATTCACTATCATATATCTTTCACTTATTTAAAATATCAAAAGATATGAACATTTCACAGTATCATATAAAAGTGCATTGGGCAGTTCATACCCGAAAATCATTCATATTTCTTTTCAAAAAATCATTGAAAAGATATCATTTATGAATTGACATTTGAGATAGACTCATCGCAAGTCTTTCTCATATCAAATAAAATAGTAGAAATGCACTCTCCTGTTGCCTCACTAGAAAGCTTTACCCTTATACATAGCTTCACTTTTGCACTTTTTCCTTGTCTTTAGAACTGCTCGGTATCCCGGTTTGAATTACAATTATAATCTACAACAATTCACCAACATATACAATTCAAGTATATGTTAGTATCATTCTAACTTTAATATACATTAGGAATAATAATAATATTCCTACATATACTTTCATTGCTAATCCTATCTTCCAACATAAATGTTAACCCTTATACGTCCAAACCTTTCAAAATGATCCTCTATTACACAACTTCAATTTCAAAACAACTTTCCACTTAAATCACATATTTTCCCAACTTTACAATTTAATCCTCAACACTTTAAAAACTTCCACAATAGTCCAATTAACATTCCAAGACATGCAAAATCATTCTTACACCATTTCTAGCCTTAGGAAAAATTTTCCATAATTTTCCCTTATTTTCTTCTTGGAGGCCGAATACCTAAGGTCACTTTAACTAAAATTCCCAACTTGATTCAAGCATAAACTCAACCTTCTAACATCATATTCAAGCTTCTCATATCATTTTCCATTTCAATAAAAATTTTGCAAGAGTTTCCCCTAATTTTTCAATTTTCCCAAATAATACCTAAAACCAAAATCCATAGAATTTTCACTCTAACAAGCATTAAACAACATCACAACTTGATATTCAATCCAATAAACCCATAGAACATAAAATCTCAACTTGTTCTTCATAAACCCTAATCTCCAAACTCAACATGTAAGCATGGAAACCACTCAAAAATTATACCAAATGAAAGAGAATTCAATGGAGGTTAATTCTCTATTTCATGTCTTAAACCAAAAACCAATCGAATCAAGCCAAAAATTGAATCAAAAATTTTCTTACCTTGGCTTTGGTGGTTTCGAAATGGAGGAAGAAGAGAACCAAAATTCTAGCTTTTTCTTCAATTAATTGTCATGACAAATGGCATTTTAATTCCTTAAATCTAATATAAAAATCTTCATCAATAGTAAAATTACCATTTTTCCCCTTAATTATGACCAATTAGGTGATGACACCTAACCTTATCACTTTTCCATAATCATCTTTAATTAAAAAGTAAGGGCAAAATGACTAAAATACCATTAATGAATACATGTATTTACAAAAATGTCATTTGTGCACTATTTCAAAATATCATCTTCAATCGAATCTAAATCGATTAAAAACGATTCCAAAACAAAATGTCAAGTCCTCTTACGACTCCCTCCAAAATTTCATCACATTCCGAGCTCATACGATTACCCAAATTCTATTTAAACTTTTAACTGAAATTTCCCAATAATAGAAACATCGAATCGAATCAACAATTTTATATTCAATTTACACCCTTATGTTATCTATTAATTTTTAGAATAAAAATAATTATTGGGGAATTTACCATATTGGTCCTTGAACTTTTCTCAACTTTTCACTTTGGTCACCAAACTTTAACATTTTCCATTTTAGTCACTAAACTAAAACCACCAACTTTTAATTCTTTGCAAATTAGTCACTAATCAAAAATTGGGGTATTATAATTCTCCCTTTAAGAAAATTTGTCCTCGAATTTTCAAAACGTACCTGATTTGAAAAGATGAAGAAACTGTTTTTCCATATCTTTCTCTTTTTCCCACGTTGCTTCTTCTACTTTGTGGTTTCGCCAAAGAACTTTATCAAGTGGAATTGTCTTGTTCCTTGGTTCCTTGACCTCACGTGCTAAAATTTTGATCGGTTCCTCTTCATATGTCAAATCTGGTTGAATCTCTACTTCCTCTGGAGTAATGATGTGGGAAGGATCTGATCGATACTTTCTCAGCATCGATACATGAAACGCATTATGAATCTTATCCATTTTTGGAGGTAGAGCAAGTTGATAAGCCACCAGACCAACTTTTTTTACAATCTTATACGGTCTAATAAATCTCAGACTCAGCTTTCCTTTTCATCCAAAACGCAATATCTTTTTCCAAGGTGATACCTTGAGAAACACTTTATCACCTACCTGGAATTCAATTTCTTTTCTCTTCAAATCTGCATAAGCTTTATGTCTATCGGCGGCTATCTTGAGATTATCTTGAATGATCTTTATCTTGTCTTCATCCTCTCTAATTAGATCAGGTCCCAAAATGTCCCGATCTTTCAACTCGTACCAATTCAAAGGAGTCCTGCACCTTCTCCCATAAAAGGCTTCATAAGGTGCCATTTTGATACTTACTTGATAGTTGTTATTATAAGAAAATTCCTCTAATGGCAAGTACTTCTCCCATGATCCTTTGAATTCAATCACACAATCCTTCAACATATCCTCCAAAATTTGAACGGTTCGTTCTGATTGTCCACCTGATTGAGGATAGAAGACTGTGCTAAAATTAAGTCGAGTACCCAGAGCTTTATGTAGAGACTTCCAAAATCTAGAAGTAAACCTTGGATCTCTGTCAGATACTATTGAAACTGGTACTCCATGTAGCTGAATTATCTCTTCAATATATAATTCAGCATACTTATCCATAAAGAAATCAGTTTGGATAGGAATGAAATGTGCCGACTTAGTCAATCTATCAACAATCACCCAAATTGAATCCTTTTTGCTTGGAGTCAAAGGTATCCCTGTTACAAAATCCATAGTTAGTCGTTCCCATTTCCACTAAGGAATGGAAATTGGCTGCAATAAACCAGAAGGCACCTGATGCTCTGCTTTTACTTGTTGACATGTCAGGCATTTGGAAACAAACTCAGTTATAGCTCTTTTTCATTTCTGACCACCAAAACTGACTCTTTAGATCTTGATACATCTTGTTTCCACCTGGATGCATAGTCAAAGGACTATAATGTGCTTCAAAGATAAGTTATTTCTTTAATTCTTCATCCTCGAGAATAACAATTCTTCCTCGATAATATAAGCACCATCAGGTTCAACTTCAAAATCTTTATTCTCACCATTTTTTATTTGTTTGAATCTTGACAAACATTCCTTATCTCCTTTCTGAAGCTCATTTATCCCATCCACTAAAGCATGTCTTAAACTTAATTCAGCAATCAAAGCACCATTTTCTTTCAAAGCTACCCTCGCATTTATAGCTCTCAAGGCATCAAAAGTCTTTCTATTGAGATCATCAGCTACCACGTTCGCTTTTCCTGGATGGTAGTCAATAACCACATCATAATCCTTTAGGAGCTCGATCCACCTTCTTTGCCTCAAATTTAACTCCTTTTGAGTTAGCAGATACTTTAAACTTTTATGATCCGTATAGATATAGCATCGTTCTCTGTATAAATAATGACGCCATATCTTCAAAGCAAAAACAACCGCTGCTAACTCTAAATCATGAGTAGGATAATTCCCTTCGTGTGGCTTAAGTTGTCTAGAAGTATAAGCTATTACATTTCCCTCTTACATGAGTACACATCCTAAGCCATTACGAGAAGCATCACTATAAACTACTTAATCTTTACCTGACTCAGGTTGTACTAATACCAGAGCTTCCGTTAAAATTTTCTTCAAAGTTTCAAAACTTTCTTGGCATTTATCTGTCCACATAAATGGTGTATCCTTTCTTAATAACTTGGTCAGTGGAGAAGCAATTATCGAGAAGTTTTTTACAAACCTTCGATAATAACTAGCCAATCCCAAGAAACTTCGAACCTCTAAAATATTCATGAGGGCTTTCCATTCAACTATAGCTTGTAATTTCTTGGGATCTACTCTTATTCCTTCAACCGAAACCACATGACCAAGAAAAGTAACTTCTGATAGCCAAAATTTACACTTTGACAGTTTGGCATACAATTTCTTTTCCCGAAGAATCTGAAGAACAATTCGGAGATGAGCATCATGTTCCTCTTTTGTTTTTGAATAAACCAAAATATCATTAATAAATACCACGACAAATTGATCTAGAAAAGGCTGAAATATCTGATTCATCAAATCCATAAAAGCCGCAGGAGCATTAGTTAATTCGAACAGCATTACTACAAACTCATAGTACCCATACCGAGTTCAGAAAGTCATCTTTGAATATCTTCTTCCTTAATCTTCAACTAATGATATCCAGATCGAAGATCAATTTTAGAAAACACAGTTGCACCCTTTAATTGATCAAAAAGATAATCAATTCTCAGAAGAGGATACATATTCTTTATTGTCACCTTATTCAGCTGACGATAATCTATGCATAGTCGCATAGACTCGTCTTTCTTTTTCACGAATAACACTGGTGTGCCCCAAGGTGATACACTTGGCCTTATAAAACCTTGATCTAATAATTCTTGTAATTACGCCTTTAACTCTCGAAGCTCAGCTAGCGTCATTCTATACGGGGCCATCGATATGGGTGTTGTACCAAGTAGCACCTCTATCTTAAATTCTACTTCTCGATCAGGGGTAATCCCAGTAATTCATCGGGAAATACATCTGGATATTCACAAACTGTAGGAATATCTTTAAATTTAATTTCAGCAGTTCTTTTATCCACAACATTTGCTAAGAAAGCTTGACAACCTTGTAACAACAGTTTCTTAACAGAAACAGCTGAAATCACATTGGATAAAGGATTTATCCTTTCCCCCACTACTATTATTTCTTCACCTTCCGAATTTTCCAAGATTAATCGCTTTAAGCGAAAATCCACAATGGCATGGTAGAAAGATAACCAATCCATGCCTAATATCACTTCAAATTCTCTGAAAGGTAACTCCATTAGGTTTGCGGGAAACTCAGTTTCTTGTACCTTTCAAAATGATCCTCCATAATTTTCTCCATTACACAACTTCAATTTCAAAACAACTTTCCACTTAAATCACATATTTTCTTACACCATTTCTAGCCTTAGGAAAAATTTTCCATAATTTTCTCTTATTTTCTTCTTGGAGGCCGAATACCAAAGGTCACTTTAACTAAAATTCCCAACTTGATTCAAGCATAAGCTCAACCTCCTAACATCATATTCAAGCTTCTCAAATAATTTTCCATTCCAATAAAAAGTTTGCAAGAGTTTCCCCTAATTTTTCAATTTTCCCAAATAATACCTAAAACCAAAATCCATAGAATTTTCACTCTAACAAGCATTAAACAACATCACAACTTCATATTCAATCCAATAAACCCATAAAACATAAAATCTCAACTTGTTCTTCATAAACCCTAATCTCCAAACACAACATATAAGCATGGAAACCACTAAAAAATTATACCAAATAAAAGAGAATTCAATGGAGACATTCTCTATTTCACGTCTTAAACTAAAAACCAATCGAATCAAGCCAAAAATTGAATCAAAAATTTTCTTACCTTGGCTATGGTGGTTTCGAAATGGAGGAAGAAGAGAACCAAAATTATAGCTTTTTCTTCAATTAATTATCATGACAAGTGGCATTTTAATTCCTTAAATCTAATATAAAAATCTACATCAATAGTAAAATTACCATTTTACCCCTTAATTATGACCAATTATGTGATGACACCTAACCTTATCACTTTTCCATAATCATCTTTAATTAAAAAGTAAGGGAAAAATGACTAAAATGCCATTAATGAATCCACGTATTCACAAAAATGACATTTGTACACTATTTTAAAATAATGTCTTCAATCGAATCTAAATCGATTAAAAACAATTCCAAAATGAAATCTCAAGTTCTTCAAGTCCTTTTACGACTCCCTTCAAAATTTCATCACATTCCGAGCTCATACGATTACCCGAATTTCGTTAAACTTTTAACTGAAATTTCCCAATAATAGAAACATTGAATCGAATCAACAATTTTATATTCGATTCACACCCTTATGTAATCTATTAATTTATAGAATAAAAATAATTATTGGGAAAATTACCATATTGGTCCTTGAACTTTTCTCACATTTTCACTTTGGTCACCAAACTTTAACATTTTACATTTTAGTCACTGAACTAAAACCAACAACTTTTAATTATTTGCAAATTAGTCACTATTCAAAAATTGGGGTATTACAAGGGCATCATCAGTTGAAGATTCAGGAAGAAGATATTCTAAAGACGGTTTTCCAAATTTAGTATGGACATTATGAGTTTGTGTTAATGCTGTTTAGATTGACTAATGCTCCTGCAGCATTCATGGATCTGATGAACCGAATAATTCAGTCTTATTTGGATCAGTTTGTGAAGGTATTTATTGATGATATTTTGGTTTAATCAAATACAAGAGAGGAACATGATGCTCATCTTCGAATTGTTCTTCAGATCCTTAGAGGAAAGAAACTATATGTCAAATTATCAAAGTGTGAATGTTGATTTTCGGAAGTTACTTTTCTTGGTCATGTGGTTTCGAAAAAATGTTAAAGAGTGGATCCCAAGAAGATATAAACTATAGTTGATTGGAAAATACCAAAGAATAAATATTTCATTTATTTGATTTATGAAGTTCAAGTTCGAATCAAGAGAGGTTCGAGGTTTAAGGAAGAAAAAGATTAAAGAGGACTTAGTGAGGCATACAAATAAATGGCCCAGGTGAATGCAGTTGCATGCATATCATAATACATTGATATATATTTTATTGAATATATGATTAATATAATATGGATATGTCAAGATTTGAGAAATAAAATGCATTGATCATTTGATTACTTACATTAATGAAATTGAAATGTTATTTAGGGTATGAACTGCCCAATGTTGATATATATTGATATATGTTGCCAATGATGAGATAGATTGATGATATAAAGCCCAATGTATGATATAGAGATTCAAAGGTATAGTTGGATATCCATAGAGTCATAAACAGGTGTATAAATATTCTAAGCACTTCAGGTAAAGTGCAAATTTATTCTAAGCACTTCAGATAAAGTGCAAATTTCATTAATAGTATACTCCAAGAAGTATACCGAAGCACTTTGGTGCTAAGCACTCCCGGTAAAGTGCAATAATACACTATACTCAAGTAAGTATAGGGGGTGACTCGTGTAGATAGAATCTCTTAATTTTATACCTTGGGCTAAGTAAATTGAAATGAATCAAAGAAATAGAATGATAGGGTTGAAAGCTTGCATATAGAAATGAAATGGTATGGATAAGCAATGAAAGCTTACGGATGGAAATGGCAACGATAATTGGTAAGATCTAATCTTATCACTTTGATATTCATATATGTTGTTATATATTTATTTATGTTAACGAGCATGACATGGTACAATGATCATATGCATTATTATTTATTTACATTGATATTTATGTCAACTTGCATTTGTCTATGAATTATTACCTCACTAAGTAAATACTTAGCGTGTGACTATTTCACGCGTAGGAAAAGCGTAGCGTTTGGAGTAAGGAGCACTAGTGGACATCATCTATCAAGATCAAGTACATAGTATCAGTAATATAATGTTTGAGGTTGTTTGATATTCACTAGTTGGCATGTTTATTAAAAGGTTATGCATGGTCTGATATAAATCGTATTTTATTTGGTATCTGGATGAATTTTAAATAAGGCAGTTTTTAGGTAGTTTCACTAATTATATAAAGTCAAACTAAATTGATAAGTTGATGCCTGAAATTAAACTCGATTTGAAGATAAAAATATTATGTTTAAACTTTACGTGATTAACTAGATTTGTAAATAAAAACTAAATATATGGTAATATTTTTTTAAAGAAACAAAATTTTACCGAATTACAAATGTATAGGGTTTTACAAATATTTTGTGATATCTCTGACTCGTATTCAATGATGGATACAGGAAATGGGTGTTACGTGGAGCCTTAGCTCAAGGATTCAATAATTGTATCCCATGTCCATTTGTATCCAAGGAGTCGATAATTTGGCCAATAACAATAACAATAGCAATATCAATAATAATAACAATAACAATATTAACTTGTCAATATCGAAATATCATGATCAATATGTTCTTTCACAATACTCCAAAGTTATAAATGACAATACCATGAATCAATAATCATTATGACAATGCAATAAGCTTATCAAAGCTTACCAATTATACCTTCAACAAGTTTTTCATGTATTCATACCTTGATTGTAATGACAGAAATGTAATAGACCAATATAATGAAATCGAGAATGGAACCTAGCCAATACCGAGACTCCGACTACACTCACCGATACTTTCAAGGCTTTTAGGGCTCCCGGATAACAATCCCCTTGTTCTTTTGCTTGGTGGGAATTGAAAGATTTGGTGATTCTTCACCTTGGTTCTCTTGAGCTACAAAGAAATAGGAATTACAAGGATTACAATATCGATAATAGGTTCATAGCAACTTAATAGCTATGAAAAGTAATAACGAGTAAGCTATGACCTCCCTAGAGAATTTCTAGGGTTCATTGATTCTTAAAATTGGAATTAAACATGAATTTGGTCATGGAATCAATGAATCAATGGAGGGCTTCTGCTTACCTGGTCACTAGGATTGAATTGAAATCAAGAAATAAAATAAAATTCAAGCTTTTCCTAACCAATAATGGAGGTGCTTGCTTGAGGTGTGTGGCTGGAGGAAGGAGATGAAGTGTTGTGATAGTTTTTTCAACCGGTAAATTCTTTCTTTCTTTTCTTTCTATTTCTTTTCTTTAATTTGAGCTTTCCTTCACTTAAAGGAAGCTAACACAAGCATCCCACGTAGGTGGTGATTAAGCTTGGGGAGGGGCTAATTGCAAGGTTAGTCCCTCAACTCCTCATTCTTTATACTTTTGTCCCCAAACTTCCATTTTTCTTAATTTAGACACTAAGACAAGTTTTAAGGTTTACAATGGAATCCTTAATCAATATCAATACTTAATTGGAGTTCAATAATCTAATAATTGACCACTTGGTCAAGGGTCAATACTATAATTTGACGTTTCAGTGCAAAATTTCCTGGTTCCCGAAATTAAATTTCGACTAGGCCCAGTTTTGGGATGTTACAAAATATTTAAATTTTATTTGTAATATATTTTAATTCAACTATTTTTTGTTTGCTTGAGAAACAATTTTAGATTATTTAGTCTTGGATTTTAAATTCAACTGTTGTTTGATAAACAATTTTAATTTATTTTCTTAAACTTGTCTTCTTTCTTAATTAACTATTACATTGATAACTTACTAACAAAGAAAACCAAATATTTCTCAACTAATAAAATCATTTTAAAACAAGTTATCTAATTAATAGCAATCTCAAACTGAAATATTAAGTTTACATGATGAATATTAAGTTTATATTAACAAAATATTAAGTTGATGGTCCAGTACGGTAGATGGAAAGATTGGATTTGTTGGGGCACTTGTTTATGGTGTGACATGGCCACTGGAAAATAGTACAATGCTTAATGTAAGCTTCCTCCTCTCTGTCATCCAGATCATCCATATTAGTATGAATGCAAGTGGAACTCGGTCGACCCTTCAGCTTTCTACGAAGCTCTGGATTTGGTAACTATTATTCGTATATTAGCTCTACAGGCCAATAATCTTGGTTCAAGATCGTGTTGAACTAAAATTTGTATATATTTACCATAGTGTTCATGCTAAAACACTCATCCAGATATGTATAAGGGTCCATATAAATATGCATACATGCGGCGTGTGCGTAAGAGCATGGGTATCTAAATGTTTGAAATTCACCACAATCACACCATCTCTCATTAAGGTTTATTCGGTATATTATATGCTCACCTTGGACCTTAGCTTCGATAGTAAATTCTGAATCATTTGGGTCGAAGGTTCTGACTCTCATAGAGGTTGCATCCACTTGAAGAGTGATCATTCTATCCTCCAGGGTTTTAGACCAATTTTGTCTGATGTTTATCAGGCCGTTTACTTCATGCCCTTTGCCGCACCAAACTTTACACAATCTGAAGTAAGTCTCCCACACAATACATGCAATTGGGAGATGGCATGTTTCTTTAAGCATCGAGTTTATAGCCTCAACAAGGTTAGTTGTCATATGCCTGTAACTTCGACCTTCATCATAGGCTTGTGACCATCTTTCCTTGGGAATGTCATTTGCAAAATTAAATACATGTATTATGTGTCGCCTCATACTTCTTAACCTCGCTTGAGATTTTGGTTGAAGTAGTTCATACCCTATTTAAAAAAAATTAGTTAGTTAAAACAAATAAGAAAACATCAAAAATAAATTAATAGGTTTTATAAACAATGAATTACAAATTACACCACATTTAAAATCTCTTTCTGAATCTCATTGCTTTCGAAATTAGTCTTAGCATTTTAAGCAATATGTCGTACACAATATGCTGGATATGCATGCGGAGGCATCCATAAACTATTCGCTTTGTCAATTATTGATAAGAGCGCAGTCCCTCTATCAGAAATCATACAAACCCCATCTTTTTTTACTACATGCATGTGTAAATATCTCCAAAAGAATTTTCATCCATCGGTGTCTTCCTTTTTAACTATGGCAAAGGAAATTGGGAATATATTATTTTTTCCATCTTGTGCAACAACCATAAATAATATATGATTGTACTTTCCATACAGCCAGGTACCATCAATTTGAACCATACGTTTGCAGAATGGGAACCCTTGAATGCCCAAAATAACTTACTAAATATCCTTTTACCAGGAATTAGTTCACCTTGTAAGGTGCACGCCAGTAATGTTTCATATTCTACAATGGTTCTTGGGATGAATATTTGCATTGCTCATATAAGAGTTGGTAGATCACTATACGATTTATCCCAATCACCATACACATGCGCTATCGCCTTTTACTTTGCCATCCATACCTTGTAGTAAGATGGAATATCTCTAAGCTGATTCTGAATAGATGCACTAACATTGCAATCAAATTTCTTGGATTTTTTTCAACCAACAACCTAGTGTAGGCGCATATTAGATCAGAGTCGAAATTTATGTGGTCTTGTGAGAAGGAGATATTTGCACAAGTGTGCTGCTCATGGAACCTTGTCACCTTCCACATCTTTTTCCTCTTCAGGTATGAAATCCTTATCTTCCAAGGATATTTGATCTTATAATTAATACACCTTACGCAATACGTATACTTATCATATTTAACAACAGATGATTTCATATGGCATTTGATGCAATACTCCTTAACTGCCAACTGGCCATCTTTTTTGTTTCGAATAGAGCCTTTATTTCCAATTCACAATAGTTGTAAGCTGATGAAGAAGAAAATATGCGAGCTTTATGTTTCGGATCTCGTATTGAAGCATAGTCCACCTCATACATGTGAGCTAGAGGTTCATAAGCCTTATAAATAGGCTCTGGTTTAACATAACCCTAAACAAGTGCTCATCTACCAACACCTTTCTACCAACAACATTTGCCCAAACATCTTCTACAATGGGCTCCATTTGAATAAAGCCCCAAACAGGCTGATCATTTTCCAACCCAAGCCTAGCAACAACTGTTGCCCAAACGTCATCTTCAACATTCAGACCATTACCCTCATCGCAACTGTCTTAACAATATCAACATCATCAGCATAGAGTAAATGAACGCCATCATCTTCCATAATAGGCACAATATTTTCTACATCCTCACTGAAATCATACAATGTTTCTCTCTAACGACCAACTACGCTTTCAGTGTCACAATCTGTTGATGAGCTCATTCAATCTACATATTGAAAAAAAAATCATAAACATACATGAAAATTTTCTTATTAAATTTGTAAATACAAAAAACTACATATAAAAACATAAACTATTAAAATATTAACTAATTAAAATTAAATAAATACAAAAAACTTACATGACAAATGAAAAATCGAGCCTTGCATACAAACCCTTCAACAAAAAAATAATGAAAAAAATAAATTAAAAATAATTTATAAATAAATAATTTACAATACAAACAGATTAAATTTACATACCCGATCTGGAAAAAATTAGAATATTTCGCCAAGCAACTGTTCAATCACACAAAAAAATCTACAAACCCCTCTCATATTTAAAAAAATAGATTCATTTAAAAAACATGTTACTTACTTGTGAGAAACCGAACTGAGATGATCTAACACCAAATATACTTCAAAATTGTTCAAGATTTCAAATATTTCTTCAAAAAAAGTTCACCTCAAACTTTCTCAATTTTTTTCTCAAATACTAACCATATATACACTAATTTCTTCCTCTTTATATCCATATATACACCCAACCAACCCAGATATTTGGACTACCCTGTGCGGCCACATATCAAGCTCATAAAGAGGACTCCACCTCCAAACGGCATCATGCCCCATGCAGGATTCCCCACGAGAAAGCCAGAGAAAGTTGTCGGCTCAGTTGATTAGGCTTATCAAAGCCGTGACACGTTTTGCACATGGCATCCTACCACCAGACCCAAAAAATATTAAAAATATAGGTAACGTCGTTTGGAAGTGGTGTCACCCTCCAAACACTGTAGAAAATGTCGTAGATCCCAAAATTTCCCCCAACATCCCTATATTCTAAATTTTACTTTCTATTTGGATTATTTTCCAAATTTTGCCTCCTAAAATGTATGTATATTTAAATAATCGATCCGTTCGGTTCATTTGAAAATAAATTATATATGAAATAAATATTTTCAAATTTATTAAAAATATGAAATATACATTGAATATTATAAATAATTAGAAAATGGCATTTAACTTAATGTGTGTTTTATTTTTCTAATCTTGGTTTTTATTGTGTTATGTAGGCAAGGGAAGAGACAATATATTGATTTTTTTATAACTATCGATATTTAATTTATTGGTTGATTAATCTGGATTGGATACTGCAGATGATGTTTATTATAAGGGCAATAATCCCAACCCAATTTACGATTGTTGTACCTCTGCCAAACTTTATTGGAAAATTCCGTCGTCGCAAACCCTCGCACGAGACTCTGGCATTTTCCTTTGGAGACTCACCTTCGAGATCTATGAAGCCACAGAGCCCACAAGCCTTCGAAATCAGTAAGCCCTCGGGACAGAACCCTCGGAGCCCAGACAACCCCACTTCTTCAGAGACTCTACTTTTAGCCACTGCGCCATGACAAGCCAGCCACCAAGTCCAAATAAGCTCGCAGCCTGACAAGTCGAGCTACCGCCTGCCAGCCTGCCAACAGCCATAACTAGGCCTGGCGCAGTCACCTCAAATGCCCTGTCATCCACAGCTTCAAGGGGATATAAATACCCTAAGAGCAAACACAAAAGGGACGCACCCTCAACTCCCTAAGGGTTATCATGGCCAACACTTTCTCTTTACTATCCCTCTCTCTCAACCAGTGGCTCTCTGCCTACATCAGAATGGATGAACCACCACAACTATAGCCGACTATCACCCAGTCGTCGGATCAGCACTATTAGTGCCTCTCGAACCTGAACCAATCAGGGGTGAACCGCCCAACTCAATGACAAACCATGGTCCTTTTTGGCTTTCGGCTCTTCTTTCGATGAGTGAACCACTCATTGTTAACTCCACACCTATTGTTGATCAACGTCTACACCTCCCTGTTTAGTGTCGTCCAAAATCAACATTAATAATTAATATGGTGAGTTTGGAGATCCTCTCGACCAAGAAAATCAATCGTGACAGTTCTTTTGTTTCTGGAATCTCATCGTCTTCCCCAATGATATTATCACCACTATAAAGGAAATGGACCATTAATCTCTCACCAACAACATTCGAGGTCAGCACTAGGACCGACAGGATGAAAACTCCTCACTAGCATGATGACGGCGAAAAATTGAGCACCAGCGAGAGGTCGTCGTTCGATGAAAGTTTAAGACCGCCCAAACCATGAGAGAAAATCTAACTTAAAATATTGTACATCCCAGCCAACGCCACAAAGCCAACCCTTCAGCATTATCGCCAACACAAGCAAGCGACGGTGCCTCGCACACACTCACCATCAATCTATACTATAAGTGAGCGAGGAAAATGTCAAAAAAAAGTGTAGGCCCTATGAATCATGAAAGGCGTCCCTGGCATAGGGACGGAAGAGCGTCGATGGAAGCTGCAAGGATCTATTTGGTAGTTGGGAGATCTGCGAGTAGTCGGGATATCAGACACGAGAAGCGCTAGTAGCCTAGCACACCCATCTCTGCTATATTTTATGTATAGATAGTGTCCGCCACTATAGGTGGTTTTGGGACCTTAACGCCTCTGGAGCATATACCCTCCTAGGCACATGTAAAAACAAATAAGTTAAAGGGTAACCTCCTTCTTCTATTTGCCAATATGTGTAGGCCCAGGGAACCCCGAGGGTTCTTAGCAATTGGAATAAGAAGTGAGACTTATACGATAACAAACTTTTTCCCCATCAAATGCTCTCTACAACAAACTATCGGGTACGAGGGAATACCCTCTATTGTTCGAACAACCTGGGAACTTGGTATGGTCCTAGGGCAATATTCAAACCACTTAAATCTACAAATATTTGAGCACCTACACACTCGAATAACAGAGGATATAACACTTAGGCGCATGCATATGTAAACGAGTGAATAACAACACTTGTAAGTGCATCTTAGTATGAGCAATTCCAAAATTGTCACTTCACTGGGCAAGTTAAAACACCTCTGCCCGTCTTGTATCTCAATTGCTTCTACAAACATCAAAACTGATGTCTCCGACGCCTCAACTGTTTCTATAAATGTTTTTAGATACTTCGATTGTTTCTGAAAAAAAATCTCTAAAATGAACTGACTCTACAACATTTCGAGATAATCAACTAAACGATCAATTGTTTCTACAAAAACAATAATGCTTCTGTCCATTTAGTGTTGCTGGCATTGCGCTTCTACAAGGATGTTGAGATGCCACCTCTCATTTGCCCAGCTTATGGATTGTTTCTCAAAGGGCACAATCTTACAAAAGTGGCGAGATGCCTCTACCCAAGATAAACATTTGACTCTCCAAGGGTACGAGATACCTCCTAAGGGCGATGCCTATATACACTACCTCCGCACTTCTTAAGAGAAACCCTCCGAGAGCACTAAACGAGATGCTTTCACAATAGCACTCAATGCTACAAGAGTGTTAAGAAAAGCTCCACTCTATAGCGATCGATTCTATAAGAGTGCAAAATGCCCTAACGCCGTACATAATAATCTCTCTAAGGGAAAGAGATACCCCATCACGTGGATGCCCTTGCCCATATTTACAAGTGATTCTCCAAGGGCAAGGAAACGACCAATATGGTCCTCCAAGGCTGTTAAGCAAGGCTCTACCCACTGTATATTTGATTCTCCAATGGGTATCGAGCAAGACTCCACTCAATATATGTTTGTTCCTATAAGGGAGCCGAGCAAAGCTCTGCCCCTTTTATATATTTATTTCTCCAAGGACGTCGAGAGTGAGCTCTGCCCATAAATATGATTTTCTCTAAGGGCTTCGAGAGTGAGCTCCGCCCATGACATGACTCTTACCAAGGGCATCGAGCAAGACTTCGCCCATACAATAAACCTTTATCCAAAAGACATCAAGCAGGGCTTCGCCCACTTGATATCTAAAGTGTATCAAGAGTGAGCTCTGCCCGTGATATAACTCTCCCTAAATGCACGGAGCATGGCTCTGTCCAAAAGACATTTGAAGGGTGACAGGCAAGGCTACACCCAATATATACTATTTCCCCAAAGGCATCGAGAAAGGCTCTGCCCGTTTGACACTTAACTCTCCAAGAGCGTTGAGCAAAGCTTCGCTCATTACTTGTTCACTCATCCAATAGACATCAAGCAAGATCTCGCCCATTTAATGTTATCTCTCCAAGGGCATCAAGGGAGGCTCTACCCCTTATACGCTTGATTCTCCAAGGGCGATGAGCAAGGCTCCTCCCAACATATGTTATTGTTTCCCAAATGGATGTTGAGCGGAACTCCACCTATCTAGTATTGAGAGGAAGTCCAGCGAGACTCCACCCATTATGTGGCTATTTCCCTCAAAGCGACGAGTTACCCCCGCTCGGCAAACCACCACTCGTCCAAAGACAGTTAAACGACCCCTAAGGGTTGAACGGGGGCAACCACCATTAAAATATAAATAAGACAAGTCCAAAATAGATGATGGCTTAGCATCTTAAGCCAATCAAAGTGCTTCTACCTCCTAAAGCAAGATATAGACGCTAAAAATGCATTTATCTCTCATTACTTAATATCGACAGTCTAGGAGCACAAGAGATGCCCCAACTCACCAACGCTTATCTCTATAAAAGTGGGGAACCCCCACCTACTCCTCTTCCACAGGTCAATCGGAGTTGAGTTGCTCATTAACTCCTTATTTTAAGGGTTGAGCAGCTGGTTTACTCCTCCAACAAGTTTCCCAAAGTCGAGTCACCTAACCACTCCCCTAATGTTGTCCCAGGGTTGAGTCATCCATTTCTTCCCAGGTAGTCTCCCAGGGTCGAGCCCTCCGTTTAAATATCATTTTCTCACCTAACTGTGATCATCGACCTGAATCAACAATCTACCATAATTCTCTAAGAAGCTTCCTCTCAAAAAAAACTTGGGAGTTCTTTCTCAAGAAAGCCTTGGGAACCTACCTAATAGGAACACCCCCTCCAAAAGGAGTCCCCTCGAACCATGGCACCACCATGCAAGATGTCTACCTTGCGGCCCTCCGCCCTTGACCTATAGAGGGTGAACCGCCTAAAGTGACCAGCATGCCTCTACTTAACTGTAGCTCAAACCAATAAGGATGACCCACCATGACTCCTTAGACCAGTGCCTTTGGGAGCTCGACAGACTCCTACAAAAATGAAAAGATCTTCGTAGTGAACACAGTATCGAGACGCGTCCACTCCAACGTATCCTCACTCTAAAGATTAGCAGATCAACAAGGTCTCAGTTCATTCTACTTTATGGCACTCTTCGACTAAAGGGGGATTGATGTTGTACCTCCACCAAACTTCTCTAAAAAAACCACCTTCGGAGACCCCCGCATGGCACTCCAGCATTTTCCTTCGGAGACTCACTTCCGAGATATGCAAAGCCCCGAAGCCCACAAGCCTTCAGAACCAGTAATCCCCGTTGTATAACCCTCGAAGCCCAAACAACCCCACATCTTCAAAGACTCATACTCTTGATCACTGTTCCAAGATAAGACAACCATCAAGTCCAACTGAGCTCGCAGCCTGACAAGCCGAGCTACCGCCTGCCATCCTTCCAACAACAATCACTAGCCATCACTAGGCTTGGCGTAGTCACGTCAAACGCCCTGCCATCCATAGCTCCAAGGGGATATAAATACCCCTAAGAATGAAGACATGAGGGATGCTCCCTCAACCCCCTAAGGGCTATCATGCCCAACACTCTCTCTTCACTATCCATCTCTCTCGACCAGTAGCTCTCCGCCCACATCAGAACGGATGAACCACCATCGACTCTAGTCGACCACCGCTCGGCTGCTGGATTGGCACTACTAGAGGCTATCGACCCTAAACCAATTAGGGGTGAACCGCCCAACTCAACGACCAACCATGGTCCTTTGTGGCTCTCAGCTCATCTTCCAACGAGTGAACCACTAATCGTCGACCTCACACCTATTGTCGACCACGGTCTCCACCTCCCTGTTTGGTGTCGCCCAAAATCAGCATCAACAACTCCATTTACAACGACATGATATAATTTATTTGTAATGCATTTAAATTATTGTATAAACCATGTTAGTACTTATAATTTTATTTTTGCTACAGGAAAGGACACAAGTTGATTCATCCAAACCACCCACCGATTCAGTGCAAGATTTTGTTGAGGACCTTTAACCAAGCATTACATGTCATATCTTTTTATTTATATAAAACTTTAATGTTATTTTTTATCGATTAAGATTGACTTAGGTTTAAGAACATCTTTAATGGATAGGTCCAATAAGTAGTTGATTTGAAGTACCCAATACAATTTATTAAATTGGTTATTTTACAATAGTCATGCTTTTGTTTTTGAACTTGTTTTCATCTTCTACTTTGTTTGCTTCTCTAAGTCATTTGTACACTACTTTTGTTATATTATTTCATCATTATTGTATTATTTTACAATAAGTCAAGAAAATGTTTGTTTTAAATTATCATTTAACAATTATTTTTCCTTCTGTTGAATTGTCATTATAACTAATTGTGATTTTGTATTACAATTTGCATCAATAGTTTATATGCAATATAAATTGAGTATAGAAAAAAAAAACGAATCAAACAACTCTTTCATGTTTTTTCCTTGGTTAATAATACTACAATGCATATGGAGTCAATTAATAATACTTTACAAAATTACTATTTCAGCTAAATAATGTTCACATAGTAAAATGAAAATATTATCAGTCTGGTGAGTACAAATCAATCCTTCACAAAATCTCCAAGTTCCTCGTTACATTCCAATTTATCTTCAGCCAATCAATTCTCTATAAGATTCTTTTTGTTTTGGTTTATCACAAGTCGAGATAATCCCAATGACTCAAATGCACTAAACTTTTCTTGGTTAAAAGTATACCAAATTACTGCAACAGTGGTGAAGTTTGCACAACTTGCGTAGATACACTCTGCAGTATTCAGATAAATGTTTTTTTATCAGAGATAAAATCAATGCAAACATAAAAATCAGAACTTACATTATAAAAAAGGAACAACTTCGAGATAGTCTAAACTTAAGTGAAACATAACAACATATTTTCTATAAATTTTCAGGAGCAAAGTCTCATAGTTTAGCATCACTAAACTGTACAAAACAATCTTTAAATAACCAAAACACCGAATCAAATGCCTAAAACTAAATTTTAAAGTCCTGAAAATAGTGAGAAAAATTTCAAACCTTGGGCGTATGTTCTGAATCTTCAAGAGCAGTAAAAAAACAGAGGTGGTTTGACGAAGAAGGAGATAAAAAATCTTGTGAAATTAATTTAATCAATACGTGACGGGGAATGTAAGTTTAAAAAAATATTTAAAAATGCCAAGTAATTTTAATATGTTTGACGTAGAAAATAGATGCCTAGGAGTGGTGAGTCATCTTTTCGGTTAAAATAATTTAACGGTGTTAATAAAAATGATTAAATTCGTTAATAATTAAAATTGAATGATTCGATTTGATAAAATTAAAGATTCATGATTTATATAAAAGTAGAAATTAAGTTTAGTGATTTAAAATGTAAATTACCCCTCATTCATTGCTTGCTCTGCACAGACTCCACTTAACAAATTACTCACCGAGAGTAGATTGCATTCTTCCTAGTGTTAAAAACCTTAACTAATTATTTTTAATAAAAAATATTTTAAGCATACATTTTGCTACTAATTAATTAAATATATTTAAAAATAAATAAATTTTTAAATGTAGTTGGAGTTTCACTTTAATATATAATGATGATAAAATACAAATAGCCAAACAAAATTGAAATTAAGATTAAAATTAAAAAGTATTTTTAGTAAAAATATATAGTTCATCTCCAATATCTTTAAAAAATAATTTAAAAGAGGATAAACATGTAATATATTTTTCAATTATTTTAGTTAAACTTGCCGAAGAAGTTAATATTTATATAAATAAATTTATATTTATATTTTTATGACTTATATTAAAAAAATACTTCAATTTTATTTAAATAAATATATAGGTAATAAAAGAAATTTTAAAATTATTGAAGAATGAAATTTTATAATTTCAAAACTACATATATATATATATATGAGTTATATTAGATAAATTTATTGTTCTATTTAGGGTGAACATTCGATTAAATCGAGTCAAGTCAAAAAAATTTGAGTTACTCAAGTTGATGAGTCATATTTTATAACTCGAACTTTATTTGATTTTTTTCAAGTCCGATTGTTCGAATTTCTGTTCAAATTTAATAGTAAATATTTACAATATTATGATACCAACTCGTTCTAATTCAAACGGCTTTCTACAACCATATACACTATATATATCTTTATATTTTTTCGTATGTGTGATACATAATCATACAGAGCCGAATTGCTCGACGTGAACATGAAAATCGATTTACTAATTACAAAAAGAATTCTAAGTTATTTGAGCCTCAATTTTTTGAGTTATTAAAAAAAACTAATTTTTTTGACTCAAAATTTTAATTTTTTCCAGTCAAGTTTTGTTCACATCTAATTTTATTTATATTTGCTCAGTTAATGATATTTTTCTAGATTCGCCACTGATTAAAGTCACTTTAGAACATGTATAAAATAATTTACACTTATAAACTTTTATTTTATATGTTAATTTGTCTTCATCTTTTCTCTTCTATTCATCCATTGTTCATAGAAAAATGGATTTATCATCTATGATCAATGTTTATTTTATTTCTTGCACCATATATATATATATATAAACTTTTTCAACATACATAGTCTTGAATTTTATAGTTTCTTCAGCAACATAACGATCGTGAAATGGCAATCGTAAGTAAACAATACTATACACGATGATATCAGAACAAAGAATGAATTCAATTTGAACCTTGAAGCCAAGAGATTGGTGTTAATCTATACGTAGTGATTGGTTGAGCCAAGTAGCTTCTCGTCCTCTCGTTGGATGTCAGTCGTCGGATGAAGTTGAAGACCCGACTTGGTAATCTTATTCCACTCGTTTTCGATCCGAAAGAGTATCCATTGAAACCTTCTGAGCACCTCTAAGGTGGTAATCATAAATACTGTCAAGTAGTTGTGGCGGAGATGAGCAGACAGTTTGTACGTCCAAGTACAGCGCAAGATCAAGTCGCTTCCGATGACCCAAAAATAAACCTAACAAGTGAAGGAATAAATGGTGGTGGTTATGCATGTAGACGAGCCATTAACGAAGGAATAATTACAGCGCCGGAGACCCTTACCCATCGTCGCCCATATAAAAGATTGGAATAATAACTCGGTTTGTTGAACTTGAAAATTCTAGTGAAGACACTGAGAGGATGTAGGAAAAAAGAACATCGGTATGCATGTCATGTTAGAGAAAAGCTTAACATAATATGCAAGAAATGCCAAGTGCCCTCAGAAACAAAAGCTACATATAAGAATGTCTGAGTGTGGAAAAAGAGAAGGCCAACATACCTCAGGTCCCAATCATGAGTTACGTCCCAATAAAACGAGTACAGTGAGTTAACAACACTTGAGAAAAGCCACAGGCGATGATAAACATACGACCATGTATCGGGTAAGACATGATACTTAAGAGCCGAAAGAAAAATCACAGGGATCGCTGTCGAATATTTTAAAGCTGAAACCCCATGCAAATTGAGTTAAAAAAGATGGCAGTTAACAGATAGGTGAAATTACGTCTCATAAGAGATATCGATGGCAGACAAAGTCAAGGGTCAACAAAATATAAGGGCATAACCATACCAGTTCATAGTTCCATATCCATGGCAGACAAAATATAAATTGGTAAGAAATAGAAGCATCAGGGACCTAGATGTATGTATTATTACCATTAAGAAGAGTCGTCTTCTCCTTCGTGTCCATGTACTGCCGCAAACACTGCATTAACCTCCAAGTATAAGGAATAACAAGCACTAGAGGAATTGCAGCTGAGTGACTACCACAAACGGAGTCTGCTTCGAGCCATGCAATTGTTGCTACCTACATGCCAACAGAAACATCATCTTAATCATCTAAGAATATCAACATTGCATCATACAAAAAGTTTTGACAGTTCAAATTATCGTATGAAAGAACAAATTCAAATCTAAGCATAATCGGATTCGGTACTCATAAGAAAGATATGGCATTCCCCTCATTGTTTCCTTTACATCATGAGAACATAATAGATAAATCAGGAAGCAGATAGCCCCAAGTTAGAAGATCCATCCAGGTAATTCAACAGCTTTATTCTAAGGCATTGGAAGACACAACATTAAGTCCTTGAGTTCAACTAGCTTTAAGCCCTTAGAAAGCAGAAGCAAGAGTAACAGCTGCAGATATTCATATGTTCTTCAGCATTACTATTTTTTCCTCCGTGCTTGAAAAGCATCAAATTTTAACATTCAACTGATTTTTCATAAAACTGCAGCATGACCAAAAATAATATGTAGGTGATAATACAACTTAATATCTGATATTAATGATTAAGGTCCATTAAAATCTTTACTTCAGTCAATCTAAGATGAAATAAAAATTCCAACCAAGACACTAAATTCAGATTTTGATTGCACTTGCCCTTTTATAAGTAACCTATGTAAAAGTCTCCAGCATTAGAATTACCTGGCGATGAACCATTCGACATACTGAACGCTCCAAATCTGAAAATACCTTCACACAATAAACAATTACAAGAGATTAGAAAAATAAATCCAGCTTGTTTTACCAAACCAAATTGAAGTACCATAACTTTAGAGTAGATCAGTAGGATAAGAATGCATGAAAAATCAAGAAAGCAGATACCATATAGCACGAGCAGGAAACTTAAACTTTATCCATAAGAGTAACAAAGTACAAAAAAACATTTCATAGGATTGTTCCATTTAATTGGTACAATTTAATAATTAATAGAAACAAAACAAATAGCTTGATTAATAAGAACAGATAGGTCAAGGGTTCATACCTTGGCCATGGAGGTTAAAATGTCAGCCAAGAAGAAGTCAGGAAATGAGATTGGCTGTTATGCAAGAATTAAACAAGTAGAAGTTGTGAGTGCATATCAGCTAAAGAGACACTTGAGTAATTTCAACATAAAAAAAATCCAAAAGAGAATAGAGAGAAACCAACTTCAAAATTGAACATCTTATAGGAAGAGAAGCTGCAAATCTATTAAATGCATCTCAAATGCAGCTCACTAATTCAGTTACAAAGGATGATTAGAAACTTGCCTGCAGAGGGAGAGCTATCCGCCAGACTGTTCTTATCAAGAAGTAACGAGATGAAAAATAGAAAATATCAAAGGGGAATGCCAAAACCAGAGCAACAGCAACATACAGGATTACCTATAATTTTGTATTTGAAATTTTCAGAATCATAAATTTATGTCAAATAACCCACGTCATGATGCTAAATTTGTAGAATGCATCCGACAAGACTATGAGAAGACTGCATATAATCACATAAACCGTATGCATTTATTAAGTAAATAAATAACATTACTGCAAAAAATTTTAAGTTCATTTAATAAACTAACAAAATGTAAACAAAAGTGTTTTTTTTTGTTCAAAATAAGCTTCAATAAGCTATTTACTCATCTCTTTTCCTTTTTTTTACATTTTAAATAATGGTGAAGTTATAGACTAAATTGAACACATGGTGAATTTGACAAGCTGATTCGAAAGCTCTTAGGACAACCAAAATTCACCTTTTTTCTTGAACATGTTCGGAAACTAAACGAGCAAACATTTCAAAATCCATCCCAAGGTTAAAATTTCTAACATAAACCAAACATGAACACCTTTCAAAATAAATAATCACCAAACATACTGACTGAAACAAAATGATTGGCTAGTGTCTTGATATATGCAGCTAAAATTGAAAGGATGCTGAGATAAGACAATGCCAGGAAAGAGGGTAATTAACTTAAAGCACTCACCAAACATACTGTGAAACAAAATGATTGGCAATGATACTTCAGCTAAAATTGAAAGGATGCATAGATAAGACAATGCCAGGAAAGAGGGTAATATTACACTGGTTGTGATGCTGCCAATGATATAATCGTCATCCATATGCTACACTGCATATAACAAAATATAAAACGGAAATTACCAAAATCAGAGTACAAAATTCGCAAAAAGGAATATAAAGTCTAAGGAAGCTAAACAACAAGAATAACAGTTAGAATACTACCTTCCAAATTTCTCTGTGAGTAAGGTGGTTTTGATCAAGTTCAAATATTTTTGAATAATTAACAGTACTTTGTGAGAAGACCCATAAACACAATCCCCATAGCCAAACCATCAACGTCTAAAATTGCAACACAAAGAAGTAAGATTCAAAGAACATCTAATATCAAAGAATAATCTGTAGCCAAACTTGAAGAGATGTTAACTAACCACAAGAAGAAGAGGGTTATAATATAAGAATGCCTCATACAAGAATAAGTCTCGCACGTCTGCGTTCATTCTCATGACTGAACCCCATCCAATCTACTCCAAAAGAAATATAATGCATATATTGAAAACATTAAAAATCAATCAAGAATTTTGAACAAAAATTTTCACTTGCATCCTACTATATACTAATACAGACCTTGCAACAAATGAAGCCCCAAACCAGAAACAATGCGACCTGAAAAATCTCTTCCATTAAAAGATCATCAAAAATTCAACAGGTAGGTTAAAAATTCCAATTTCGAACCTTAAATCTCCATAGAAAGACGGGAGAAGGCATTATAGCAGCGGTGTACAAATGTGGATTTGTAATTGTACCCTTCATTTCACCTCCATTTCCAGGTTCATCAGCCCCTAAACAAATTGAAACGAAATAAAAAAAGTCAACCAATTACTGAAGAATGAAAGGTTAATGAAGATTTGTACCAGCAGGTTTGGCGCCAGGCTTCCGAAGATGAGGACTGTGAAAATAAGCGATTGCCGGAGGACTTCCAAACATGATTCTGACTTAATTTTTTTTTTTTAATATTCAATAATATACGGCAAAAGCGAATTCCATTTTCGTTTTCTAAGCAAAAAGCTCAACACTAAAACAATTCGACGGAATTAATATATATTGATATTTGATATAATGGCTGCCAAGCTAAGATCAACGCTTGAGTTGAAAGAACAGAGAAGAAGAGAAAGGAGGGAGACGGATATTTTGAAAAGAAGTTGTTAAAGAGCGAATTCAATTAGTGGAAAATATTTAAAAAAGTTCAGTTTCTTTCTTTGTCTTTGTTCTTTCAACGTTTTTTCATTTGACATAATTCGTCGCTTGTGACTGATAATCATAGCAATTAATTACGTAATTAAGGAAATGTAAAATGTTACTCCGTAATAACGATCGAAAGAGACCGGCTGTAGAGACTAGAGAGACCCGATCAACGGCGCCGTAACAGAAAGATTCCTGCTTTGGGAGTGGAACGACGTAGTATCGGTTGGATGGGTATGCAGGATCAGAGGTATTTGATTCGTGTTAGTAGAGTTGATGAATTCTATTTTATGAGTTAAATTTTATGAATTAAGTTGAGTAAATTCCAATCGGTTTGAGTAGAGTCCAATTATTAAGTTTCTGTACAATTTAATTGTAATTATTTATAATATTATAGTACAGATTGATTCAATTCAAATAAGATATTAAATTTTGTTATCTTATTTAAAAAACAAATATCATCTAAAATTAAAAATATATACTTATAAATAATGTTACTTTTAAAGAAGAAATTTTAGAGAAAAGTATTGACCAAATTGCTCAAATATAAAGTTAAGAACTAAATTATAAAAATATATATATTTTTGTTAAAAATATGAATTGAAATTATATACTATATTATATAATGATAGTGAAACATATAGTTTAAATTTAGTCAAAAATTGACTTAATACAAAAGAAGAATCGAAGAATTAAAAAATCATACAAAATTAAAGGATCAAATTAGAAAAAATATTTTCTATAACGTGAATTGAAATTAAATAGATATAGTGATTTAGAAGCAAATGGTTCAAATTTGAATAAAAAAAAACTTAAAATGGAGAGGAAATGAAAAAAAAAATGAAATCACATAACAGTAAAATTTGATTTAGGTAATAATTTATTCACATACATGATCTAGTATGCATAGAAACATATAATTTTTTTAAATAATTAAAGATGATTCCTTGACTAAAGTACATATATTATACTTTTCTCAACAAAAAAATACATATATTATACTTCAAAATTTCCACATTCAAGATGTGGGTTATACAAAATTCATACAACTCTCGACATAATTAGCTCCATCTTCTCCACATCTCCTAGCTTCGTTCCATATTGTTTCTCAGTCATCTTCTCTACTCTGATCAAAGCATCCGCCCAAGGAAATAAGCAGCTGAAGCAGCGACAGCGCCATTCAAAAGGACCAACCCCACAGACACTGCGTAGCCTTTGTCACCAATCTTGGCCTTGGCTATGCCAAGAAAGGTAAGTGCAATGGCGGACATGAAGCAAGCTCCGACAAACATAACCTACTCATTGTCAGTAAATGGCTTGAGCACGATGAAAGACAAGAGCGGTGCAGAGCCGAAGCCCACGAAAGCCACGAAAGTTATGGCACCGTTCTTCCACGGCTTCTCCTCTACTCGGTCAGGCGGCATCACCCCTTTCTGCGACGCCATCTTTTGATCTCTCATAATGTCGTTATACTTGGCGAATATACTCACCACCTTGCATGTATAATTAACATTACGAGGCGCCATTGATGAAAATACAAAGAAACTTGGTTCAATGATTACTGGTTTACCGTGCTAGAGTCGTTGACGTCCATGCTAAGGCTCTGGTACTGCTGAGGGAGCTGCTTTTGTTGGTCTTTTCCATGGTTATTTAGTTCCCACTCGGTCACTGCCATTTCCTTGGCAGCTAGGTCTTTCTTTGTGCTGGTAGACCAAATGTCCCCAAGGCTCGACGATATTCCATCTGCAATCAGGTTCGCAATGCCCAACACCAATACGTCCACTGCAAATGATTGATCAGTTAAAAAAGGATAAAACAAAGATATTCCATGGCATTTGATGCCAATTTATCACTCGCCTGATGAGAAACGGCCAGCAGATACGGAAGAAATGAGAGAGAAGCAAGTGAAAATGGCCTCCAAGCCTGCATAAACGATGCTCTTCACAACCTCTCCTTTCCAAGGCTCCTTTGGTCTCCCTTTTTCATCTCTAACCACCGGTTCTTCAAGCAGTGGAGTACTGTCGGTGTCCGCTGTTATTTCATTTTCACCAGCTTCCCTCATTTTTACTGTTTTTTTCTCTTCATCCCGATTTACCTTACAGAGTTTTCACCCATTCTTTGTAAGAACAAAATGGTTTTAACTTTTATTCTTGGATCAATAATACTTAATGACCATGGTAGTATACGTGTACTCATGCATGTAAAACCCAGTGACATGTGCCTAATGACAACTGTATCTTTCCTTCTTTTCCGTACAATAAGTTGGAGGCCTTTCATAATTGAAAGAAGGAAAAAGAAACAAAGAATAGAGAGTTGTATTAAAATAATCCATGCGCTGCTATGCAAACTTTTAATTTTTATAAGTACCTAAGATTTAGGATATATAGATTCGATTTAAGGTTTAAGGATTTAATTTAAAGTTTAGAGTTAAAAGTTTAAGTGCTTAGATTTAAGGTTTCTGAATTTATGAGTTGTGGTTAGAATTTAAGGTTTAGATTTTATGGTAATATGTCAAAGATTTAATTTTTAACCTATAAATCCTAAACTCTAACCACCTAAAACAAAACCCTAAATTAAACTCTAAATTAAGTCCTTATACCCTAAATTTAAGACGTTTGTGCATAGTATAATTACCTTTAAAATTATAGAGAATGTAAAATTATAAAATTTTAAGAGTGTAAATTAAATCATTAATAAAAAAATACATTAATTACATGAGAATTTAAAACTTTCATGAATGCGACTAACCCTTAACACCCTTCAATCCATACTTATATACATGTACTGTATAAGGTAGCCATTATAATCTGTAGCTTTTCATTGCATGTAATGAACTCAAAACAAACATATTAACTACAATTGATCAACAACGGTAGCAAACAATAAAGTTCAGACCATGGGGTTTTCCCCTTCAATTTCACCAGTAGAAAAGTTTCCAGTTTTTTCATTTGCAGATGAAGAGGAAGAGCCGGAGACTCTTTTGTAAACCGGTTTGATATCAAGTGGCAAGAGTTTCAAGGTGATCCCCATAGCTATAAGTAGAAGCCCAGTCCCATGCTGCTCGGTCAATGGCTTAGTAAATATCATGTATGACAGTAATAAAGTCACTGCCTTTCTTGCAGTTGTCACCTGTGTATAACATATGCATTAATGTCCATCATCTGCTGTGTACCAGAACTGTGATGAACACAACCAGTAGTGGACAAGAGAAATCGTACCATTGCCGTTGTGGCTGCACCAAAAATGGCAATCAAGGAAAGGACTGAAACTTGACCGATGAATGTGGCGATGGCTTCAAAGACCAGCACGCCGTACACATATAAATGCTGCTCAAGAAAGAAGATGATCAAAACCCAGATCTCAAAGTGAAAAGTCATACAACTTCTTTTCATTTTTTTTACCTCTGAACATGAATTCCATGCTTTGAACACTTCTCCTGTCAAAACCATGGGTGGGACCAACAATGGCAAACCAACGACAGTCGAGCAAAACAGCATTTCCATCTAACGTTACCACAGCATCAGAATCATTAAATGCACATCTTTTTCGAACATGAACAATAAACATCAGCAAAAACTGTACCTGTGTTGTCTCAGGGTTTATGGTAAAGATAGCTTCTTGCAGGTTACCAATAAAAGCATCCATTATTAGTGCACCCATTACCATCATTACACCAATCACACTGAAGTTTGGGGAAGTTTGTGCATCAGCTAAGGTGAAAAGAATCAAACCCAGAACTAAAAGTATTGCAGACACATATTCATGAACCGGATATTTTCGTCTTAAACCCGGTATGAAGGCACCCATTACCATCACAGGAAGAACCTAAGACAGTCATTAAACAAGTTCAATATGTATATGTATATGTATATGTATATGTATATGTATATGTATATGTATATGTATATGTATATGTAAACTTTGGCATTAACCTTGGTGGATTTGAACATGAGCTGTGCTGGGTAGTTGAGAAAAGCCAAAGACCCCTTTGTGAGTCCATGAGAGCCCATGAGAACTGCAGAGAGTTTCACATAAGTCTTCCATGGATTCACCATTTTCTTTGGAGTGAAACCTTGAAGATAAATCAGAAAAAGGTACACAAATCCTTGGACAAATGTGAAGTACCAGCCATAGCTAAAACAGAAAGATTTATGTAAGAGTTTGAAATCTTAATTACCAAGAGCAATAAAAACTACAGAAATTACCTGAACTGCAGTCTATTGTATACATACTCCTGAAAAAGCAGCAACCATTTAATTTACCATAAGTAAAAGTAAATTTGAGCAGCAGATATAATGCATTCAAACTTTGTTTGGCTTCTGAGAAAAAAAAACTTAAAAGAGAAAAGAAAAAACACCTCACAAATGCCGTTGACAAGGTAACCAAAGAAAAATCCAGAAGAGCAAATAAGAAACTGTTTCCATTTAGGTCTGTCGGAAAGCGAAATCCCAAACAAGAAACGAGGTTGTTCTTCGTTTTTCATTGCTGCCTCTGTTTTTTGCTCACTCCAATTGATTACTTGGAAAATATATATAAATAAAGGAAAGGTGGTGAGTTTAATGAAAGCTAGGAAAACGAAGTTGGATCAACCATGTATATATTACCCATAAATCAGCTCACTTTCAAGTTCCTTTGCTGTGCATGTTTGCTTCGATAGCTGTTTGATTACGTTCAAGTACAAATAGTAATTTATTAAATGAAGGTTTGTTATACTCTGCTTGGTTTTTTTCTCAAAAACAGAGAGAAAACAGAGAAAATGAAGAATGGTAAAAGAAAAGAAACTTTTGAAAAAAATGGAATTTCTATTTTGTATATGGATTTATATTTTAAAAATAAATTTATTTACTGCACTGCATAAAATATTAAAAATATTTAATTTATTTATATTTTTATTGTATTCATATTTTATTTTATTTTGAAATTCATATAATCAAATTAAATAATTCTTCAATTTAAATAAAATATTTCATATAATGCATAATTTAGGCATATTTTTTGTCCTATAAATTAAAAGATAATATGCATTTATGCATATTCAAACTATCAAGTGTTCTAAAACCAAAAAAAAAAACTACCAAGTGTTCTACAATAATAATAGTATCAAATAAAATAAATCTCAATCCACGTTTTCAAATAAAATTTTAACTTATGCCAAAAAGAGTTTTGTTTGGTTTGAATTTAAAGATAAATTAATGAATTATTTTTAGTTGTCCTCTCGATTTTTCAGGGCTTCGTCCTGATTAATCTAGATCGACTCGCGTCGTACACTTGACTTTGGTAGATGAGTCTCTCAATAGAGATTTTTTACATACACAAGGTCTCGAACCCAAGACCTACTTAAGCGATACTAAGTTGCTTACCACTTGAATCAATCCGTTGATAATGAATTATTATTTTGAACAATGTTAAAAGTTAAAAAAAAAAAAACTCTAGAAGCAAGTTAAAAAATGTTAATACTTACGAAATAAAAATATTAAAGTTGACATGTACTGATCATTTAATTTTACTTGTGGAATTGACGAAGCACATTTAGTTGGTTGGCCAGCTGCTCATCTTTATTTTTTTATATTCCCTTAGGTCATGGGTTATAAACTCACTAGGAGCACTCTCTTTTCTTCCCTTTGGAGTTCCCTTTCCTTTCCCTCTAAGTAAGATTAGATAGAATTAGAATTAGGTTTTGTAAAAAAAATACTCGTTGAATTCTATTAAAAAAATTTACTCGTGGAATTAAAAATCTCTTTGCCCAGAAAAATATTTTTAAGATATGAATTAAACTTCACAATTTTAGTTGAATGTGATTAACAGCATAAGTTTATCTAAATAAAATAGTTGTATTCAAGATTTTTTTATTTGTATTTTAACTTGTTCTATAATTTAAAAGTTCGAATTTATTGTTAATAATCTCTAAAGTAAGTAGATAAAATTCTCAATTGATACATTTTTCTCTCCTCTAGGTTCTGGGTTCAAAATTCATTAAGAGCAAATTTTCTCTCACTTCCCTTAAGTAAAAATTATTCCAAAAAATTCAAATTTATTACTCCCTCTGCCCCACGAAAGTTGTCTCTTATTGACTTTTTAAAAAGCTAAAACTTTTTAAACTTTAACTATAATTATATTAAATATTTTAAATAATTAAATTTTATAAAAATATATATTTTAAAACTACTTGATTAGAGGTACTCCGTATGATATAATATGGCAGAATTAGGCAATGTTTTTAAAAGGGTAGAGTAAGATTAGGTTTTGGTACTCCGTATGATATAATATGGCAGAATTAGGCAATGCCATTAAAGAAGTTATTAACAACATTAATTTCTCTCTTATGATTTTTTTATATATTATAAAAAATGTTATTGTGACCATTCTATTATTTTTCTCAGTCACTTTTGACTTTTATAAAATTTTAAATTATAAAATAAGAAATTTTCTGAAAAAATCTTAAAATATCATAAAATTCCAAAAATCTCAGAGTTAAATTTTCAAATTATAATTTTTTTCTGAAAATGTAATTACGCATAATTACATTTAAAAAATCATAAATTTTTAAAAATCCTTAAAAGCTATTTAAAATTATAAAACCTGAAAAGGAACTTGATTTTTCTTCTTTCAATTTTTCAGTGTTTTTAGAAAAATTTTAACATTTTCTAATAATTTTAAAAAAAATTAATTTTAAATACTAGACTTAATATAATTTTAAAAGTAATTTTCAAAAATAAATATTGATTCCTTCAAAAATCTTTTAAGATTTTTTTACATTTTTTAATTGTTTCCTCACGTCATTTCATTAGTTCACTTTAAATTTTTTGAGTTTAATCACCGGCATCTGACTCATTAATCGATTAATTCGGATTAAATTTTGTAAAAATTCAATTTAAAAACGACCCTTTCAACCCAACCTTTTTCAATTCACAATGTCAAAACTTAGCTTAAAAATCAAACTTAAAGAGTTAATAATATTAATAATCAATAACTAGAAAGTCGCTCGCAATGACACTCCCCCCCCCCCCTCGTAATAATACTATGGAATCATATAAAATATTGGGGTAAACTATATGGTATGTCACTTTTTGTTTTGGAGCTGATTGATTTTGATCACCTGATTTAAAAAATTTACATTTTAGTCATTTACATCATTGATTTATAATATTTGAGTCACTGAGTCGTTAACTCTCATTAATTTGATGACATGTTACGTTAGTTAAAAAGTTTATTTTTATTTTGGTCCACGAACTTTAAATAATATATCAATTTAGCTTAATATCTAAAGTTGTCCTTGTACTTTAGTTAAATTCTTATATTGATCATTTTACTATTCTTTAGTCAATTTGGCCCTTAATCTTTCATTTTATCGATCATGTTGGCTCCTTGATTTTTTCGTTAAAAATGCCGTGTGAATCAATCATGTTCTATCATGTGTTATAAATGTTAAAATGTCTCAAAAATAGTAAAAATTAAAATTATAAAAAATAAAATTATAGTAGGAAATTAAAATTAAAATTTATATTTTATATTTATATGTTTTCTAAAAAATAATAATGCTTAATTTATTTAAAAAACCATAAAACATTAATAAATATATTAAAAATCTTTAAAATGAAAATTAAAAAAAATAAAAATATATTTTATATTAAATTTTGGATTTATAAACATTTTTTAGATTCTTTAAATTTTTTATAATTTAATTTGAATTTTCTATTTCTTTTAGGATATTCAATTTTTTATAATTTTTCATTGGGGATAAAATTTATAGAGCCACGTAGACCTTTTTAACAAAAATGATCAAGAAATGTCATTTTCAAACATTAAAGGTTAAATCTGTTAAAGTTTGGTCTTAGTACATTATCTATTTATTACTCCGTAGATGAACTAATTTTATCAATCTATATAATAAAGGGATTACAATAATCCATTTAATATTTTAGAGACTAAATTTCTATATTCCCAATAAGGTAGGGACTTTTCACCTATATAAAATCAATAAATCAAATATAAATGGATTAATACATATTTTGCCTCTTGAATTTGTTTTTATTTACTTAATTGGCCCCTAAATTTCTTTTTAAACTTATTGGCCCTTGAACTTGGTTTTAGGTGTTTAGTTGGTATGTGAATTTGGAAACCGTCATATACATTAAATCAAAAACTTAATTTTGTTAAAATCTAGCTGATGTGTCATATTCAGTCAATTAGTTAGTGTCACGTATTTTAAAAATAGACCCTGAACTTAACCTTAAGTACTTAATTGGTACTTTGACCTTTCTTTAGACCTATTTGATACTTGGCATAGAAATCATCATATACATTAATTTAAAAACTTAATCTATTAAAATTTTAGTAGCATGTCACATTCAACCAATCTTTGATGTCACGTGTGTTTAAAATTTGATCTTTTGTTGATGTAATATACCTTCCTAGAATTTTAGTAAATTTTCAAACATAATTTTAGTTAACACGAAAAAAATCAAATCAATTTCTAATTTTACAACTCATTTTCATGTAATCTCAAATCTCTCATTTTCCAACTTTTTCCTGTACGTGACTTATCTCTCAGCTCCTATTTCTGAACAATTCTCTCAAGTTGAGATGGATTTACAGTTCAAAATACAAAGAGATGGAAAGCTTTTGTTTCTTTCTTTCTTCACAGCTTGATAGGACTGTTGGGAAAATGGGAGCTTAAAAATACGTCGTCATTTACAGAGAAAGTTTGGAACATTGAGCTTTGAGATTACATGAAAATGAGTAGAAAGGCTTTTAACTAAATAAATAAATTTTCTTTTCTCAAATTTAATAAAACTAAGTTTAAACAGGAGTCAAACAAGCACGTTTGACCAGCCAAGCTGCTCATCTTTGTTCCCTCACATTCCCTTAGGTCATGGGTTCTAGACCCGATAGGAGCACCCCATTCCTTCCCCTGGATTTTCCCCTTTCCCTTCCCTCTAGGTAAGATTAAGATTAGAATTTGTCAAAAAAAAAAGTTTAAAGAGGAGTCCATTTCTAAAGACATGGTATTAGTTGATTGGTTTGAGATGACATGTAAGTAAAATTTTAATGAAATTGAGTTTTTATATTAATGTAGGTGATGGTTTTCAAGTTCAATCGTCAAGTAGGTCGGAGAAAAAGTTCAAGTACCAAATAATTTAAAAAATAGATATTAACTAGGTACTTAAGACTAAGTTCAAGGGTCCATTTTTAAAAGACATGTGATATTTATTGATTGATCGGATATGATACATCAATAAAATTTTAATAGAGATAAAATTTTAAATCAATGTATATAATTGTTATCAAATTTAAATATCACCTGTGTAATACCCCGAAATTTGCTAAGTTGTTTTAGAGTCATTTAGTACTAAGACAAGGGCTTAAAAGCTAACTTAGTGACTAAAATGACAAAAATACAAAAGCTAGGATTTCTTTAATTATGGATTATAGGAAAGGAATTTCTGAAAATTTAGAGTACCGTGTGATAGAGAGTAAGCAAAATAGGGTACTTGCGAAGTTTGGTTGAAATTCGATGGGAAAAGTATAGGCACTTGATGGATAATTTTACCATTAAATATTTTTATTCCATAGATAAGTAGTACATGTTACAAGAAGTTGATCTGTATAATTAGATTTCCGGTATGAAATTTATGTAGAAATCTATTTTTGATCGAACAATTAGGGGATAAGCAGATATTTGATTCGAATAAAAATGCAGTATAAGATATCGAATTTCGATCGAACTACAAATTTAAGCGTGCTCAGTGCATAGGATGGGTGACCTATTGGGAATGTCTCATGTCAGTACTTGAGACTGATAAAAAGGAATCAGTTCGAGCTAATATTATTCGTATGGATAACTGAAAAAGGATTATTAAGAGAATTTTACCCGATAAAGATTTTGGGTAAATTATCAATACATTAGACCGAGTCAAAATTTCAAGATTTTGATTTTTTACAAAATTATGGAATATTTTGTATATCAACAATATTTATTTATGGAAATTAGAAATATGAGAATTTCAGATTTAATCCGATAGTTCAAAAAACGGAAAATCGTAGTAAGTGATTATTGGGTAATCGAATCGAATTGGAATTTTAAAGACTATTCCGTAAGCCATGGAAAATTCATAAAATATTATTTTTATGAATATTTTAATATTTCTAGTTGGATTCTAACTAGATTTAGTTATACTTTTACAAAATGGCAAATTAGAAAATAAGACTTAGTTGGAGGGTTATTTGGAATCAAGTAATTAAATGAATTTAATATTCATTTAATTAAATACACATGACATTAATAAGATGTACAAAATATGTTCATCCTCTTCTCCTCTATTTCGAAAATACAAGAGAGAAAGGGGAAAATATACAAAAAAAAATCATAGGCATTTTGAAGGCTTCCAAACAAGATTCAAGGTATGTTTTTGATAGAAAATTAATCTATGTTTAATTTTCTTTCATTTGATAGTAATTTTACAAAGAGTTATGAAGATTTGTTCATATTATTGATGAGAGAAAAAATAGGGATTCATGTTCTATGTTGAGATTGAAGCTTGATTTAAGTAAATCAAGTGTTGTGGAGTTAAAATCAAGCTTAGATTTAGATTAATTTCATGTTTGAAGACATAAACCCTAACCCTAGAATTTGGGATTTTATTTAGGGTTTTGAAATTTATGATGAATATGGAAGATTTATGATTCTACAAGCTTGATTATGACATTAGGACCAAAATAAAGTTCTTGAAAAGCTTAGACACCCAAATCGGCATATAGCAATAAATTGGGGTTTTAAGTGTTAATTCTTGGAAATGAAGAATACATGTTGGAAAAATTATTTTGAGCACATTAGAATGTTGTTTGAATGAAAAACAACCTTGGGAAGGTCTAGTGACCAATTCGGCCAAGGGCTAAAATAGAAGGAAAATTTTGAGAAACACTGTAAAAATGTTGGATTGATTAATTAGTACAAATTTGCAAACTTTAGTGTGAAATTAGTGACTAAAATGTCACTTTAACAAAGGTTAGTGGATTGAAGGGCATTGAGTAAAAGTTAGTGAAAATGATAGAATTATGGAGTAATTGTGATTCGAGCTTGAAAAAGGTGCAGAATGGTCACTAGGGACCAAAATGGACTATTCAGCTATTAAGGGAGAAAAGGGGAAAATTTTAGGAAAAATTTATATATTCGAATAATTATACTAGTATTTTATAGTTAAACAGTGTTAGAAAAAAATCTAACATGTATGTTATTGTAAATGTTCGATGGGTAAACTTGCAGCATTTGAGCAAGACAAGGAAACACGAGATAAAAAAGGCAAGGAAAAAGTAGTGAACTAGCTTAGTGAGGCTCAATATTTTACATAGCCCATGTGAGTGCATTATATGCATGTATGGCATGTTACAAATAGGACGACTTGCGATAAGTCGACTTTGATATTAATTAAAATGCATGTTAATTAATAATTGTATAAATTTTATGAATTAATAATGTGAGATGTATGATACATTGTCATAGTTTATAGATTTATCTAAGATAATTCAAACTTTTAGATTTTGGGTATGAACTGCCCATTATCGAATTATGGATGATAGTATTGATGGATTGGATATTGAATATGAAAAATATTATATTGTTATGCCCGAGTACTAGTGTGAGAGTCTTCGGTATAATTGGATATCCAAAGAGTCTTAACAGCTGTAATCTAGCACTACGATGTGTTCCAGACACTTCGATGTTGACTTCAGACACTACGGTAGACACTTCGGTATCAACTAGCACAAAAGATGCGATAATGAGGAGCTAAAGGTGTCCTCGAGTATGTACTCACCATCAGACGCTACGGCGTTGCAGACACTACGGTGTCGTTATGATGACTTGTATACCCTAGATTCACATGAAATTGTACTTTGGGCTATATAATTCATGAAATGCTTTTATGCAGATGGATAGGCTAGTAAGTCTATAGTATTAACTACTGATAAAGTAAGAATGATATTATGACTTTGAACATATACATACAATTATGATACATTGAAATAAGTTAATTTCTCATTTACTATGATAAATAATGAAATGTTATAAACTGCACGGGGAATCGCTTGCCATTTTTGCAGGGATTGTGATATTTATGTTATTTGTTTATATTGTTATATTTATGCCTCACTAAGTTATACTTAGCGTGTGTTTCGTATTACACGTAGGTCGATCGGGTTAGTATTATCGAAGAAGGAGCTGCACTTTTGGAAATTGAGTTATCGCTTATAAGCAATAGTACGCACACTTACATCCTAGTCTAGTGGGCATGTACTCGTATTTTAAATTAGCAGTTATTTTGTATTACTAAACTTATAAGTTAGTTTACTTATTTTAAGTGGGTTTGTAACCTAAGTATTATGGATGAATAGTATGGTTTTAAACTCTTAGCAATGAGATTTGGTATAATTATTACGCTGTTAATGCTAATCGAGTAGCGATTTTAAAATCAAGAAAGGAGTAGCACACATAGTTTACACTCTGAATTATATTTTCATGTTAATAACTATCTAAAATATTTATTTAACCAATTCAGGGTCGAAACTAGGTGACACTAGACAGGTTTGTAATTTAATGAAAACCAAGGAAAAGTTACTTTACTAAACTAGTTTTTTTTAAAAAAAATTCAAGTCAGGAAATCAGTTAAAAACTTTAGTAACATCTTCAATGTGTATTTAATCATCGTATATACGTTGAGGGTGTTACATTTAGTGGTATCAAAGAAAAGGTTTAGCCGATTCTTGAGGTTAAATTGAGTCGGATGTGATTTGTTTAAAGTGTACATGCCTCTAGGATGTTATGTTACTGATGTATTGCTTATATAACTTAATGTGGCTCTTTATTAATATGATTCTGATTATGTTGTAATAGACAATGTCGGACGCTGAGGTATCACGTCATGCAACGGATCACCAGGGCCCGTAAGAGGCTCATAGCGATAGTAATGAGGTGCAACACCTTCCACCTCCAGCTCCTGCCCAGGTGAGCCACCTGCGCAGCAGGGAGCTCTAGCTCAAGAATATGGAGCGTTAGTGCAAGCGTTAGAGGCGGTGATTAATAGGCTGCAGCCACCTGCACCAGTGCTTACACCCGTATTAGCTCCGGCTCATACACCCGTAAGAGCATCGACTGCTAAAGAGCTTAAGAAATTGGGTGCACCTGAGTTCACTAGAGAAGGTGGTCCGATGGCCGTAGACTTATGGTTAAATGATGTTAAGGTTATGCTGGACAAGTTAAACGGTTCTGATACTGAAAATCTAGAGGGAGTTGTATCTCTTCTAAGGGATCATGCTCGTATATGGTGGTCGAACGCCATAGAGCTGGTACCTGCTGAACAAGTGACTTGGACATTTTTCCAAGAAACATTTAAAGCCAAATATGTTGGTGATCAATTCAAGAGAGAAATGCTTCAGCAGTTTCTGAATCTCAAGCAAGTCAATCATTTAGTTTATGAGTATGAGTTGGAGTTTAACCGATTGAGCCGATATGCAGCCGATTTAACACCGACTGAAAAGTCTCGATGCGAATGGTTTATTGAGGGGCTTCACCCAAAACCCAAGGAATTCCTGTTAGGTATGAACCTGTCAGTTTATCAAGATGCAGTAAACAGAGAAAAGGCTATGGAAAAGGCCTATATAGAGCGAGTCATAGTTCAATCATCTCGATCAACTAAAAGATCTAGAGAATCATTTGTCTCAGTACAATCTAAGCGAGGTAAAGAAAGCAAGACTGGAACTGGATCTACACGCGAGAAACCTTTTTCTAAAAGAGCCCAAGCTTCTCAGATGTTTACTGTAGGCTCGAAGAAGTCGAAAAAAGCTTCTTACCCAGAATGTTAGCACTTTGGGAAGAAACATGGAGGGGTTTGCTAGATTATTACAAGAGCCTGTCTATGATGTGGTCAGACGGGACATTTTGCTAGAGAATGTCCGCAAAGACAGACAGAGAACCCTATCCAGTCAGAGCGATTTGCATCAGCTCCACTTAGAGGCCGTGGTCGTGGTGGAACTGGACAAGTTAGAACATCAAACCAAGCCGAATCAAAGGTGGCATCAACACGGGAATTTCAAACCCTAGCTCGAGTGTATAATATACGCACAGATGAGGACAAGTATGATCTAGATATTATAGCAGGTACTTTCTGACTCTTTGGTGAATCTGTGTTTGTTTTAATTGATCATGGTTCTACTCATTCATATATTAGCTCCAAACTAGTTACTAAAAGAAGAATTCCTATGAAGACTATTAGTAGTGATGTGATTACCAGTAATCCGCTTAGTCATAGTGCTATAGTGACCCGAATATGTAAGAATTGTCCCTTAGTGATTCAAGAAATTGAATTTTTAGCAAATTTAATGGCGCTACCATTCTATGAATTTGAGATCATCTTGGGGATGGACTGACTATCTGCATATGATGCAGATGTTAAATGTAAAAATAAGCAATTAGTACTTCAAGGACCGGATGGTTCTGAGGTGGTTGTAGTGGGAGAAAGAAATAATTGCCTAAACTCAGTAATATCTACAGCGATGGCTCAGAAGATGTTAAATAATGGGTGTGAAGCGTATTTAGCTATTGTGGTAGATACGCAAGCATCAAACAAAAAATTGAAAGATATTTTAACTGTGCGAGAATTTCCAAATATATTTCTAGATGAGTTGCCAAAGTTACCTCAAGATCGAGAGGTACAATTCAGAATAGATGTGTACAGGATGACGCCAACAGAATTAAGGGAACTAAAAGCTCAATTACATGAATTATTCGACTCATGACTTGGAGATGGCAGCAGTGATTTTTGCATTGAAAGTTTGGAAACATTATTTATATGGTGAAAAGTGTCATATCTACACTGATCACAAAAGTTTGAAATACTTGATGACACAACGAGATCTGAATCTAAGACAACGAAGGTGGGTTGAATTCTTGAAAGATTATGATGTGATTATCGATTATCATCCAGGAAAGGCTAACGTGGTAGCCGATGCTCTTAGTCGAAAGACGTTCTCCGTGTTGCGTACAATGAATGCACAATTATCCTTGGGACATGATGGTTCATTTGCAGCAGAATTTCATCTTAAACCAACCTTGTTGGATCGCATTAAAGATTTGCAAATTGCAGATGAAGAATGCCTTAAAAAGAGGAAACAAGCTGAATCTCGGGAAGCGCAAGACTATGAAATCAAGTCTGATGGTTGTTTATACTATCGAGGAAAAATTATATTCCTGACAATGGTGAATTGAAGAAAGAGATTTTAACAGAAGCTCACTATTGCCCATTAACTATGCACCCAGAAAGTAATAAGATGTATCAAGATTTGAAAACCCGCTATTGGTGGCTAGGAATGAAAAGAGCAATCTCAGAGTTTGTAGCAAAATGTTTTATACGTCAACAAGTTAAAACAGAGCATCAAGTACCTTCTAGACTGTTACAGCCTATCTCCATTCCTTAGTGGAAATGGGAAAAAGTGACTATGAATTTTGTAATAGGGCTATCAGTTACGCGGAACAAAAAATATTCAATATGGGTCATCGTGGATCGTCTATCGAAGTCTACGCATGTTATTCCAGTTCGTGTGGATTATTCAATGGATAAGTATGCAGAATTGTATATTAGAGAAATAGTACAACTACATGGTGTCCTAGTATCGATTGTATCGGATAGAGACCAGAGGTTTACCTCGAGGTTTTAAGGAGCATTACACGAGGCTCTAGGTACTAAATTAAATTTTAGCACTACATTATATCCGCAAACGGACGGACAGTCAGAACGAACGATCCAAATTTTAGAAGACATGTTGCAAGCTTGCATTATTGAGTTCACTGGATCATGGGAAAGGTATTTGCCATTAGCTGTATTCACAGTTACCAGACAAGCATCAAAATGGCATCGTTTGAAGCACTTTATGGAAGAAAATGCAGAACTCCTCTAAATTGGTTCGAATTACAAGATAGAAATGTTCATAATGACCCAAAAACAGGTGGGATTGATTTAACCCGAGAAATGAAAGATAAAGTGAGGATTATTCAGAATAATCTCAAAGCAGCCACGGATCGACAAAAGGTATATGCAGACAAAAAAGAGAAAGGATGTTAAATTTCAACTTGGAGATAAAGTATTCCTGAAGGTCTCACCTTGGAAGAAAGTACTACGTTTTGGTCGAAAAGGGAAACTAAGTCCCAGATTCATTGGACCTTCTGAAATTCTCAAAAAAGTTAGACCATAGGCTTATCAACTGGCCTTACCTCCAGAGATTAGCAAGATCCATAATGTATTTCATGTATCTATGTTGCAAAAGTATCGATCAGATCCCTCGCATGTTATCACTCTAGAAGAGATTGAATTGCAGCCTTATTTAACATATGAAGAAGAACCAGTGGAGATTTTATGGTATGGAGTCAAAGAATTAAGGAATAAGAAAATTCCATTGGTCAAAGTCCTTTGGAGGAACCACAAAGTGGAAGAGGCAACTTGGGAGACCTAAGAGAAAATGAGAGAGCAGTATCCGCAACTATTTAAATCAGGTACATTTTAAAATTTGAGGTTGATTTTTCTTAAGGGAGAGAATTGTAATACCCCGAAATTTGCTAAGTTGTTTAAGAGTCATTTAGTACTAAGATAAGGGCTTAAAAGCTAACTTAGTGACTAAAATGACAAAATAAAAAAGCTATGATTTCTTTAATTATGGATTATAGGAAAGGAATTTTTGAGAATTTAGAGTATCGTGTGATAGAGAGTAAGCAAAATAGGGTACTAGCGAAGTTTGGTTGAAATCCGATGGGAAAAGTATAGGAACCTAATATATAATTTTACCATTAAATATTTTTATTCCACAGATAAGTAGTACAGGTTACAGGAAGTTGATCCGCATAATTAGATTTCCAGTATGGGATTTATGTAGAAATCTATTTTTGATCGAACAATTAGGAGATAAACAGATATTTGATTCGAATAAAAATGCAGTATAATATATCGAATTTCGATCGAACTGCAAAGTTAAGCGTGCTCAAGGCATAAGATGGGTGACCTATTGAGAAGGTCTCATGTTAGTACTTGAGACTGATAAAAAGGAATAAGTTTGAGTTAATATTATTCGTATGTATAACTGAAAAAGGATTATTAAGAGAATTTTACCCGATAAAGATTTCGGGTAAATTATCAATATATTAGACCGAGTCAAAATTTCAAGATTTTGATTTTTTACAAAATTATGGAATATTTTTTATATCAACAATATTTATTTATGGAAATTAGAAATATGAGAATTTCAGATTTAATCCGATAGTTCGAAAAATGGAAAACCGTAGTAAACGATTATTGGGTAATCAGATCGAATTGGAATTTTAAAGACAATTCCATAAGCCACGAAAAATTCATAAAATATTATTTTTATGAATATTTTAATATTTCTAATTGGATTCTAACTAGATTTAATTATACTTTTACAAAATGACAAATTAAAAAATAAGACTTAGTTGGAGGGTTATTTAGAATCAAGTTATTAAATGAATTTAATATTCATTTAATTAAATACACATGACATTAATAAGATAAAAGATGAACAAAATATGTTCATCCTCTCCTCCTCCATTTCGAAAATACAAGAGAGAAAGGGGAAAATATACAAATTTTTTCCTAGGCATTTTGAAGGCTTCCAAACAAGATTCAAGGTATGTTTTTGATAGAAAATTAATCTATGTTTAATTTTCTTTCATTTGATAGTGATTTTACAAAGAGTTATGAAGATTTGTTCATGTTATTGATGAGAGAAAAAATAGGGTTTCATGTTCTATGCTTAGATTGAAGCTTGATTTAAGTAAATCAAGTGCTGTGGAGTTAAAATCAAGCTTAGATTTAGATTAATTTTAGGTTTGAAGACATAAACCCTAACCCTAGAATTTTGGATTTTATGTAGGGTTTTGAAACTTAGGATGAATATGGAAGATTTATGATTCTACAAGCTTGATTATGACATTAGGACCAAAATAAAGTTCTTGAAAAAGCTTTGACACCCAAATCGGCATGTAGGAATAAATTGGGGTTTTAAGTGTTAATTCTTGAAAATGTAGAATACATGTTGGAAAAATTATTTTGAGCATATTAGAATGTTGTTTGAATGAAAAACAACCTTAGGAAGATCTAGTGACCAATTCGGCCAAGGGCTAAAATAGAAGGAAAATTTTGAGAAACTTTGTAAAAATGTTGGATTGATTAATTAGAACAAGTTTGCAAACTTTTGTGTGAAATTGGTGACTAAAATGTTACTTTAACAAAGGTTAGTGGATTGAAGGACATTGAGTAAAAGTTAGCAAAAAATGATAGAATTATGGAGTAATTGTGATTTGAGCTTGAATAAATTGCAAAAAGGTGCAAAATAGTCACTAGGGACCAAAATGGACTATTCAGCTACTAAGGGAGAAAAAGGGAAAAATTTAGGAAAAATTTCTATATTCGAATAATTATACTAGTATTTTATAGTTAAGCAGTGTTAGAAAAAAATAATCTAACATGTATGTTACTGTATATGTTCGACGGGTAAATTTGCAGTATTCAAGCAGGATAAGGAAACACGAGATAAAAGAGGCAAGGAAAAAGTAATGAACTAGCTTAGTGAGGCTCAGTATTTTGCAGAGCCCAGGTGAGTGCATTATATGCATGTATGACATGTTACAAATATGACGACTTGCGATAAGTCGACTTTGATATTAATTAAAATGCACGCTAATTAATAATTGTATGAATGTTATTAATTAATAATGTGACATGTATGATACATTGTCATAGCTTATAGATTTATCTATGATAAATCAAACTTTTAGATTTTGGGTATGAACTACCCATTATCGAATTATGGATGATAGTATAGATGGATTGGATATTGAATGTGAAAAATATTATATTATTATGCATGAGTACTAGTGTGAGAGTCTTCGGTATAATTGGATATCCATAGAGTCTTAGTAGCTGCATTCCAGCACTGCGGTGCGTTCCTGACACTTCGGTGTTGACTTTAGACACTACGGTGTTGTTTAGACACTTCGGTGTCAACTAGCACAAAAGGTGCGATAATGAGGAGCAAAGGGTGTCCTCAAGTACGTACTCACCATCAGACGCTACGACGTTGCAGACACTACGATGTTGTTATGATGACTTGTATACCATAAATTCACGTGAAATTGTACTTTAGGCTATAATTTATGAAATGCTTTTATGCAGATGGATAGGCCAGTAAGTCTATCGTATTAACTACTGATAAAGTAAGAATGATATTATGATTTTGGACATATACATACAATTATGATTCATTGAAATAAGTTAGTTTCTTATTTACTATGATAAATGATGAAATGTTATAAACTGCGCGGAGAATCGCTTGCCATTTTTGCAGGGATTGTGAAGTTTATGTTATTTGTTTATATTGTTATATTTATGCCTCACTAAGTTATACTTAGAGTGTGTTTCATATTACACGTAGGTCGGTCGGGGTAGTATTATCGAAGAAGGAGCTGTACTTTTGAAAATTGAGTTATCGCTTATAAGCAATAGTACGTACACTTACATCCTAGTCTAGTGGGAATGCACTCGTATTTTAAATTAGCAGTTGTTTTGCATTACTAAACTTATAAGTTAGTTTACTTATTTTAAGTGGGTTTGTAACCTAAGTATTATGGATGAATAGTATGGTTTTAAACTCTTAGCAATGAGATTTGGTATAATTATTACGTAGTTAATGCTAATCGAGTAGCGATTTTAAAATCAAGAAAGGGTCTAGGTAGCACACATAGTTTACACCATGAATTATATTTTCATGTTAATAACTGTCTAAAATATTTATTTAACCAATTCAGGGTTGAAACTAGGTGACACTAGACAGATTTGTAATTTAATGAAAACCAAGGAAAAGTTATTTTACTAAACTAGTTTTTTTTTTAAAAAAAATTTACAAGTTAGGAAATCAGTTAAAAACTTTAGTAACATCTTCAATGTGTATTTAATCATCGAATATACGTTAAGGGTGTTACAACCTGGATATCTAAGAACGAATTTAGGTGCCAACTAAATTACCAAAGACCCCGTTAAAAAGGGAAAACTTACATCCACCCAAATGACCCATTATAATCTGCCAAACTAATAACAATTTTCACGGTGTTCGATGAGGAGATGACTCCATAACCATTAACCAGTATGTGGTTAATTTATTGTGGGTAAACTACAACAGTGATCACTCAATTATATGTAAGATTACATTTGGGTTACCCAATTAGTAAAAGATACATTTGGGTCACTCAGTTATGGGTAATGTTATATTTAGGTCACCTAATTATTAAAAGTTATATTTGGGCCACCCTTCATATTTATAAAACATATATTAGTTTGTGTATTAGATTAATTAATGATTTTAAATGAGGCACTCTAGTGTTAACGAGGGTATACAAGTGATTTAAAAGAAAAAAATGACTAAGTTGATGTATTTTTTTAATATGAAGGGTGACCCAAATGTAATCTTACTCATAATTGAGTGACCCAAGTGTAACCTTTAATAATTGGGTGACCCAAATGTATCCTTATCCATAATTGAGTGACCCAAATATAACTTTTAATAATTGGGTGACCCAAATGTAACTTTACCTATAATTGAGTGATCTCTGTTGTAGTTTACCCATTTATTTATAATTTTATCTTTGTTAGTAAAATAGAAACTGCAAAATTGAAGAGTTAGTACTGACCGAAAAAATAAACAGAAAACGGTAAAAACAATGGACTGTGTCATGGAATAAGCATTGCCTTAGAAACGAATTTTTCTCGATGTGTGTAATTGCTGTAGCAGACTTTCGTCCCCCGAAGCTAGCACGGTCTCTTTGAATATTGTACTCCTGAAAATCGAAGTGGACAAGCGGTGCTACTGCTCTTCTCGTAGCACAAAGAGGAAGGAATGAAAAACTATTGTGAGAAAATTATAAACTCAAATGATTTTTCAGATGCCTTGGAAAACAGAAATGAGTAGCTATTTATAGGAATAGTTTGTGGTTAAAATCGTCTGAAGGAAAAATCTGTAATTAAAACCCGTTTTTAATTTCAAGAAAAACGATAATTAATCTACAATTAACATCTGCAATTAGCATGTTGTAAACGACTGTATCTAGCCAGTAACCTATCCAGATACATCCTGAAGTCAGTTGTTAGTTATAAATAGCGGAAATTATGCTCCGATTTTAAAATCATTTGTTCAATCTATAAAACCCAATGGAGAAATCTTTCACAGTTTCAAAAATTCAAAGTAATTTTTATGAATTTTCTCCAAAAAAGAGAATAAAACGCGCACAAATGTGTCAAAAACACATGACCACAACCAACAGTGGCAGTGGCACGCACATGAATGGGATCTTGTCTTCTAACACTCAACAAGGGGGGAAAGAAAGGTATTATAAATACCCTTTCAAATGAACTTTCCTTTCCAATGTGGGATATATGCCCTTAAACTCTTAGAGCATTGCCAACAATCTTATGGTTAAAATATTATTTTGGAACGTCCATGGTGATAAGGACCCGAGATTTAATAAATATTTGAAAATTATTGTTAAGTTACATCATTCAGATATTATGACTTTGATGGAGACAAGAGTTAGCGGGAAGAGTGATGATAAGATCATAAATCGACATGGGTTTGATTGTTCTTATCGAGTAAAGGCTTCTGGATATTTAGGGGGTATTTGGATTCTTTGCAATCACTATGTTAGTGTGGATGTGGTTGTAGTCTCGAATCAATACATTCATGCAGTTTGTGATGATCGACAAATGAGTCGGAAGTTCTTGGTGACATTTGGGACCAATTGAAAGCACTACAACCTGTGATTGATATTCCTTGGGTCCTGGGTGGTGAATTCAATGCAATTATGAGTACTACAGAAAAGGTTAGGAGATCGTTACAGAGAGATGTGGTGTGCCATAAATTTGGAGAACTTTCCTCCAAACTCAATTGAATGACTTGGGGTACCAAGGGCCGAAATTTACTTGGAAGAGAGGTTCTCTACATCAAAGGCTAGACCGTTGTATGTGCATTAATAGTTGGCTCAATTTGTGGTCGTCTTCTCAAGTGGTTCATCTTTGGCGAGTGGGATCTGACCACCGACCAATTTTACTTAATAGTTCATCTAATCAAACCCTAAGAAAAGTGTCATCATTCCGTTATCTAGCTGCTTAGCGGAATGCTCTCGATTCCGAAGCAATGGTTAGGAAGAATTGGAATGATGTTGCTTCAATTAGTGACAACATTGGAAATTTTTGTGCTAAGACAAGCGAGTGAAACCGAGATGTGTTCGGTCACATTGGGAAACACAAGGCCATTTTGCTGGCTAGAATAATAGCCATCGAGAAGGGAATATGCTAATTCAAAATTACTCTATGATTTGGAGGCGGATTTGAAATGCGAGCTCGATGTGGTTTTAATTTAGAAGGAAAGTTTGTGGTACCAGCGGTCGAGAAGTCAATGGATTTAGGATGGGAACCAAAACACGAAGTACTATCATCGGTCAACTATGGTTCGACAACAAAGGAATAATTATAAGTCTTATGAAACTTGTATATGGGCAGTGGTGTGATGATTATGTTCAAATTCGAAATGGGGTCATGGATTTTTTTTTCAACACGCTATTTCAATCAATTATGCGTACTCCCATAGAGTGGCCAAGTAAGGGAAAGTTTCCGAGATTAAATGACGAGGGGATGCATAGACTCAATATGAGGATTAAAGAGAATGAAGTTCGTAAAGCAGTGTTCGATATGAGTCCATTAAAGGTGCCTGGAATAGATGGCTTACACACTGTTTTGTTGTTGAAAGAATTGGCACATTGTAGGTCTGAGCGTTGTTAACTTTGTCCAGAAATATTTCTCTAGCGAGTCGATGCAAGAGGGAATCAATCGAACAATCATCGTCCTCATTCCTAAAATTAAAAGGCCAAAATTATTCTCTCAATTTTGGGCAATTAGTTTATGCATAGATATTGACGAAAGTAATTGTAAATCGGTTGAAACCATTCTTACCTCGGTGAATTTTACAATCTCAAGTGAGTTTTATTTCGGGCCGATGTATTATGGACAACGTGGTTATGGCAAAATAGGTAATTCATTCAATGCGCAACAAATCTAGTCAGAAAGGGTGGATAGCTCTGAAGATTGATTTATGCATTTTGACCCTAACTCGTTTATTAACATTAATTTAATCTATCTATCTATCTGTATATATTAGATATTTATTTTATATTTTACCTTATTATTTTATTTATATACATATGTATATATTTTCATATTGTTCATATTATATGCCTTAACCTTATCTAATGTTAATGTGATGTTTTATCATTAGAGGGTAAACTCGGTTAGCATCATAGACATTGATGGTGATCTTTGTTTATTCCTCGAGTGATGAGACCTTTAAAATGAACTCGCGGTCAAAACAGATCTTAAATTAAATTTTACTTGAACTCACAAATTTCTATATTAAGACAATGCGTAATCGACTAAGTATCAATTTTAAGGAGTTGTGCAGGTACGAAACCTTCCCCACACGTAATCGACTCTCAAACCCTAGTTTTTCTCTGGTTACCTTTTGGTGTGTAGTCTATCTAACCCAAATGACCGGTGACAAATCCATTTTTCCGTTTTCAAATTCAAAATTGAATTTTCCAAATGAACTCGAAATTTTTTGTCATTACGCTAGGCGATATTTGTGTTAGCCTAGTTGGTTTGCAATCATCTGCTGGATACTGTGAAACAGAAGGAACAAACTGCTTTTTGAGCCTGACTTTATAGAAAAGGAGGTTCGAGTGGCTATAGATGGTAATTCATTGGTTAGAACTCTAGTAGTGCAAAGAAGAGCTATTATTAGTTCTTGGGAAAGGCCGAGAGATGGATGGGTGGAGGCGAATGTGGATGTCGTTGTGGATATTGCTGAGGGATACACTGTGGTGGGTTGAGTTATTCGGTCGAGCCAAAGACAGTGTCTTTTTTTGTTTTCAAGGAGTTTAGTTAAGTGCTCAGTTTTGAATGCAGAATTTTGGACACTATATGACATTCTTTGCCATGGTTGGAGACTTGGATATCTTTGTGTCTAGGTGGTAACGGATTGTTTGGAGGTGACCTGTTGTCTCTCCAAAGAGGATTTATGTCTGCAGGGTAATGCTCTTATCGTGATTATCAATGAACTTTTCCGATGGGATTGGCAGGTTCAAGTACAACATATTCGAAGAGTGAGTAACACATTTGCTGATAGATTGACATTCATGGCTAGAGGACAGTCGTTGAGAGAAGTCTCCTTTGATGTACCTCCGATTCCAATTCAAGTGATAGAGTTGTTGCAGTATGATCGAGAGCACAATTAGTTATGTTATTTAGCTCATTTGTAACAGAAAAAATTAAAAATTTTAACATATCTTTTTATAAATGCAAATCTTAACCTTATATATTTGCTAAAACAATATTACACCTGCTTATTTTATTTTATTTCTACAAAATCTCAGCATACATTCTGATTTAGTACCCCAAATAATGAGTGCAAGAGATTTGCCTATTCTATGGGGTCTTTATGGAACCTCTAATCTTTTACAATCGTTTGCTCGGAGATGTCAGTCAATGTACTTTACCATATTTTTACCATTTGTTTACCTCTCCATACGATGCACATTGCCCACACATAATGTGTCATCTCGATACAACAAGAGTAGAGGATCGATCCCTGGTTCTAGCCAACTGGTTTCTCCAGACATTCTACAGGCTTTCATGTCGATTCACACCATTTCCGTCTTTTCTTCCTGTCAGAAGAGGTTGAGTACCGTTTCACAGTACGCAGTACTCAACCTCTTCTCGAAATAGATCCAAAAATAGTTTATCCACACAAGTATCGCTTTCACAGATCGTTAATGGGATTGTTTCTTTGACACGATTCACCAGTTGCCATGCCTTTGCTTCACCTTTATCATATTCCAAATCAAGCAACGACACCGGACTGTGTTGTTCTGTCTCCTCACTTGCGTATTGAAAATTTGACCAAATGGAGAATATTCAATCATCAAGAATAAGAAGTTTCCGTGTTCCTACTTAAAAGTGTTAATCTCAACTCTAATGGCTTATCTTTTGTATTATATGTGACTTAACTATGGGTATCCTTTGTCTTCGAAAATAGACAGATGTAAAGGATTAAACAAAACAGCGAATGGAACAAAAAGGTTAACCGAATTCAACTAAACGACAACATAAACACCAGCGGGTAACGTAAAAGTAAGGCATCTAATGACCCTCATCAGCAGACACATGAGATTTTATTAAGATTTGCAATGCCAGCCTGAATAATTTTAGTTTTACTTACTCTAGATCCCATATCTGTGTTGTCTGCTGTCTTTGTTGTTGTTTTCGTCTCCATTGGATCCCTGCCGACACACGGTGAGAGCTTTTTGCCAACTTCATTTTCACCGTATTCGTCGGACGGTGAATATTCTGAGGTGAAATCGCTGTCACACCAGCTTGAGCCGTTGCTGCTACAAGGGGTGTTGGATTCCGTCGTGGTGGTGGTGGTGGTGGCGGTGGTGCAATGATGAGGGGAAGAAGGAGAAAAATCAGACAGCCGGGATTTTTCCTCTACTAAATCACGGAATGATTTCCAGCGTATGATATCTTTGACTGTCACGGTAATTTTGCTTCCGACGTTGAGTTGTGAATGTGAGTTCCTTCTCGACAGTTTACGTGAAAGGCTTCTGGGAAACAAGATCGAAGGGGATTTAACCGATGAAGCGAAATGGATGTTTTTATTGGCGTTGATCATTGCCTGGAATGCTGAGATTGTTGTGGAGGCAGCTTTCGATCGGCTTCTTTCAAGTCTTTGAACATTGTTTAGATTTTCTCTGGAAATGCTATAATTCTGGGAAGATTTTCTCGGGAATAATTTGAACCCATTTGAGGAACAAGAGTTGGAATCATCGTGGAGGAAATCTTTTAGCATCCGGGACCTTCGTTCTAGTGGCGAATTTTGCTTTCCCTGTGTAGAGTTAGGGTTGAAGTTTGAACATGAAATGGTCGAAGATGCCGCCATTGCAGAAAAAATAGGAAGCAAGATTTTACGTAAAATTAAAAAGAAACAAGCTTGAAACAATATGAAATTGGCAAATGAAGGGAAGAAAGAAAGAGGTAGCAATGAGGGTGGGACTTGAGAGGCAAGGGAACCCAATCGAAGAAGCTTATTTATAAAGGTGAAGAAGCCGTGGTTTTTTACTAATAAAATAAAATAAATATTACAATAAGGTCAAATAATAGTTTTAATCCCTCCACCATCTTAAAATTTAGCAGTATTTAGTCTCTTTATTTCAATTTAACATGATTTGATCCCACTTTTCTTTTCTTTTTTGGTATAACAACTTATATTCAACCTTGATTGGCTAATCTGGATATTGGTCTGGGTATTGTCGAGATCTATTATAAGGGCGTCTTTCTCAATCCAATTTGTTTCATTCACAATATTAGAATTTGAGCTTCTAGTCTTGCTTAAAAGGTATGTTAGTACCTATAAATACCCATCGCCACATGTCAAAGCCACACAACCAACGACGGGCAAACGAGGTTACGAACAATATCATACGAAGGCTTCATGATGTATGGTGAACGTGAGATTGCAGATAACACCCTGCCCAGCGATCCCTTAACAACGCAATGAGATTGTTGCGAGTGGCGATATGAACCTACGACATCCCATCATAGCATGTCTAATCAACACGCCACTACTACCTGGTCGCGACACCAATCCAGTAGTATAAATAGGACATGCAATGAGAGGAACAAGGCATCACAAACCAGAAAGGTATCACAAATCACTATAACAAGAGCAAGAGACACATTTCTACAGAGGACCACCATCCAAACCTCTATTGGACCTTCGTCTCTAACCCTTGTTGACTTTGATAATCAACAATTGGTGCGGCGAGCGTGGACCAAACACACAACCTTCAGATTTATCGGTAATCTAAAACCCCTAAAGATAGGAGGAGATGACCAAAAACACCTAGAGAAAGATACAACAGAGGAACCCACGCTGACAACTCAATCGATGATAGTGGCTGGAGAAGATGATATTACGATGAGGCAACCAGTGCCGACTGCCGCACAATAGCTAAAACAACTTCAATAGAGTTTTTGACAATAGTTCTAGGATCAATCTCCCCTGTAGTTTACAACAAGACTGGATATACAACAAATGAGAGAAATATCCCCGTCGGAAGGCAGCAACCAGCAATTTTTAGAAATGCAATAAAAGATAAATAACATATAGGAAGCCTTCTTGCTCTTAAAACAACAACTCGAGTGGCAGCAAAAGTTCATACAAGAGCAACATAGAATCGCGGAAGAGAAAAACAAGAAGTTAATTAAACAGTTATCCAGAAAAATTAGAGGTAAGGCGCCTCATGAGGAGCAAGCTTCTCCCCAACAAGACGTTGAGGGAGAACAACCTTGAGAGATGGAGGAGGATTATGAGGATTTAGAGGATATATACTATAGCCCCATAGAGGAAGATGAACAACAAACATTAAAGGCAAAGATGAAGCAACTAGAGAAGAACTTTTAGAGCATCTAGTGACTTCGACATGATGATCATTCTCGGAACCCCTGAAGGTATAAAACTGAGCCCTCATCTAAAAACATCCTAGAGCACCATGTATCTACGTCTTTCAAGGTCCTGAAGTTGATGTACAATGGAAAAGGTGACCCTTAGGATCACATATCACACTTTTGAATCATATGGATTTGTTTGGTGCCTCTGATCAGGTTAAATGTTGAACATTTTCAATGAATCTCAAGGATTTAGCTCAAGCAAGGTATCTCCAACTCCCGGCGAACTCGATTTCCAGTTTTGACTAGTTGACGGAATTGTTCATGAGCCACTTTTTGGCAAATAAGATATTGAAAAGGTCGCCAGCGTACCTTATGTCGGTCATCTAGAAGCTGGACGAATATTTGTATGAATTTGTCTAACAGTTTCACGCTGAAACTATGCAAACCAAAGAGGCATCCAATGAGTTCGTAAAATCTGCCTTTATCAACGCCACTTCCCACCAGCACCTAAAGTGTAATTTGCTGGACCGACCACCAACAATGTTATTGAAACTGTATGAGAAGGTTCAGTCGTACATTAAAAACGATAAGGAAAATAGTATGAGGGCCTTGGCACATAATTCACAGCACAAGAACAAGAGACTAGGCGATCGCAGTCCTGGATGGGGCAGACCCCCTATCCATTAGGGAATCGGTAGAGGAAACCCATAGTTCTTCCGCGAACCATAAGATGTTTAGAATAGCGGTCTATCGCAGTGGCGTGCGTAGGAGGATCAGTAGCACGAGACAACTCAAGAAACATTGTCCGCATATAGAACCTATCATGAATTGATAGAGTTACTTTCGCAGATACTGTACCAGATTGAACACACGAGAATCTTAAGACCACTATTGCCAATGAGAAAAAGGCAGCACAGAGAGCGTTTCAGGCGACAATATGAATTTCACAAAGCTTAGGTTCACTCAATAGGTGATTGCGTTCATCTAAAGAATGCGATTAAATATGTAGTAAGAAGAAGGCAATTAGAGAGATTCCTAGTTCCCGCTACAGACACGCTGAGGATAACAAGGAGACCTGGTAGCCCTAGCCGTATGGTGACAAAAGAAATAACCCAGATAATAGGAGCACCATACATATGATAATCATAGTAGATAAAAAATAGAACCAATCAAGCTCCAATTACAGAGCACATGTATAAGGAGTAATGTCAATTTCAGCAGAAATAATGAAGAAGCCAAAACAAAGAGACACGTGGTGAGTTTTTTTCTTAGAAAAAGAGAATGACAATATTCTCGATGAAGAAGGTAATGACCCATCGTTGTTACAATAAGGATAACGAGTTTTACTGTGAAAATAATTCTAGTGGACACAAGTAGCGCTATAAAAGTGTTAGGCTGGAATGCTTTCAACCAAATAGGAATTTTAAATGCAGAATTAAAGCCAGCCAATCCTGTGCATGGGTTTAGCAACTAGCCTATCGAAGTAAAGGGCTTCATCCGACTCCCCATAACTATAGGAGATGTTGACTATAAAGTAATACAAATGGTCAATTTTCTGGTCATCAATAATCCATCCACGTATGGTATTTTTGGGAGACCCTTGATGAGGAAAGCCAAAATAAAAGCAACCCTTTTTGCCTATAGGTCAAGTTTCTCCCGACCATGGGGGAAGGCTTTATGCAAGCTGATCAAAAGACAGCACGACAATGCCACATACATTCACTGCAATTTGCACAGAGGCAGACAAATCATGATCACACAAGCGAAGAGGTCTCATCCAGCGAAAAGGACCCACAATTAATGTTCTAAGCAAAATCGCGATGACCCTTATTAGCCTGAACTTCGGAGAGGGGACTGAGCAATCTAAATAGACGAGTATAGACAAGGTCGATGTGAGATAGTGGAACGGGTACAAATCTTGAAGATAGAGGGATTCTTGGATCTTGCGATATTTGCCACTTGCTTTGAGGTTCATTTTTATACCTCCTACATTTTTTCTTTCCTGACTCTTTTTGTTTTCCATAGTTTTGCATATTTTTTACATAGAAAACTAAAGGGAATGTAGGTATGAAACGAGTTTATTACCTATGAAAAGCTACCATCATCTATCGCTTCTAAGAAGCGAATAAAAGAAAACAAAGGATCGTTTGGCCGTCAGCCACTTTTAAGAAATGTCCGCCGCTTTTAAGAAGTGTGCATAAAAGAATCAACTCAGCGATCTTCGCTTCTTGAGTAAGCAAATCCAAGAAAATAAAGGATTGCTTGGGCTTCAGCAGCTTTTAAGAAGTGTCTTCCACTTTTAAGAAGCGTGCATAAGCGAATTAGCTCAACGATCGTCATTTTCTGAGTAAGTGAATCTAAGAAAACAAAGGATCGTTTGGGCGTCAGCCACTTTTAAGGAGCGTGCATAAACGAATCAGCTCAACGATCGTCACTTTTTGAGTAAGCAAATTCAAGAAAACAAATGATCATTTGGGCGTCAGCCACTTTTAAGAAGCATACATAAAAGAATAAGCTTAGCGATCATCATTTCTTGAGTAAGAAAATCCAAGAAAATAAAGGATCGTTTGGGTCGTCAGTCGCTTTTAAGAAGCGTACATAAACGAATCAACTCAGTGATCGGATCGTCGCTTCTTGAGTAAGCAAATAAAAGAAAACAAAAGATTATTTGGGCATCAGTCGCTTTTAAGAAGCGTGCATAAAAGAATCATCTCAGTGATCGTTGCTTCTTGAGTAAGCGAATAAAAGAAAATAAAGGATCATTTGGGCGTCAGTCGCTTTTAAGAAGCGTCAGTCGCTTTTCAAAAGCGTGCGTGCATAAAAGAATCAGCTCAGCGATTGTCACTCTCTAAGTAACCGAATAAAAGAAAACTAAGGATCGTTTGGGCGTCGGCCACTTTTAAAAAGTGTCTGTCGCTTTTAAAAAGCATCTGGCGCTTTTAAGTGGCATGCATAAAAGAATCAGCTCAACGATCAACGCTTCTTGAATAAGCGAATAAAAGAAAACAAAAGATTGTTCGGGTATACGAATCATTGTGTTAAACAATTAAAGAAGAAACCAAAAATAAGGATACAAAATGTCGATGATGAAACTAAACCTAGTGAGTCATGAGTAATGCATGTTGATTCAACACCTTTTCCACAACCATTTCTAGTTATCGATCTCAATATTATAGAGTAACCTAAATTTTTGTCAGTATCAATAAAAATGCTCAAAATTTGGAATTAATATGCAAGAATATATTTCTAGAATTCCAACGAATAGTTACCTTATCTGGGGGAATGACTGCCCACGGCTAAAAAATATATGAACATGAAGGGACATATAGCTCCCTTCATAAGTTTGTGATATCCGCAAGACATTTTTATGGTCAGTACTTTCAGAAGGAAATATTTAAGAGCTTCGCACAAAGTCCAAAGGCAACAAACAACTATAGTCATTCATATTTGAGAAAGGTAAGGGTCGTTAGCTGCCTCTAAACAAGTATGCATAATAAAGTGACCAATCGTTGAGATAAGGTTTGCTAGTAACCTCCAAGAAGACACGCAAATATACGTCGCTCCTAAGTAAAACGAAAGCAAACAAAATGTAACACCCCTTTCCCATATCCATCATTGAATATGAGACAGAGATGTCGCAAAACATTTGTAAAACCATAAAATATTTATAATTCGGCAAAAATTTTGTTTTATAAAGAAAATTATTACAATTTAACCTTTATTTAAAAATCTAATTAATTGTGTAAAGTTAAAACTTTATATTTTCGTCTTCAAATCAAGTTTAATTTCAGGCAGCAACTTATCAATTTAATTTGACTTTATATAATTAGCGAAACTGCCTAAAAACTGTATGATTTAAAATTTATCCAGATTCCAAATAAAATACGCTTTATATCAGAGCATGCATAACCTTTTAATAAACATGCCAACTAGTGAATATCAAACAACCTCAAATATTATATTATTGATATTGATGTACCTGATCTTGGTAGATGATGTCCACTAGTGCTCTTTACTCCCAACACTCCACTTTTCATACGCGTGAAATGGTCACACGCTAAGTATTCACTTAGTGAGGCAATAATTCGAATTCAAGTACAATTGTCATAATATCAATATCAGTATTAATAATTAACAATGCATATGATCACCTTATCATTACATGCTCATTAACATAAATAAATATGTAATATCATATATGTATGTTAAATTGATAAGATTAGATCTTACCAATATCGTTGCCATTTCTATCCGTAAGCTTTCAATGATTGCCAATACCTCCTTCCATTTCTATATGCAAGCTTTCAAGTTTATCTTCATGTTTCTTTTTTTATTCTTTTCAATTTATTTAGCCCAAGGTTTCAAATTAAGAAATTCTATGTACACGAGTCATCCCCATACCCAACCTTTCTTGAGTATGTATATTATTTGCACTCTACCGGGAGTGCTTAGCACCGAAGTGCTTCTGTATACTTACCGGAGTATACAATATATCCCTCATTGAGTTTTTATGAAATTACACCGAAGTGCTTAGCACCCGTAATAAGTCCGTATACTCAAACCATGCATGAGTATACTCCTCAATGAGTATTTATAAATTTTGCACTTTACTTGAAGTGCTTAGAATCTTTATACAGTTGTTTATGACTCTATGGCTAGCCAACTATACCTTTGAACCTCTATATCATACATTGGGCTTTATTTTATCATTTAAGTCATCAATGGCAACATATATCAATATATATCAACATTTAACAGTTCATAACCGAAATAACATTCATATTTTACTATCATCAATAACTAGTGATCAATGTATTTATTTTCAACCTTTGACATAAATATGTCAAATATATAATCAATGACATAAATATCATGCAATATATAAACCAGGTAGACTCATCGCAAGTCCTACCGGTGATGTATAAAACATCCACGTATCATGTTATGTATGCATTACACTCACCTGGGCCTTTTATTTATATGCCTCATTAAGTCTTCTTTAATATTTTTCTTCATTACCCCTCGAACCTCTCTTGATTCGAACTTAAACTTCATAAATCAAATAAAAGAAATATTTGTTATATTCCAATCTAACAATATCTTAGATGTACTATTAATATAATCACCCGAATATAACATTTATAAATGTTTTCCTTTCTTCCTTGTACTGTTCAAAACTTATTACGGTCATTAATGACCAATTTGAACATTCAACAACTATTCATGCTCTAAATGTTCCAATTCTTCTATTTCAAAATCATTAGAGTCATTTTCCATAAAGTTTCAAACTTTACTAATGTGACATTTTAGTCACTAATTTTACCAAGGTATTTGAATTTAAACTTAATTCAAGTAATCACCTATTACCAATAATTACAACACTTTCCCTTTTATTTTCCATTTGACCAAATTGGTTACTAAACTTTGGAAAGTTTGAAATTCTCCTATTTTAGTCCTTAATAAGCTTGAATCATCAATTTTAGCTCATTTTCATCTAAGCCACCATCAAAACAATAATTTCCAAATTAATCCTCTATTTCCCCATTCTTGCCAAAATGGTCATTTTTCATCATTTCAAGCCAATTTGATCACATTTTCAATAATTGCTCTTTAATCCTTCTTCAACAAAATAATTCCATAAACATCCTCTTAATTTTCTCAAATTTCCAAGTAGGTCCCTAGACTTTTCAAAATTTTCATTTTGGTCCAAAATGCTAAAATAAGCTTCCAACATCACAATTTAATCATTTTCACTACCAAAATAACTTTTAACAAATAAATCCTTAATTTCTTGGAAATACTAAAATGGTCCTTAACATTTCTAAAATATATAATTAGTCCTAAATTGTCAATTCAAGCTTGAAACATCATTTTCTATTCATCTCCACCATTAATTAAATTTTGACAATTTAATCCCAAATTTTTCTCAAATTTTTCGAATTAGTCCCTAAAGGGAATTTGACCTTCAAACATCAAAATTGAACTCCCATCATCAATATAATGCTTCAAACATCATAATCTAACCATTTTCACCGGTTATTCTCAAAACCCTAACAAATCCCTAATTTTCAAGATTAGGGTTTATAACTTTCAACATGAATTTAACTTGATTTCAAGCTTGAGTTCAACAATACTAAGCTTAATTCATCATCTACTACTTGAATTCCATAAATTTTCTAATTTCTCTCTCTTCAAACCCTAATCCAAAACTTCATAATTCCATGCAATTTTACTATCAAAACGTAGAGAATGAAGAGTAGATCACTTTACCTCAAACAACCTTGCTTGAATTCTTGATCAAATGCCTTGAATTTGACCTAGAAAATTTTTGAACTTTTTCCCCCATATTTTCTCTTTTGTTCGAAACACTAGGGAAGAAGATGAACTTTGTTCATCATTTTTTAACAATAAACCCAATATAAAATCATAAAATGCCACATGTCACTTTTAAAAATGAATTTAAAATTCATTTTTTATCTTTCCAAAAATAACCCTCTAACTAAATCAAATTTACAACTAGTTCATAATTGTGCCATCCCATTACATTTGAACTAGGTTGGTTCCAATCCAACTGGCCATCATCATTAAATAATCATAAAATATCATTTATGATTTTTGTTCGATCCAATTTCCTGATTTTCACCTTCTACGATTTTTCCTTTATCGAACTATCAACTCTAACTCGGGAATTACATATTTCCTTAATTTTATAAATAGATCCATACTTTCATACAAAATCCTCCACTTTAATAAAGTCAAACTTAGAAATTTGACTTGATCTGAAAATATCGATAATTACCCGAAATCTCTATCGGGTAACATCTTTCTTGAAAATCCTTCCTTAAGCATTTATAATAAACTTTTATAACATTCCTCTATCTTTTGATGAAATCTCATAATTATTCGATTCAATTCGGATATCCAAATTCCATTTAAACTTTGACTGTAATTTCCCAATAATAGAAACATCAGATCCAACCAAAGTCTTCACATTCGATCCACACCCTTAGGTGATCTATTTATTTATGAAATACAAACCCTTAACTTTTGGGAAATTACCGCTCTAGTCCCCAAAATTTTCCAAAGTTTATACTTTAGTCATGAAATTTCCAAAAATTACATTTTGGTCACTAACTTTTTAAACTTCAATTCCCATTCCAAATTTCCTTGGAATTGAAAAAAACTTTAATACCACCTTATTCAATTCACTATCTATCACATGAGACATTTAAACCTTAGAAATATCCTTTTCAAAACCCATAATTAGAGAAATCCTAACTTTTGCATTTTTGTCATTTTAGTCACTAAGTTAGCTTTTAAGCTAATATCTTAGTACTAAATGACCCTTAATTAACTTAGTAAATTTTAGGGTATCACACAAAAACAAACAAGCAAAGTGCGATGCAGCACCGTTTAGATATTTATTGCTATCAAACAAATCAACAAAAGGAGATAACACGTTGCTATCTATTCATTTTTGTAAATCGCAACACAACCAAACACAAGCAATTTGTCGATACTATAATTTTCTCCTCACAAAGTTCATCGTCACTCGGGGGCAAGAATTCACTTTCATCATTGATGTACGCAAACTCGTTTATTCGCTACAAACCAGCGATATGAAAAATATATACAATAAAATACATAATTTATTCCAAGGTATTATCTTCAAATTCATAAAAACTAAATTTAAAAAATAATCAGCGAAGAAGGCAAGTGTTCGCCATATTTTGTCAGTTTACAATCTTAACAACTTTCTAGATTCACTTTCTACCAGTTTTTCATCGCCAAAAGGCACATTCGGCTTGTCCCACACGATCATCCACTTATCCACATATCTAGCTTTGAGAGCATGTATATCTACAATAACTGCTCCAAGCTAGAAGTAACGGGAATACCGCATTGATTCCAAGATGTATGCAAATCTCCCTAGCGAACTCGCTGGAGATAACCACAAAACCCCTAGGCTAAAAGCGGACTTCTTAATATAGCTGACAGAGTACATGGAGATGACAAATGCCTCTCCTATTTTTGACTCCAAAAACTTATGCTTTGCACCAAGAGGAAAATGGTTAAATTCCAACGTGAATTAACCGCCTCAGCAATAATCCCTTTCATCGCTTGCTTCCTTTTAATGTAACAGCAAACGCCAATAGACAATAGTACTCGAAAAACCTTACAACCAAGATCTTCCAAATACATTATCTATTGGTCTTCCTTGCTATATATGGCTAATCATACTCTTCCAAATACTATTGTTTGTCGATCCAAGCAGCTTAAACGTCAAAACCAACACTCCCCCAGAATCTATGAGGAACGGTTTTTGCTCACCACTCTTTCTTATAAACATATTTTCTTATCCCCCTCAAAATGAAACAAGCAAAACCATAATAAAGGGAACATAAAAAAGCATTAACCACTCATAAAGCACGTTATGAAAATGCAGGCCTACGAACCCTTATTTATAGTAACCAATGGGAATGCCAAGCGACTATGTTTCACATTCTTAATCCGAAGGGCTGCAGATATGAGCACTTACTTTCCAGACCCCGAGATCTCGAGTGAATAGCTGAAATCAAACAAATTTCAAACTTTCCATCAATAATTGAGCAGGTAGGCGCATGCACCTGTCAGAAGTTTTTATTATCATGATGTATTTTGAATAGTCTGAATCATCGCGACAACCCAATAGATACCAAGCACAAAAACTAAACAAATAAGGAATAAGCAAAGAAACAACACGTATCATCTTATTTCTTAAGTTATCCTTGATTGGCATAATTTTCTTCAATACCAATCCCTCTATACAAAGGAACATGTGAATGGATATGATCTTCCCAAAAGTAACACACACCATTTCACTATGTTAACTCAACTAACAATAAAGACATATATATGTAAGTAGGGCAGTCATAAAGCAAAGTGATTGGCTTACATAAACAGTAGCGATTACATACACTAAACCGCGCAACATTTGTAGACCAACAAAACTAAACAAAAGGAATAAAGTAAGACATCACGAGCTGCGAAGATATTGAAAGCACAAAACAATTCCAAGCTCCTCAAGCGACCTTAGTCCTCTTATAATTTGCCTTAAAATTTATTGTGCAAAAGGAAAATTACGCAGAACATTCTCTTAAAAACTAATAACAAGAAATATTCAACTAATTGCAGTACATGAAGACAATATCTCCACCACTTAATATAACCATCCCAATAAAAAATAACAGCTAAGCATACGAAAAGGGAATTTTTGTCATATTTGCAGCAAAATTAAGTTAGAAACAACATCCCATAAGAAGCTCACAGTGCTTCATGACAACATTAAAATGCATTGCAAACTTAGAAAATAGCAAAATATATAAAACAATCTTCAAAACAACTTACCTCATGTGGAAAGTAAAATAAATAACAATGATAGTTATACATCTCTATTTTCGTCATTTAAAACACCATCACCATCTAGTTTATATGCAATACCGCCGCGACCATCCAAAGAAGAAACTGCAACTGAACCTAAGGTAGAAAAGACCAATTTATCTATATACTTCGTAATAAAGTCTTCCCAAGAAGGCCCGACGAGATTTCTCATGTCGAAATCCTCAGTTACTTCACAAAGGACGTCAAAATTCACATCCTTAACATCTAAAGGTCCACGTGCCAGATAAAAACTAAGAATATCAGCATCTCAAGATTTTTCCATTCCTTCAATCATTAAAGCAAAGGTGGCATTTGCAGCTACCTTGACCTTCTCCGCTATATCGACATCACGAGTAGCCTTTAGCACCATAATCTCATTCTTGTACGATTTTTTAAGCTTGATTACTTTCTCGTGAAGTTTGCAAAATTCTTATTCATAGTATTTTTGGCCTCTTCCAAATCCTCTTTGAGACCCTAAATCTCACATTTGAAACTCTACTTCTTAGTTGCGAGTAGCTTATTTTTAATCCTTAGAACGCGATCAACCTCAATATCTTCTTGGAAATTTCCTCTATATGCCTCATGTGTAATTCTTCCAACCGCACCCCGACATCCGTTTCATATTTTTCCTTCAACTCCTTTAAATGGCTAGTATATTCTTCCACCTGCGACCACAACCGCTTATTTTCCTCAAGAACACCAACGTAGTTCTCCACTCGTGAGCGAAGCCTTGAATTTTCTTTAACAAGAGTCTCTGTGTTACTCTCTATGTTAAACTGAACACAACCAAGTTCTTGGATAAGACTCCAACCCTCATCAACAGAACTCCTAATACTACCGCAGGATTTTGAAGCACTAGGACTATCCGAATACAAGTTGAATAATCATTTAGAAGTAGATTCGAGATGAAACTAATTCTCTATCTCCGGATATCTACTCCAAGGATAGAACACACTCCATGGAGCCAAAGGCCTGTAACCCACACTAGAGGGAACATCAACACATAGTGCCACAGAGGGGTTTATCACAACACCTGAAAGTGACACAACATGTATAACTACAGGGGATTTATCGTCAGTACGACATGAACAACGATGGAATCTGTAGCACTCACATCTACACAAGACCAATTGAACTAAAACATATCAGAAAAATTAGGCAGCCAAATTATTAAATTAAAACTCAAGCTAGCAACACATCACCTGTGGCACCTGAGGCTACACGACAAGTAGGCGGGACATCAGCCAAGCTGACGGAAGCACTGGTCCCAACAACACCACTTGTCATTATCTTAGAAGAATTGCCAAGCTCCGATAAAAAGGGTGAAATAGCACAACTTAACTCAGATGAACCTCTAATAATTCCAACATTACACGCTAGCCTTTTCCCTAACATTTTCTTTTTATCATCCAAAAGGCGCCTCCTTGAGCTATAAGCCCTTATTCGTCTTGCCACATTTCCCGTACAGCCTCAACAACATCCACTAAACCTCTATTAGAGACGTTTTGGGCACCTGACGAAACCTTCAATTAGTGAACAATAGACACTACACCTACTAAGGACGATGCTATAGTGGTTGAAGTTAACACACAGGGCACACTTATTTTTACATTCCTAACAGTATCTTGGCTCACCATCCCCATCAGCCCTTGTGAACTTAATGGAGTATTAATCGGCGTAGTCAACGACGTCTCCTACACATCAATCCTAACTCCTAATTCGTTACCTACTATTTGCAATAGAGGAATCGATGCCTCTACAAGACACGTAAAAATAATAAAGAATACAAACAATAATAATAATAGAAATATATCACTAATGAATGAAAGTACGCATGCAGTCAATTCCTTTCTCAAAGGCTATAACCAACTGATACCTACATTCATCCGCCTATTTGACCTATATTTTAAAGGAGGACAACTTCCTTTATATTTCGAGTCAGATGTGATAAGCGAGCTGGAAACCACACATTTTTTACCTCCTTCACCACGACATAACTAGGTATGCCAACGTTAATACCACCCCTTAGAGCGATAGAAACGGCTTCCCCACTAGCCCCTCTCGAGGGGGCATCCTTTTCTCGATACCTCTAAGGGCGCGTAAAAATATAGTATACTCAAGAAAGAAATTTTTTGTTTTGTCACCATCACCCAGAAGAATCCTCGTTGCTCGCCCGTTACCCTCTTTACCAAAGGGCCACGCTTTCACGCAAGTAGGCACGTTCGCCAAAGAGCCATCTAGAAATGCATCAAAATCTATTTTGTCCCAACCGTCGGGACTTTTCTCCTCTAGACAATGCACCGAGATATTTCTGAGGGTGCATACTTTTTTGAAAAGAGATAATGGATCACCTTTTAGTCTTCTAAGGAATTTTACCTCAGCAATCGACATTTTTCTCGCATCAGGTAGTGAAACCTTATCCTTAGCCAATGATGCCATGTAACGGGAAATGGAAACTTTTCTCCTCTAGACAATGCCATGTAACACATCAATAGAAGGTTTGTCCCCATGAATTTTAAAATTCAAGAAGTACGTCACAAAGGTCCATCAACTACTCCCACTTAGCTGACCTGGTGCAATATCGAACCAATTTAGCCACTTTACAAAGAAATGATCTAGTGGTAAACGAAACGCAGCCTCAAAAGCAAAAAAAGAGGAATCAAACACCACGACCTTCCCTCATCGGAACATGCGCTCAGGCGAAAGACCCCATTTGGCATACTGAACTGATATGAAAATGATTAACAACAAGAATACCTCGGCACTCTAATATTTTCAACAACACATCAGGCTCGGTCGTACAACAAAACTCGTCACTCACTACCACAGATGAATCGACCATTGCAATAAAAACAATTGTCTTTTTTTCATCCACAAGACGAAATAAAACAAGATAAACCTAAAAAATATCGATAAAGTATATTTATAGTAAGGAACCGTTCTTACTCAATACGTTTCATAAATACGAAGGTTTGTCATATAGTAAGGAACCTGTTTATTACCGCGATCCACTACGTGACGTTTCGTATAAACCTTTGCAATTTTTACACAACGATTTCTTTCCATAGTAATAATAAAACTATTACTACTAAAACTCACAATTGAACAAGGCCTCCTCAGCTTCCTTAGGCTCGCCAAGGTCACTTTATAACCTTCCCTCACCCGCGGGGCAATTGTTAGTACCTACAAATACCCACCGCCATGAGTCAAAGCCACACAACCAATAACGAGAAAACGAGGTTGCGAACAGTATCATACGAAGGCTCCGTGATGTATGGCGAACATGAGATCGCAAACAACACCCTGCCCAGTGATCCTGTAACAACTTAATGAGATCGCTGCGAGTGACAATATGAACCTACGACATCTAATCATACCCTATCCAATCAACACACCACAATTACCTGGTCGTGACACCTGTCCCATTGGTATAAATAGGACATGCAATGAGAAGAACAAGGCATCCTAAACCAGAGAAGTATCACAAATCACTATAAAAATAGTAACAAACACATTCCTACAAAGGACCACCATCCAAACCTCCATCGGACCATCGTCTCTGACCTTTGTTGACTTTGACAATCAACAAGGTCTAGTGTCATATATCATTAGATCAACTGACTGTTTGTTTCATCCCACTTTTCTAATGTTATTATTTTATCCCAAATTGTTGCCATTATTAACCATTTCTATTGAAGTGTTGTCCTGATTTCCCCTAAAACTAGTTTCAATTGAATAGTAAAGGGTAACTTTTTTAAAGAGTTTGGTTGTGGAATTTTTTTCTCCATATTTGGATATCCTAAAATTTAACCCTAAACCTTAATTCTTAAAATCTAAAACCATAACTCTTAAACACTAAATAGGACACCAAAATATCTTAGAACCTTGTTTATGAATAAAATTCTAGCCTTAGTGGATGAAATATTTTCACTTTTAAAATTCCTCTTTAATAACTTAATCTAATAAAAATACATGTTAGTTATAACCCCTTGACACGACTTAGACATTATTACTGAATTCCGAAGGTCACAATTAAAATTTCTCCCTCAAATAACTTGTTTCAAAATTAAATATACCAAAATAAAAATAATTGATAATAAAATACCTCAAACCTCATTAATATCAAAATGCTCGTTTAATAATAAGACAAAATGTTCTTAATAAATATTCGAAATGAATGTTGTAAAATAAATTCCAAAAATCAATGCTCCCAAATCCAAATTCTTAAAAAAATACATCAAAATATCAAATCATAAATAATAAAGAACTAGTCTAAAAAAATAGTATAAATTCATATTGAAAATAATCAATGCATAAAGCAAGTGATCCTCCAAATACCAAACCGCCTAATGTCCAAGTAAATATGTATAAGGAACTAAAGGGGTAGGCTAAAGAGTCTAGTGTGTCTCTAAAGTGCAAAAAAAAATCACAGTCACAGAAACACAATAATTTCACTAAAGTCTTTAAATTCTCAAATCATAATTCACAACGAAAAAACTTTGTTTTTATAAAGCACAATGCAATGTACCCAAACTACGTTGCACCAAAAGAAGATGAAGGTTCCCAAAATTCCTACATCCATCAATCACAGTGTAGTATATACCAACCAAGTAACGCCCTAAACCCAACGTCATATTTGGCCCTCAAGCCCAACCTATAGATAAAGTTTTTGCAACTAGATTTAGCCCAAACCAAACTCATTTCCGTAAATCCAACAACGTTTTGGAAAAGAACAATACAAAAGGATTAAATAGTTTATATGAAAGCTCCAATTTAAAAAAAAGATAATTTAAAATCATTCAACATAATCAAATAAATCCAAAATAGAGTTACATACATAAATCAAGAGTCTTATGAATACATTGCCCGACAAGTCTAAGTATTGTACTCTTGGTCACATCGATGAGCTAAAGTCCTACTCCGATGGGCTACTTCAAAGCAACTTAGCCACCTAAAAACCTGTGCACGGAAACAACGATTCTGAATGTTGAGCTCATAAAACTTAGTGGATACACCTTTACTTTATCATGCTTCACGCAAATCATAAGTAGAAGCATGTAGTAAGAAATATGACTTGACATGTAAACAAGTATGATGTTACCACAATATACATACATAGCATGGCATTAAACATCTCAACAATCATATCCACAAACCTAAAGCGAGACCCGAGGCCACTCAACATCAGGAACATACGATTTATACTTTAAATCCCCCATTGAGTATCTTTAAATGAGACTCGAGCCACACAACGTTGGGAACATATATTTGGGAACATAACTTACCATGGTGTTGCAACACTCTCACTGGGTATTTGGATCCTACCAAACAAGTGCCCACACTGTACGTAACAACATTACATAACCATATCATTCTATGGTTTCTACCAACATATAAGCCACACAAGGAATTTACTAAGTTGTTAAGTTTTATGCTCGAGTATAAGGTGATTTCTCAGTTTTAAAATTTTACAACTCATTTTACGCCGTTAGGGGTCTATTGGATCGAACAATATAATTTTTTAGCCTTCCGGGTGAAAGTCAACATTTTTGGGCAAATTGCCCAGTGGGTACCGATAAAGGCCTTTGTGTACCAATACGAGTACCCTATAGGTATCGGTACTCACATGTGCATCGATATAATTTGAGCTCGCTAGAATTTATTAAATCTATAGCGTATTGATACAGGTCGACCCGTACAAATACCACATTACATAGCGTACCCCTCTATCAGTTCATCCAATACAATAGTGTTCTTTAAACCCAGAACACTAGGGTATCGGTACCGTTTCCCCGCATACTGATACCGAAGCCCCGAAATGGCTTCCTAGGTTCAGAAAATCACTTTCCAAGCCCTCAAAACACAACATTTAGCTTTTAATGTAACATTCTTGACCCGAATGTCTCATTTAGGCCTCAAGCCCAACCCATTACCATAAACTTTCAACCAAGTTTAGCCCAAATCACATTTATTTCATAAATTCCAATAAGTTCAAGTGTTTAAATAATAGATAAAAAATTCAAAACGTTACATGATAGCTTCATTTAAAAATACATAATTAAAGTATTCGACTCATGATTTAAAATCTAAAAAATAAGAGTTACAATACAATATGGGGTCCTACGAATACATAGCCCAAATAATCTAAGTGATGTACTTGGACAATAAATCGATGTTGAAGTCCTACTTTGATGGTGCTCCAACGATGCACGTCAACCTACTAACCTACACACGAAAATGAGCTAAAGAAGTTTAGTGGATACACTTCCACTCAATCATGCTTCATGCAAATAATAAATATGAGAATGCAGCTAAAGATGATAACATGGCAATAACAACATATAAATATGGCACTACCTCTAGCCGCCTAAACAATAACCACATCAAGTAAACATAGGCTTTACATAGCATATAAACAATATTCCACAATATAGGAGTAAGGCTCGCGTCTACTAAGCATCGAGATCATACACTCTGAGTGAGGCCCACGTCCACTAAGCATCAGAATCCTACACCCATGCTCAAAATCTCTCATTAAGCATCTTCGAATGAGGCCCGCATCCACTAAGCATTAAGATCTTACATTCAGAAATCTTTAACCAAGGTGTTGCAACACACACACAGTCTTTCACTGGTATCTGGATCCCAGCAATCAAGTGCCCACATTGTACATAACAACATCTCATAACCATTCCATCATATGGTTTCTACCAACATATAAGTCACACAAGACTTTTACCAAGTTCTTACATTTTATGCTCGAGAATAAGGAGATTTCTCAGTTTCTCAGTTTCTCAGTTTTACCACTCATTTTAGGCTATTAAAGGTCCACTAGATCGAACAATACAATTTTTTAACCTTTTGGGCGAAATTTGATATTTTTGGGCAGATTGCCCAGTGGGTACCGGTACAGGTCCTCGCATATCGATATAGGTACCCTTTGGGTACCAGTACTCATAGCATACCGATACGAAATTGGCTCACTAGAATTTTCCAAAGCCTTAGCTTACTGATATGGTTTAACCTGTACTGATACCTATTTACTTGGCGTAGCAATACAAATTAAACACCGTAATGGTACCCCTATCTGTGTTCATCTAATGAAACCGTTTCTTCAAACCCATAACACTAGGGTATCGGTACTGCCTCCCCACGTACCGATACCGAAGCCCAAAAATGGCTTCCTAGGCTCGGGAAATCACTTTTTAAGCCCTTAAAACACAACCCTTAATCCTTAAACATAAGCCTACATCTTATGAAAGTGTTTAAGGTGGTTTACTATTGATTTTACAAGTTATTAACATGAAATTTAGGTTTTACAATTAAAGGGAATCTTAAGCATTCAAGCAACCCAATCATCAACCAAGCAACAAGGCTATCAAATTTATGATTTTTAGGAGCACAAAGGAGTTAGTAGTATACTAAACTTGATCCTACAACTGAGAATGAAGCTCCTAGCCCAAGCTTCAAGTTTTCTTCTTTCCTTGCTCCTTAGAATAGTTTCTAAGTTCTTTTACTACAAGAAAATGTTGTAAGACAAGTTACAACATTGCTGGATACTTAGGATATAGAAAAAGGAAGAATCAGTCAACAAGAAATATAGTTAAATCTCCCATTCTAGTTCTTTCTCTCCAACCCCCACCAACACCTATTTTTCCAGCCTCCACCAAAACCAGCCATTCTTACCTTGACAAATAGATCCTTCAATGATGATTAACCTTCCCTCAACAATAAATTCGAGATTCACACTTCTAAACTCAAAGAATCAAACTTTGCTTACATGAACAAGTTGAGGGAATGGAATAGTTGAGGAAAAAAGACAAGGGAGACAAAGGATGATATCTTCCATACTTTTTTTGTAGAGAACATAAAGGCTCTTAACTTTCCCCTTAAAAATAAGGTAAAATTACTATTTTGTCCTTTATTCTCCATTCCAACACATTTCCAAGCCCAAAACTCGAGCCCAATAATAAAAACAAGCCCACTAAGTCCCTCAAAGGCCCAAGCTCTCGACCCAAATGTGAAGCCCAGGATTCGGGTTAAACCCACCCTCAGATTCTAAAATCTGATCTTTATACTTAAACTCAAACCTAAATCTTATGGAAGTTATTAGGGTGGTTTACTATCATTTTTATGAGTTATTAACACAAAATCAGAGTTTTGTCATTAATAACCATACTCAAGCATTCAAACACCCAAATCATCAAAACAAGCATACAAAGCATCATCCTTAGGATATGCATGAAACAAAAGTAGTTAGAAGTGTACTAACTTTCTTCCAACAGCTGAAAATAGAGTCTCTTTTTCACCAAACCCTCAAGCCTTTTTTTTTTCTTGGTCTTTGGAGTACTCTCCAACCTCCTTAACTATAAACCAAATGTTGTAAAACGAGTTACAACATTTATAGAAGGCATAAAGATGAATTTACCAACTGTAACACCCGAATTTTAAGCGAGTTTAATAATTAAATAAACAAACAAACAAACAAACAAACAAATAAATAGTAAAAACAAATCCAATATTATAATAGCCTAAATAAATAAATAATAGTCCACAGTCCATTTACATATCCATTACAAAAGCCTGCAAGCTCAAATTTTACAACCAAAAGCCTATTTTCGGATATCTAAAATAAGCCCAAACATTGTTCCCGCCCAAATATATACCAAAGAAGCCCAAGAAACACAGTGTGTTTTCTTTGCCCGCCAAAATAGACACATGGAATTCTACCATTGGCCCATTTAGGGTTCACTTAGATTGAAGTTCTTCCCCTCGCTAGCTGCCAACAGCTTATTAGCTCCTAACGTCAACACTAACTCTACTATAAATAGGGAGAGAGAAATTAAATACAGACAATAATGAACAGTGTAATGATTACCAATTATTACTATAATAATTAAAGAGAGAGAGAAATTCAGAAAGTCTCACCCGAGATACCAAAAGTTGCCGGAAGTCTAAAGAGTCATCGGAGAAGCCGAACGGATTGCTATCGAAATCTATTTCACCTCGCCGCGAAGGTAAAAATAATCCTTCGTTCCTTATTTTTCTGCATCAAAACATCAAAGTGTTATAGTTTAATAATAATAAAGAATAATAGCAAAATAAAGAAACCTAAATACTTATCTAATCTGAAGTTTCGGTAGGTGAGGATTTAGTTTAGTCAGACTTGAAAATGAGTGATGAGGGTTCGGGTAGGTAGTTTAGGTGGGGAAGATGGGAGATTCTGTTTAGATCTAAGTTTAGGAGGGAAAATTAGAGAAAAAATAGAGGTTTTTGGGTATTTTAGGGCTCTAGCACGGCGGCCAAAAATTGCCTCGCGGTGGCCTGCCGAAACCAGATAGTGGCCGGAGCAAGGTTAGGGGTGATCGAAAATTTTGGTGGTGGTCGAAGGTATAAGGTCAATCAGAGAAGATGACCGGGATGGTCACCGGAATAGTCGGCGTCGCCCTCGGCGGCCGGTGAACATGTTAAGTAACTAGGGTAGGGCGGACCTAGATCTAGTGGTGGTGGCTAAGGCGGAGCTAAGTTAGAATTTTAGGGTTTATATGGTTTGGGAAAGAACATCTAAGGATATGAGAAAGTTTTTGGGTTTTAATCTTGGGAAACAGATTTGAGGGTATGATTTTGTGTTTTTAGAGATCAAATAGGGGATTTGTGAAGAACAGAAGATGAACTTATTATAAAATGGAGGTTTGATCGAGGAGTGACACGAAAAAGTTTGTTTTGGGTTTTTATGGTGGATCGAATAGGGAATTTTGGTTGAATATGGGAAGAACATGAGGAAGAACAGGGGTTTAGATCCATTTTAGGATAGATTTTCTGGGTTTTAAGTGTTTGTAGTTGAGAGGATTTAGAGTGAGAGAGAGAAAATAGAATTGAAGAGAGAGTGAGTGGTTATGAAGAATAGCCAAGTTGGCTCGGGTGGGGGGCTTTCATAGACTAGTTGAATGGTATTATTTTGGGGCCGGGTCAATTCAACCCGCGTACTAGTAATCGGGTCAGGTTTGACTCGCGCACTGCTATTCGGATGCCATTTGGTTTTTACACAAACCTTTGTTTTTTTCTCAATTTAGTCCAATTTCCCTCTAATTTAGTCCTCTTATTAATAAATTGGGCCTTATGTTTCAATTTGCTCTCAATTTGGCCATTATTTATTTGTTTTATTTAATTAAATGCAATTAATTTATAAGTTTGAATGCATGATTTAAATCAAGCATATAGTAATTAAATGTATATTAAATATAACTTTAAAATCCAAATTTGGATGATGTTCCATTGTTTACAATGGGGTGTTATCACAACATGGATTTTAATAAATTATATTTAATATATATATATTACACTTATAATTGAATATTAACTTAGTCCTTTAATTGAAATTGAATAATTAATTAGGATACATTGTAGTTAAATAAATGTATATTAAATAAAATCTTTGAGGCCCAAATTTGGATGGTGTTCCATTGTAGAATCTTTAAGAATAAAACAGATTAAATGTCAAGAACCACCTCATACAATTGTGATTCTCAAATGGCAAACATGTTTCTTGTTTTTTTCGCATCCTTTCCAAACATATATTATTATTTTTCTTGCAGGTCTTCAACTATTAACTGTATGAATGATTCTGAACCCGATCACAAATTAGATTTTGAGCAGCCAGAGTGTTCAATGGAAGTCAATGAGGTCGAAGATGATACAGAATGTGAAGTCCCTGACGAATTACTGAGGTTGGTAGAAAAAGAAGATAAGCAGATCTTACCTTACAAAGAAGAGAAAAAAGTTTTGAATCTGCGCACAGAAGAAGTTAAAAAGGAGGTGAAGATTGGTGCTGCTTTCTCGCCAGAGATAAAACAAAAGTTGGTTGATCTGTTGTGAGAGTTTAAAGATGTCTTTTCCTGGTTTTATCAAGATATGCCAGGACTGGATACAAATATAGTGGTGCATAAATTGCCAATAGGGTCAGAATGTAAGCCGGTTCAGCAAAAGCTTAGAAGATTGAGACCGAAAATTATGTTGAAAATCAAAGATGAGGTACAAAAGCAGATTGATGCTGGTTTTCTAAATGTGGCACAATATCCAGAATGGGTGATTAATATAGTCCCAGTGCCGAAGAAAGATGAAAAAGTGCGCATGTGCATTGATTACAGACATTTGAATAGAGCGAGTCCAAAAGATAATTTCCTTCAACCTCACATAGATATTATGGTATACAATACATCAGTACATTCATGGATGGTTTCTCGAGATATAATCAGATAAAGATGGACCAGGAGACATGGACAAAACGACATTCATAACCTTGTGGGGAACATATTGTTACAAGGTAATGCCTTTTAGACTAAAGAATGCTGGGGCAACATACCAGCGAGCCATGGTGACTCTTTTCCATGACATGATGCATAAAAAATTGAACTGTATGTGGACGACATGATTGCCAAGTCTCAGACTAAAGGGGAACATATTCAGAATCTGAGGAAGTTGTTTCAAAGATTGAGGAAGTACCAGTTGAAACTCAATCCGAATAAATGCACTTTTGGAGTTACATCTGGTAAGCTCCTAGGCTTTGTGGTTAGTAGAAGAGGAATTGAAATTGATCTAGACAAGGTGAAAGCGATTTAGAATCTGTAGCCACCTTGTTCACAAAAAGAAGTCTGAGGCTTCCTAGGAAGATTGAATTATATTTCTCGGTTTATTTCTCAATTGACCGATAAATGTGATCTAATCTTCAAGCTGCTTCAAAAGAATAATTCAAGTGAATGTGATGAAGAATGTCAGGAAACATTTGACAAGATAAAAAAATATCTAATAAATGCTCCAATCTGGTAGCACTAGTTCCAGATAGACCATTGATTCTCTACCTGATTGTTCATGAGAATTTGATGGGGTGTGTGCTGGGGCAACATGATGATACAGGAAAGAAAGAACCATCTATTACTTGAGCAAAAAGTTCACAGAGTGTGAAGTACAGTACCCACCAATTCAAAAGTTATGTTATGCCTTGGTCTGGGTAACTCGTAGACTTAGACAATACATGTTATACCACATTACTTGGTTGATATCCCGTCTAGATCCATTGAAGTTTTTAATGGAAGCACCAGCTTTGAATGGAAGATTGGCTCGATGGCAAATGTTGTTATCAAAATTTGATATTGTGTATGTAAATCAGAAAGCAATAAAAGGAAGTGTAATAGCAGATTTCTTGGCTAGTCGCTCTTCTGAAGGTTATGAGTCCATGAACTTTGATTTTCCATATGAGGATGTGATGAATATCTCTATGGAGGAAAATGGAAGTACAGAGAAAGATGCTTGGAAATTATACTATGACAAAGTAGTTAATGCCCTGGGACTTGGGATTGGAGCATTGTTGATCTCCCCAGATAATACACATTATCCTTTCACAAGTAAACTAGAATTTTTGTGCACTAACAACATGGTAGAATATGAAGCTTGTGTTATGGGTATGCGAGCTGCCATTGAAAGGAAAATAGAGATTTTGAAGGTATATGAAGACTCTGCATTGGTGATTTACCAACTTCATGGAGAATATGAAACAAAGGATGCAAAGTTGATTGAATATCGAAAATTGATCATTGAGTTGATGAAAGAGTTCAAAGAAATCACTTTCATTTACCTTCCCAGAGAAGATAATCAAATGCCTGATGCATTAGCTACACTGGCTTTAGTATTTTTAGCAAACAAACCAAAAGATATGGTGTCTATTCAGATGCAGAGTTACGAGACCTATGCTCACTGTTATAGTATAGAAGAAGAGGCAGATGGAAACCTATGATATTATGATATTCTATAGTATATTAAACTTCAGACTTATCCTAGAGAGGCAAATAACACTAATAAAAAGACAATCAGGAGAATGGTTGCAGGATATGTGCTTGATGGTGAAATGTCACAAGTGCAAGATATACACAGACAAAATTAATTCTCCACCAGTACCTATTCATACAATGAATTCACCATGGCCTTTTGCAGTCTGGGCATGGATGTCATCGGTCAGATTTATCCCAAAGCTTCTAATGGACATCGCTTTATCCTTGTGGCCATTGATTATTTTACCAAGTGGGTGGAATCAGCCTCCTATGCCAATATCACCAGATCAACAGTCTGTAAGTTCTTGAAGAAACAGATCATTTGTCGCTATAGATTACCTGAAAGAATTATTACTGATAATACCACTAATTTCAATAATAAGGTGGTGACAGAGGTATGTGAGCAGTTCAAAATTATGCATCACAATTCTGTAGCTTATCGTCCAAAGATGAATGGTGCACTAGAGGCAGCAAATAAGAATATTAAGAAAATCATAGCAAAGACGGCAGATACTTACAAAGATTGGCATGAAAAGTTACATTTGCCTTGTTTTCATATCAAACTTCAATGCAAACTTCTACTGCGGCAACGCCGTATTCTCTGGTTTACGGAATGGAGGCACTATTACCAATCGAGGTCAAAATTTTGTCTCTTCGAGTTTTGTCTGAAGTGAAATTGGATGAAACAGAATGGGCACATGCTCGGTATGATCAGTTAAATCTTATCAAAGAAAAAGGTTGAAAGCCATATGTTATAGTCAAATGTACCATAAGAGAATGATGCAGGCTTATGATAAGAAGGTTAGGCCTAGAGAATTCCGAGAGGGTGATCTAGTGCTAAAAAAGATCTTGCCAATACATCGAGATTTCCGTGAGAAATGGATGCCTAATTGGGAGAGACCTTATATTGTCAAAAAGGCCTTCTCTAGAGGAGCGTTGATTTTAATTGAAATTGATGGTGAAGAGTTGCACAAGTCGGTGAAATCCGATTCAGTTAAAAAATATTACGTTTGAAGAATAAAAAAGAGATAAAAAAGGAAAAATAAAAAGTAGAGTGAAAACCCTAAAAGGGCACTTCATAAAATAGAATACCTTAGGTGAAAACCCAAAAGGGCACCAAAGATTGAAAAATAGAAGAAAGAAAGAAAATTGGGGTTCAAGATGAAAACTCGCAAAGAGCGTCTTAAAACCAAAGGAGGATTTGAGTTAAAAAGTCGTAAAAGATACCCGGTATTTTGGAAAGGATTTCACATCTGTAAACATCTTGACAACGTTGAAGTCTGCTGGAAAGAGCTAAAGTTCAAAGCTACATCTAATCGAAAGGGTTGCTGAATCCTTCATACTATGGATACCGAAAGATTTGACCTTGTTTCTTGTTTTGGTTGTTTCAGTTTGCCATGACTCTTTCAAAATCTATTATATTCCTATTGATAAGCCTCAATAAAACTCATGAATTCTTTTTCGAGCTTTCTGTTATTATTTCCAAAGCATCATGAAAGTAGATTAGCATAATTCATGAAAAAACAGATAATTTCTTGGTATTACTGTGTTTTAAAGAATGCAGGTGAACCTTTGCACTCTAGGATATTGAAAAGGAGTGTATAAAGAGAAGATTGAGTAGAATGTTGTGCCAGCAGAAATGAAGATGAAAGAAATAAAGAAATCCCTGAATCAAGCAGCAATTGAATAAATTAAGGTGACAAAAAATGAACAAGAGAAAATTGTGAAAAATAAGGTGAAAACTCGAAAGGGCGCCAAAAGAAAAAGAAGAAAAAAAAGAGAGAAAGAAAAGAAAAGAAAAAAGAAACAACAGCAAAAAAAGGTGAAAACCCGAAAGGGCGCCTAAAAAGGCCAAAGTGAAAACCCAAAAGGGCGCTTGGAGAAAAGTAACCTAAAGTGAAAACCTGAAATGGCGCTTTAGAGCACAGGACTAGAAACACAGAAAGTGGTTTTGAAGGCTAGTTTGGAATATGAGATAAAGTGTCAACGTATGTCGAGAATCAGTGAAGAAGCATAACTAGATGGAGCCAGATTAGTTACCAAAAAAGTGGAAGCTGTTTTTCGATTCCTAATGGATCATTGTCCATGCATCATACGTAGAAATTAGGGTTATACTAACCCTCATCAAAGCATTTTAATCTGTTTTGAATAAAGAGCTCGTAATGAGAAGAGTTCGTTTTAGAGTTCATAATGAGAAGAGCTCGCCTAGCAAAGAATGAAGAGCTCCTCATGAAAAGAGTTCATTCCAGAGTTCCTAATGAGAAGAATTGACCCAGCAAAGAATGAAGAGCTCCTAATGAGAAGAGTTCATTTAGAGTTCTTAATGAGAAGACTTCGCTCAACAACGAATGAAGAGCTCTTAATGAGAAGAGTTAGTCCTAGAGTTCCTAATGAGAAGAACTCGCCTAGTGAAGAAGGAAGAGCTCCTAATGAGAAGAGTTCGCCCTTTTAAAGAGTGAGGAAGTTCCTAATGAGAAGAGCTTGCTTATTCGGTGCCTTACAAAAATATGGATCAGTAAAGAGTGAGGAATGAAGAATTTCATAATGAGAATAACAACTTCAAACCTCAGAAAGTAAAAGATTTCAAAGAGAAATATCAGATTTTAGAAGATGAAGAATTTCATAATGAGAAGAACAGCTTCAGACTCTATGATTCGGTAGAAGATTGAAGAATTTCATAATCAGAAGAACAACCTCAAACTTCAGCTGTTTAGAGGATGGTCTGTGAGTTCGAACAAAATTTGGGTATTTTCAATCTTTACCATATTCTTGTTCCACAATAATGGGCAAAGAGGGGCAGCTGTAACACCCGAATTTTGACCGGGCTTAATAATTAAATAAATAAACAAATAAATAAATAGTAAAAATAATTCCAGTATTATAATAGCCCAAATAAATAAATAATAGTCCACAGTCCATTTACATATCCATTACAAAAACCTACAAGCTCAAATTTTACAACCAAAAGCATATTTTCGGATATCTAAAATAAGCCCAAACATTGTTCCCGCCCAAATATATACTAAAAAAGCCCAAGAAACACAATGTGTTTTCTTTGCCAGCCAAAATGGTCACATGGAATTCTGCCATTGGCCCGTTTAGGATTCACTCGGACTGAAGTTCTTTCCCTCGTCAGCTGTCAACAGCTTATTAGCTCCTAATGTCACCGCTGACCCTGTTATAAATAGGGAGAGATAAATTAAATGCAGATATTAATGAACAGTGTAATGATTACCAATTATTACTCTAATAATTAAAGAGAGAAAGGAATTCAGAGAGCCTCACCTGAGATACCAGAGATCGCTAGAAGTCTGAAGAGTCGTCGGAGAAGCCGAACGGATTGCTATCGAAATCTATTTCACCTTGCCGCGAAGGTAAAAATCATCGTTCGTTCCTTATTTTTCTGCATCAAAACATCAAAGTGTTAGAGTTTAATAATAATAAAGAACAGTATCAAAATAAAGAAAACCTAAATACTTATCTAATCTGAAGTTTCGGCCGGTGAGGATTTAGTTAGTCGGAGTTGAAAATGAGTGATGAAGGTTCGGGTAGGTAGTTTAGGTGGGGAAGAAGGGAGATCCTATTAAATTGGGTGTTAGATCTAAGTTTAGGTGGGAAAATCATAAAAAATGGAGGTTTTTGGGTATTTTAGGGATTTAGCATGGTGGCCGAAAATCACCTCGCGGCTGTCGGCTGAAACTAAATGATGGTCGAAGCAAGGTTAGGGGTGATTGAAGATTTTGGTGGTGGTTGAAGGTATAAGGTCAGTCGGAGAAGATGGCCGGGGATGGTCACTGGAATAGTCGGTGTCGCCCTCGGTGGCCGGCGAACAGGTTAAGTAACTAGGGTAGGGCGGATCTAGATCTAGTGGTGGTGACTAAGGCTGAGCTAAGTCTAAATTTTAGGGTTTATATGGTTTGGGGAAGAACAATTAAGGATATGAGAAAGTTTTTGGGGTTTTGATCTTGAGAAACATATTTGAGGGCATGATTTTGTGTTTTTAGAGATCAAATAGGGGATTTGTGAAGAACGGAAAATGAACTTATGATAAAAAGGGAGGTTTGATCGAGGAGTAACACGAAAAAGTTTGTTTTGGGTGTTAGTGGTGGATCGAATAGGGAATTTTGGTTGAATATGGGAAGAACATGAGGGAAAATAGGGGTTTAGATCCGTTTTAGGGTGGACTTTTTGGGTTTGGAGTGTTTGTGGTTGAGAGGATTTATAGTGAGAGAGAGAAAATATAATTGAAGAGAGAGAAAGTGATTATAAAGAATGGCCGAGTTGGCTCGGGTGGGGCACTTTTATAGCCTGAATTGAATGGCACCGTTTTGGTGCCAGGTCATTTCAACCCGCATACTTGTAATCGAGTCGGGTTTGACCCGCGCATTGCTATTCGGATACCATTTGGTTTTTACCCAAACCTTTTTTTCTCAATTTAGTCCAATTTCCCTCTAATTTTTCCCTGGGTTTTGTAATCAGTTCAATTTAGTCCTCTTATTAATAAATTGGGCCTTATGTTTCAATTTGCTCTCAATTCGGTCATTATTTATTTGTTTTATTTAATTAAATGCAATTAATTTATATGTTTGGATGCATGATTTAAATCAATCATATAGTTTAAGGTTTTAGATAATTCAATCAATTGGTTATAATTAATAGAGCCTTTAGTTTATGTTCTCTAATTAGGATTCAATAATTAAATATGATAGACAATTGTAGTAATTAAATGTATATTAAATATAACTTTAAAATCAAATTTGGATGATGTTCCATTGTTTACACTGGGTGTTATCACAACATGAATTTTAATAAATTATATTTAATATATATTACACTTATAATTGAATATTAACTTAGTCCTTTAATTGAAATTAAATAATTAATTAGGATACATTGTAGTTAAATAAATGTATATTAAATATAATCTTTGAGGCCCAAATTTGGATGGTGTTCCATTGTTTACAATGTGATGTTATCTCAACATTGGTTTTAAAGATGTATATTTAATATACATTTCCACTTATAATATTAACTCAGTTAATTGTTAGAACCTTAATTAGGACTGAAACTTTAATTAATTAGAATGATTAATTAATTAGGAATATGGATAATTTAAGGGCTTTAAATATATGGAAGGTGTTCAGGCAACTGGCATTTTCTCATAAAAGCCATTAAATTAATTAATATCTATAGTATAAATAAATAATTAATTAGAACCTTTTTAGGTTAGTAATTAAAACAAACACGACAATAATAAGACATTCATTAAGAACCTTTTATGTTGGAAATTCATTTTTAAATATGAATAGGGGTGCCACTTAACGGGGTGCTTTTTGTAACACCCTCGACCCGGATGTCACATTTGGGCCTCAAGCCCAACCCGTTATTATAAAATTTTGATCTAGTTTAGCCCAATACACAATCGATTTTGAAAGTCTATTTAATTATAGCCCAATAAAACATAATAAATAATTAAAAACATATACAATTGAGCTCCTTTTAAAATTACATTATAAACCCTTGACTCAATAGTTTGAAAATACAAATACGATTTACAATATACAATAGGTTCCTATGAATACAAATCCCAAAGACCTAAGTACTATACTCTGAAGAGACGAGGGGCTGGAATCCTTCCCAGATGGTGCTCCTTCAAGAACGTGCCAAACCTACTAACCTGCGAACGAGAACAACGATTCCGAACGCTGAGCTAACAAAGCTTAGTGGATACAACGCCACTCAACCATGCTTCTTGCAAATCATAAATAAAGAAATGCAACAAGAATGATATCATGGCAAGATAACAATGGTGCTACCATATCTGCCTATACACATGGCATTATGAATGTATGACACGCACACAGCTCGTACAAGTATCTTATACGTTTGCCTAGCACCACACTAATGACGCCAACAAAATCAAGTGAGGTCCGCATCCACAAAGCATCAGAATCCTACACTTGAACGAGGCCCGCATCCATAAAGCATCGGGATCCTACACTGAGAGTAAGGCCCGCGTCCACATAGGTTCGGGATCCTATACTCTAAGCAAGGCCTGCGTCCAGAAAGCATCGAGATCCTATACTCAAGGGGATAAGGCCCGCGTCCACATAGCATCGAGATCCTACATCCATGCTCGGGATCTCTCATCAAGCATCTTCGAATGAGGCCCGCGTCCACAAAGCATCGAGATCTTACATTCGGGGGTTTTCAAGGTGTTGCAACACACTTAGGGTATCCAAATCCCAACAACAAGGGATGACTCGACTATCTAGGCATCCCATCAGCACACATCAAGGAACCTAGTAACCACACAGCTCTAGACCTCGATACAAGGGTCTTACCGCACACAGTTCTAGCACCTTTACTATAGCCTTATGGTTTTTATCAGTTATTATATCATCCCATTGAATTATCCATTCATTAGCATGTTTATAAAGTACACATTAGCCATTCTCATTAATTTATCTTATTATCTGACAAGACTCAACCTTATAGGCGTCTTTTTTCGCACACAGCATGGACCTAGATTACCACGCATCATCCACGATCCGCCTAGGATCCCTATGGTTCACCACCTCACATAATTTACCCAACATTTACCAAGTCATTAGCCATTCATTACTCGTACAGGGTTAAAATTTTCATTTCTCAATTTTAATATTCATTTTACACCTTAACGCCCCCCAATGCCCTTTGCCTCGAATTAGAACACCCCCGAACGCCACCTCAAAATTATTGGGCAGATTGTCTAATGAGTATCGATACTCCAAGGTGAGTACGGTACTCCCATCTAAGTATCGATACTCCCACATGAGTACCAATACTTTAATTAGGTTCGAAAGAACTAGACCCTAAGCCGTACTGACACGCTATGTACCGTACCAATACTTATCATCTCTACTAGGATCGCTCCGTATTGATCCACCATGTACCGGTACTCTTACAAACGCGTATTGGTACGCTAAGCCTCTTCTAAGCAAGCAATAACACGTACCGATACTCTCCTATGAGTACCGATACCCCCACTAGATTTGAAGGAATTTAACCCAAGGGAGTACCGATACGTTACGTACCGTAACGGTACTCAAAGCCTTTCTAGGCAATGTAACAATGCGTATCGATACGCCCCCTTGTGTACCGGTACACGAAGGTTCTCTAGAATCCTTACCTTACAAGGGGTACCAATACACGGGGAAGCATACCGGTACTCCCCTCCCAACTCTTCCCCCATTTACACTATGGCGTACTGATACTCTAACCCCAGTACCGGTACGCAAGCCTGATTTTCAAACTCTGGGTGCGGGTTTCACCTAGAAACACTATTTAACCCCTATAGTTAAACCCCAAATCGATTCTACAAGTTATTGTGAAGGTATTAAGTGAGTTTCTACCAATTTTAAGCCTTAGCAACATCAAATCCCCATTTTACCATTAAAGGGGTCAACCCAAAGTTTATCAAACCATAAACACCAAAACATGCACAAAGCTTATTTTTATGAGTTGTAGAAAACAATAGGAGTTAGTAGTGTACTAACCTCAAAGCTGATGAAGAAGCCCTCAAAGATCCATTCCCATTCTTCTTCTTTAAGCCCTCACCAAACACCTTCTTCTACCACAACCAACCATTTTACCTTGGTTGGTAGATCTCTCAAAGCTGAACAAGCTTCCCTTCTTGCCCCAAATGAGATTCTTACTCAAACTCTCAAAGATTACACCTTTTACTTCAACTTGGGTAGGAAAAAAGATATGAGAAAGATGGAGAAGACAAGGGGATAAAGGTGACTTCACCCTCCAACTTTTCTGCAGAAATTAAAGCCCCCCATCAGCTCTCATTGTCTTTAATTATGCTTTTACCCATTTGCCCTTCTTACTTTCACCTTAGCCCAACAACAAACTCACAACACAAGCCCAAAAGATTTTCTTCAAGCCTAACAAGGCTCTCAAGGCCCAATATCTCGACCCAAACATGAAGCCCATACCTCGGTTTAACTCGACCCTCGAGTTCTGAAACCCGGGTCGTTACACTTTTAATCTTATATTAGAACAAAATGAATTTCCTTATAAAGGATATCTACATTTGGAATTTAAATTCAATTAATAATTATTGGATAAATTAAATTAAAATAATTATTCAAAATGCCACATAAAGTTAAGGTACCGATAACAAGCGTTTGTGGGGGTGGTAATCCTTCCCCACATGTAACCGACTCTTGAACCCAATTTTTAAGACAAAATCTCTGGTTTGTTTTTTCGGTGTTATGTTTACCTCGAAGTGATCGGTGGCGACTCCAAAATGTTTTGAGGAAAAACAAAGGAAATCCAATTTAATATGAAAAACCTAAATTTTCAAGATTAAATTAAAAATGTCCATAAAACCCTAATTTTTTAAAAGATCGACCGTTAGGCTATTTTTACACACCCGATTTCAAAAATGGTCGTGACACCAACAAGAACCATGATTAAAACCCTTAATCTCGTTCATCTTCTCCAACTTGCACCAAAACCCTATTTTCTTCATTTACCTCTATCTCCATTCGTTCTTACCTTGGATGACAGATCTTTGAGAGCTGATCAACTTTCTCTCTACCACAAATCCAAAGATCCAACTCCAAATAGTGAAGATTCAACCTTTCTCTTCGTAGAGAAGTAGGGAATGGAGTTCATGTGTGTAAAGAAGAAGAGAAAGATAAGAGACAAGTTGATATCACCAATTCTCCTTTTCCAGCCACCCTTAATGATTTTTCAGCTTTTTCTATTAAAAGAAGGGGGTAGATTACCTTACTACCTTTTTTTTTTCTTCCCAACTCAAGCAAGGCCCAATCCCTAACCCAAAACACAAGAAAGAAGCCCATTAAGGGGACTTGGGACTCCAATGAGCCAAAACCCTTGATCCAACCCATGAGGTTTACAACTAGAGTGATCCGAGCAACGAATTCCAATATTCAGGTCGTTACAAACCCATTAAAGGAAAAACCATGTCTTTCATTATACAATCCCAACCAATGTACATAATAATATAAATTCTCAATTTCTAGTCTCAAAATAGTTTCGTAAATAATTCAGGCTCACAGTTCAAACAATCCATTAGTTTATATAATCTTAAACTAAAGTATAAATGCATAGAAAATTCATCATGCAACAACACATGTAAAATATGCATAAGATGTAAAACAACATCACACAATAGAACCATAATTATATAGAACAGTAAGAAACACACATTTACATTAATACTAGGTCTTATTCTATATATGGACCTACGAAGATAACTTTACATTAATACTATGCCACTAAACAAAGTCATTGTCCAAATAATCTAATTTAAAACACTCACATGTGACTCTCGCAGAATGAGTAGGGGCAATCTACATAGGTGGAGAAGGTAAGTCGTCAAACTTATAAATATGGAAGTCATTATCACCTAAAACACAAGAATATTCCATATCAGAATCTCATAAATAATTGCCTATTAAAAATACTAGTATAATAAATTGCAAATAGTAAAACGGACAGTGGATTCAGAATTAGGACGTCGAGAAAAGTCAAGTCAAAGTTGACAAAAAAGTCAATATAAGTCAAAGACGTTGGTTAACGATCAATTGCAGTGATCAACAATCAATGGCTCTACTCGTCTTGGTCACAAGTAGGCTAAGCTAGGTCAACGACTCAGCTCATGGTATTGGCTCGAATAATGGGTTTGGCTTGGTTTAATGGCTCGAGCTCAGACCAAACTAGGCTCTTTCCTGGTTTGGCTCACTCACTGCTAGATCGATCTGGTTCTTGTAGGTTTATTGGGCTCACTAGTTTGGGTTCAACTTGGCTTACTAATTGGGTAGTCGGTTTGGTTATCATCACTGAGATCAATAGTTAGGGTTCTCTAGGCTTGGTCACTTGGCCCAACACTTAAGGTGTTGGCTGAAGAAAACCCTAGGGTTTCACTCTCCTATTGATGGCGTGACAAATGGTAGACAAGGATGGTATGCGACATGACAATGGACGACAGAGTGACGCATAGTACATGGCCAAGGCTCAATGAGTTTATATAAAGGCAAAATGAGGGTCACAACGACTTACCAATGCCAAAAAAGATAGATGAACTACGAAGAATCGAAAAGACGTTTCCTCGATTCTCATGAACAACAAACATCGAATGAGTTTTGAAGGGAAGGTTTTGATCGCGGGGAACAGAGGGTTTCACTTGTGAGGGTGGTGATGCATATCGTCGATGTAAGGTAGGTTAATGAAGCTTCGTCAAAAACTTGGGGAGAGAGGTTTTTGTGAGAGAATGAGAGAACGTTTGAGAGAGAAAAGGGACATGAATAGTCTGCTGAAATTAAAAATTGATTTATATAACCAGGGGAATGTTTAAATTGTGGGTTGGGCTCACAACGTTTAAGGGTTTATGTTGGGGCACCCAACCTTTACCCTCTTTACAGAATAGTATCCACATTTTGAATTTGTTCAAGTAGGTCACTGGATTTTGATTAAATCTCAATTTAATCCTCAAATCACAAGATAAATTTACAAATTAGTACTTACCAAATAGGATTTTCAAAATTAAACTTTACAATTTCTAGGGGTTTGAATTGGGAGAATTTGGGATGTTACATTAACTTCTGAAGTATAATAGAGTGTCCGAAATCATAATTACAGTGAAAAAAAGAGAAAAATGACAAAGGACGATGTTTCTGCCCTCGTACATGAATATAATTTAAATGAATGAATATGGAAATCGAGATGTGTGAGATTTGATAAAATTAAGAGTCGTTTTCAGATTTGAAAGTATGTCTTTGGAAGAGAACATTGTTTGACTGATGAGACTGGTAATTAAATCAGGTGGTTTTGTTTTATTTTATTGGCATAATGCCAAAAAATGCCCCTAACGTTTGACTGAATTTTCATTTTGGTCCCTATTCTTTTTTAAGCAATTTAGCCCTCAACGTTTCATTTTTTGTCAAAATGGCCCCTCTACGGATGAAAACTGTTAATCAACCAACGGTAAATGGCTTGAAATGATACAATAAACCTACATGGCAGTGCACGTCGCAATAGCAGTGTTCTATAGGCAAATATCTTGACTTTATAGAATGACACATCAATTAAAAAATAATTTTATAAAATTGTATAAAATATAAAATATTTTTTCTTCTAACATGTCATTCTGTCAAGTCATTTCAAGTTGTTTATCGCCAGTTCACTAATGATTTTCATCCGTAGAGGGGCCATTGTGACAAAAAATGAAACGTTGAAGGCTAAATTGCTTCAAAAAAAGAATATGGTTCAAAATGACAATTCAGTCAAATATTAGGGGCATTTTTTAGCATTATGCCTATTTTATTTGATCCTTTGTTGGGAATATTTGATACAATGTCAGTGTAAAAAATTATACAAGTATGTTTATTTTAATGTCTAAGTCTAATATCTAGATTTTTAACCATACAACCCTAAAACTCTAAACCTTAAATTCTAACAGTGAATCCTAAATTCTAAAACCTACCATCTAAACCCCTAAATAACCTGTTTTATGGAAACTTTGTTTTCTACCGTTAGTTTATAGGATAATAATCCTAGTTGGGATCACTTAAATTACTAATGTTGTTTTAAACCACATGCAAACCATTGTGGGGCCTTTGAAATTGATACTCTTCGACTACGATAACACTTGAGGAGTTCTCATGGAGGATTGTTTGCCCCCTTACATTAGTAGTTATCGTGGACCAAACTGTTCATACAATAAGTATTATAATTTGATTGATATTATTATTGTTGTAATAATTTGAAGATCATTAATTCATGTGTATCTAATATTTTATTTTAATAATTTAAGGGATAAACCATTGCAATGGTCATTTATGTTTTTGCTGAGTATAGTTTTGGTCACCGATTTTCAAATCTGACCAACAAGGTCACTTATGTTTTTGATCTGTAAAATTTTGGTCACTGAGACGTTTGTTGCCACTAAACGTTGACGGCTTGCTGATATGGTTGTGGAAAAAAATAAGAGTAAACTACTATAATGGTCACTTACGTTTATTCAGCGTAAACTTTTGGCCACCGATTTTAAAATTTTGAACGTTTTGGTCACTTACGTTTTCTTTGTGTAAATTTCTGGTCACTCGAACGTTTGTTTCCGTTATCCTAATGACGTGCATGTTAATAAAAAAGGTTTATTTTTAATTTCACCCCTAAATTTTTAAAGTTTATTTTTCACCTAAAAAGAAAAAAAACCTTAATCCCTTTCAAACCACCAACTTCAAGTCACCATCGTCTGTCTGACCTAGCCTCCGGTGAATCCACACACAACTTCTCGGCTCTTCTACCTCTTCCTCCAATCCTCTAGGTGCTCTTGCCAACACTCTTATCGGATCATGCCAACACATAATCTCTGATTAGCTTTATGCTCTAATTACTTTAGTATTTGGTTGGCTGAAAAACTTTGAACCACTCTCAAAGAGTAACTTGCACCAGTATTATCAAACACTAGTTGGGTTGGGTGCAATAAATTTTGTTAACATAACCGGATAACACAAGAGCTGGCTTACCAAGCTTAAGCCATTTTCGACTGTAAAAATATTCAGTCTATCGAGTTAATCACTAATTTTTCAGCTTCAAAATTTCACAAGAAACAAGAAAATTGTGCATCTAGAATGACTGCAATTCAACCGTGCAAACAATGTTAAAAGGTACTTACATCCATGAAAGTCCCTGAAATGCCTTCCACTAACTGATCACCCTTAGGGGTAGTAACCACCAGCGCAAAACCAGGCAAAGCATTCCAGTCAGAACAATGCAGCAATACTAGAATCTCTGAACTTCAGTTCTGACATGTGCTTCTATAGGTTCTTGACGTAATCAAGCTCTTTCCAGAATGACTCAGTACGTCTAGGGATACTAGCAAGTCGAGTGAAGAACAACTGCTTAGACAATTCGTTGCACTTGTCAACTATCGGTGGCTCATGAATGTATTGTTTGTTCTTCTCTAGCAATTGATTGTAGTAAGTAGTTCCATTCCTGGCCATAAACTTAGACACTTGACACGTTTTCAATTGCAGCTGTTGCAATTTTGATGCCATCAAAATCTTTGATGAGATAAAAGTGGAAGATGAAGAGGCGTGTTGTCAATTGAAGGCAAAGGCAATAGAAAGGTGAGACTTGAGAGGGTGACCAGAAGTTTACACAACAAAAACGCAAGTGACCAAAACGTTCAATTTTTGAAATTGGTGACCAAAAGTTTACGCTGACTAAACGTAAGTGACCACTGCAATAGTTTACCCTTATTTTTTTCGCTGTCAGATCAGCAAGCCGTTAACGTTTAACGGCAACAAACGTCTCAGTGGCCAAAAGTTTACAAATCGAAAATGTAAGTGACTTATTGGTCGAATTTGAAAATTAGTGACCAAAACTGTACTTAGCAAAAACATAAGTGACCATTGCAGTAGTTTACCTTAATTTAAGATATGAATGGGTGCAATGACAAGGCACATTGCTCTCCTAAGGAGAGAATCCGAGTTTGAACCTTGGAGATAATGTTGTTGGGAAGAAGAGTCACGAATCCTCAATATGAATCATAAAATGAACACATTCTTTACTGATTTGAGATATGAAATCAAAAGTTTACGAGTACATATGCAAGAAAATTATAAAATTTGGAGTTCACTTTGTCATTTCACTTGATACATATCATTAAATTGGATTTTGTATTGTTGTATTCAAGTTGAACATTTTCCCCTATGATCAAAGAGTTTTAGATTGGACAGTTTTTTTATTTTTTATTAAGAACTGTTAGTGTAACAATAATATCCCCAGATAAAATGTTAAGGTTAGAATCTACACAAAGAGTGAAGTGAATGAGCATCTATGACTATTAGACTAATTAGTAGGTCTCAAATTAAACAATTTTTAAATTTTCAATATCCATTTTATAATTAATGCCCAATATTTATTATTGTTCCCTATTAATTAGTATATCATTTAAAAAGCTCGAACTTGAATTATCTCTTTAAATTAAACCTTTGACATGATATTAGCTTTCAGTTTTATTTTGTTGATATTATATGTTCTTTTCCCAGTTAAATTATGTGACAAATCCTTAGACTTTAAACTGAAGAGTAAATTTATTTATTTTATCATTCTATTTAAGTGCAAGATAGTATTTGTGTGTAAATTTAGATCTAGATAAACTCACGCATACGTACAGATTAAGTTGCTCAAACACGTGCAGCGGCGGAACTCAGCGAGAGAGTTTTTTAACTTAATTTATACTAACATTTTCAAAAAAAAATGGGGACTAAGTCTAACTAAATTTTTTAAAATTTTGATAGGCTTAATGAGAATTTAAAAAAATATATGGGATGAATTTGATTAAAATTATTAAAAAAATCGAGCTTAATAAGAATTTTTTAAAATTTTGTGAGGGGTAAAATAATGTTTTTAAAAAAATTAAAAACTTAAATTTTAATTTTTTAAAATTTTGAGAGGAGATAATTCTAAAGTCCTCAATAGTCACCTAATTAAGTAAAATACACCACCGTTATTCCACGACCGCTCTTTAAATTCAAATGGATTTTTTTCTCCCTATTAGATATAGTTTTCCAATGTTACGCATGGTAAAAATTTTCTCCAACTTTTTATAGTGTAGTACCATCTGACAGAGAAGAATACAGGATTTATACTTTCATGTCATAATTAGGATTCTAATATTACCCGATTACTAAAATAGTTCTTTAGGACAAACATATGTACTAAGTTACTATACAAGTGAAAAAAAAAAGAACAAGATTGTTTGCCGATTCTTTAAATCACACATGTCGCCATCTAAATATCTGACATCACGCAGTTACACGTGTGATATCTTAGTTCTCTTAAAGGTGGCAATCGAGTCGTTTGGATCAGATTCGGGTCGAATCACTTTAGGTCGGGTTAATTTTTAATTTGGTTTATTTTAAATTTAAGCTCGATTCAGGTTGGGTCGGGTGTGATTCAAATTTAGTTTGAGTTTATGTTATTCAGGATATGGCCGGGTTAATGTCGAATTGATTATTTTCGGGTCGGGTCATTATAGGATCGGTTGATTTTTTGGGTACGGTCTATATCGGATCAATTGACTTTTTGGGCCTGGTCTATATTAGATCGTTGACTTTTTGGATCGAGTCTAGATCGGATCGATTAACTTTTTGGGTCGGGTTTATATCAGATCGGTTGCTTTTCCAGTCAGGTCAATAACGGATTATAGCGACTATTTTTTTTCAAAATAATAATTTTATTTTAAAATTTTATTTAAAAAATGAGATTCTAAGAAAACTAAGATTTATTTATTTTTTTAAATTTGGAGTCTCCACCGGCCACTTGGATAAGGTAGGTCGGACATCGAAAACAAAAACCAGGGATTTTCTAAAATTGGGTTCGGGAGTTGGTTACAGATGGGGAAGGGTTAGCACCTCCACACCGCCCAAAATTGGTACCAAATGGATTTGTATCGTATTTATTTAGAAAAACATAAAATTCAATTTAATTTAATTATTAATTCTCAAAAAGCAAGTTTCAAACATTAATTTTTGCCTCGATCCACGGTACCAAAGGAGATGACACCCGAAGACCGGTATGACACTCCCACTAAAATACTGAGATTTAAAGCTTAAAATTCCGTGATTAAAATAAACATGGTAAATTAAAACACAATGAATATACAAAAGGCAAGAATGTAAAACATGTATACATAATATCTATAATATTTACTACATTAATGTACAAAATAATAATACGTAAAATATATACCTATAACATAAGTTGCATAAATAACATAATATAATATATAATACATAATATATACTTTTATACACAAAAATATGAATATATCAATATACATATATTAATGAAAAATAATGCCAAGCAAAGCACATATAGTAATAACATATTAAACAAAAACACAAATAACATGTATAAAAACAAATAGGCAAGAATGTAATAACATAAAAAAACATTAAATACGTAAACAATGAAAACAATATCTTAAAGGCTGAAATTAGATGACATTAAAAAGAACGGGGACTAGGAATAAATTAACCCCAACAAAACAGTTTCAAATTCACCGAAAAGGGACCCAATTGAAATAACGTAAGAAGAAAGGGGGGACTGAATCATGATTTACCCTTCGAAAACAGTGAAACAAATTTGATGGCGAAATTAAAAACATTTTCGAACTCAAGGGGATTAGATGTGTAAATTTCCCAAGCGGCAAGCCAGAACCGAAAAGTTGAAAAGGGTGGAAGGGTTTGTAAGGAAACTTCCCCTTTTGAAATCTGATAATCAAAGATTTGGGGACTACATTGGAATTTTTGAAAAACATCAAGGGACCTATAATGTGATTTGCCCATGCGAAAACCCAATTTGTGTTATTTGACTGGGGCAGAAGGACTAAAAGAGGTATTTGACCATTTAAAAAAATTAAAATCTATAAATAACCCTCCCCTAAATTTTTTTATCCCCAAAACACTTCCCCCTTTTCTCTATTCTTATATCAAACCGAAATCCTAAAGGGATAAAACCTACCCAGCAACCACTCTTGTCGTCTGGTCTCAGTGAGGCTAGGCCATACTAGCCGCATCGAACCTTCCTCGACTGTCGCTTACCGGTAACAGAAACAAACCAAAAACTCCCACAACACTCAAAACCCCACCCCTTTTACAGAGGCGTTCGACTTTCACCGGTTCACCAAAATCGATCAGAGATCGATGGTCTATCACCGAAGAAAGGGGAACTGAATCCCTAGGTAAACCTTTTTTCTCTCTTTTTTTACTTTTTTTTTAGTTTTAGAATGCATGCAAGAGAAAGAAAAAGAAAGATATGAGATTACCAGCGGAAACTCTAGTTTTTGTGTTTATTGATCTTCTGGAAAATATGTTGTGTTACAGATATGATTTACACACTTTTCTTTTATATTCTGCCTTTGTTTACATGGTTAAGCAGCTATTAAATGTTTGCTCTGTTGATGATACTAGCAACTGACATTTGTTCTTTTTCTGTGCGCATGCTCGGTGGTTGAGGAGCTGGCGGTACGACAGAGTGGTGGCCCTTGCTGGACAAAAGGCGCGCGGCTGTCATCGGGGTGAGAGATGAAAAGTCACTTCTATTAGTTTTAATATCAGCCGTTGGATCAGATCTGATCCAACGGCTGAGATTTCTCGGGAGATGGATGGCCAAGATCTGGTCTGGGCAAAGGATGAGGTTGTACGAGATCTTGCCACATGGCGCATGGGAGAATGAACGGTCTCACGCGTGTGTTGCACGCGTGCATGGGAGACGAACAGTCCGGGTGTGTATCACACGCACGCCTGCTGGAGGGTCTTCACTTGATCTAGACCGTTGGATCAAATCTTGATCTAACGGTTCGGATGGTGGCGGCTGTTAGAAAAAAAAGATTAAGGTTAATATTTTTTAGGGTTTTTTAGTTTGATTAGGGTTTTGGGCCAAACGGGCATGCGTTTATGTAATGGGTATCTAATGTTTGTAAATGGACTAGACACTTAAATTTATTTGGGTTTTTAATTTTGATTGGATCTGTTTTGAATATTACTAACTCAATACTAATAACTAATGATAATATGTACATATATACTTATGTACTAATAACTACATATATATACAACACACCTTAGCTACATGCAACACATATATATTATATGTGTATAGATAATTATCAATCATTAATACTAAAAACAATAATAGTAACACACCTTACATACATACTAGACATGCATTTAAGTACATACACATACAATACCCATATAGAATAAGGTGCGCACATACATATATATTAACCCACACGTAAACACACATATTAACATAAATAATACTCATACAAATAACGCTAATAAGTAATAGTATTATAATATTCTAATATACCCAGACGAAAATGAGTGATTACAGTTGCCCCTCTTTGCTTTTTCTTGTGAAACAAGAACAAAGCAAAGATCAAATGCACTCATTTTTGTCCTACTCCCCTGTTCGTAGAATTTGGGGTGACGAGTCCCTCTTGCATGGAACTGGTTCACTCTTCCTTCATCTGAAGCCTTGGAGCAACAAATTCTTCCTATATAGAATTTTTGACTCGTCATTGGCAAAGAGTCTCCGAGTTATAAGTTCCTCTTATACAGAACTTTTCACCTTTAACTATTAAAGTTGTACGTTCTTCCTATATAGAGCCTTCTACTTGCTGGGTGGATCTATGGGGTTTAAGAGCTCTTTCTATATAAAACTTCAAACCTTGAAATCCTGAAGCACTAGTTTCTCCTATATAAAACTCTTAGCTTCAAAGTCTTTTGAGCTACATGCTCTTCCTATATAGAACCTTTCGCTTAGAGTCATGAGTTCCTCCTATATAAAATCTCTTACTCTGAAATCTTAGGACTACTAGCTCTTCCTATATAGAACTTTCGTCATGGAATTTTGAAGGTGTGGGTCCTTCCTATATAGAACCTTTGCCTTCAAACACGGCTCCCTATTTTCTGATGGTGCGAGCATCAAGAATTCCCAATACTTCCTAGAAGGCTGAAGGAATGGAATATTTTGAAGCAATGGTCCAATTTTTTATTTTCTTGGCATAAAAAATAGAATAATACTCGAGTAAGTGCAACAATCTCTTGACTCTTATCGAGACCTTCCTCCTCTTTGCAAAGCAAACAAACTAATTTTTACTGATTCCTGAGTACCTGCCATATGACAGATAAAACATTCGAATGATATGAGTTAGTATGCTCCTAACTTAGGGATGCCTAAGATATATGATGCATGGATAATGACTTCTTATTATTGTTCAGATGCTTTTCTTTTTCGTTAACCATTCTTGACTTTATTTCTTTCTTCTCACTCTCTATGGTATCGGTACCTCTTCTCACGTACGGGTTCAACCATCTCAACCGTATCCCTTCAGAGATTGTAAGCCTCGTCCTAAAGCGTCTTTTCAGGTTTTCACTTTAGAATTCTTTTCTTAAAGCTCCATTTTCGGGTTTTCGCTTAAGAATTTTTTTCTCAAAGTACCCTCTTCGGGTTTTCACTTTGTTTTTTTACTCTTTCAGGTTTTCACCTCGAACCCCTTGTGATCCTCTATTTTTCCTTGACAAGTTTGAGTTTCCCTATAACCGGACAAGTTTTCATCTCTCGGTGCTTTAAATTTTCTTCAAGGCAGTCCTTGACACATTTTTCATGGAAACCTTTATTCCGACATCAGTTTTTTCCATGTATTACATGCACTTTAAAGGTTAGAACACAGTAATGCTAAAAAAGCTTTTGCTTATCACAAACCTATGTTAACTTACTTGTAGGATGCTTATAGAAAGAATAAAGGAATGAACAAAATAGTGTTTTATTAAAATTGATGAACTAAGGAATAATTTATCAAAAGTCTCTTAGGTATTGACTGCATGAATGATGCGTGAGCCCATCGACTAAGGTAGCATCTTTGCCTGAAGCTCTTAACTGAGTCATCTTTACTTCCAAAAGGTTTTATTTGTCGGATGCCTAATCTCAAAATTCCTTTGAGTCACCTTTTATGGATTTTCAACTCAAATCCTGCATTGGTTTCAAAACGCCCTTTTTGGGTTTTCATCTTAAACTCCTTATTTCTTCTCTTTTTTGTTTTTTTTCTTATTTTGTTTTTTTATTTTTTTGCTTATTTTTCTTTCTTTTTTTTGCTTCTTCAGGCGTAGTACTTTTTCACCGAGTCTGAGTTCACTAGATTGTTCAACTCATCCCCGTCCATCTCTGCTAAGATCAACGCCCCTCCGAAAAATGCCTTCTTGATGACATATGGTCCTTCCCAATTAGGCATCAATTTTCCTCGAAAATCCTTCTGAATTGGCAAAATTTTCTTTAGCACTAAGTCCCCCTTTTGGAATTCTCTTGGACGAACCTTTTTAATATAAGCCCGCATCATTTTTTTATGATACATTTGGACGAACCTTTTTATCATAAGCCCACATCATTCTTTTATGATACATTTGGACGAACCTTTTTATCATAAGCCTACATCATTCTTTTATGATACATTTGGCCGTGGCAAATAGCTCTCAATCTCTTCTCTTCAATTAGATTCAACTGATCAAACCTAGCTTACACCCATTCAGCTTCGTCCAACCTGACTTCATTTAGAACCCAGAGTGATGTGATCTCTACTTTAATGGGTAGTACAACCTCTGTACCATAAACCAAAGAGTATGGTGTTGCCCATGTTAATGTACGCACAGACGTTCGGTAGGCAAACAAAGCAAATGGTAACTTTTCATGCCAGTATTTAAAAGTGACCGTCGTCTTTGCTATAATCTTCTTAATATTTTTATTCGCTGCTTCCACCGCTCTATTCATCTTATGACGATAGGTGGTAGAATTATGGTGCGTTATTTTAAATTGCTCACACACCTCAGTCATCATTTTGTTATTCAGGTTGGAAGCATTATCAGTGATGATCCTTTCAGGCAACCTATATCGGTAAATGATTTCTTTCCTCATGAATTTACACATCGTGGCCCTCGTGATCCTGGCATATTCTACCCATTTAGTGAAGTAGTCAATGGCCACCAAAATAAAGCGATATCTATTAGAAGCTTTTGGATGAATTTTCCCAATAATGTTCATTCCCCATGCTACGAAAGGCCAAGGTGCATTCAGGGTCTGTAACGATAGTGGCAGAGAATAGATCTTGTCAACATATATTTGGCATTTGTAGCATTTCTTGGCATAATCAATATAGTCCCCTTCCATGGTTACCAATAATAACCGTATCTCATGATCTTTAGGGCCATTGAGAGACCGTTGGTATGTATCTCGCATAACCCGTCATGTACCTCAACGAGAATGCTTTTTAATTTATGGGCGTTCACACATCTCAGTAGTACTTGATCTTGACCCTTTTTGTATAAAATCTCACCATCCAGGACGTATCTAGAGGCCATTCTTCTTATAGTCCTTTTATTATTCTCATTTATCCCCTCTGAGTAACCTTGGGACTTGGTATATTGTAAGATATCATGATACCACGGATTACCATCTATTTCTTCTTCTATGTTGTAACAAAGAGCAGGCATCTCAAAACTCTGCATTTGAATCTGTTTCATCTCTGCCTTTGTATTAGCTTTGAACATCTCAGCCAAGGTTGCCAGAGCGTCTTCCATTTGGTTATCCTCCATCAGAAGGTAGGTAAAACCAACCCTCTCAAATTCTTTAATTAGCTCTTGAATTAGATCAAAATACTTGATCAGTTTAGGATCTCTTGTTTCCCATTCTCCTCGAAGTTGGTAGACTACTAAGGATGAATCACCGAAAACTCGAAGTACCTTAACCTTTCTTTCAATAGCTGTATACAGTCCCATGACACAAGCCTCATACTCAGCTATATTATTTGTACAAAAGAAATTTAATCGGCTCTTAAAGGGGTAGTATACATCATTTGGGGAAACCAACACTGCCCCTATCCCATGGCCCAAAGCATTAGATGCCCCATCGAAATAAAGCTTCCAAAATTTCTTTTCAGAGGCAATCTCTTCTCCAGTCGCTATGCACATTAGATCCTCATCAGGAAAATTGAAATTTAGGGATTCATAATCGTCTGAGCCACGACTTGCCAAGAAACTGGCTATGACACTCCCTTTTACTACTTTCTGATTCATATACACGGCGTCAAACTCAGACAACAACATTTGCCATCGGGTAATCTTTCCGGTTAGCACTAAAGATTTCATAAAGAATTTTAATGGGTCTAACTTGGATATTAGCCAAGTGGTGTCATATAGCATGTACTGTTTGAGTCTCTTTGTAGCCTATACCAAAACACAACACAGCTTCTGAATTGGTGGATACCGTATTTCAAAATCGGTCAATTTTTTACTCAGATAGCAGATGACTACTACTTTACAGGCTCATCATGCTGTCCCAGCACACAACCCATCGAATTCTCGTAGACTGTCAAGTATAGAATCAATGGTCTACCTGGTACTGGCGCTACTAGAATTGGAGGATTTTTCCAAGTACTTCTTAATTCTGTCTAGAGCCTTCTGACATTCTTCATCTCATACTCATGTGTTATTTTTCCATAGCAACCTGAAAATGGGGTCACATTTGTTGGTCAACTGGAAATAAAACAAGATACATAGTTCAATCTTCCCAGAAAACCTCGAACTTCTTTTGGTGTTTGAGGTGATGGAAGATTCTGTATGGTTTTTACCTTGTTAGGGTCTATCTCAATTCTCTTTCGGCTTACTATAAAATCCAAGAGCTTGCCAGATGTTACAGCGAAGGTACACTTAGTTGGATTAAGCTTTAGTTGATACTTTCTCAATCTTTGGAAGAGCTTTCTTAGGCTCTAAATGTCTTCCTCCTCAGTTCGAGATTTGGCAATCATATCATCCACATATACCTCGATCTTTTTTGTGCATCATATCATTGGAAGAGAGTTACCATGGCTCGCTGATAAGTTGCCCCAATGTTTTTAAGTCCAAAATGCATCACTTTATAATAGAACGTCCAGAAAAACCATCCATGAAAGAGAACTATGCATGCCTGCCTGTATTGTCAACCAAGGTGTCAACATGGGCAAAGGAAAATTATCTTTAGGGCTCGGTTTATTAAGATCTTTATAGTCTACGCACATTCGAACCTTCCCATATTTCTTTGGTACTATGACTATATTCGCGGCCCATTTTGGATACTTGGCGACTTTCAAAAAGCCCGAATCAAATTGCTTCCTCACTTCTTCACGAATTTTTAACAGCATGTTGGCCCTCATTCTTCTGAGCTTTTGTTGGACCGATTTACATTCTGTTCTTATCGGCAGTTTATGCACCACAATGTTTGTATTTAACCCTAGCATGTCTTGGTACGTCCAGGAAAACACATCCTTGAACTCTTGAGAGTGATCAAGTTATATCTGTTCTGTTGGGAGAGGGTGGTACCAATCTTTACTTCTCTTACCTCCTCATTAGTCACCAAATTTAGAGTTTCTATTTCTTCCTGATGTGGTAGTATTTATTTTTCCTCACTTGCCATCATCCTTAGAAATTCTTCTGGGATTTCATATTCTATTTCGTCTTTTACTTCATCTGCCTCTACCGAACATGCAGGCTAATCAAAATCTATCTTGGAATTAGATTCAGAATCATTCATACAGTTGCCCGTAAAGACCCTGCATTAAAGAAAAGAACAAATATGTTTGGGATAAAGAATGGAAACTTGTATGAAATAGAAAGTGAATGTATATATGTACATAATATATTTGAAATGTTTGCCACTTGAGAAGACATAAAAACAACTTTTTCATTTAAAAACAAGCAGGTAAACATAGCAGCCCTTATACAAAAGATCCCTCATGCTTGCGGGCAGAAGCAAGAGGGTTAGTTCAGACCATTACTCTGATCCCATCCTAAAAACTACAGGTAACTCAACACTGCTCCAGTTATCAAGCGTCTCGACTGAAAGACAAAGGTGAATCTCGGCTAAAAACTCGTTGTTCTCTTCACCTTTTGATACCATGTTGATTAGCATTCCCTCCAGCGATTCACTGAACAGTTCTTCATTATTAAGCATATCGCTCCTAGGTCGCTTCATGTATCTTTTGTTCGGGATTAACAATGCCACCGAACACAAAAACATCCTTCAGGTGAGGAAAAGTCATAGGTTTCTATGAGATGTCCTCCCCTTTGAATCTGGCTTTTCTTTGTTCTTCTTTCTTTATGTATTCTTCTCTCATTTGCAGCATGATGGGCTTGTGACCTAACCCAAATCTATTTTTTATAATAATAGGCTTGCCGCGTAAATTTCCTTGCAAATCTTTCTGAAGACATTTTTCGGTTCTAGCTCCGCGTCCTAAAGTCTCCTAGACAGTCATTTTGGTGCAGTTGGAAAACTTGGGGTGAAGGATCTTACTCCTTTCTGCAAAAAATGTGGTGTTCACAAATTCCAAAGCTCGAAAAGAGCATTCTATCACGTCTTCATTGTTTTGAATGAAAGGGGCATCGGATGTTACCGAAGCTATAATCTCTTGTTCGGCTTCTACACTGACCAACTTACCTTCAATTATGAATTTCAACTTTTGGTGCAACGATGAGGGAACCACGCCAGAAGAGTGTATCCACGACCTCCCAGTAAGCAGATATATGTGGGCTTAATATCCATTACCACAAAATCGATTGTGTACTCTACTAGCCCGATCAACAGAGGTACCTCTATCTTTCCTATCACCTCTCTTTGAGTTTTATCAAATGCTCTTACAGAATTGTGGCATGGTTTCATATGAGAACTATCCACCGGTAGCCTTTGTAAAGTTGACATTGGCAGTACATTCAGTGCAGACCCATTGTCAATAAGCACACATAGAAAGACATAACCCTTGCAGTGGGTGGTGATATTTAAAGCTTTTGTGGATCTCATGCCCTCTTCTGGGATTTCATTATCACTAAACGTGATGTAATTATCAGCAGCGATGTGTCTTACTATTTGATCCAACTTGGCCATAGAATGCCATCCGGTACAAATGTTTGATTCAATACCTTCAATAACGTATCACGATGCTTCTCCGAACTCAAAAATAGTTCAAGCACCGTAATCCTTACTTGCTGCTTGTGAAGTTGTTCTACGATGCTATATTCACTATGCCTTAAGAACTTTAAAAATTCTTGTGCTTGCGCTTCAGTTACTGGCTCATTAATTTTTAGAGGGGGTTCCTCACCAAATATCTTCTCAAGAACCATCGTCTTATCCTTTCCCTTATCCTTTTTTAGCTTCTATAGCTTTCAAAGCCTTCGGAGAATAGCATCGGCCACTTCTGGTAAAATGGCCCACCTCACTCACATCTTCCTCCTTCAACCCCTTTGATTCTTCTTTTGGTGCGGGATCTTTTTCTGTATACGACTTTTTTTCTCTTGAAGTTGTAATTCTTCCGGCACAGACACATTGGTGGTATAATTCCAAGGAACTCTCCGCATATCTTTAAATGGAAATGGAGCTGGAGCCGAAATGACAAGCTAAGGGACTACCTTTGAGCTTTCTTCGTGGGATGAACCTCCCTCTTTTCGTTTAGCTGAAATGATAAATGACATGTCTACCCCGTACTTAATGCTGGGGTTGTCTGATGTGCATACGTCCAATTTCTTCCTTCCCTCTTCCTTCTTAAAAAACTCTATTTCCTTATTGTCTATCAATCTTTGGACCAATTGCTTGAATTCTCCACATTGCAGGATATCATGCCCTTCTTTCTGGTGATACTCGCAGTAGGGCCCACAACCTTCTAGTACTAACTCCATACCCTTCTCTATCACATGTGCCATGCATAACTGTTGGAACACCCATATGAATATGGACTTAACTTCAGCCATCTCTCTTTTTGCTCTCATATTGCCTTCTTCTTCGATAGCATTCACACTACGTCATCCATGGTTTGGCAACGAGTTGGCGGCCACACTCGGGTCATCCAACTTTAGAACTCCAGTATTAATCAATTTTTGAACAAACTTTTTAAAGGCGAGGCAATTCTCTGTCGAGTGACCTGGAGCACCAGCGTGGTAGTCACAGTAGGCCTTCTCATCATACCAAGAAAGGAAGGGCGGTTTGAATGGAGTGATAGAATATGGTCGAACCAAGTCAGCCTTATACAGCTGAGAGTACAACTCTGTATATGACACTGGTAAAGGGGTACATGACAACTTCTTTTTCTCCTTTTTGGGGTCCTATCCTCTTTCTTATTATAGCTTTGTACATTTCCAATAGCAGCCGAAGGTTGAGAAATAGTGATGTTCGTCGGGACATTGTAGGTGCTAGTATTATTCACCTCATTATCCTTTTTCTTATAGTGATTCCGAAAATTCTCCCCGCTGTCAATTATACCACTTTTATTGCTACTTCAATTGATTCTCATGTTCTTACCAAATCGGCAAAGGTTTTAGTGGTATTATTAATCAAACGGTCAAACAATGCCTACTGAGAGTGTTGACAAACATGGGTGTAATCTCGTGCTCAGGAATGGGCGGCTGAATCTGAGCAGCTAAATCACGCCACCTTTGGGAGTATTGTCACAGACTCTCGTTTGTTCGTTGATCCATTCTTTCTAGTATGATCCGGTTAGGAATCATGTCAGAAACGTGTTTATATTGTTCAACAAAACCTTTAGAGAGGTCCTTCCACAACTTAATATTAGCCCGACTCAGCTGGGTATACCAACGAATTGCTAACCCATTCAAACTTTCCTGAAAACAGTGAATTAGCAACTTTTCATTATTTATAAAAGCTACCATTTTTTCTACAATATATGGTTATGTGGGTAGAAAGGTAGGTAGTCCCATTGTACTTGGCAAAGTCTGGAACATTAAATTTTGGCAGGAGGACCAGATCTGCTACAGACTTAAGTCACAAGCATCATTCCCAAACTTACATGATCATTGCATAGCTTTTAACTATTCTTCTAACAAGAGAAATCTTTCTTCATACTTTTTTCTACTTCAGTTCTGACTTTTTCCATCATATTCGAATATGGTACTTCCTCCTTATGGTCGGCCTCTAGATCAATTGGTTGTTTTACGGATGTCTCCACTTAGTGGTTGACAGGTACCCCGCGGTATTGATATACATCTTTCTTTCGGGAATTGGTGTCTCTAATTGAACCCTAACGTGAGATGCGGTACCTTCTGTCTCTTGAATGACATCATCTGAAGTTTTTTTCTTTCCATCATTTCCTTCGAGCATTGGAGATATCTTAGACAATATTATATCTTGTGAGTGGGAGATTTGTTCACTAATGTTTTGCTCTGTCCGACCGAAACGAGCCTCCAGATCCCTTTGTCCTTATTCTAAGTTACCTACTTTATCTTCAATTATTTTGACTTGTAAACGGGTACTGTATTGATGCAGAATGTTTGTAGTTTTGGTGTTAACACTTCTGCCATAACATTTCCATAATTAATTTAACTGTTCATGATAATGTATACATGATAAACAATTAAATGAATGTTATGTTTGTATGATGCAATTGAGGCGTTGATTCTTAGATGGTTCTTAGAAAGATGTTCATTAGATGAAGATGTCTGATTACAAAAAGCATTAATAACACATTACAGATAGTGTCTAGCTTCTATTTCTAAGACCTCGACTTCCTGAAGAAGAACATGTACTCGAGACCCTAGTGTTGTTTCAGGACTGACGCGTGTGCGCAATTCCTGTGCTTCTCTTACTAGACCCTGGATGTATCGAGCCACCATCTATGCTTGTGCCATAAACGTCCATCATTGATCTATGTTGGTCTCGAACCAGTTGTCTGCTTGTTGAAGCCCATAAACTATTCGAGATTGTCTTCTTGTAAGGCTCTTTCAAAAGAGGCAAGCCTCTCCCTACAGTTACGCAAAGCGGCTTCAAGCTCAGTTACTTTTGCTTTCAAAAATTCATTCTCATCTCTAGCCAACTTTAAAGCAGCAATATTGTCTTGGGTTCGATATTCCCGCATGAGTTCTTCCAATTGTATCATCTGGGCATCAAGTTCTTCATTTTGAGTTTTTAATCCTTGATTTCAAGCCTGATAGATAGCTAGCTCTTGAGTGACAACTTCTAATTCTTTTTTTTTCTTTTTCTCAACTTATGGCTGAATTCATACTTTCGAGCATAACTATTGGCTCTTTTCCCGGCTTTCACAAGCTTACTTGTCAATTTTTTGGTAGTAGTTCCTAGACCATTCCTTCGCAAGTTTTGTTTTAACTCCAGCCATTCTTTTCTCAGGTCCTCATGATCTTCAAGTATTTTCTTTTGTTTCAGGATATCCTTCTCTCGAGATTTGTACTTGTCTACATCTATCGAGGCCAAATAATTTGCCTTTTCAAGACTGGAAATACATTTTTCTAAGGCTCGAACCTCTTTCTCATGAGCTCTTCTAGCTTTTTCCAAATCTGAAGGCGTGTCCCTCATGTGTTCCTCCAGAGGTTGAACATTCCCTTGGTTTACAGAAGGAAGGTAATCATTAAATCGGCTGAGTCTCCACTGCTCATAATTTGGAGTAAACGGCGAATCATCTTCAAAAACCTCAACCATATGCATATTTTTCCAAGAACGACTCATTTTCTGGACATTTGTTTTATAACCCCCACCTTGGTGCTTAAAAACAGAAGTACTCAGACCATGAGTAGCAGGAATAAATTGCATCGATCCATATTGACGAGATACGAGTAAAGGACAATATCATATTCCACCCCATATACCAGGCAAGGGTACCCAGTCGTATTCTCTGCAACGATAGAGAAATTCACCTAAATTTAGCCACAGAACTTTCCATCTAACTGTGTCATCTCGTATGTCTCGAAAGGCGGCTATCCATTGTTCTTCAGTCATGGTCTATGCCTGATATTCTTCTAGAAAAACCCGAATAGGAGAAAAAATGGTGAGACACATACAGTAAGAAAAGTTTAAGCCCTAGAAGTGAATTCGAATCCAAATTTCCAATAATAGGACGCACCCTAAGAATCAACCTTCCTCGGCTTTTTTACATGTATTAAGTGACTGAAAAGTCTCTGCCAAAATAGCTGGTGCCGGATTGATACCTTTCTTGAGTTTTTTGAACAGATCTGCCGTGGCATAATTTATATGCCCCAAAACCTTTAGAAAGATAACCATCCCATAGATGCTAAAAGCAAACAAGTACCTATTCTTCGGTAGATCAGGATGTAGGCGGATCAAATCTTGAACATGAGCCCAAGCGATGCAGTCGATCTTCCTCCTCTTCGCAATCTTTCCTTGAAACCACTCTTTGCTCATTCCAGTGACTTCAATCAAGTTTCCTAAAAATGTTGGTGGATCTTTAAGTTTGACATAGACCTTTCCTACCTTGATCTTTGGACAAACGAAGTAGAGCGGTATATTCTTTTATAGTGGGAGTCATGTCTACTTTCCCAAAAGTGAAACAACTATAACCCGGGTTCCAAAACTACGTCAGGGCCCTAAATAATTGCAGTCGTTCTAAACATCGAGTAAAAGGTCCATGTCACCGAATTCTTTCTGGAATGCTTGCTTCATACCTGAATCCCAACCTTGCCATACTTCCTTTAACTCGTGAAGATCATTCTGTTTGGAAACAAACGGAGTGCTCCCTGTAATTTCTGACACATGCTCGGCTGCCAAGCTATCTCCATTTTTCATCTGTATTCGCTCAGACCATCCCTATATTGTAGTGTTACTGCTTTTGACATGACAGAACATCGCTTCCATGCCGAATGCCTTCTAAAGTAAACCTCTTTTTTTAATCGATACCACAGTGATATGATATGCAAATTACATGCGAAAGATAAAAAGAAAAAAACAACAACAAATAAAAACAAGTCAGTATGGTGAAATAATCGAATAAATGGATGTCATAAGTTAAATACTCTATCAACAAAATAATATGATCATTTAAAAGCATATAAAGAAGGTATGTGTAGCAACAACAAAACAAGACCTACAAGGTTATTTCTAAACGGCCAGCATAACGACAAGGCTCTAAAAGGTAAACTCTATGGTTCACTACATGAGGTTCGGTTCTAAAGAGAACGGTACTCGAACTGTCGCTTGGACATCGATTCGAGAGTATACGACCCTTGTACCATACAGAGGTGAAAACCTCACGAAATATAAGGATCGAATTCCTAAAGTGAATTACAACACTGTACGGAGGTGAAAACCCCACGAAGCGAAGTAATCACTCCTCCTAAAGGTTCTAAGACTACTATATGATGTTGAAAACAAGACTTAGGAATTAAAAATTAAATTAAGCCAAATTTAAATTTTCTGAATAATTACAATACGAATCTAACTATGGCTTAACTCTCATTTTATTTTTTGAAAACCCAAAAATCTTCTCCCTAGCGGAGTTGACATGCTGTAGCGACTATTTTTTTCAAAATAATAATTTTATTTGAAAATTTTATTTAAAAATGAGATTTTAAGAAAACTTGGATTTATTTACTTTTTTTAAATTTATAGTCGCCACCAGCCACTTGGATAAGGTAGGCCGGACACCGAAAATAAAAACCTGAGATTTTCTAAAATTGAGTTCAGAAATTGGTTACGGATGGGAAAGGGTTAGCACGTCCACACCGCCCAAAATTAGTACCAAATAGATTTTTATCATATTTATTTACAAAAACATAAAATTCAATTTAATTTAATTATTAATTCTCAAAAAGTAAGTTTCAAACATTAATTTTTGCCTCGATCCACGGTACCAAATGAGATGACACCCGGAAACCGGGATGACACTCCCACTAGAATACCGGGATTCAAGGCTTAAAATTCCGTGATAAAAATAAACATGGTAAATTAAAACACGATGAATATACAAAAGGTAAATAAATTTTAAAAACGAACATGTATACATAACTTCAAGGAAATAAGTACGATTAAAGTGAAACAACCATGAATGTAAAACATAATATCTATAATATATATAATATTTACTACATTAATGTACAAAATAATAATACGTAAAATATATACCTATAACATAAGTTGCATAAATAACATAATATAATATATAATACATAATATATACTTTTATACACAAAAATATGAATATATCAATATACATATATTAATGAAAAATAATGCCAAGCAAAGCACATATAGTAATAACATATTAAACAAAAACACAAATAACCTGTATAAAAACAAATAGGCAAGAATGTAATAACATAAAAAAAACATTAAATACGTAAACAATGAAAACAATATCTTAAAGCCTGAAATTAGATGAAATTAAAAAGAACGGGGACTAGGAATAAATTAACCCCAACAAAACAGTTTTAAATTCACCGAAAAGGGACCCAATTGAAGTATCGTAAGAAAAAAGGGGGGTCTGAATCGTGATTTACCCTTCGAAAAAAGTGAAACAAATTTGATGGTGAAATTAAAAACAATTTCGAACTTAGGGGGATTAGATGTGTAAATTTCTCAAGCAGCAAGCCATAACTGAAAAATTGAAAAGGGAGAAAGGGTTTGTAAGGTAATTTCCCCTTTTGAAATCTGATAATCAAAGATTTGGGGACTACATTGGAATTTTTGAAAAACATCAAGGGACTTATGATGTGATTTGCCCATGCGAAAACCCTATTTGTGTTATTTGACTGGGGCAGAAGGACTAAAAGTGGTATTTGACCATTTTAAAAAAATTAAAATCTATAAATAACCCTCCCAGCCTCTGTTTTAAAATTTTCGGCTAATTTTTTTATCCCAAAATACATCCCCATTTTCTCTGTTCTTATATCAAATCAAAATCCTAAGGGGATAAAACCTACCCAACAACCACCCTTGTCGTCCGGTCTCAGTGAGGCTAGGACGTATCGTCCGCTTCGAACCTTTTTCGATTGCCGTTTACCTGCAACAGAAACAAACCAAAAACTCTCACAACACTCAAAACCCCACCCCTTTTACAGAGGCGTTTGACCTTTATCGGTTCACCAAAATCGATCAGAGATCGAAGGTTTATCACCGGTAAAAGGGGAACCGAACCCCTAGGTAAACCTTTTTTGCTCTCTCTTTTTTACTTTTTTTTAGTTTTAGAATGCATGCAAGAGAAAAAAAAAGAAATAGAGGAGATTGCCAGCGAAAACTCTGATTTTTGTGTTTATTGATCTTCTAAAAAATATGTTGTGTTACAGATATGATTTACACATTTTTCTTTTATATTCTGCCTTTGTTTACATGGTTAAGCAACCATTAAATGTTTGCTCTGTCGATGATAATAGCAACTGACATCCGTGATTTTTTCTGTGCACATGCTCGGTGGTTAAGGAGCTGACAGTACGGCGGAGTGGTGGCCCTTGCTGGATGAAAGGCGTGTGGCTGTCATCGGGGTGAGAGATGAAAAGTCACTTCTGTCAGTTTTAATCTCGGCTGTTGGATCAAATCTAATCCAACGGCTGAGATTACTCGGGAGATGGATGGCCAGGATCTGGTCTAGGCGAAGGACGAGACTGCATGAGATATTGCCACGTGGCGCATGGGAGAACGAACGGTCTCGCGCATGTGTTGCACGCACGCATGAGAGACGAACAGTCCGGGGAGTGTATCACATGCGCTCCAGCTAGAGGGTCTTCACTTGATTTGGATCGTTGGATTAAATCTTGATCCAACGGTTGGGATGGCGGCAGCATGTAATGGGTATCTAATGTTTGTAAATGGACTGGATACTTAAATTTATTTGGGTTTTCAATTTGAATTGAATCTGTTTTGAATATTACTAACCCAATACTAATAACTAATAATAATATGTACATATATACTTACGTACTCATAACTACGTATATATACGACATACCTTAGCCACATGCAACACATATATATTATATGCGTATAGCTAATTATCGATCATTAATACTAAAAACAATAATAGTAACACACCTTACATACATACTAGACATACATTTAAGTACATACACATACAATAGCCATATAGAATACGGTACACAGATTGATATATATATTAACCCACACGTAAACACAATAATTAACATAAATAATGCTTATACAAATAACGCTAATAAGTAATAGTATTATAATATACTAACATATCCGAACGAAAATGAGTGATTACACGGATCGGTCGACTTACAATTTGAGGCAATATATGAAGATGATCTTTTAAAGGAGAAAAATGATATTAAACCATTACTAAAGGTAGTTGTTAATTAGTAATATAATACAAAATGAGAATAAAACATACATATTTGAGGAAATAAAATTCGGGTTGCTTTCGGTTCGGGTTGATTTTCGGTTCGGGATACTTTCGGTTCGATTGATTTTCGGTTCGAGGTTCTTTTGATTCGGGTTGATTTTCGATTTGAGTTGTTTTCGGTTTCGATTATTTTCGATTTCGGTTAATTTCAATTCAGGTTAATTTTCGGTTTAACTAAATTCTGGTCGATTTTGATTCATTTCGGTTTTGGTTCAGATTCGGGTCAAGTTTAGGCCATAATGTTCGGGTCTATATTTAATCTTGAACCGGATAAATCGATTCGTGTCTCAAGTCTCGAATCAAGTTTGCCAGGTTTAAACTTCCTCTGATATGTGGACCCCCTTTTCAATACAGCAATAATGCTGCCCCGACCCGAACACGTCGGGCCAAGGGCTGCCCGGGAAACCCCAGATTCATGTTGATAAATGCGGGATCTTAATTGATGAAATTCCTGAGTTAATTCATTCAGCTTTTTCAGAAAGAAGTTGCCAAATTTGGACAGGGAAAAGGGTATGAGCTCTACTCGGTAAAAAAAATTGTGTCAAAATAAATTATTTTTAGCTGTTTGAACAGTTAAATTCTTTAATTTAAATTGGTAAACAAAAGATTGTAACAGAAGTTTGAGTAAAATCTTTCAAATTAAAAGGACTCATTTTAGGAATTTTTTTGGGTTAGACGATTGGATATACGAGATATAAAGACTCTTTTGCCATTAACAATTATAAAAAAATTCTCTAAGTAACCTAAATTTGAATAACTAATAAAATTTAAAAATAATTTCATAAATAAAAAAATATATAAAATTTAAAATATACATCTAAATTTAATTATTAATGAAATTATATTAAAAAAATAATTTCATAAATAAAAATTAATATATATATCCTTTAAATAAGCTTAGTAATGTTATATTAAAAAATATTTTTCATAATTTAGTTAATATTAATAGATACAAAATATTGATAACTAATAAAGGTATAATGTAAAAAATGCCCCTAATATTTGACTGAATAGTCACCTTGATCCCTATTCTTTTTTTTTTTTGAGTAATTTAGCCCTCAATGTTCTATTTTGGGTGAAAATGACTTCTCTGTTGATGAAAACTGTTAGTCACTAAAGTTAATCAAATCATTGTAAACTTCACACCAATGTGGCCGTTTACTATTGACGCAGAAAAATACCAAAAATGGAGGTTCGAAAATTGCCTCTCTATTGAGAAAAAAAATACTTTTAAATGAAGCTCAAAAATGGAAGTAAACACCCCATAACTAAAAGTAAATAAATATAGACGTTCTCAATTGTTATCCACATGTTCCAATTATTTATCGAATTCTTTTAATTATGCTAGTGACTATTGTATCTGCTGAAAGAATTTTTTTAAAGTTAGAATTGTTGAAATTCTAATTGAGATCGTTAATGTCGTAAGAAAAATTGAATGGTCTAACAATTTTATGTATTGAGATAAAGGTAAACAATGGAATCTAGCCATTGATTTACGGAAAAAGCCTTATGAAGCTTTATAGATGCTTCAATGTTCACTCAAACCTTGGCTACTTCGTATTATAAAAAGGTGTTTAGCAAACGGCTAATAGCTGATAGCTGGGTTAATTGTAGTGGCTGGTTTGACCAACTAATTTAAAAAAATAATCAATATTCATGTCATGTGTCGCGTTTTAAATGGATAACGGTATTTTAACTGTCAAGCACCTAAAATTATAACTTTTGAAACTTAAGCACTTATTTTTATAAAAAAATACTTTAGGCACTTATTTATTATATTATTTATTATTGTTCTCTGTTAATTAGTATATCATTTAAAAATTTCGAACTTGAATTATCTCTTTAAATTAAACCTTTAACATGACATTAGCTTTCAGTTTTATTTTGTTGATATTATATGTTCTTTTCCCGGTTAAATTATGTGACAAATCCTTAGACTTTAAACTAAAGAGTAAATTTGTTTATTTTATCATTCTATTCAAGTACAAGATAGTATTTGTGTGTAAATTTAAATTTAGATAAATTCACGCACACATACAGACTAAGTTACTCAAACACGTGCAGTGGCGGAACTCAGCGAGAGAGTTTTTTTAATTTAATTTATGCTAACATTTTCAAAATTTTGAAGTGTTTAATTTGCATTTTTTTCAAAAAAGTTGAGGACTAAGTCTAACTAAAATTTTTAAAATTTTGAGAGGCTTAATGAGAATTTTAAAAAAATTATGGGATGAATTTGATTAAAATTATTAAAAACTTTTCGAGCTTAATATTATTTTAAAAAAAAAATTGTGAGGAACAAATTAAAGTTTTTAAAAAATTTAAAAACATAAATTTTAATTTTTTAAAATTTTGAGAGCAAATAATCTTAAAGTCCTCAATAATCACTTAAGTAAAATACACCACCGTTATTCCACGACCGCTCTTTAAATTTAAATGGATTTTTTTCTCCCTATTAGATATATGTGTACAGTATAACACAACATAAAGACTCGTAAAATTTAAAATTTTATTCCCTGATATAGTTTTCCAATGTTAAGCATGGTAAAAGTTTTCTCCAACTTTTTATAGTGTAGTACCATCTGACAGAGGAGAATACAAGATTTATGCTTTCATGTCATAATTAGGATTCTAACATTACCCGATTACTAAAATAGTTCTTTAGGACAAACATATGTACTAAGTCACATACAAGTGAAAAAAAAAGGAACAAGATTGTTTGCCGATTCTTTTAAATCAGACATGTCGCCATCTAAATATCTGACATCACGCAGTTACACGTGCAATAGCAAGTGGCAACCGGTTCGTTCGGTTTAGAATCGGGTCGAATCACTTCAGGTCGGGTTAATTTTTTATTCGAGTTATTATTGATTTAGGCTCGATTCGGATCGGAAGGAGTTTGATTCAGATTTATTTCTGGTCTATATTATTTCGGATTAAATTATATTAATATCGGATCGGTTGATTTTCGGGTCAGGTCATTATTGGATCGGTTGGCTTTTTGGGGGTCGAGTCTATATCGGATCGGTTAATTTTTTTGGTCAGGTCTATATCAGATCGGTTGTTTTTTGGGTCAGATCAATATCAGATCGGTTGCCTTACAATTTGAGTCAATACATGAAGATGATCTTTTAAAGGAGAAAAATAATATTAAACCATTATTAAATGTAGTTGTTAATTAGTAATATAATACGAAAAGAGAATAAAACATACATATTTGAGGAAATAAAATTCGGGTTACTTTCGGTTCGGGTTGATTTAAGATTCAGGTTACTTTTGGCTTGGTTAATTTTCGGTTCGAGTTGATTTTTGGTTCTGGTTTCTTTCGGTTCTGGTTATTTTCAGTTTTGGTTACTTTTGGTTTCGGTTAATTTTGATTCGAGTTGATTTTTGGTTTAACTAAATTCGTGTCGGTTTTGGTTCATTTCGGTTTTAGTTGGGACTTGGGTCAAGTTTAGACCATCATCTTTGAGTCTATATCAGGTCTCGAATCGAATAAATTGGTTCGAGTTTCGAGTCTCGGATAAAGTTTGCCAAGTCTAGACTTTCTCTAATGTGGACCCCATTTTCAATACAGGTATAATCTGCCCCGACCCGAACACATCGGGCCAAGGGCTGCCCGGGAAACCCCGGATTCATGTTGATAAATCATTTTGCTTTTTCAGAAAGAAGTTGCCAAATTTGGACAGGGAAAAGGTATGAGCTATATTCGGTAAACATTTATTTTGAGTCAAAATAAATTATTTTTAGAGGTTTGATAAGTTGAATTTTTTAATTTAAATGTTTTATAAACAAAAGATTGTAACAGCAGATTGAGTAAAATCTTTCAAATTGAAAGGACTCATTTTAGGAGTTTTCTTGAGTTAGATAATTGGATATACGAGATATAAAGACTCTTTTGTTATTAGCAATTACAAAAAATTTCTCTAAGTAACCTAAATTTGAATAACTAATAAAATTTAAAAAAAAATTATAAAAAAAATTAATATAAAAATTAAAATATACATCTAAATTTAATAATTAATAAAATTATACTAAAAAATAATTTTATATATAAAAATTAATATATACATCCTTCAAATAAGCTTAGTAATGTTATATTAAAAAATATTTTTCATAATTTAATTAATATTAATAGATACAAAATATTGATAACTAATAAAGGTATAATGCCAAAAAATGGCCCTAATGTTTAACTGAATAGTCACCTTGATTCCTATTCTTTTTTTTGAACAATTCAACCCTCAATGTTCTATTTTGGGCGGAAATGACTTCTCTGCCTATGAAAACTGTTAGTCAACTAAAGTTAAACAACTTGAAATAACTTGACAACATGGCACGTCAACAAAAAAAATTCTATTATTTTATAAAATTATTTTTTTACTGATGCGACATTCTTTCAAGTCAACATATTTGTCTTTAAGATACTGTCATGTCAGCGTGCACTGTCATATAGGTCTGTCACATCATTTTAAGTCATTAACCGTTATTTGATTAACAATTTTCATCCGTAGACGGGCTATTTTTACCCAAAATAAAACATTGAGTGTTAAATTGCTTCAAAAAGAATAGGGACTAAAATGACTATTCAGTCAAATGTTAGGGGCATTTTTTGGCTTTTACCACCAATAAATTATTCAAACAAGTATCGAATATGATAATGCCTTTTTATATTATTTTACTTGTTCAAATAATCAAACAACTATCAACCATCAGTTAATTTTACCAAACGTTTTATACAATCAACTAATGCAGTCCGCTATAAACTATTTGTTAATTGCCAAATAAGATCATGGTCGTTCCCCTCAAAAGCCCCTGAAATTGTGATTTTGAAAATTGTACATTAAATATTGTGAAAAAATGTAGTGGACAAACATATTCGAGATCAAAATTATAAGGTTTAATTGGTTGTATATATAATTTATACTGGCATGGCATGAGGCTCTTTGATGGTACATAATGAACATGATAGATCGAATCAGGGTGGTGATGAATTAATGGCAATGTTAGAACAATGAAATTAGACTAAGGTGCATGTGCTGGAAGGTAGTATAATCAAACATGCCAAGCTTATATTGAAAAGCCACTAGAATGTGTAATGTCAAACCATTGTAAAATTAATGCATGCTTTGAAAAAGCAAGGCCCGCCCTACACACATAGAAATGTGTACAATTGGCCCACTTATGGCCATTTACTTAGGCCCCAAAGATGGCCTTTTAGCAGGTCATTGTAAACTTCACACCAATTTGGCCGTTTACTATTGAGGCAGAAAAATACCAAAAATGGGGGTTCGAAAATTGTTTCTCAATTGAGGAAAAAATGCTTTTAAATGAAGCTCAAAAATGGAAGTAAACACCCCATAACTAAAAATAAATAAATATATAAGTTCTCAATTGTTATCCAAATGTTCCAATTATTTATCAAATTCTTTTAATTATGCTGGTGACTATTGTATCTGCTGTGTAACCCCTAGACTGACTTATGCGTAAATCGAAACCTAAGGGATTACATTTGTTACAAAAAATTCTTTTCGTGAAAATATTTAAAGATTTAAATATAAGATCGAGAAATAATAGATTCATGCATGAGTAATTTAAGTTAACCACGATAAACCATATCCAAAATATAAAAATAAATCACAAGCCATATATGGCAATATCATCGAGTACAAAATATAAAGTAACAAAATATAGGCTCTTGTCACCGTAATAGAACAATCCGGAATATAGAAACATTACAATAATTGATGTATATCAAATATGTTGATCCTCCAAATGATATGTCCGGAAGCCTATCCAAAATCTGAAAGGGAAAAGATTTGGGGTGTGAGCGTGTGCTCCAATAGTGCAAAAAAAAATAGTGTATATATATATATTTAATTTAGAAAACACGAAGTACTTCATAAAACAAGTTATAAGTGCAACCATAGTTTCATGCAACCTATCTACCCTCCAACCAAACTCCATGATACGGCCCCCCAGGACAGTATCATATACAAGCATTAACCCGAGCCTATTTAGCAAGGGTACCATCCTAAGGGGATACCTTAGGTCACGAGCGGAATTACCCCAGCCGAAGCATATGAACCGAATACGGGCGGAGTCACTCTAGCCGTAGCTGAGGATCTGAATACTGGTGTTAACCCTGGCCATAAGGTGAGGGTACCATCCTAAGGGAATACCTTAGGTCACGGGTGAAATTACCCCAGCCGAAGCATGAGAACCTTATACGGGTGGAATTACTAGCTGGATCAGGGTTGAACCTTTAACACTTCATATCATAACCCAAGCACCCTAACTAATCAGTCTAAACAGTATCACGGTAGGCAATAATATACAGTAACCATAGAGCATGCTTATCATATTGGGTACTAGGGCATACTTCCAAACATACAGTATGATCATGCTTATTTTCAGAAAACATGGTATGTTTATGCAAGTTCAAGCTCGTAAATCATGTGTACATGAATAGTTTGATAAAACACACACACACACACAGATATATATATATGGCATGTAAATCAGTATGAAAAACAGTCATGTAGCATACAAGGAACACACCTCAAAAGTCAAGGTCTGAATCTACTGAGCATCGGGACCACGCTCTGCTGCGGTGCTGGAACGAGTCACGATGGGCTCACGCGGCTGAGTAGGTCAGGATAAGCCGGGCTGAGCAGACGAGCGATCGAACGTATATTGGGTACCAATTAGGTCGAACGTCGACGAAGGTCCGATCGATGCCAGTTGGACGATCGGTGACCAGGTTCGACTTGTCTCGAGGTGGGAAAGACGATGGTGGCCATCGAATCACCAACGGACACGTGTGGTAGCCGGAACTGATGATAGGTTGAAGGGATTTAACCATGGGTTCGTCGAACCTTTGAACTCAAATTGCCGGCGAACGACAAGGCTGGTCGGAGAGGGAGTTGAGGGGTTTTGATCGGGAAGAGCCGGGGAATAAGGTGTGGCGGCGGTGGTGGCTACGTCACTGCGGTGAGCGAGATCGACGGTGGCCGAAACGGGGTAGCTGGGAGCATTTTGGGGGGGAATCTTTGGATATTTGGTGTAGGTTCGAATGAATTTTTTGGAGCTGAAGAGTCTTTGCCTATTTTTAATTATTTTGTTAACCCAGCTCATATCATTCAAATTAACATTTTAGAAAACCCAACACAAGAACTATTTAGCTTAGATGGTTTGGCAATCGGCTAATGATGAACATGGTGTGGGTTCGAATCCAATTCCTTTTACCCCTTTTTTTCAACTCGGTGTTACATGCTGAAAGAAAAGTTTTAAAGTTAAAATTGTTGAAATTCTAAATGAGATTGTCAATGTCGCAAAAAAATTTGAGTGGTCTAACAATTTTATGTATTGAGATAAAGGTAAACAATGAAACTAAAACGGATTTAGCCATTGATTTACGGAAAAAGCCTTATGAAGCTTTATAGATGCTTCAATGTTTACTCCAACCTTGGCTAATTCGTATCATAAAGTGTTTGGCAAACGGTTGATAGCTGATAATTGATTATAGTGGCTAGTTTAACCAACTAATTTTATTAGTTGATTTGAGAAATTGATTTAACTATTTATATAAAAATATTTGATAAAACTTAGTTGATAGCTTATATGGGTAAAATGATAAATAAAGGTATGAATCAAGTTTGTAACAACTCGACTTTAAAAACACAGGCGAAGGTACAACCTAACCCATGTTGTTCAATATATATCATGCTTTACATTGCGAATCCCATTAGTATTTTGTTTTAAATATTTATTGTATGATCAAATAAAATAGATTACATGCGTATATCTATGTAAGTATTTAGGAAATTTTTATATGAAATGTCCATCAATATTTTGTTTTATATCCTTGAGTTTTCTTTTTGAAACCTGGCCTTTGTGTAGCTATAGTTGCATATGATCGGTGATAAATGAGCTCTAGGCAGCGTAGCGATTAAAAACGAAAACTTTCTTACTGCTCCAAGTAGCATAGCGATAAAAAGCAAAAATTTTCATACTATTTCAAGTAGTGTAGTGATGAAAAACGAAAACTCTCCTACTGCTCTAAGTAGCCTAGCGATGAAAAGCAAAAACTCCACTTCCAAGTAAGTGTGCATAGTAAAGCGTCCGCAAATATAAAGCTTCGCTAGCCACTTCCAAATAAGTGTGCATAGTAAAGCGTCCACAAACATAAAGGTTCGCTTGCCACTTTCAAGTAAGTGTGCATAGTAAAGCGTCCGCAATCATAAAGATTCGCTAGCCACTTCCAAGTAATTGTGTATAGTAAAAGCGTCCGCAAAGATAAAGGTCTACTAGCCACTTCCAAATAAGTATGCATAGTAAAACGTCCGCAAAAATAAACCATACATAGTGGACGCAACTTAATGATCACTGCTTCTAAAAAGAGACAAGCTACTTACGCAGAGAAAGAATAAAATGCTGGTACTAGCCAAACTTTGCCCAAGTTACACTTACCATAAATCCCAAGAGAAGGCTAGGTATCTATTATTTCCAAATAAGCACGTAATGAATAATATATTAGTAAGTGTGCGAATAAAATATAATCTCACCTGAGGGCAAGAATTCTCTCAACAAAAGGTGGACATGCGAATATATATGATGAAGTTTACATTTATGTATTTATAATCACTATTTTTTTTTCAAATTTATTATTATTAGTATGTTTTAGTATTGTTATTGTTCTTATTTTAATATTATTTACATTTTTATTATTAGTGGGATGCAATATAAAAATAGATATAAAAGAAACAATAGCAACCCATTTATTAAAATCAATCAGTCCATTTACAAAACCTAAAATAAAATAATAATATTACACATGGCCCGCTTGACCAAATTCTAATAACCAAAACCCTAAGCTTAAATCTTATATAATCCCTTTTTGTCATTGCGCAGCCCATTCCTGGCTGTTCGATCGGTCTAAATCGAACAGAGTAGGACTACTAAACTTCCTCATGCGCGCGTACAATGCACCCCAAGACTGCTCAGCTCCCTTTACGCGCCACGCGCTTGACGCTCCATCTTCTCCATCCACGTGGTGCCACCATCGGAGATCACGCCGCCACCGTACAATCACCGTCCTCTCTTAACCACCGTGCAAAAAAAATAATAACAAGGTTGTCACAATCAAGTTATGCACAGTGGATCCATTTAATTTTGCTTAAAAATGTAAACAATAGATTAGATATAGGGGGAAAAAAGAAGCAATCCCATATAATGATATATAAGCAATGAAAAATCTATCTTGTACTTAGTTTTTACGATCAATAAAAAAAGAGCAAGCTTTTGCAGAGGTATTTTATCTTCCTTTTTACATTTCAAGTAAAAAAGAATAAAAAACAAAGGGATTTAGGGTTCTTACCCTTCGATCTTCAGATTTACCGCCGCTTTTGTGGTTGAGGTCACCGTCTCTGATGATAGATGGTCTCGGTTTACAAAGGAAAAGTTTTTAAAAGTTTTTTGGTTTTGGCTTTTGTAAATTTAAGGCAGTTTAAGATTTCGTTTTGAAAAACGGTGAATGGGTTCGGGTTTGGAAAGAACAAAGAAATTATTTTGATTTAGGTTTGGGTTCGTTGGTGCTGGCGAGCGGCGGCCGGAGTGACCGAACCACGGCCGATTTTTGAGTAGTATATTAGTTTCTGGAAAACTGGGTTGGTGCTCATCCTGTTCTTGAAAAACAAGGATGAACACCATCGTATTTATGTGAAAAATGGAGGTTTGATCTAAAAATCCTAAGTTTCCTGAGTTTTTATTGTTTGTCTTCAGAGAGTTTTGAGGGAAATTTTTTTAAACAAAAGGGTTTATTTTTTGGCAAAAAACGTATTTTATGCAATGGGTTAAATTAAAATCTTTCAATTTAGTCCCATTTCATAATATAATCTGATTTTCAGTAAGATTATCCACTTTTTAGTCCTTCAAATTTCACTTAGCTTTTTAGTTTGATCCAAAATCTAGACATTTTTAGGGGAATAATGCCTTTAGGGTTGATATTTAGGGGAATAAGGCACGCTGACCTATAATTAGAATCTATGGCAAAAACTACAGTAACTTGAGGGTGGCGTCTTTTTGAATTTTTTATTATTTAAAATTTAAATTTCAATAAAGACGCCACCTACAGGCACGTAAGCTGGAAGATTGGGCTCCAGTTGCTGCGGCTCCGATTGAACATAACCCAAACCGGCGGCTCATCGGCCAATCTATATCTAGCAGACGCTGCTGCCCAAACATCTTCCTCAACATCAAGATCATGGCCCTAAGCAGCAGCGGTCCTAACAACATCAACACCATCAGCATCAAGCAACTCGATATCATCATCTTCTGCCATTGGTATAACATTTTCGTCGTCCTCACTGAAATCATCAACTATTTTGCCCCAATGACCATAAACGTTTTCGGTGTCACAATCCATCGTGATATTCGATCACACCAATGACTCTTAATTTACTAAAAACCTACCTAAAACTCCTTAAACCTTAAATTTTTTGAAATGAACAACAAAAGAACAAAAATTCCCTGGCAGGTCCTATATATATATATATATATCCAGGTCTTGACGCCATCTGCAGATGGCGTCCAAAGCTGAATATTACAAAATTAGCCTCACGACGCCATCTGCACATGGCGTTAAAGGCTTATGTCGCCACCTGCAGATGGCGTCCTAAGAGGAATATTTCAGACTTGCACGCTATCTGGTCGTGGCGTCTTGTCGAGTCAGCTTTATTCGCCTGACACGGCTGACCTCTCTTTCACTGCAGCTGCTAATTCGCGGGCTCAAATATCATAATTTGGCTCAAGACGCCACATGCAGGTGGCGTCTTCATTGAAATTTAAATTTTAAATAATAAAAAATTTAAGAAGACGCCACCTGCAGCTGGCGTCTTCAAATTACTGTAGTTTTTGCCGTAGATCTCCAATTATAAGGCAGCGTGCCTTATTCCCCTAAATATCAACCCTAAAGGCATTATTTGCCTAAAAATGCCCAAAATCCAAGTGGGTTAATCCTTCTTTAATCCCTGTTCCGGTCCCTTTTCTTGCTTTAGTTAATAGCCTTTTTTACGGAATATTTATACATTCATCCTATTTGTATATTTACGGTATATTTATTTACTATATTTATGTTTATTTCCATAATAATTCTTGTATAGTATACGTAAATAATCTTGTTTACACTATTTAGTATGGTATATAACCTTTTTATGTAAATTCCTATTTTAAATTATAATGTATGGTAGTTACCCTGATTTCCGTTAATATATATACATATCTTTTTTAGTTTTGTATACAATATCTACTTATGCATTATATGTATCCAGTAATTATATTTCATTTTTTTATTTCATGATTTCAAGTTTATGTTAATATACGCACTGTATGTTTATTATATATACATGCGTGCTTATTTCATATTCATGTCTTGCATTTATTTTATTTTTTACATTTAGTTGAATGCCATGTTTTATTATATTGCATCCGGAACATAAACTGTCAATGCGGTGCTCCATTTTTCGAGGATAAATTTGGCTAGTATTTAATATGTAGGTGGTGGTTTTCATTTATTCCTCGAACACTAGAGCTCTTTAAAATGAACTCGCATTTATAATCAAATTCTAATATAAATGTCACTTTAACTCGTAAAATCCGATATTAATAAGATGGTAATTGATTTGGTACCAAGTATGAGCGTGGTGGGAGTGCGAACCCTTCTCTACACGTAACTGACTCCTGAACCCAAAAAAGAAAAAATCTCTGGTTATTTTTTGGTGTCTGATCTACCTAACTCAAGTGACCGGTGGCGACTCCAATTTTATTCCAAAATGTGATTTTTCAAGAAAATTCCCCAAATCAATTTTTTCAAGGAAAAGCGAGAAACTCATTTTGATTTAAAAAATAGGCCGCTACAACATGGCGACTCTGCTGGGACAATTTTTGTTTTCAAAAATAAAAAAAGAGTCAGGACTGAAAACAATTACCACTTTATTAATATCGGAAGTTGCGAGTTAAAGTGGCAGTTAAGTTAATATTTGTTTATAAATGCAAGTTTATTTTGAATGTTTTTAAAATTTGACATATAAACCCGTTTGTTTAGGTGAGGGGAAAATGTTATTGCTTTCGTGGGATATTGTTCCCCGTGTAGGACTAGCAAGTACCTTCGGGGCTTTAGTACTCTATATTTTCGTGGGAATATCGTTTCCCTGTGTAGACATAGATGAATGGGTCCCCCGAATTGAACTCAATTGAAAAAAGCCTATAATGGGTGATGATCGGGGGCCTTGCTACCCTTAGTAGGGGACAACGAGGACAATTTGGCACCCCTTTAGTATCAAAACTATATGTAGAGAACATATAAAGCCCACGCCATTAGAGCCATGCGGATTACCTAAGAGGATTAGATGGCATAGAGATAGGGTTGTATTTTTTATGCTTTGTTTGCTCTTTTTATTTTCTTTTATCACATTATCATTTTGATCATTTATTTATATTTGATACTAATTTATTTGTTTTCTCTTTTGCATTTTTTGCATCTTCATGGCATTTTTAAGGTGTTGATTCACGAGTGGTCGCCAAATTAGAAATCGTTTATAATGGATAAAAGGCTTTGTGATCAGATAGAAAAGAGTGTAAGTTCGGGGTTATATCCTAAAGATACATCGACAAAAATAGGAGAGGGCTCATCCAAAGGCTTTGAATCAGCCATAGTAGACGTTACTCGTGCGAGTGACGAACGAATTGAGATGCAAGAACTGAAGAAGAAAATGGCCGAGTTGACAAACTTGATGATCGTTATGGCTAAAGAGAAAGGAACTGTCGAATCAAAAGAAGAATTGGTTAAGAATTAAGACAAAAAGCTTGATGGTTAGAACTCTACCCTTGAACGAGGCAGCTCCAATAAATACCATAGTTTGAACCCATTTGTGATTAACATCAACAAACTAGTATGAGGAATACTGAGTCGAGCTCAATGAAAGTGGTGGTAGGTCTAGAAGAAACCCAAGAAGTAAGTAATGTGAAGAAGCATGTTCTAATTCCTATAAGATACACCGAGTTACTCCCGATGCTGGTTGAAAAGAATCTCATTACCCCAGTTTAGTCTATGCCAAAGGAACCTCCTTACCTAAAGGGTTACAACATTCGTGCCAGATGTAATTACCAATTAGGAAGTTTGGGTCACACTACCGATAATTGTGAAGCTTTAAAGAACAAAGTTCAAAACCTTATCAAGACAAGAGAGTTGGGATTCAAAAATGGAAGACCCTGATTCTACAATGAGCCAATAATTACTCGAGGTACAAAATTGAAGAAGATCCAGTACCCAGGACAAGGTTTAAATCTCGATGTCTACTTCTAGATTGATGGTCAGAAGGCAAGAGTTAAAGGTCATCATTTCGATCCGATGCCCATATCGTATGAAGATTTGTATCCTCAGTTGTTGGAAGCCCAGTTGGTAAATTTGTTCTTTTTTGCACCCATACAGCCCTCATATCTAGATGGGTATGATGTTAATGCTCGTTGCGAGTATCATTCTAGAATTCAAGGGCACAATATCAAGAATTGCATCTCCTTGAAGCGATGAGATCAAGCTCTTTTGGAAAATGGAAATTCGAAATAAGGGGCCAGCCTAGTACAGAATGAGGCTACTAAGAGGAGTTAAAATATGAGGCTAAGGATGAAAGTACTCCAAAAGAGGGGCATTCGCTCAAATGTGACACTCAGGCCAACAAGATCAGGCAAAAAAGAGATGATTTGATTAAGAAACTCAAGGTTTTGCAGGATGATTATTAGAAGCTTCACTGCGTGCTCAAGAATACTGGTTTGTGTGATACTCTTGAGGAATGGAAGAACGGTTTCGTTCAGATAAAGAATGACTCAGAGTATTGGAAGAAGAGAAGCAAAACAAGTGAAAATTAAGCCAGGTTATTGTCACAAAATTTGAAAGAAGCTGAAAGCTGGTGCAACATTCTCAAGAATGAGCTGCAAGATAGTCTAGCCACGAATGAGATTTTGAATACAAGTATACAACAACGTGAGGACCAATCCAATACCCTTTAGTTGGAAAATATAGCACTTAAAGAGCAAGTAGAAGAGCTTAGAAGTTCTTTACGAATGTACGAGATTCGTATTGAAGCTATCAAGCACGTTGTATATCAAAACACTATAGAATTAACTTCTAAGTTGTGAAGGGTTGAGCAAGAAATACAAGAAAGAGACAATGAAATGAAGGTTACTATCACCCAAGCGCGTGAAGTGGCTTATCAAGTGGCAGTCTTGGCTGATACAGCGATGTCGTTAAGTCAAAATATTGATCCGATGCTAGGCCATGAAGAAAAGCTAACTCGACTGTTGGATGAAATTAAAAACCTGGGTGTTAGGGCTCACCGTTATTTGTAAACATCTAATATCTAATGTAATGAAACCTTTTAGTCTCAATGAAAGTTGTTCAATGAGGATCACTTTTGGAATCAATACCTTATTGCATACATGTTTACATTTTAGCTATGCATTGCATTGTATTGCACATTCATTGCATATTTATGACGTTATCATTTAACAAACATTACATTACATTTTGTGATCTAAAATTCTTGGGGTTCGATGGCAGTAACCCAAGAATCAGTTGAATTTTATCATGGACAAAATTTTGTGAAGAATTGAACAAGCTCAAAAATCAAGACTCGAGCAGTTGGAAGACAGACTTGAGAAAATGATCAAGGTCATAGGAGATGATGACAATTCTGTCAAATTGAATGCAAGAGAGCTCTGTCTGGTCCCGATTTGGTCATTCTGCATGATTTCAAGGTCCCTAAGTTTGAAAAGTATGATGGAACAAGTTGTTCAAGGATTCATTTGACCATGTTCTGCAGAAAGATAAAGGGCTACTTAGAGGATGAAAAGCTGTTGATCCACTGCTCCATAATAGTTTGGCAGGGCCTACTGCGGTGTGGTATAATAGATTGAGCAAAGATAGAGTGCAGTCTTAGGTTGACTTAGCCAATGCCTTTTTGGAGAAATATAGGTATGCTCTGAACCTAGCACCAAGTCGTCAGTTTCTCTACGGCATGAAAATGAGACCAAATAAAATATTCAAGAAATATGCTTTAAGGTGGTAGAGTTTAGAGCCCAGGTATAACCTCCCATGACCGAAGAAGAAATGACTCCCCTATTTCATGCAACTCTTCCATTTATTTCTTTGATATAATGCTCGAGAAATCAAGGAGCAATTTTAAGGATTTTATGACGTTTAGAGAAATAATAGAATGCGATATTTAGAAAGGAAAATTAGGGCCTAAGTTTAGGGACCAAACCAACCAGGAAGTGGAAGAAGAGAAAGGGATAAATGAGTGCCGCTTCCAAAGTGCTCGTAATCACATGAGGAGAAGACATGTTGATCCTTCTGAATCACCCTAAAAATTCCCCCGAACAAGCGCTGATCTTGAGACATTTGAGGTATTCATTTTAGATTTGTTTCCTCATTTGGTTGAAGGTCATTACATCACTCATAGGCCGAGAAAGGTTATGCCTGACTTATCTGCCCACAATTTTTACCCTAATAGTGCTTGTGATTTCTACATAGGGGCATCGGGGCATTCCACCAAGAAGTGTAGGTTATTACTGGAAGAAATTGGATAGCGAGGGAATCTTGACACGAGAATCAATCCAGCAATAGAAAACAAATGAAATGGGACAAGCTTACACCGTACTGAAAAGCTAGAATGAATAATTTGTCACTTCGATGATGATTTGAGACTATTCTTGGGTTTCTCATCTTTTCATGTTTGTTTGATTCCCTCACATTTTGGTTTCCTTTTTTGAGAATAATGCACATAACAAACCCAATGACTTAAGCTCTAAAGTAGTTAAATATTTTTAAAGATACATGTCTATTTATTTCTGTCAGAATAAAAATCGCATTTTCTTTAGTCTTATTTAGAAAACATTTTTGCATTCTTTGATTCTTTAAAACATTTCATTCATTGTTATAGGGTATTTTTGTTCACTCATACACATATACACATATTTTTGAAAAGGACATGCATATGTATATATCATTTTTATCAGGACCTTGAATTTCAATTGTAAAAGTATATTTGACTTAAATCCAGAGATCAATTCCAAGTTGCTTATGTATGGAAGGAATTGAATGTTGTGAGGATATTGCAAATGCGAGCAACTGATGATCTATTTCGGCCAACGGGGGAACAAAACAAGTGTTTAGGCAATGGGCAGATCCCATTTAGTGAATTATTCTCTCAGGCGTTTACCGTTTAAGATTCTTGAGTCGAGTGTTAACCCTAAACTTCTACCCCTAAAAACTTTCTTTGAATGTCTATTAATGGGACGACGAATGGAATTCTTTCACTTTCCAAGGATGAAGAAATGAGACCACATGCATTAGATACAAAGATCAGAGAATTATCAAAAATAAACTGCTGAAGGAAATTTATGCTCAAAGTGTCAACTAAGAAAAGTTGAAAAATGTCAACCAGAAGGCCGAAGCATTCAAGAATGAGAACACTATGTTGAAAACTGCAATAAAGAGAAAGTTAGAGATACACATGTGAAATTCTTCATTCAATTTAGAAGAGCTATGGATAATTGATTAAGTTCGAGCAGAAACATGAATCAACACTAGTCAAGATGCAGTATATTCCAAATATGCATATTCCTAAATTAGGAGAAAGAAAATAAATTCTAGGCTAAAAACCCAAAAAAGGGCAATCTAAAAAGATTCTTAAAAAAAAAAGAAAAAGAAAAGAAAAAGAAAAAAAGAGAAAAAAGAGAAAAAATGAGAAAAAAGAAAAAGAATAAAAGAAAAACAAATAAAAGAGAAATGAATACTTCATATGAGCACATCCAAGTAAATCAATACAAGAATGGGGCTTTAACTCGAAGAAATGAGTAAGAAATTTACGCGTAATCCTCCATTTAAGTAAATATCATTTTTCAAGACATGGAGGATTGATCACCTTTGAATAGAAAACAAGCATCAATGTCCAGTCAGGATACAAGTTAGTCCGAAGTTACAGAAGAAAGAAATGAACTCTACGGTAAAAACCAAAAAATGTGCAGTCTAGAGGGATTCGAAGAATGAAAGAGAAGAAAATTTTTCATATGAGTATATCCAGGTCAAACAAATACAGAAATGCAGTTTCGCTTAACCGTGACCTACGGCCTACACTACGAGCCTATAAGGAACATCAAACTTCAAGGAATGAGTTTAGGTTCAAGTTGGATGAGTTAACCTTTCTTTAAGGGTTAACATTTCTTCTGATCATACGTGGATATCCAAGTTGGATGAGTTTGTCTTCAGACTATATTACGCCTATAAGGGTTAACCTTTCTTCAAGGAACATCAAACTTCAAGTGCCTGATCGACACCAAAATGAGGGAAGGATGGGGCACGGTAAGTTAGTGAGATTAAGAGAGCCACATTAAATTGGTTAGAAATTAGGTATGGGAATCGTTCCTTTCAGAAGCCTAATAGACTAAAAGAGACTACACATATGCATATATCATCACAACAGTTAAGATATTCTAAGCATACGTTTCATTTGAGTTGAACTTTGATGATTTGAAGCAAATACGCTATTGCATTTGATATTTTTGGGACCAAACATTGGTTTTTAAAAAATGTTTGTCATTTCCTCCCAAATTTTGATTTTAAAAATGTTTGTCATTCTTTTCAAAACTCAATTATTTTTTATTTTTTAAATATACACAAGCAAATTACTTTTTTGCATTACTTTATACTGAGAATTAAAGCATATAGACCTAGAGTTGGTTTTCACCGAGATGCTTTGATGAGTTTGATAAAGAAGATTGAACTTAAAGATGAGTTCAGGGAGTTGAGGCATTTTTGCTTGCCCAAATGATAGGATAGACGAAGACTCTGAATGTTGAGTCAAAGACAAGAAAGTAGTTGAACCTAAGATTGAATGGGGTAAGGCTGAATATGAGAGATGACAAAAGTTTCTATATAAGAATAGTATAGGGAACAAAGACATATTGGTTACGAGAAGGGGTAGTAACCTTGAAGATAAGAAAGATACTTACGCGAAAGAACTGAAAGCATGTTGCTAAATCTGATTCAAGATGAATATCCAACTGATGATGCTTTATTTGGTTGAATCAAAGATAATAATAGAGCCTAGGAAAAAGTAGGGTCACTATTAGATAACTCAAGTTGGGTGGAGCCATGTTACACGCATAAAAACTTCAAGAAGTAATAGATTTTGTTTTGGCCAGCAAAAGTCAATAATCTCATTTTCGAGACAAGACGAAGATTAAGAGCATACTGCAAAGAATCGAAGCAAAGAAAGCTAAAAATAACCTTTCAAGAAACAGAAGCTTGTTTCAATAATTTTAAAATTTTCATGCATCACATATAGTTAGACATACCTATGTTAGGAACATGCTAACTTAAAAGCATTTTGCTTATTTTAATAGGTATTCAAAGATTAGCAACGACCTTGGATCTGTAACTTCATGTTGAAGAGGTAGATCACATTAAAGATTTCTATATGGTATTCTCTAAGCGAGATACTGCTTTTTAAGTCCTTTGGGCAATCAGTAAGACATTCGGGCATGATGCTAAGTCCTTCGGACCATTAATAAGACATTCGAGCATGATGCTAAGTCCTTCAGACCATTAATAAGACATTCGGGCATAGTGTTGAGCCTTCTTTTGATACTGAGACGAGTAGAAATCGGAGCATCATCTTAAGGTATTTTGGTATTATCTAAGCGAGATGCCACTTTCTAAGTCCTTGGGCTGCTAGTAAGAACTTCAGGCATGGTGTTGAGCCTTCTTTTGATGCCGAGATGAGTAAAAATTGAGGCATCATCTTAAGGTGTTTTGGTATTCTCTAAGCGAGATACCACATTTTAAGTCTTCGGGCCGCCAGTAAGACCTTCGAGCATGGTGTTGAGCCTTTTTTTTTATGCCGAGACGAGTAGAAATTGGGGTATCATCTTAAGGTATTTTGGTATTCTCTAAGTGAGATGCCATTTTTTAAGTTCCTCGAGCCACCAGTAAGACCTTCAGGCATGGTGTTGAGCCTTCTTTTGATGCCGAGATGAGTAGAAATTGGGGCATCATCTTAAGGTATTTTGGTATTCTCTAAGCGAAATGCCACTTTTTAAGTCATTCGAGCCATCAGTAAGACCTTCGGGCATGATGTTAAGCATTCTCTTGATGCATAGACGACCAGAAATCAGGGATTTATCTTAAGATATTTTGGTGTTCTCTAAGCGAGATGCCATTTTAAGTCCTTCGGATTATTAGTAAGACATTCGGACACAATGCTAAGTCATTCGAGCCATCAATATGACTTTCGAGCATGATGTTAAGACTTTTTTCCATGCCAACACGACAGAAATCGAGGCATCGAAGAATTCGTAGCTTGAAGAGTTTGCCTAGGAAAAGCAAACAGTTCTAGAAGAACTTGCAATTCCAAGGCTACAAACAAGAAAGTAGGACAAAAATTAGTGTTTTTGATCTTTGCTTTATTTTCCTTTCACAAGAATAAGCAAAGAAAGGCAGCTGTAATCACTATTTTTGTCCAAATTTAGTATTATTAGTATATTTTAATATTATTGTCGTTGTTATTTTAATATTATTTTATATTATTATTAGCGGGATGCAATATAAAAACAAATATAAAAAATAATAGCAACCCATTTATTAAAATAAAACAGTCTATTTACAAAACTCAAAACAAAATAATAATATTACACATGGCCCGTTTGACCCAATTCTAATAACCAAAACCCTAAGCCTAAATCTGATCTAATCTATTTTTGTCATTGCACAGCCTATTCCTGGCCGTTGGATCAAATTTGATCCAACGGTCCAGATCGAAGAAAGAAGGATTGCCAAACTTCCCTACGTGGGCGTGCAGTGCACCCCGAGACTGCTTGGCTCCCTTCACGCGCCATGTGCCCAACGCTCTATTTTCTCCGTCCATGTGGCGCCACCGCTGGAGATCACACCGCCACCGTACGGCCTTCGTCCTCTCCTAACCACCCTGCAGAAAAAAATAAGGATGTTAGAATCAAGTCATGCATAGTGGATCCATTTAATTTTGCTTAAAAATGTAAACAATAGATCAAATATAGGGGCAAAAAAACAGCAATCCCATATAATGATATATAAGCAATGAAAAATCTATCTTGTACTCGGTTTTTACGACCAATAAAAAAAGAGCAAGCTTTTGCAGAGGTGTTTTATCTTCCTTTTTACATTTCAAGTAAAAAAAACAAAAAAAAAACAAAGGGATTTAGGGTTCTTATCCTTCGATCTTTAGATTTGCCGCCGCTTTGGTGGTCGAGGTCACCGTCTCCGATGATAGATGGCCTCGGTTTACAAAGCAAAAGTTTTTTGGTTTTGGCTTTTGTAGATTTGAGGCGGTTTAAGATTTCGTTTTGAAAAATGATGATCGGATTCGAGTTTGGAAAAAAAGTTATTTTGCTTTAGGTTTGGGTTCGTCGGCACCGGAGAGCGAGGGCCGACGACGGTGGCTGGAGTGGCCAAGCCACCGCCAGTTTTTAGGTAGTATGGTGGTTTCTGGAACACTGGGTTGGTGTTCACCCTGTTCTTGAAGAACAAGGATGAACACCATTGTGTTTATGTGAAAAAGGGAGGTTTGATCTAAAGAACCTAAGTTTTCTGGGTTTTTATTGTTTGACTTCAGAGAGTTTTTAGGGAAAAGAATTTTTTTTTAAAACAAAAGGGTTCATTTTTAACAAAAAAATGTATTTTATACCATGGGTTAAATTAAAATGGGTTATTCGCTTAATAAACCCCTCCGCGTTTTCATATTAACATCATAAGTCTTTCTGCTTATTTTAATCATTGTCAAAGGTCCTTTTAATTTTTTAAAATCTTTCAATTTAGTCCTATTTCATAATATAATCCAATTTTCAGTGGGAGTATCCACGTTTTAGTCCTTCAAATTTCACTTAGCTTTTTAGTTTGATCCAAAATCCAAGTGGGTTAATTCTTCTTTAATCCCTGTTTCGGTCCCTTTTCATGCTTTAATTAATAGCCTTTTTTACGGAATATTTATACATTCATCCTATTTGTATATCTATGGTATATTTATTTACTATATTTATGTTTATTTCCATAATAATTCTTGTATAGTATACGTAAATAATCTTGTTTACAATATTTAGTATGGTATATAACCTTTTTATGTAAATTCCTATTTTAAATTATAATGTATGGTAGTTACCCTGATTTCCGTTAATATATATATATATATATATATATACCTTTTTTTAGTATTGTATACAATATCTACTTATCCATAATATGTATCCAGTAATTATATTTCAGTTTTTTATTTCATGGTTTCAAGTTTATGTTAAAATACGTATTGTATGTTTATTATGTATACATGCATGCTTATTTCATATTCATGTCTTGCATTTATTTTATTTTTAACATTTAATTGAATGCCATGTTTTATTATATTGCATCCAGAATATAATTTGTCAATACGGTGCTCCCTTTTTTGAGGATAAACTTGACTATTACCTAAGATGTAGGTGGTGGTTTTCGTTTATTCCTCGAACACCGGAGCTCTTTAAAATGAACTCGCATTTATAACCAAATTCTAATTTAAATGTCACTTTAACTCGCAAAATCCGATATTAATAAAATGGTAATTGATTTGGTACCAAGTTTGGGCGTGGTGGGGGTGCGAACCCTTCCCCACACGTAACTAACTCTCGAACCAGAAAAGAAAAAATCTCTGATTGTTTTTTGGTGTCCAATCTACCTAACTCAAGTGACCGATGGCGACTCCAATTTTATTCGAAAATGTGATTTTCAAGAAAATTCGCCAAATCAAATTTTTCAAAGAAAAGCGAGAAACTCATTTCGATTTAAAAAATGTACAGTATTGAAATTCTAAAGAAAGAGACGACTGCGAAAATACAGCACTCCCAAGTCGAAAAAAAAGCACAACACTACCAAACTAAGCAAGCACAAAGAGAAAATGAATCATTCAAGCGTTCGCTGCTCCCAAAGTGGACGTACGTAGTACCTAAATTAAGTATTTGCTGCCTAAATAGAGGACAATTTTACTTTCAATATTCACACAAAGCCAGATAATAGAAACCTCGTTCCTAGTTAGTGATGTAAAAATCCATGGGGCAAGCATACATATAATTTCCTCCGAAAGAATGGTGACGTTCACAAAAATGAGCGTACGAATAAGTATATAATAATCAAGATTATCTCAATTGGGGGGCAAAAATTTTCCTACCTGAGATGAATATGCTAACAAAAAGAAAATAGTATAATGGAACCCAAATGTTCAAACCACTTTAAGTATCGATATAAAGAAAACTCTCTTTTATATTTGGAGATAACAAAATATTACAACTTCAAGCCCTTTAATGGGAGCAAAAAAATTCTTGAGAATTTCTTCTAACAAATCATTTTAGACTAAAATATCGCCATAAGGTTATTTTGTCACATATTAAAAATTATACTCTTCTTTTGCTTCTCAAGCTTAAACTCTCTCGCGTGAATGCTTCCACTTCGATTGGTTCTCCTTATAGTACTACACTGAAGACCTGAAAATGACAAACACTTCTTTGTTTTTTGGTTCAGTGAATTAGCCCTACGAATCATCTGGTGTAGATTGTTTGTTGTCACGGTACCCAACATCTCCTCCACACACAACTGACAAACGAACATTCACCTTGATGATATATACTGGGAAACGGCCAAAGCCAATCACACACCAACAACTTCAGATAACCTGCTTAGCAGCGACCATCTCCCAATGTAGTCACAAACAACAACAAACAATAGTATTTGAAAAATCTTGAGAGCAAGGTTTTCTAAATACTCTGTTTGTTGGCGTTCATAGCTACAAATGGATAATCAAAGCCTTCTAAATACATTGTTTGTAATATCCCAATATTTGGCTAGTGACCAAAATATAAATTTTGAAAGTTTTGTGGATAAAGTATAAACTTAGGAAAAGTTTAGGGACAAAATTGTAATTTTTAAAAGTTATGTATTTTAGTCCCGTAAATGAATAGTTTACCCCCAAGAATGATGTTTTCGTGTTACCCAGATTTTTCTTACGGAGTTTGTATTAGTGGCTATAAAGCGATAAAGTTCAGAAAAATATTCAGATAATCAGATCGAATTGAATATCCAGGATATTTTGAAGGATGATAAGGCAGGGTTAATTATGTCATTTTACATGTATAAGATGTTTTCTTTGTGTTGGAATAATATGAACCCTTGGATTAAGTTGATTTTCCATGTTAAATATGAGCTATTGGATGAAAAATGGCAAGAACGTAATTTTAGAAAATTATAAGGGCAAGGTTGGTAACTACTAGCTCAAGATTAAATCTAGGCCATTGTATGAAGGATGATGACATAATTTTTGAAATAGATCCGATAGCTCGGTAAAGGTAAAATCGTAGTAGAAATATTTAGTGAATATCGGGAAATCAGATTGAATTGAAATTTCAGAGACTGTTCCATAAGCCCTGGAAAATCATAAAATGTTATTTATGGAATAGTGGTCAGTTGAGAAGGAACTAATTTAGTTAGATTATAATGGAATGGCAATTTTGAAACAAACTAGTAAATAAAGATTAGTTGGAGGGCAAATTGGTCATTTGGCAAGGATGGCAATTTTGAAATGTTGAGGACGTTTTTGGAATATGAAATATATATGGATTTCATCTTGGCCCTTGACTTTTGAAGAGATTAAATTAGCCATTAGATTTAAAGGCTAAATTGGTAATTTCACTTTTTAAATGAATTTAAAATTCATTTAATAGTTACAAGTATAATTTAATAGTAAAAAGATGAAAACAATGTTTATCTTTTCCAGCCATAAACCATGGAGAAAGATGAGAAAGAAGAGGGAAATTTCCAAGCTCAATTTAAGCCTCGAATCTCAGTTTTTAGGTAATCTTTCGAACTACAAAGTTGTTCTACTCTTCCAGCTCTATCTTTTGATGTAAATAATTTATAGAATACTTGCTTGGTTGATGAGATTTGATATGTGGGAGAAATTGGGGCTTTTATGATTTTATGAATCCATGGTTGATTTTAAGTTAGAATCATGCTTGTATGATGTTGGAATCATGCTATTGAGTTGGGACTTAAACCCTACATATTTTGGTTTGCATAGAGAAGATTATGGTTTATGGATTCAAGTCTAACATTTGGTTTATGATGTTGGATTAATGATCTAGTAAGTTTGATTTGTTGTTTGGAAGCAAAACCCTAAGTTAAATGCATATGGACCATTTCGGCAAGCTTCAAAATTAAGGGACCAGATCTGATTTTTTATTGAATTTGATGTGTATTGTATTATTAATAATGTTAGAGACATGAAAATGAAGTTAGAATGCTAAACCGAGGATTAATCACATTAGTGACCATTTTGACAAATTGTCAAACTTGAATGGTCTATTCGTCAAATAGGATATGTAGAATGAGTAAATCTGATTTTTAGTTAAAATGATGGAATTAAGGTAGTAATGTTGATTGGAGGACTAATTTGCAAAGTTAAGAAGCTTGAATCCTTATAATTAAAATTTGGTGATCATTTCGACAAATCAAGAGAAATTAGAGAAGTAAAGGTTTGAGCCTATTTTGATGAAGAATGTAAATAGAATATATGAATAATAGCTTTATTCTGGTCATTTGAAGTGAAGTGATGGGACTAAATTGACAAGTAGAGAAATAGGGGAAGTTGGTGTAAATTAGAAGTTATTTATGGAAAGTTATGTTGGAATTCAATTATGGCAGTAAGCTTAAAATTTCGCCATAAATTCTACAAAAATGTTTAGATGATGAATTTTACACCATTAGAAAGAATTGTTAGTCTAGTTTCGTTTCCAACAAACGGAAACTGATTTCGAATTCCGAGTTAAAAGATATGGATATTTATTCGAATGAAGGTCAGAAAAATTATAGAGAAGTTTTATGCCTCGACAGTCTGTAACGTGAATTCAGTGATTTTTCATAATTTTTGTAGATTTTATTAATTTATTTGGCTTATATCGTTAGGATCATTATCGAATCTAGTTTCTCCAATATAAATGAAATTAAGATCCAGTTTGTATTCTGCCCTGTATAAGTAAATCTTTGAAGGTAGCGCAAGTTGTCAGAAAATGAAATTTGAAACATTTTGTATTCAAATGTTAGTTAGCAAGCTCGAAAGAATTAATGGAAGTTCAAATTGGTCACTAAGGACCATAATGAGTTTTTGAATAGTACAAGGAAGAAAGGAAAAATATTTGGAAATTTTATATTCGAATGATTATATTAGACAACAAGTTTAAGGAATTGTTAGATTTGAATCTAACAAATATTTCATTTTATTCATGTGATTAATGAAGTCAAGTCTGAATCAAAGAAGGTTCGAGGTACTATGAAAGAAATGATCGAGCTAGGACTTAGTGAGGCATTGTGTTAAGTGGCCAAGGTGAGTGCAATGCATACATAACATGATATATTGATGTTTTATACATCATTAGGAAGACTTGCGATGAGTCTACCTTATTTATTTTGGCATGATATTTATGTCATAAGCATATATTTGACATGTTTTAAATATGTCAAAGGTTGAACAAAAATGCATGGATCAATAGTTATATATGATGTTATACTATGAATGTTATTTCGGGTATGAACTGCCCAATGTTAAATTATATTGATATACATTGCCATGGATGGAATAAATATGGAATATATGCCCAAGTATGTCATTGAGGGACAGTGTATAGTTGGCATGCCATAGAGTCCAGCAGCACGTTGCATACTCGGTTTAGCACTATAGTGTATATAAAGGACACTTAGTGCATATGGTGGGCACGACCTTATGTGTATTAGCACTATAGTGTATATAAAGGACACTTAGTGCATATGGTTAGCATGACCTTACGTGCGGATAGTGGGCACGACCTTATGTGTATTAGCACTTCGGTGCATATTTGACTCATGTACCAGGGTCCTCATAGGCTTATATTTGGGCTATGTTTTATTGGTTAATAAAAGATAAACGGGTGAACAAGCTTATGAGCTTTTGGAATAAATGGCAAGTATATTGGTAAGAAATTTATATCCGGTTTATATTATGTTAATATATGATTAACATGATGGTAATACATGTCTAGTGATCATGATGCATTTATGCATATATGACATATTATGACAAATGGACAAGCATGAAAGTCTTATGACATTAGCATGTAGTAAATCATTACTAATGCAATATGAAAGTTGATGCTTTGGCATATATATCATGTTATATAAATATAGTCATGAAGACGAATAAAGTTTAAATTATTGTTATTAATTTCCTTTATGCCTCACTAAGTTCGTACTTAGCGTGTGTTTGATTATACACATGTAGGTAAATCAAGATAGGAGTGGGAAGAGCATTGCATCAATATTGCAAAGCTCAACAGGTAATCACAATAATAACATCCTAATTAAGGTTTGATTATTATAGTGGCATGTATACTTGCTAAACCTATTTGAGTTGTGATTGGCCTTTAAAGTTCGGTAGGGTTTCATGATAATTGACGTTTCTGGAAAGATACAAAGTTAAGTGTAAACTCATGTGATGAGTTGTATGCTAAGATAATTGATTTATGATTAGAACTCGAATAAATAATTTATTTCGGTTTTAAATAAAGTTAAGCGTGCTTGGGTTATAGAAATTTTAGGATGGGTGACCATTGAGAATTTTTCCTAATTTTTTTTAAATTACCCCGATTTTTTATTAAAGAAGTCGTAATATTTCCAACTCGTACTCGGTGTACGGATACGGAAAGGGGATATTGCATTTATTTGTATCAGAGCTATAAGTTTTGCCGGTTCTGGAGTTAAACGAAGTATGGTAAAGGTCAAAAGTGTATACATGCCACTAGGATGTCAGAATTACTGATGATTTTACTTGTTTGAATGGATGCAATTGCTTACTTCATTATGATAATAATGTTAAATTCCAATGTGTGACGGTAAAAGAATAGTGTTTGGTGTTAGGCAAGTGAACCAATAAGAGATTCACAAGCATAATAATGTTAATGATAATATTCTACCCTCAGCTTAGCATGGTGCAAAGGCACCAGAGTAACATGATATGCATATTCTGGATTAAGAGTTTTTCTTCCAGACATTAGATGCGATCATGAATCAGCCTGCTTAAGCACCGATTGCAAAAGAATTAAGAGTTTTGACACACTAGATTTTCAGAGAGATATTAATGGAGATCCCATTATTGTTAATTTATGGTTTAATGATATAAAAGTTATGTTGAAGACACTCTGTATTGATGATCAGATGAGACTCAAAGAAAAAGTATTATCTTATCTGAAAGAATTAGACTCGTATTTGATAAAGTAATGTTACGGTACATATTCAAAAGTCTATTAGTTAGAAGTTCTTTCTTTGAGGGCCGTAACACAGTTTATCCTAGAGATGCTACGGAGTTTCTTGCATCTTTATTAGGGCAATTGGATTATTTAAGGGTATGGGTGCAAGTTTAATAAACTGAGCTGATTTGCTTCTAAACTGCTTCCTACAGACAGAAAGAGAACATGTTATGATAGCTCATAGAGGGCTAGAGGTCAGGTACAAAGAAGTACTGACTGCCATATGTATTTCAAAATTCTATGAAGCAGTAAATTATGCCAAATACAATGCAAAGGGTTCAGAATGAGAAAATATCTAAACAGAGGTCACAACTCGTAAAGAGGAATAGTGAATCATTATGTATTTCACCACTTCTAAAAAATGGTGAGGATTCCCGGCAAAGATATCAAGATGAATTTATTACATAGTTCTGCTAAGAGATCAAGACAAGGAAAATTAAGAACTCTCTAACATTTATAATTAATGTTGGAGATTCAAGAAAACCATAAAAATAATCATGTGAGGGTTGTGATAATTGGCATGCATAAGCATACAGAGTTTTTATTGGAATTTATTACTAATGTGAAAATTATTTAACTTATGCTATGGATACCGAGCATTAAGGGTATGCTGAGAGAGTATTCCTATTTTTTGTGAGTTTTAAAGGGTTGCCCAAGAGGAGCTGCCAGGCTTGACGCTTAATCAAGAGGCTAAGTTTATGATTGGATTTTAATCCAATATTGGACCTATATCGATTGCACCCTACAGAATGGCTCTTACTAGATTGAGAAAGCTAAAGGCCTAGTTGTAAGAATCATTGGATTGAGGTTTTATACGACCCAGTATATCACCTTAGGAAGCTCCAGTGATGTTAGTCAAAAGAAGCAACAATATTCCTCTAAGATTAAATTACGATTATATTATTACCAGTAGAAGAAGATTTGATAGTAGCACTAGTATTAGTGCAGTATGAATCTAGTAAGGATTCCACCTTATCCAATAATACGTCCCATAATAGGTTGAGATGTGTATCGATGTAATAAGGCTAATACATTAGTTGATGTATTTAGCCAAAAATCATTCTTTGGCTTATAAGCATTAAATGCCCAATTATCTTTGGAGGAAAATAGTGTATTGATTACACAACTTCAGCTCAAGCCTACTTTGACAAATCGGATCAAAGATTTACAAATGAAAGATAAGATATGCCTGGAAAGAATTCAGTAAGGTGAAAAGGGAAAATTAAAGGTATCGATGTTTAGTTTAAAGAATGTTCATATTATCAAATGGTGATTTATATCTCCAACTATAATGAGTTAAAAAGAGAACTAAGAGATGATTGAATCTGATTTGATTCAGTTCATGATGTGGAGAATAAAGTAAGAATAGTTTGAAGCAATCTAGAATTGCTTTAGAATGTTGGATATTATCTGCTAATCTTGAAAGAAAAGATATTTAATATGAAGTTAATGATAAAGTATTCCGTAAAAGTTTCACCTTGGAAGGAGGTGTTATGGTTAGGACAAAAAGGGAAGCCAAGTCCGAGAGTTATTGTACCATATAAGATTGTGAAAAGAGTTGGTACGATAGCTTATTAGCTAGCCTTACCTCCGAAAATGGACAAGATTCACAATATATTTCATGTATCGATGCTCAAGAAGTATCGATCAGATCCTTTACATATCATTACCCAGAAGGAATAGAGATTCAACTGGATTTAAATTACGAGGAAGAATCGGTAAAGATTCTAGCATATGCAGTCAAAAAACTAAGGAATAAGATGATCTCGCTTGTTAAAGTTCTTTGGTGAAATCATGAAGTCGAAAAAACGATATGGGAAAGAGAAAAAAGATATGAGAAAATAGTTTTCTCATTGTTTTCGAATCAAGTATGTGTTGAAAACTCAAGGATGAATTTTATTAAGGGGGAGAATTGCAATATCCTAATTTTTGGCTAGTGACCAAAATGTAAAATTTGAAAGTTTTGTGGGTAAAGTATAAACTTAGGAAAAGTTTAGGGACTAAATTGTAATTTTCAAAAGTTATGTATTTTAGTCCTGTAAATGAATGGTTTACCCCCAAGAATGATGTTTTCGTGTTACCCAAATTTTTCGTACGGAGTTTGTATTAATGGCTATAAAGCGATAAAGTTAAAAAAATATTCGGATAATCGGATCGAATCGAATATCCAGGATATTTTGAAGGATGATAAGGCAAGGTTAATTATGTCATTTTACATGTTTAAGATATTTTTTCTTTGTGTTGGAAGAATATGAACCCTTGGATTAAGTTGATTTTCCATGTTAAATATGAGTCATTGGATGAAAAATGGCAAGATCGTAATTTTAGAAAATTATAAGGGCAAGGTTGGTAACTACTAGCTCAAGATTAAATCTAGTCCATTGGATGAAGGATGATGACATGATGTACATTATGGAAATATAGAATTTTCAAAATAGATCCAATAGCTCGGTAAAGGTAAAATCGTAGTAGAAGTATTTAGTGAATATCTGGAAATTAGATTGAATTGAAATTTCAAAGACTGTTCTATAAGCCATGGAAAATCATAAAATGATATTTATGGAATAGTGGTAAGTTGATAAGGAACTAATTTATTTAGATTATAATGGAATGGCAATTTTGAAACAAACTAGTAAATAAAGACTAGTTGGAGGGCAAATTGGTCATTTGGCAAGGATGGCAATTTTGAAATTTTTTTGAAATACTGAGGACGTTTTTGGAAGATGAAATATATATGGATTTCATCTTGTCCCTTTTTTTGGATGAGATTAAATTGGCCATTGGATTTAAAGGCTAAATTGGTAATTTCACTATTTAAATGAATTTAAAATTCATTTAATAGTAAAAAGATGAAAAAAAAAGTTCATCTTTTCCAGCCATAAACCATGGAGAACGAGGAGAAAGAAGAGGGAAATTTCCAAGCTCGATTTAAGCCTCGAATCTCGGTTTTTAGGTAATCTTTCGAACTACAAAGTTGTTCTACTCTTCGAGCTCTATCTTTTGATGTAAATAATTTATGGGATACTTGCTTGGTTGATGAGATTTGATATGTGGAAGAAATTAGGGTTTATGAACAAATTGGAGCTTTTATGATTTTATGAATCCATGGTTGATTTTAAGTTAGAATCATGCTTGTATGATGTTGGAATCTTGTTATTGAGTTGGGATTTAAACCCTACATACTTTGGTTTGCATAGATAAGATTAGGGTTTATGGATTCACGTCTAACTTAGTGTTATTGATGTTGGATTAATGATCTAGTAAGCTTGATTTGTTGTTTGGAAGCAAAACCCTAAGTTAAATGCATAGGGGCCATTTCGGCAAGCTTCAAAATTAAGGGATCAGATCTGATTTTTATTGAATTTGATGTGTATTTATATTATTAATAATTTTAGAGACATGAAAATGAACTTAGAATGCTAAACCGACGATTAATCACATTAGTGACCATTTTGACAAATTGTCAAACTTGAATGGTCTATTCGGCAAAAAGGATATGTAGAAGGAGTAAATCTGATTTTAGTTAAAATGATGGAATTAAGGTAGTAATGTTTATTGGAGGACTAATTTTAAAAGTTAAGAAGCTTGAATCCTTATATTTGAAATTTGGTGACCATCTCGACAAATCAAGAGAAATTAGAGAAATAAAGGTTTGATCCTATTTTGATGAAGAATGTAAATAGAAGATATGAATACAAGCTTTATTCTGGTCATTTGAAGTAAAGTGATGGGGCTAAATTGACAAGTAGAGAAATAGGGAGAATTTGGTGTAAATTAGAAGTTATTTATGGAAAGTTATGTTAGAATTGAATTATGGCAGTAAGTTTAAAATTTCGCCATAAATTCTACAAAAATAGCTAGATGATGAATTTTATACCGTTGGAAAGAATTGTTAGTCTAGTTTTGTTTTCAACAAACGAAATCTGATTTCGAATTCTGAGTTAAAAGATATGAATTTTTATTCGAATGAAGGTCAGAAAAATTATAGAGCAGTTTTCTGCCTGGACAGTCTGTGACGTGAATTCAGTGATTTTTCATAGTTTTTGTATAATTTATTAATTTATGTGGATTATACCGTTAGAACTGTTATCGAATCTAGTTTCTCCAGTATAAAGGAAATTAAGATCCAGTATGTATTCTGCCCTGTATAAGTAAATCTTTGAAGGTAGCGCAAGCTGTCAGAAAATGAAATTTGAAACATTTTGTATTCAAATGTTAGTTAGCAAGCTCGGAAGAATTAATGGAATTTCAAATTGGTCACTAAGGACCATAATGAGTTTTTGAACAGTACAAGGAAGAAAGAAAAATATTTGGAAATTTTATATTCGAATGATTATATTAGACAGCATGTTTAAGGTATTGTTAGATTTGAATCTAACAAATATTTCATTTTATTCATGTGATTAATGAAGTCAAATCCGAATCAAAGAAGGTTCGAGGTACTATGAAAGAAAGGATCGAGATAGGACTTAGTGAGGCATTTTGTAAGTTGCCAAGGTGAGTGCAATGCATACATAACATGATATATTGATGTTTTATACATCATTAGGAAGACTTGCGATAAGTCTACCTTGTTTATTTTGGCATGATATTTATGTCATAAGCATATATTTGACATGTTTTAAATATGCCAAAGGTTGAACATAAATGAATGGATCACTAGTTATATATGATGTTATACTATGGATGTTATTTCAGGTATGAACTGCCCAATGTTAAATTATATTGATATACATTGCCATGGATAGAATAAATATAGAATATATGCCCAAGTATGTCATTGAGGGACAGGGTATAGTTGGCATGCCATAGAGTCCAGCAGCACGCTGCATACTCGGTTTAGCACTATAGTGTATATAAAGGACACTTAGTGCATATGGTGGGCATGGCCTTATGTGTATTAGCACTATAGTGTATATAGAGGACACTTAGTGCATATGGTTAGCACTGCCTTCCGTGCAGATAGTGGGCACGACCTTATGTGTATTAGCACTTCGGTGCATATTTGACTCCTGTACCCATGGTCCTCATAGGCTTATATTTGGGCTATGCTTTATTGGTTAATAAAAGATAAACAGGTGAACAAGCTTATGAGCTTTTGGAATAAATGGAAAGTATATTGGTAAGAAATTTATATGCAGTTTATATTATGTTAATATATGATTAACATGATGGTAATACATGTCTAGTGATCATGATGCATTTATGCATATATGACATATTATGACAAATGGACAAGCATGAAAGTCTTATGACATTAGCATGTAATAAATTATTACTAATGCAATGTAAAAGTTGATGTTTTATATCATGTTATATAAACATAGCCATGAAGTCAAATAAAGTTTAAATTGTTATTAATTTCCTTTATTGCCTCACTAAGTTCGTACTTAGTGTGTGTTTGATTGTGCACACGTAGGTAACTCAAGATAAGAGTGAGAAGAACATTGCATCAATATTGGAAAGCTCAACAGGTAATCACAGTAATGACATCCTAATTAAGGTTTGATTATTATAGTGGCATGTATACTTGCTAAACCTATTTGAGTTGTGATTGGCCTTTAAAGTTCGGTAGGTTTTCATGATAATTGGTGTTTCTGGAAAGATACAAAGTTAAAAGTAAACTCAGGTGATGAGTTATATGCTAAGATAATTGATTTATGATTAGAACTCGAATAAATAATTTTTTCGATTTTAAATAAAGTTAAGCGTGCTTGGGCTAGAGAAATTTTAGGATGGGTGATCATTGAGAATTTTTCCTAATTTTTTTTAAATTACCCCGATTTTTGATTAAAGAAGTCGTAATATTTCCGACTCGTACCCGGTGTACGAATACGAGAAGAGGATGTTACATTGTTTGTCGACATAGATAACCTTGATAAAAAGTCAGCACCTCCCCAGGATCTATAAAGCGCAACCTATGCATATCGATCATTGCTACAAGTGAATTCCTCCGACCAATGCATATAAAATTGTAAAGAAGAAAATTGCAAAGAAAAAATAGACCACTCACAAATTGGATTATGAAAATTCAGACCCAAAGGAGTGCTATTTATGACGAAAAAGAAAAAAAATACCAAGACCTGACGATTCAAATTCAAATCTTAGAAACTGTAGATGCAAATAATTAATTTCAAGATCCTCAAAATCCTGAACAGACGCCTAAAATCACGCAACGTTGAAACTTCCAATCAATAAATGCACGAATAGGTGCGTGCACCAGTTACAACCAATCTAAGTTTTTCTCTCTCATTATAGTCTGTCTCAAACCGTCTAATCATAATGAAGACAAAATAATTACTCACTGCTAAAAAGAAAAAAGCTTTTACGCCACCACAAAAGACCAACAAAAATCAAACACGAGGAATCTGGTAAACATATATTCACCCACAAACCTAAGCAAATACATATAATGTAGTTCGTTACCAGGCCAATTTTATAGGCCCTACAACGAACATTACCAAATGCTATTTACTACTCCTAAAAGCGAGCGCAAAGGAAAACCGATTTCTCTCTCGAAAACCCAATCACGTCTCTAGGCTTGCGAATGTCACTTTATAGCATTCCCTCGCCTAAGGGCAATTGTTAGTACCAGAGAACTACAACCACGTGAATACCTAAATACAACCCTTCACGAACGTAGTAGACCACGGTCGTGCGGACAAACAATCATGATCCTTTGCGAACTTGACATGCGAAAGTTACCCCAAACCACGGGACGACACACGTGGTCTACAATAACTCACTCGAGCCACGACAACTCACCAAGACATCTGTCTTCCTCAATAGACACGTGATCTCATATCATCCAACCCTCTATAAGAAACCATGCTTACTTAAACAAAGAGGGGAGAAACCTAGAACGAGGAGGGATCACAACTACACCTGACTGAAACCCGAACTACCATCGAAACCTCTACTGGACTGCCGTCCACAACTCTTGTCAACTTTATCAGTCAACAATTATCAATGAACTTTAGTTAATTTGAAAACTTTGCATTCTAATATTCGAAGGTTTAAACTAAAAATTAAAGATGGGTTAATAACATGTATTTGGATTTAATGAAATTCAGTTAATAATATTGTTAATTGATTTTTAATTTTTAATTTTTCCAACAGAAGGATTAAACTCTTAAAATTAAAATAAAAGGATTAAAGTTTAAATTTCTGAAGAGAACAGCGACCAAAAACAGAATTAGATCAAAACGTTAAACATAACCTCCGAAAGAACGGTCAAAGATTGGTCAAAGCTCCGCTGAATATTCCGCGATGAATATGTGTGTCTCGAGAAATAACCTATGTCCGCCGTAGACGCACTTTTTAGACCTTAAAAAAACAAAATCAAACCCTGATCGTTGGATCTCTAACGATAAAGAATCCACGACTCACGTTTGTCCTTTGACTGAAGTTCGAAAGATGAGGCTGGTCTTTGACCAACGACAAACATCAAATCAGGAAACAGACATAACTATATATATATATATAGCGGTTTTTGTTTTTTATTTTCAATTTTCTTTTTTCCTTCGTTCGTGTTTTCTAGGAAAACACAGAAGAAAGAAAAAAGAGAAATTCTGGACTTTTTTACATTAGAATTTTGTTAGGATTGTTTATTCATATTCGGGTAATAGAAACGAAGGTGGAAGTAGAAGAGAGAAATCGGATTTTCTCTCTTCTCTTCTACTTGTATGTATCATTTTTGGCGATGGAGGCCAAATTCTTTGGTTTTATTCCAGGAAATTAGGGCGTGGCTTTGGTGAAATCTAAAACCATGAATGTGATGCGTCGTCTGAAGAGCATTGCTTCGTCTCGATCTACTTTTTCTTCTAATCACGTAAGTTCCCCTATTTTCCCCATGGATTCGATCGGCGTTAATCCCTTGTTGTTTGCTGAGAAAATGGAATGAAATAAATAAATCAACATATCGGCGTTATTTGAATTATTTCCCATACATTTTGAATTCTGTTTTACACATTTGTTTCGACATTGAACGTGTTCAAATTTCTATCAATTTACTGATTAATGCTGCTGTATCTCTTGTTCTATTTTGAGTTTGAGAATATCCTGTTTCAATCATTTTATTGTGTGTGCATAGGTTCTTATTTGTGCTATTATATATGTAATTTTCATTTGTTAAGCTGCAGTTTTAGATTATATGTTTATGTTAAAAAAAAAAAGATTATGTGCTTACCATGGTGGTAGGTCTGTTGTTTTTTCCTAAGATGGTACAATATTGTCCCTTGTTTGGGTTGTATCATCATAGGCGTAAAATGGATATTACTACTTTCCTATTGTTGTATCGTTGTGATGTTCACTGCATTATGTCCTGTATAATCATTGACTGCAATCTTAAAAGGAAAGAACATGTTACTTCAAGTTTTGACCCATTAAAATTGTTACTTCAATCAGTCTAAACTCCCCAAATTTGAGCTTAATCTATTATGCTTTTAAATAACCAGGTCAAGCCACATAATCTTATGCTAGTCACAAAACCGGTTTGAAGGAGGCTGACCTTAGGCATTGCTTTATGAATGTATTAAGCTACTTGCCTCTGCGCATTTGGGTTATATTTATGCAATCTGAATTGCTTCTTCATTGTTGAAATCCTCTATACTGTATGTACAAAGTTCCATGCGTTGAACAAAACACAATAGGAGAGTTAGATTGAGGCTAGTACTAAAGATGTCAATATACGAGGTACTTTATTACTATGAGGATGCTTGTTTTCTTTGGGCTTTTGGTTTTTTTTGTATTGTTTATTTTGATAACATTGTACTTGTCTCATCAGGGTGGAGATAGCGGCACCAAGAGGGAAAAAAGTTGATCAAGAATCAGAACTCAATCTACGTGAGGAATCAAATTCTTTTGAGAGGAGTAGCTCTGGTCTAGAGCAGCGAATGGATTCTACTTCATCAGAATCTGTAGCAAGCTCGTCCAATGTAGCTTCTGTTAATGTAACAACGAAATCAGGCCTCAATCGACTGCCTAACGAAATGCATCAAATGAGAATTAGAGATGAGAACACTAGTGACCATGATGATAAGGTGATTCTATTGTCTTATACTCTTCCAGACATAACAGTACATGTATGTTGATGTTTTAATCCTGTCTTCATATCTATCTTGTTTTGCAATTAATAACCAAATATGCTGGAATGCCTTCTGACTTCTGAGAAGTTATTCGTCTATTCATACGTAAAAATTCTGAAGCTCGTTATATAATTTGAAGTAATCACTATTTTCTATCTATTTTTATGGCTTGAACTGAATCTTGGTTGGGAAATGGATTTGAATCAATGAGGAACCAATCTATCTATTCCTAGTGCTATGGTTTAGGGGTCTTAAGGAGATCCTGTTACCATCTTTCGAAATGATTTAAAGCTGTTTAAAATTTATCTAGCTTCCATGATCATTTCTAAAACTATTTTTTTGAACCTTGTATTGCACAGTATGTTGGGGTTAATGTTATTAAAGGAAACGGAACAGAGGCAGGTCAAATAATTACAACTGTTGTTGTTGGTCGAAATGGGCTCCCAAAACAGGTGACTTGATTTTGGTTGACATTTTGTTGCACATGATTAACTGCTCACATGGAATGTGAATAATGTTTAGCAGCCTGTGTGAACTAATGTTGCTTGATACCTTTTCTTCTTGAAATTTTCCCGCTGCTTTTTCATTCATGGTGGAGTGGGAATTAGTTTTTTCTGTTGAGGTTGTTCCTAATAGTCTATATTTAACAAATGTTGCTGATGCCATTTTTCATGGTAGAAACTTAGTTTACGTGCATTGTATTTAATTACATTTGATTTTTCTGTTCTACTAAGTAAACAATTAATGCTTCACAATGTATCTTTTTCTATTGGGCTTCAGAAAATCTCATATATGGCTGAGCGTGTGGTTGGAACTGGTTCATTTGGTGTTGTCTTTCAGGTATGAGTATGCCATCTTCATGTCTATAACCATTTTGTCTTGGTGTTTGAATCTAACGAAAATGTTTCTGAGTTAATAACACACATTATTATGTTTATATGTAGGCTAAGTGTTTGGAGAGAGGTGAATCTGTTGCTATAAAGAAGGTTCTGCAGGATCAAAGATACAAGAATAGGGAACTTCAGATCATGCATTTACTTGACCATCCTAATACAGTCCAATTGAAACACTATTTCTTTTCATCCACTGACACAGATGAGCTCTATCTGAACCTTGTTCTGGAGTATATACCTGAAACAGTTTTCCGAGTTTCAAAGCACTATTGTAGAATGAATCGCCATATGCCCATGCTTTTTGTGCAGCTGTATACATACCAGGTGATCCTTGACCTTGCCTAATTTGGCTGATTAGTAGTGGGTTGTGAAATACCCCTGGTTCAAACTTTTTATATAACCATTTTGCGTTAATATCCTAAGTGCACCATTTTGACAAGCTATACGCTTTTTTTCCCTTAGATTTGCCGTGCTCTAAATTATTTACACATTGTGGTTGGTGTATGCCATCGTGATATCAAGCCACAAAATTTACTGGTAAAACATTTCTGCATTTATGTTGTAGACTGGAGGTTGATTAAGAAATTCTTCAATCTCTTGTTTGAGAGTTTTACCTATCAACTCAATTAAACAAATTTGTTTTCATCTTGAATGCACTACAATGTGTAAATCTGTCTGTGTAATGATGGTTAGTAATAATGCGTCTTGTCTGTGATATTGGCCTTAACATGTCAATGCTTTTATTCTTCTCATAATTATTGGTATTATTCAATGCTAAATCATAAAAGGAGCAAATGTTTTGATGTATTTGCAGGTCAATCCCTACACTCACCAGCTGAAGATATGTGATTTTGGTAGTGCAAAGATGTTGGTATGTTGAATGTTTTGCGAAGTTTGAAAATCCCTTTTCTGGTCTGAAACTTTTGATACTTACTCCGCAATCTTCAGGTGCCAGGTGAACCCAACATATCATATATATGCTCACGATATTATAGGGCTCCTGAACTGATATTTGGGGCAACGGATTATACAACAGCTATTGATATGTGGTCTGCTGGTTGTGTCATGTCTGAGCTTCTGCTTGGACAGGTGAGTTTTATATATAGGGCTTTGACGTCTTGAAATTCTTCATCCATTTGTAGTATGTAAAAGTTATATCTTCTGAAAAATTCTTCTTATGCAATAATACTATGTGGTACACCATCTGCAGCCAATGTTTCCTGGTGAAAGTGGTGTGGATCAGCTAGTGGAAATTATTAAGGTGGACATCAATGGCTTCTTTGTTACTCTACTTTTACTTTTCTTTCTCTGTGTTTCTTTAATACTTTTTATTCCCTTTTGGTTTTGCAATATCAGAAACTAGGAACACCAAGTAGAGAAGAGATTAAATGTATGAATCCAAAATATACTGAGTTCAAATTCCCTCATATCAAAGCACAACCATATCATAAGGTGTGCTTATCGGATCATCTTCTAATTACCTTTTACAAACACTCACACACAGACACACATGTACAATAAAAGCGGAAATCTTACTAGGGCTACAAATTTCAGATTTTTAACCGGAGGATACCCCCTGAAGCATTGGATCTTTTGTCAAGTTTGCTTCAGTATTCGCCAAACCTACGTTGCACTGCTGTAAGTATAGCACATTATATCATTGTTGCTTTCAGCTGCATATACATTTATCCTTATTGACATGAGGGAACTTCAGTCATCCTTTATGACCAAGTTGTAGCTTAAGTTATCTCTTTTAAATGGAAGCAATTCATGTTCTTAACTAAGTTTTACATGCTTCTTTTATTTGCTGGCTTTCAGATGGAGGCTTGTGCACACCCTTTCTTTGATGATTTAAGAGACCCCACTGCATGCTTACCCAACGGCCGAGCTCTACCTCCTTTATTTGATTTCACGGATCAAGGCAAGCTATCTTCGTGAACCTCTTTCGCATTTCATTTTTCGCATAAAATTTGTTCGTCTTTTCAAATGCAGAACTGGCGGGCACATCCGCTGAACTACGTCAACGTCTTATTCCGGGACATGCAAGATCGAATGAGACGGCATTTATAGGCAAATAGCAAATTGGTTTTGGATGATTAGTTGCCACGCCACCCTATTTCCTGTTTATTCAGAGCTGACTATAAAGCCAAGCACCTAAGTATATATCAGCATATCCTATAAATGGATATGCTGATGAGTAGAGACGGAGCCAGGATCTCAACTCGGGGAAAGTATAATTTGCTATAGAATTAAACAAAACAAAATAACATTCATTACTGAAATAGTTTCAAAACATGTCAATATCCACTCTTACAAAATAGAACAAGTCGCTCTTTCATATCACAAAAGTCATTTATAATCGAATCTACATCAAATATTTCATCAATTTTTTTCGATATTTAGCAACAAACAATTAGATAAGAATTCATCTTCAATCTTGTTGCGAAGCTTGTTTTAATGATGCTTATCGCTGAAAATGATTGTTCTGTAGTAGCTGTAAAAACCGGAGGAGTAAGAATGAGAGTCACCACTTTGTATACAAGAGAAGAAATCTCGAACTTTCTTATTTTCACCAACCATTGACACAAATTAGAAATAGTTTCCAAACTATATTGATAATGAAAGTCAATGTATTAAAGAAACGATGAATACATATAGCTTCTTTTGAAGCAGCAGCTAATGCTAATTGTAGACGATTTGCCGTACAATGAACGTAAAAAGCATATGAACATCCATTTAAAATCAAAGCCTTCAAGTCATTCCACTCACCTCTCATATTACTTGCACCATCATAGCCTTGTCCCCGAATGGACATCTAAATTATATTACGAAAGGGCAAAAAATATCCTATCCTTTAATGTAGATATAACAATGTCCTTAACATGAACAAGCCCAAAAAACCGTTCTTTCACATACCCATTCTTATCAACATATACAATAGACATCTGCTTTATTTTCGCTTGATCTCGAGTTTCATTGTACAAAACTTTGCATCTCCAATTTCTTCACGAATGACATTTTTTACTTTGTTTGAGGGGACATGCAAGATTTTTTTTTCTGTATTTATGGTGAAGTGTATGTAACATTTTTTGGAGCTTTCTCTATAACCGTTGCTACCCCATCATTGTAAGATGATATCAAACGAAGCAATTGGAGAAAATTTTCCAGCCTTTGTGATGTTTTACTTTCATCATTACCTCTAAAAGCACATCCTTGGAATGCAAGCCACATAACCGCGTTAATTGAAGCTTTCAATCGAACTTTATTTTTCATAGCTTCTTGAGATGAAAATTGTTCAATCTTTTTTGAATATGAGAAGATTGATTAATCAGGTCCGCACATGCTCTTTCAGCATTTTGATGAGGAGAATTGTGATTCTTCTCAATATGTGCTAAAAATGAACAATTCTTACCATCTCTGACCTTCTTCCAATTTTGAAATCCATCAATAATAAAAGCATTTGAACCAGAAGACCATTTTCCTTGTGAAAAAGAAAACACAGGAGGCAAAATATCGAATCTTTACTTGAAGAATATTCTAATCATGATGGGAATTGCTTAAACCATGATGCTTGAAAGCTTCTTCGAGGAACTTTTTCAGACTTTGGATACTCTATAAAAATAGCTTGATATGGACAAACTTTAATATAAGCTCATCTAATCTCATCTTTCATGTTAACAGGATACTGTCATATTTGCTTTCGTAATCCTGGATCAAGCACCAATAAATTGATATCAAAACCTTTACTTACATCAATCCTCTAATCTTTAGTAAGATTGTCATCTGAGCTCAAAGGATTGAGATTTGTACATGTATTTGATTGGTTAGTTGAACATGATGTTCCTACATTTTTCCTCTTGAGAAAAAGCATCAATTGTAGATGATTTTTTCATCTATAAAAAATACACACATATTTATATATTAATTATTAATATTTGAATGTATAACCTATCAAATATGAGACAAAAATATCAACCAATCTATAATATATATTAATGTATAAGAGTAAATACAAATATAATAATTTTAAAAAATATATAAAAAAATCACATAAATAAATAGACCACCACCCATGTCTCTTGGGAGCCATCACCCATACTCACTGGTTCTTCGCAAATCACACATGCCACGTGATTATATAAAAACTAACTATAAAATATGTATCAATCACTAAAAATTATCAACCAATCTATAATATATATTAATCGCAATTGTAGAATATTATTAAAACCATTACTTTTGCGAACTAAAATTTCAAATCTACAATATCCAGGTTTTTTCGGTGTGAAATTGCCGTAAATGCTCAAATTGTTTCAATATCTTTAAGGAATACAGTAATCTACAACATTAGATAAGAATAAATCATTAGTAAAATTATACTAAGAAAATAATAGTACCACCGTAAATACAAGTTGATAATCACAAGAATAAATGAAACCTTACAAATTTAAAAGACATATTTATAAAAAAGAAGTAAAAAGAAAATTTTACACTAATAGGCTAGACAAGTGCCATGAAAAGAATTTTACATGTGAAAAGCAAAAAACCAAAAGCAATCAAAATTATTTAAACTAAAAATTATAATGGATAAAAATGTGTGCCTCTATTTTTCATCATGTAATTTCATATCATATTCTTTCTTTATCAAAAAATAATGCTCTATATTGGGAGAAAAATAAAGAACCAAAAATAATTCAAATAACAATAACATACTTTTTTTAAGTAAAAATAACAGTAATTACTAAATAACAATGCTGCAATGATCGATAAACAAGAAATAAGTTACAAAAAATGACTAATTCGTATTCTAAAAATTAAAAGGTTACTATGATTATAAAAACAAATATTATATTTAATTAAATGAGTAATAATATAAAAAATAAACTTAACTGAAAGTGGAAGAAATGACCAGGAGTGTATTCGATTGAGAAGTTTAGAAGATCAATTTTTCTTGTCATTTGGGTATGAAAACGGCAAATGAATGGGCAAAGAGACAAAATTAATAAGCAAACGATGATATGAAAAGTCAGTTTTAAGCAATTAACTTTAAAATGTTATTTTATTAAATAAAAATATTTTTTTACTTTTGCTGCAGAGAAATTTAAAAATATTTTTTTATTAAATAAATTAGTTTATTTTTACAAATATGTGGTGGGGCGGGGGCCGTGAGAAGGGGACAATTCACCGTATTTCAGATATTGTGGGGCAAATTTATTAAATATACATATATTTTTTTATTTACAATATAAATTATAAGTGGGAAAAAATTGGGGGAGGGCAGCAGCCCCTCCCGCAAGATGAACAGCTCCGTCTCTGCTGATGAGATAGCCAAATAGGTATTTGGGTTCTTTTCTCATATATATATATATGTGCTTTGGCTGTCATATATGGTAGCTTATTAGCAATAATTATCATAAAAGCCTAAATTTTCAAACAGAAGATTTTGAACTTCTTACATTGTGTCTCATCTGCATCTAACTTGTGAACCCCAATGAACATTGATAATATTTTTTTCAATAATAATAATAATAATAATAATAATAGTTAAATCCTCTCTGCTTTCATGGGAACTAAATAAGGACTTAATATTTAATTCGCTTCCAAACCAACATTTCATTTTAAACAAGATTTCATTTGAATATTCGGTTACTATCTTATCAACACCATACTGAACAGCAATACAGATGAGAAATATAGTCTGTTTTACCAGTTTTATTAAGAGTAAAAGAGGTAACTGAGTGAGAAAGTAGCCCCACTTCTCTTAATAATAGTAAGGTACGTAATAATATGAATATTGATTTGGCAATACCATACCTGGGGAACTTCATAGCTTGGAAACGGGTGAGTTATGGAAGGTAGCACGAGAAGTAAAAGTGAGTTTCCCAGTTTTCTTCATCTTGAATTCGACCGAAACTACAGTTATATTCCTTCCACTTCTCACTACAGATCCATCAACAATCAGCTCTGCCTGCATGTTGTCATTTTGTGAGGCATTATTTTCAAATGAGATGAAAGGGAAGATCAAGCAATGCAATTTATCAAAAACAACCCAGAGCTGCCTTATTGATTACTAGTACAGTTTTCATATAAATGCAATGCAATGTTCTATTAAAAAAATCCAACCAACAACTAGTTGGTCTAGCGGGATGAGGCGTTAGGTCTCTTAAGCAACGTATGAAAGTTCAAATGTTGTGAATGGAGAAAATTGGGATGGGAAAATCGTCCTATATAGGGGCTCTGCAAAACTCGATCCGCCAATACGTCAGATACAGATTGTTAAACAAAAAAAAATCCTTCAACGAAAGGCTAAACGGGACTCAAACCAAAATGGGAATGCTAAATTACATGGGAATTTACGTAGGCTCCCTATGATTCCATGCATATTTGGGTAAAGAAAGGCTAAACGGGACACTACCAAAATGAGGTATCTAAACTTGAAGAAATTCCAATCAAACATCTGAAAATTGAATCAAGATTATAATCTGGGATCTAACCAATGTTAGGATATATTGTTTGCTGTAATTAGCTGTTAAAATAGCTGATAATAGGTAGTTAGTTAGTCCTAAAACTTGTCATGGGATAATAATACTTTTAGTCCTAAAACTTGTACATTCTATTGATTAGGTCTTAATTCAAAACAACTCATTAAATATATGAGACAAACCCCAAATTTTCTATTTTCTTTCTCCTTCCTCTCCAACAACACTTCTCTTTTTTTGCAAAAAATTTCGTTCCATTTCACTCTTTTTGCAAATTTTTTTATCAATTTTTAAAATGCAAAATAGAATTAGCTAACCGTTATTGCTAATTAGTAAGATAGTAATTATTATATGCAGATTAATATATGTATGCTATTTGAAGAAGAAAAATGAACACACAACTTTTGGAGATTGAGCGAAAGGAGCTTGAATTTATATGAGTTCACAATTACTTGATTGCCGGTTCATTTTTATTATTAAGAACTTTTTTAATAATAATTACAATAAGACACTTTTTAGTAGTTATTCCCCCTCATATTAGAAAAAATATCAATCTCATTCTATAATTATTTTTCCTTTAAACATGTTTCTTTAACTCTTAATTTTATAGAAAAGTAGTACATATTAAGAATTTTATTTGCAGCAATTATATTTATTTTTGTTCTGATTTTTTTTAAAGAATTGAAGGTGTAAATAATTTAATATATATGATATTTAGTTTACCTTTGATATTAATTTATTTAATTGTTTATTTCTCATTTAAACTTCAGTTTACACAAGCCTTCCAATTTTAAGATTTAGGGTTTTAAGTTAGGGTTTAGGGGTTTAGTGTATAGGGTGTAGAATTTAAGGTTTATGCTTAGAATTTAGAGTCTAAGGTTTAGGTTTTACGGTGCTAGAGATTTAGGCTTTAAATTTTATAGAAAGGTTGTGTAATTTTTTTACACAGCTTAACAATGCTACTGCTTCGTGAGAATAACAAATAACATTGATCAATATGTTGCTTTTAAGGTCTGAATTTTGAACCAAACTTTTGGAGTTCTTTTTATTTTATTTTTTCTTTTAACAAAGTTTGAAAACATCATTGTATTACTTGGGTGTGCTGGAAACGAAACGTTAACGAAAATGGAAAAGAAAAAAAGGAAGAGAAGTGTTGTCGGAGAGGAAGAAGAAAGAAAATGAGAAATTTAAGGTTTGACCCATATATTTGATGAGTTATTTTGAATTAGGACCTAATTAATAGAATGTAAAAGTTTTAGGACTAAAAGTGTTATCATCCCATGACACATCACCATCCCCGTTAATTTTTTAACGGCCGATGACCAAAATGATAACGAAACGAACTGTTAGTGACAATTTTGACGAAAACAATAGTTGGGTGATCAAAACAGGAAAAAGTTTATAGTTGGGTGACCACCCGTGTAGTTTACCCTTTATTAAAATATGTATTTAATTTTTTAAAAAAATATTTATTATTTGTATATGTAGGTTAACTTTTGAATAAAAATGAGGTTGACAATACTCAAAACCTATAAAGTATAAAATCATTTTGCTTTCTCCATGTGCTTTATTACAAGTCTAGAACTATTTTTTTTCAAGAATTAAAGTTAATTCTTGTAGGGCACTCATTTTTTTAGACCCTTCGCGATCGCTCCAGTTACACATATCCCGAACCACCCGAATTATATCTACAATATTTCATGAAACACATATTCTTTAGGATTCAACAAACACTTCAGCTTAAACATGAAATCAACGAATACCCAATTAGAAAGGAAGTAGCAGATGCGAGGAATAGAAAGTAACAGAGGAATCTATTCTAGTTTGCATTTGAATGAAGAGGTTACATTGCATTTATAGAATCATGCATGCCTAAAAATAGTAAAATTGATATGAACATTGGGGATAAATCTAACAAAAAATATTTGAGTTGGGCGAGTTGGAGATATTTCGGAAATACTCAGTTAGTCAAAGCATTAAAATTGTGAAATCAGATCAATTGTATTCACGTGTAGGAGAGAAATCAAGCGCTTTGAACTTTAGACTCATATAGCATACCCACAAAACCAACTTTTATTTTTCTCTTACAAAACTAATAACAAGTGTTTATATTTTAACCAAAACCAATGGGGTTTCACAAAAATGTGAGATTCTTTTGAAATATCCTACATATTTTATAACGATATCCCACATATTTCAAAAGAATGAAAAAGAGTTTAGTTGAATATTATATCATAACGTATCCATTTCGGTGTCTTTTTGGACAATAAACTAAAACTTGAAAAAAAGACATGTTTTACTGAATAATTGATGAAACAAATTTCTACGAACCAATGACTCATTACCTAAACTAACATTTTCATTGATCGCATTAAATTTATTCGTGCTCTTCATCACGTTTGTGCGCTAATAGGTCATGTAAGGGATCAAATTTTCATAGTGTTATAATTTTTTTTATAAATCTCATAGAAGCGGTCTTAATTCACATTTATATTTTCAATCTATTCTTACAAGTATGTAACAAATTGCATACAAAATTTAAACACCTATGTGACATGTACTTGACTCGTATGAACTTTTCGAACTTCGATTTTGTCCTTAAACCGGCTAAACATGTGCTCTAATAACAATAAATGGAAACCTCAAAGCGACTCGATCATAAACTGCACCAGAAGTGTCATGCCAGAAGATCAGAACTTAAACTTAATCGACCAAAACTTTAAAACAGGCGTTCAATCATTTCATAAAGACTATTATTTAAAAATTAGGGATAAAATTATCACACATATCAAACTTAAGAAGAAGCATGCATTTTATAACAAATATAAGGTTTCATCAAATCATTTTTTTCATTACAATAGGTGAGTATCAAAATTTTATTTGTGGTTTGGAAACCAATTTGACTACTAAAATTCAATTATTAAAAACCCTTGCATCAAGTATCGAAACTCACTTATAGGTTTTGATACCCATTTACACACTAGAATAGGAGTATCGAAACTTTTTTCTATGAATTTTGAAACTTAAAGTCACATGTTTCAAAACTACTTTATTGATTTTGAAACCTTGAGATCTGAATGCAAAATCAAGAAATTCAGTCCATATCTATACATATTCTAAATCCTTTTAAACATCAAATTAGCATCAAACATGCAATTCCCCATACAAGAAATTCACATCCAAGTCTAAACACTATCAACAAACATTCAAAACATGTTTTCTTATTCTTATAACTCACAACAACAAATCATCATAATTACCAAAACACTACTTAACCATATATACATCATATAAACTGAGGATCATATCATATACAAATTATTTAATCTATCGACAAAACAACATACCTTATGTAGCAACCCGACATTTTCGATTCAATGATCATGTGTTGACCTGAATTATAAGATAATTTGGTTTATGATGTATTTGGTTTTATTGGGTCAATTTTGGGTAATGTTGACTAAGTATTGAGATTGGATAGGCAAAGTATGAGATTTTTGTGATGAGTGCAACGCCCTAAACCCATATGTCACATTTTGGCCTCAAGCCCAACCCATAACCATAAAATTTCCAACCTAGTTTAGCCAAATTTTAAAACATTTCCGAAATATAAACCAAGTCACATATGATATCATAATAAAATATTTAAAATGTTTACATGGGAGCTCCAAATACATTTTAAAAGCATTAAACATTCGACTCAATCCTTAAAATTCAAAACAAGAGTTACAATTACAAAGCAATAGGGTCCTACGAATACATAGCCCAATAAATCTAAGTACTGTACTCTAATGAGATGATGCTGAAATTCTACTCTGATGGTGCTCCTCCAATGCAACGTGCAACCTATTAACATGAGAACGAAAATAACGATTTCGAACGTTGAGCTCACAAAGCTCCGTGGTGCACATCTACTCTACCATGCTTCATGAAAATCATAAACATAGGCATGTAGCTAGAAATGATATGATGACATTAATAACTTTACAAGGCGCTACCGCTAGTTGCCTAACAACATGCTTTATCAACAAGCAAAGCACAAATAAACATCATAAGCATCATCATGCAACAAATCACATATACAAACCTTGAGTGAGGCTCGAGGAAACAAAGAATCTAGAACTTATACATGGGGTGAGGCCTGGGGACACGAAGCATCGGGAACATACACTTTATGCTCAGAACCCATTGAGTATCTTCGAACGAGGCCTGGGGACACAAAGCATTGGGATTGTACATTTGGTACCTCTTACACGTTTCCTGGGTATCCGGATCCCAACAACCAAGGTGAGTCAACCATTCGAGTGCTCACTAGGCACACAAAGATAATCATGATAGCAAGAATCCTCTAATGTTGCTATTAAACAACAAGTCACCCTTTAGTTACCCACTTGGTACCCATTAAACTCGTATATAGGGTGCAACCTCAATTACTGAGTTATTTATGTTATCATATATCATAAGCAATGTATTAGACCATATTAAATAATTTTCTAACCCCGCTAGCTCAAAGTGAAGATTTTTGGACAGAATGCCAGTAAGCATCGGTACTCGACATCATGTACTGGTACGGTACCATCGGGTACCGATACTCCCTTGCATATTGAACCAAAACAACTTACTGGAATTTTCCAAAATTATGGGTACCGATATGGGTCAACCAGTATCGATACAACCTTGAATAGCATACTGATACCCTACTCGCATTTCATCATTATTCTTTATTCTGAACAAAGTCGCACTGATACAGACTCACCGCGTACCTCTACTGAAGCTTAGAAATGGCTTCATTAGGCTCGGGAATGATTCCTAAAGCCCCCAAAACCCTTATATCATGGTCATATAACTAACCTACAAGTTATGGAAGTTGTTTAAGGTGATTTACTACCAATTTTAAACATTGGTAACATCAATTACAAGTTTTAATCATCAATCAAGTCTCCTACCTTAAAGCACCCAAAACAATCAAAAACATCAAATCTAAGCATACAAAACATCATTCTTAGGTTATATATGAAACAAAGGAGTTAGAGGTGTACTAACCTTACTTTTACTGCTACAAATGAAGCTCCTTGCCCAAGTCCTCAAGCCTTCTTCTTCCCTTGAGCCTTGGAAGCTTCTCCCACCTCTTTCACCACATTAAAATGTTGAAAATTGAATTACATCTTTGCTGGAAGAAATAGGAAAGTTGAAGGAAGAATTTAACAACTAAAAACGTGGCTAAATTTTCCATTTCCTCTTATCTCTTCCAAACCCCCACAAAACCCCAAACTTTCTTCTTACCACCATTTTTGGTAAACTTTACCTCTTTTTGTAGATCATTGCATGAAGATTACAATACCTCTAATCTCAATTCTGAAAATAACTTTCTAGATGACAAAGATTTAATCTTTCATTATATGTGTGTGAGCAGAAGATGAGACATGTGAGTGTGGGGAAAGAATGAAGCCAAGGGGACAAGAGTGAGATCACTCTTCTCTTTTTTGTAGAAAATTTAATGGAGTTTTTAGCTTCCATTTAAAATGGGGGTAAATTACATATAAAACCCTTCATTCTTTCCCCCAAGCACTCTAGGCACAACCCAACCCATAAGGCAAGAAACAAGTCCACTAAAGTTCATTTACATATCAAAATGGGCCTAACTCTTTGGCCCGAAACCCAAAGTTCAAAGCTCAGATAAAAAAATTCGGGTCGTTACAGTGAAAGTAAAAATTGAGAGGTTTATGACATAATTATACCATATTCAAAAGAAAGGCTAAATTTCTCATTAATATTATTTGTATTTATATGGGAAAAGAGGTCAAATATGAGGTATGATATAATCTTCCTCAGCCATCATATTTTTCGTTTTCACTTTTACTTTCTTTCATCTTTCTCTTCCAAAAACCCTAAGAACTAACCACTAAAGGAATTAAATTTCCTAGTATTAATAATCATCTGAGATTGAATAAGGTAAGGGCAATATTCAACATCTCAAAAGATCCAAGAAAAATTTATCACATTCATGAGATGCGGTGTGAAGTTACTCGGGAGGTTTGATTGGATTAAAGACATGAGATTTGTTACAAGCTAATTTTATCTTCTTTTTTTTCGTAAATCTATTTATCTACTCCTTTAAATATCTCGTTTGTGTTGGTATTCATTTGTTTGCTCGTTGTTTAGTTAAGAAGTGGGTGGACCTTCAAAAACAATGAGGAATGAGAAAGTAGTGAAAAGTTTAGCAAAAGAACTTCATTTACGCATCGTTTGGTTGAGTTGTAAATGATGTGTTGTATTATTTAATATGGCTCTATTACGAAACTTACTTTAATACGTGAGTTTGGTAGATTAAAAATTTAATACGACGTATTATTTTATACGCAAGTTGGGTGATATTTATATGGGGTGGAGGTGGTGTTAATTTAACATGCCAGTTTTACGCCAATTTTGTCAATTATACATTCATATTATTTTTTACGTACTCACATCATTGTAAATATGCTAACCCTAAACCCTAAACTATGATCCCCAACACCCAACCCTAAACCTAAACCTTAAATAAAATAAACCCTAAATTTCAAACCCCAAACAATAAACCCTCAAACCTCAAACTCTAAACCATAAACCATAAACCATAAACCTTGAACCCCAAACCTTAAACTCTAAACCATGATACATAACCTTAAACCCCAAACATTGAACAACAAACTCTAAACCCTAAAAAATAAACCACAACCATAAAATGTAAACACCAAACTCCAAACACTAACCCTAAACTCTAAACTATGAACATCGATCCCTAAACTTCAAACCATAAATCTTAAATCATAAACCCTAAAACTCAAACCCTTGAACCATAAACCTTAAACCTCAAATCTTGAAATCCAAACCATGAACTCCGAACACCAAACCCTAAACCATAAACCCTAAAAATAATATAATAATCAATATAAAAAAGCAATATGAACCTATAATTTTTAGGGTTTATGGTTGTTACTACATCGAGGTGCTTGGTTGTGAAATACGTATTAAGTGGGTTCAAAAAATCCAAAATTAAACAAATTAAATGGGGTCAAGTGGGTTCAAATATATTTAATTTCTCCATATACCCTCAAACTTTTCTATTTTTATAAGGATTCTCTAGAACTAAGTAGGGTTAATTGACCCCACTAAACTTCACTTAAATCCACCCCTACTTCTAAAGTTGTCACGTATTCTTTTTAAAAATTCTAAACCCTAAATTTTAAACCCTACACTCTACATTTTAAACTATATGTGTGCGCACATTATTTGTGTTAGAATCATAATGAAATAGAATATGTGTGCGTGCATTATTTTTAGTGGTTAGTTGCTAGCATTTGTTTTCAAAGGTCATTGGTTTTAATTTGCTCGAGCGCATTCTACATTTTTCTTCATTTTCCTTTAATAAATTAATGCGGTTTTAGTTTAGCATTCACATCGACCGCCGTCATTCACGTCATAGCATCCTACTCCACAAATTTATACTCCCTCTATCCCACTCAATATGTCCCTTTTATGTTTTAAAATTGTCACACTTAAAATGTCTCATTGAAAAAATCAACAACTTTTAAAAGGCATATTTCCCTTTATATCCCTTTTTTAGTTTCCCAACAAAAAAATTCAACTTTTCAAGGATAAAATTGTCGTTTCAATTATTTTACATCATCTTTCTTACACAAACTTTTTCTTCCTAAAACTACGTGAAAAGTCAACAATGGACGTGTTTGGTGGGACGGAGGGAGTATATGTTATTTAAAATAAATATAAAAATATTTTAATAAAATTGAGCTTTATTTCTGTAGCGACCTTTTTTGAAATATGAAAATCGCTAAAAATGAGTAATAGGTTTCCTTTCGTATTTTTTGGAGAATGTTTGAATTCAAGTTTTTGAAAAACAGAAAAACTTGGAGTCGCCATCGGCCACTAGGGTATGCCGGACACCATAAAAAATAGAGATTCGTAGATAAACAGGTTCGGGAGTTGATTACGCCTGGGGAAGGATTAGCACCCCCATCACGCCCGGAAATCGGTACCAAAATAAATGTTGCTTTTAATAGATGGAAACTATCGAAATTCAAATTGAATTTAATTAAATGGTTCATGATTGAATTTAGACTTTAATTAGATGGGATCTGTGGTGAATTTGAATTAATTAAACATTTAATTAATAAGGGTGACGACACCATGGACCATAGATTAAACCGACATCGAATAAGTCCGATTGCCGTGTTAATTTATGCTTCGAACTTCGTTCATCACCTTTATGCATGATGCAAGCAGTTAAAAAATGATGTGATGACTTGTCGAAATTTTGTTTCAAATTAGTTTTACCTTCAGACGGTAAGAATTAATTTGAATATTTGGTCAACATCCATTGAGCCAGGACTGTTACAACACAAATATCAAAATTAATAACTATCTCCTTTTTATAAATTAAGTTAATTAACCAAATGCATGTTCATTAAAATATTAAAGTCATATGAATGATAATTAAAATGTATGGCAAAGAAAAGCATTAAATTAAAGCCCTTGGCCTACTAAAGTCCTAACCTAAAAAGGCCCAAATTATAGAAATTCAATTAATGATCAAATTATTAACTAGCTTAGTCTAATATTAACCCTAAATTAATTATATCCTAAAAACTAGAAAAATCTAATAAGTTATGAATTATCTTGAATCACAATAATTAACTTGATTAATTTTAAACTAGGATCCCAATGAGCCAAGGATTCTATTTAAAATTATTCGAATTAATTAATTATGATTTAGATTAGGTGATCTATGTAAAATACCAATTTTATCCTTAAAAATAATTAAGAATTGTTCAACCAATTTAATGCATCTAACATTTACCCCAATGAGCCAAGGGCAAATTTAAATGGATTAAATTGATTCGAACCTATAATCTAACTAAGGCTCTAACCTAAAATTAATTTAAAATCATGCCCCACTAATACAAGCATATAAATTTAAATTAATTACTAAACCCTAAAACCTAGACTAACTTAAAAGATTTACCCTAAAAACTAAAGGGACCAAAACAACAAAACAAAGCTTAATTAGGGCACGTAAATAAAATAAGTAAATAAATAAACAAATGGCATAAAATAAAAACATTAAGTAAATATGCAATGCAAGGTGGAATGGAATAAAATAAAATCTAAGGGGCCCTACAGGTAACTTTAACACTTGAAAGGACCAAATTGAAATTTTAAACACTGGAAAATGGTTAAATTAAAAAGGTTTTAAAGAAACAGGGACCAAATGGGTTATTAGCCCTTTTAAAAATGGATTAAATTAAAAAAAAGGCTTAATTAAATGTGGATGTAAATTAGAAGGACCCTGTGTGTAATTTTAAAAGACATAAACCCTTAAAAGTTAATTAAAAAAACACAGAAGGGCTATATCCGAATTAAACCATTTTTTAAATTGATCTGATTTTATTCTAGGGTGAAATTGCAATTTCATGGAAAACATGGGGAACCCGAACTGTAATTTATGAAGGCGAAAACCCTTCCTCGTGTAATTAACACGACGCGGAAGGGTTTAAGATGTTATGAGCCCATTTTAAAATAGGGGCGTGATATTTATAGGATATTTTTGGAAAAAAATGAGTTTTAGCCATTTTAAAACAAGAAATCCTTTTCTTCCCATTTCCAGAAACCAAAATCCTCTGAACCAAGGGATGAACACCGCCGTGGTGCTCATCCCAAACCCAGAAACCGACGATGCTCTGCCGTGCTTTCCTCCACCGGCCGCCGTAGATAGGCGCCAGGAAACTAAAAAGCCACCCAAAAACTCTCATTTTTCCTCTGAAGTCAAAACCATCCTTCGATCTACTAAAAAGATTTTAAAAACACAACCCTTTTTATTTTTTTAAAAGACAAAAGACCAATCGAAACCCTACTGAAAACCAAAGAGCCGTCGAACACCATCTCGGTTCACCCTAAAGGCGCGGAGGTTGTGGGGTTTGTTACCGGAGAAAGATGTGGCTAAGCGAAAGGGTAAACTCTCACAACACAGATCTACTTTCCTCTTTTATCTATATGCATGCAAGTATTAAACACAAAAAATATACCTCTAAGGCTTTGTTTTTCCTTTTTGTATTGCTCTTAAAAACTGACTTTACAATATGTGTAGTTCGGTTTATATAACTGAAAGATTACATGAAAGAAAAGATAAAATTGAGTTACACATGATTCTGAAATCCGCCGATATTCCTTATGATTTTTTTGCCCATTTTTGTTTAATCTGATTTTCTTGCTTTTCACTAATGCTTCCCTATTTTTGGTTGCATGGGTGGCTGCATGAGGGAGGCGGGGACTAGTGAGAGCCGTGGTAGTCAAAGTCGGCTTGGAAGTGGAAAGGTCACGGGAGGCCATAGGACCTCAGACATGAGTTTCACGCACGCGTGGAGAATTTCAACAGACGGGCCCGTGGGTGCGTGGAGCTTCTGGAGTGTTCCTCGGGTTATTAGCTACGCAAGGAGGAAAACATTAGGGTTATTAGGGTTTTTATTTAAGTTGGGCCCTATCGGGCCAGAGTGTAATTAATTTTTTTGGGTTTTTATATAATGTAAATGGACTTTAAAATGGACATTGGGCTTTATTATTTATTATATGTAATTGGGCTTTTTGTTTTTTAACCTGTTTTATTTTTGTTTGTTTTTGTTTTTAATAATAATTTTTTGGTTAATATTAATAATAATAATATACACCTAATAATAATATAATACAAATTAAAAAAACCTAATAATTTTTTGTGTTTTTTTCTTTTCAAATTAAAATGAGATAAGACATAAAACTAAATAAATAAATAGAAAATATAATACTAATAAGTTAAGCCCAAAGCCCATTAGAATAAAAAATGTAATAGCGGCTCGAGCCCCTGATAAAATTAGTAATTACAACTGCATCTCTTTGCTTATCATTGTAGAACAAGAATAAAGCAAAGACCATAAGCGCTAATTTTATCCGACTTTCCTGTCATTCCTATATAGAAACATTCACCCTTCCTCTTCCCAAAATTATAGAACTCCGAATTCTTCCCAAAATTATAGAAACATTCGCCCTCCCTCGATCTTCATCGCCTTAGCTTGGGGTAGTATCTCACCATGAGGACCCCGAAAATTGATGTCTTACTTTCTGGTCATCTTGACATCAAAGGATATCTCGCTTTGAGTCTTCTAGAATGCCTTTGATCTTCATCGCCTTGGAATTAAATGATATCTCACTTTGAGTCTTCTGAAATGCTCTCGATCTTTATCGTATTGGCTTGGGGTAGTATATCGCCATAAGGACCTCAAAAACTGATGTCTTGCTTTCTGGTCGTCTTGACATCAAATGTATCTCGCTTTGAGTCTTCTAGAATGCCTCGACCTTCATTGTCTTGGCATGGAATGTTAGTAATAGATTCTTGGATCTCTGTTGATATCTACCTTTCTTTTCTAGAACATAAGATCTGTTTCCCGTTGTTTTTCCAAATACCTGAAAGAAACAAACACAATGATTTGGTAATTCTAGTTAGTATGCTCCTACATTAAGGATGTTTAACTATTCATGATGCATGATTAATGCTCGGGCGCATTCTTTCTTGGTTTCTCACTTCGACTTTCTTTCGTCTTCTTCTTTGTCTTTGAACATTTGTTGTCAGTCCTTGTGTCTGGACTCAGACCCCGTTTGACCCTTATATCCTTCTAAAAGTTCACTCTAAAGCGCTCTTTTGAGTTTTCACCTTAAAGATTTTTTTTCTTTTTTTCTTAAAGCGCCCTTTCAGGTTTTTACTTTTATTGATATTTCTTTTGTTTCTTTTTCTTTCTTTCTCTTTTTTGGGGCGCCCTTTCGGGTTTTTGCCATTGGCTCTTCCATCTTGGACTTTAATACGGAGGGCATTCATCATCTTCTTGGCAAATCTTGTCAACTTTTCATACCATGTCCTTTAGCCTTGATTTTAGTAGACTCCTTTTGGCGAAGTCGATTTCTGCCTTGGAACAGCATGCACTTAAAGAGTTAAATCATAGTAATGCCAAGAAATCCTTTGCTTTTTAATATTCTATGTCAATCTATTTGAAGGATGCTCATGAAGTAAACAATGGGAGGGAGAAAAACAAAATTTCATTGATAAAAGATGTTGGAACAATTTGAAAGTCATGACAAACATGAAAGATATATAAGTATTATGGGGTGCAATATCCCCGAACATCGACTGTATGAATGATGCGAGAGCCTATCAACCGTAGTAGATCTCTCACTGCTCGTCCTTGACTAAAATTTCTAATAACCATACGAGATTCCATCATGAATTAGAATAGGGCCCTTAAACTGTAATAGAGCCTATCTATCAGATGTCTAACCTCCAAAAATTTATCTAAACCATCATTTTCAGATTTTCAATTCAGATACTCCTTCGGTTTCAAGACCCGTTTTCAAGTTTCCATCTTGAACCCTCATTTTCTTTTTTTAGGCATAATACTTCTTAACGGAGTCTGAATTTATGGGATTGCTCAACTTTTTCACATCCATCTCTGCCAGAATTAATGCTCCTCCAAAGAAAGCCTTCTTAACGATATAAGGCCCTTCCCAGTTAGGCATCCATTTTCCCCGAAAGTCCTTTTGAATTGACAATATCTTTTTGAGCATCAGATCCCCCTCTTGGAACTCTCTCGGGCGAACCTTCTTGTTGTAAACACGTATCATCCTCTTCCATTTGGCCATGACATATAGCCCTTAATCTTTTCTCATCAATAAGGTTCAACTGATCAATCCTTGCTTGCATCCATTTGGCATAATCCAACTTTGTCTCGTTCAAAATTCTCAGTGATGGAATCTCCACCTCGATAGGTAATACTGCTTCGTGCCATAGACCAAGGAATACGGCGTTTCCCCTGTCGAGGTCCTTACAGATGTCCGATAAGCAAAAAGTGCAAATGGCAGCTTCTTATGCCAATCCTTGAAAGTGTCGGTAGTCTTGGCTATGATCTTCTTGATATTCTTATTGGCCGCTTCAACTGTCCCATTCATCTTAGGACGATAAGTGGTAGAACTGTGATGCACAATATTGAACTGTTCACATACCTCGGTCATCATCTTGTTGTTTAAATTGAAAACATTATCAGTGACGATTTTTTCTAGAAGATCGTAGCGACAAATAATTTTCTTCTTCAATAATTTACATATGGTTGCTCTTGTGATGTTGGCGTAAGAGGCGGCTTCCACCCATTTGGTAAAGTAATCAATCACCACTAAGATGAAACGCTATCCATTAGAAGCTTTCGGGTGTATTTGACTGATAACATCCATGCCCCCAAGTAGAAAAAGGTCATGGTGAGTTCATAATGAGAAGCGGTACCGGTAGAGTGTGTATCTTGTCAGCATAGATCTGGAACTTGTGACATTTCTTTGCATATTTAGTACAATCTCCCTCCATGGTAGACCAGAAATATTCATATCTCATGATTTTCCTAGCCATTGAGAAACCATTGGTGTGAGTCCCACACATTCCATCATGTACCTCAGCTAAAATGGTTTTAGCTTCTTGAGCATTGACGCATCTCAATAATATCTGATCCTTACTCCTCTTGTACAAAACCTCCCCGTCAAGGACATAACCCAATGCCAACCTCCTAATCGTCCTTTTATCGTTATCATTGGCCTCTTTTGGGTAGACTTGAAACTTGATGTACTGAAGGATATTGTAGTACCACAGGTTGCCATCCTCCTCTTCCTTCAAATTATAACAGTGAGCCAGTACCTCAAAAATCTACATCTTAATTGACTTCATTTCGATAGTCGGGCTTGCCTCAAACATGGTGGTCAGAGTCGCTAAGGCATCAACCATCTGATTATCTTCTCTTGGTAAATAAGCAAAACTAATTTCTTCAAAATTTTTAATCAACTTCTGAATCAAATCATAGTATTTGACTAGCTTTTGATCTTTTGTCTCCCATTCTTTTCAGAGTTGGTAAATTAGCAAAGACGAATCCCCGAAGACTTGAAGCACCTTAATTTTTCTTTTTATGGCAGCCTAGAATCCTATGACGCAAGCCTCATACTCAGCTATGTTGTTTGCACAAAAGAATTACAACCTACTGGTAAAGGGGTAACAAACCTCCCCGGGAGAAATTAATACTGCCCCTATCCCATGGCCTAGGGCATTAAATGCCCCATCAAAATAGAGCTTCAAAGATTCATTGGTGGGTCTCTCCTCATATAGAATACCAATCAAGTCTTTATCCGAAAAACTAAAATTCATTAGCTCATAGTCATCTGAGGTACGACTTGCCAAAAGATCTGCTACCACACTTTCTTTTACTATTTTCTGGCTCATGTAGACGATATCAAACTCAGATAGCAACATTTTCCAATGGGTCGTTCTTTCGGTTAGTGCTGGTGCTTCCATCAGAAATTTCAGTGGGTCCATCCGGGAAATTAAGCAAGTAGTATGATACAACATGTACTGCCTGAGTTATTTAGTAGCCCATACTAGGGCACAACACAGCTTTTGGATTAATGGGTACCGTGACTCACACTCGGTGAACTTCTTGCTTAAGTAATAAATGGCCTTTTCTTTCTTGCCCGTCTCATCATGCTGTCCTAGCACACATCTTATCGAATTATCAAATACCTTTAAGTACAAAATTAATGGACTGTCCGGTACTTGTGCTACTAAGATTGATCTATTGGTCAAATACTTCTTAATCTTCTCTAAAGCCTTTTGGCAATTAAACCATTTGGAGTAGTCTAAATACAAGATCACACTTGTCGGTCAATTGAGAGATGAACCAAGAAATGTAATTGAGCCTTCCTAAGAATCTTTGGACCTCCTTCTGAGTTTGAGGTGACGGAAGATCTTGAATTACTTTCATTTTGTCGGGGTCGATCTCGATCCTCTTTCGGCTAACCGCAAAACATAAGAGTTTTCCCGATGTGACTGCAAAGGTACACTTAGAGAGGTTGAGCTTTAACTGGTATCATCTCAGCCTTTGGAATAGCTTCTACAAATTCTCAATATGTTATTCTTTGGTTTGAGACTTGGCTATCATGTCGTCCACATACACTTTAATCTCCTTGTGCATCAAGTCGTGGAACAAGGTGACCATGGCCCTTTGATAAGTTGCTCTAGCATTCTTAAACACGAAAGGCATGACTTTATAGAAAAATGTGCCCTACATGGTTACAAATATGGTCTTTTCCATGTTCTCGATGCGCATTTTAATTTGATTATACCCTGAAAAGCCATCCATGAAAGAGAACCAAGAATGCCCACAGTATTGTCGACCAGGGTATCAATGTAAGGCAGGGGGAAATTATCTTTAGGACTTGCCCTATTGAGATCCCTGTAGTCTACGCACATACGCACTTTCTCATCATTCTTGGGCACCAGAACTATGTTGGCTACCCACTCAGGGTATTTGGAAACCTTCAAAAATCCAACTTCAAACTGTTTCTTTACTTTCTCTCTAACCTTTAACAACATACGAGGTCTCATTCTTAGAAACTTTTGCTGGACTGGCTTGCATTCTGGCTTTATTGGGATTTTGTGTACTACAAAATCCGTTTCTAGACCCGGCATGTCTTGATATGTCCATGCAAACACATCTTTGAATTCCGAAAGCAATTCCACCAACTCTTGTCTCACATTTGATGATAGCGTGGTACCAATCTTTACTTCTTTCTTCTCTTCTTCAGTCCCCAAATTCAAAACTTCTAATTCTTCTTGGTGGGGTAAAATCTTTTTCTCTTCACTTGCCATTAATCTTAGCAATTCATCCGAGACCTCACATTCTAACTCATCATCTCCTTTGTTGATTTCTGCCGAGCATGAGGGTTGTTCAAAATCTACACCGTGATTAAACCCAGAATCATTCATACAGTTAATGTTTAGGGACCTGCACGAGTTTGAAAGCATATATTGGGAATATAAATAGCTTATAAATGAATAAATAAATAAGTAATGAAAGAATAAGTGATGAATGAATGAATAATAAATGAAATGAGTGTTATGTTTGCCATTTGAGAAATATAGGAAACATCTTTTCCGTTGAAAATAAAAACAGATTGACATAGTAGCCCTATTACAAAGGATTCCTATTACTTTCAAGCCAAAAGCAATAGTGTGATTCTGGGCATTACTCTGATTTAAACCTAAAAGCTACGGGAGATCCATATTGGTCCAATTGTTGAGCTTTTCGCCCGAAAAGCATGGGCGGATCTTATCTAGAGGCAGAACCATCTTGCCATCTTCAGAGATCATATTGACATCCATTACTTCCATAGCTTCGCTTATCAACTCTTCATTAAGAATCTTCTCGTTCTCCTGATTGTCCTCTTGGACCTTTAGCTCGTGGTTGACAACTCCTCCAAATACAAAAATATTCTTGAGGTCTGCATACTTGATGGGAGCCCACGAAATCTCCTATCCTTTGAGTCTGGCCTTTTATTTCTCTTCTCTTCTCTTCTCTTCCATTCTTGTTTTTTTTACAGAAAGTTAGGCTTATAGCCAAGCCCAAATCGGTCATGCTTGTGGATAACATTTATAGTCGCAGACGTCCTTGCAAACTCTTCTTCAAGCTTCTTCCTTTTTTCGCTCATCTTTCTAGTATTTCTGTCACCACCATCTTAGTACAATTTGATAATCTCAAGCATGGGATCCTGTTCCCCTGAGAAAAAATGTGGCATTGACGAATTCCAATTCCTTGAAGGCATATTCCAAAGCCTCCTCATCAGTTGGAATGTATGGAGCGGCTGAAGTTACTGAAGCCACAACATCTTGCTCGGCATGGACTGTTACTATCTTTCCTTCAATAATGAACTTCAACTTTTGGTGCAAAGAGGATGGAACAAGTCTGGCAGAATGGATCCACAGTCTCTCTAACAGACAGTTGTAGCATGACCGGATGTCCATGACCACGAAATCTATAGTGTATTCGCTTGGACCTATGAGTAGGGGTACTTCAATTTTCCCAACCACTTCTCTTTGGGTCCCATCGAATGCACGCACAACATTCTGGCAGGGTTTCATATGCGAGCTGTCGATCGGTAGGCGTTGCAGAGTAGCAAAGGGCTTAACATTTAGGGCAGAGCCATTGTCGATGAGCACTCCCGGTAAGATGTGACATTTACAGTGAGTGATAATGTTTAAAGCCTTATTAGACCCTCTTCCTTCCTCCGGTATCTCATCGTCACTGAAGATGATATGATTACAGCCAGTGATATAGCCGATGATCTAATCTAGCTTACCAATCGAAATATTACTTTCGACAAAAGTTTGGTTTAACACTTTCAACAGAGCCTCACGATGTTTTTTTGAGTTCAACAGTAGATCAAGTACTAAAATCCGAGCCGGCTATTTTTTGAGCTGGTCTACCATACTATATTCACTATGCTTTAAAAATCTCAGAAATTCCTGAGCTTGAGCCTCAGTCACTGGCTCGTTGAGTTTTGGAGACGAATCTTCTCTGAAATCTTTACTTGTTCAGATTCAGTTGCCTTTCCTTTTCCTTTCATCTCTACTACTACTTTTGGTGCTTTAGGAGCGTAGCATCGACCGCTCCTTGTAAAATGCCCCACATCGTTTATCTCTTTGGGGTTTGGTTTCACAGGCTCTCCTTCGGCGGGCTTTACCTCCTCAACTGGTTTCTCTCATTCTTGCTAACTGAAACTTCCTTGTATTGAGACATTGGCAGTGTAGTTCCACGGAACGATCCGGGTATCCTTAAAGGGAAAGGATTTCACGACGGAGATTATGATTTTAGGGGATATCATGGGACTTTCTTCCCGTGGTGCATTCTCTTGAATCGATTTGAGGCCAAGGACAAATGGCCTCTTTGCATTGTATTTAACATCTGGAGCATTCATCGTGCAAACTTCTGACTCACTACTTCTCTTTTCTTCCTAAAGAATTGAAGCATTTTGTTGTCCATCAATTTTTGGACTACTTGGTGAAACTGCTCACAATCTTGTATCTAATGATCCCTCGACTGATGGTATTCACAATAGGGGCCACAACCCCTTTTTACAATTACCATTCCACAGTTGATGAGACGAGCCACACATAACTGCTAAAAGACCCATCTTAGAGGGTATTTGACTTCTGACACGCTCGTCTTATCCTTTCTTGCACATTCTTCCTCCAAAACATTTACGCCTTGACCACCATGATTTGGCAAAGGGTTATTGGCGGTACTAGGCTCCCCCAACTGTAGCACTCCGGTCTTGATCAGATTTTGAACAAACTTTTAAATGCTATTGTTGCGTGTAATAAGTACTACGCAAATGTGCAAGTATACACATCACAAGTAATAAAGTGATACGAGTATCGAGTATCGTCTCCACGAGGATTGGTTTGGGCCACTTTGCTTAAGTTACTGCACTGTGAAAATAAAAACACAATTGATAATAGAGGTTTTAATTAACGAGAAAACTAAGAGCAATAAACTAAAAGAATAGATAAAATTAAAATAGAGTAAATAGGCTAGGTTATCGTGAGTTGAGGTGTGATAGCCGATTGGATCGTCTTGGTAAAAGAGTGCAAGGGCAACTTGCACAACGGGGTTGCCTTGGCAACTAATCGATGGTTGCCTGGGCGACTAGCTGGGCAACTACTTGGGCGCCTGGGTAGCAACTTCAAGGTCTGGTAGAGCGTTCTTTAATGGTTTCTTCTTATCCCTAAGTCGAAACTCTAGCTACTTCTCCATGCCTTGATAATACATCCCTACGTGAATCAAGGGTGAACAACAACCAATCTTGCGCTCCTCTTAGCCGTTGAAATCCTTAACTTATTCCTAAGCCGGATTAATATTCACCATCAATAGATTGAATAAAGACCATACTCATTTGTTTCTTGAATCTAACTCTCATGATATTAGATAAATAGATGAAGTTACGAGATCATCTCCCAATTCACTCGCAAACAAGAATAAGAACCAAGAATGAGTAAACCTTGAACTGAAAGTGCAAACTCTTATTACCTCAACAAAATCCAATTGTTTTTCACAACAACAAAACACAATAACCCCAACCAATCAAGTTAGTTCATGGTTGGGTCAAAAGATATACAAAGAATAATCCCCAAACCATGAATCTAATAGAAGCAAAGAAGAAGAAGAAATCGAACTCTCTTCCCTTGCTCTCTTGTCAAAATTTCTCTCATCTTGCCCTATAGAGTTGTCGAAATTTTCCCTTCTCTTGCTCACCTGGAGTTGACGGCTTGGTGATCTATTTATAGGGCTAGGTCAAAGTCCTTCTTTGAGGAGGAAGTTAAGTTGGAATTAAATTATCTTTAAAGAATATAATTCTTTATTATAATTATATTCCTTCTAGAACTTCTCCTATCTTCTTGGAATTTAATTCTTCTTTAACCTCTTCATGGAAATCAAACTCCTTTGGGATTTAGCTTTGCTCCACGTCATCTTGGGCTGGTCCAGTCATCAATTTCGACTACCATATCACCTTATTCTTTATCGACAATTGCCCTGGCAACTGGCTCGGCGTCTCCTTCATGCATTGCCCTGGTAACTAGCTCGGCATCTCCTTCATGCACTGCCCTGGCAACTGGTTCTAGCCTTGTTTAGGCAAGTGATTCTGCACACACACAAAAACACACCAAAGCAGCATCTTTTTCCACAAAAATCACCAAGTTATGTAATCAAGCTCAACGGTGGAAAGAAACATGAATTAATGCATGAATGACTAATTATGCAACTAATATGAGCTTAAGTCTAACAATAATATGAGTAAAAAGGGTAACAAAAATAGTACTTTTGAACACTTATCACACCCCCAAACTCAAACTATTGCTTGTCCTCAAGCAATGCAAACTAGCAATTACCTGCCAAGACTTTAATCATCAAAGACATGCTTCAAACTTGAATTCAAACCTCGGAACCGTGGCACAAAGTATGATCACCTTTTAATTTTTCGGATAGCACAAAAATTACCTGGAACAAAACTATAATGCTCGTGACAATGTGTGTGCGTAGTTGTGTACAAGTTGATTTTCAAGATTCTATGTGAACAGTAGGCTTTTATCAAATTAATTACTGGGGCATTTATTTTTATTTTCACTAGAGCCAATTTCGGGCACCTCTAGCAAAGTAAGCAATTTCTCATTTTATTTTAGTCGACTAGAGCCAATTTCGGGCACCTCTAGCGATTCTTTAATGTGCATTAGCTACTAGAGCCAGTTTCGGGCACCTCTACAAGAATTTAACTTTTAATTTTCAATTTTAAATTTACCCAAATTTTAAGCAACCTAAGTTCACTAAGTTTCTTTCAATCAACAAGCCACAACCGTATAAAAAAATTCATAATCATAGTAAAATTCTAAGTTCTTTTCATGTAATCCTAAAATTAAAGGTTCTTTCAATTAAGTGCAGTGGCGAAAATTCATCATTGGATATTCAACAAGTCTTAAGCAATTAAATCCAATTAAAGGCATGACAAGTAATATATGCAACCTATATGTGATTGCTAACGATGAATGCAACTAAACATGAAACTAACTAGAAACCAACACCCCCCAAACTCGAGAGAAGCATTGTCCTCAATGCATGTAAGAGTGAAACAAAATTTAAAAGAAACTAAATGAAATGAGTTAGTCGGAGAGGTCGTCACCTCGAGTGATAAGTTTTCTTCGTGCCGTTTTCTTGATTCATTTTTCAGTCGGTGGTTGAATGCTGGTGCTGCGTGAATAGCATTGCTTTGATTTGATCCATGTTTGCCGATGCAGGTTCACTTGCATGGGCATCAGTAGTTGCCGAAGCCATTGTTGTTGCCTGGGCATCGCCAGTTTCTGTTGTGGCAAGTAGTCGGCAGTAAATTTCCTTAGCATGGTGGTTGTGAGTCTTGTTGTGGAAAAGAAAACCTGAAAACTAAAGATAATGAAGAAAAATAAAATCTCTCCTAAAAATTCCAAAAATAAATAAAGAGAGAAAAAAACTGAAAATAATAGAAAGAAAAAAATAGTTCAAAAAAAATAAAAAGAAAATATCAAAAGGAGAACATGCTCATGCATCTCTTAAGGTGTCAACTTCTTTGTTTCGTTCTACATGGGCACCGTTGTAGTGCTTTAATCTCTGTCCGTTAACTTTGAATTCATGTTCGTGGTAATGGACTTGATTATCACGGTACCATGGGAGAATGGTTTGACAACTTCGAATGGTCCTGGCCATCTTGATTTAAGTTTTCCCGAGAAAAGTTTCAGCCGAGACTTGAATAAGAGAACTAGTTACCCTGGCATGAATTGCAGTGGCAATAGTTTCTTGTCCTGTCATTGCTTTGTTTTCTCCTTGTAGATTAGTGCATTGTTATAGGCGAGTGCACGAAATTCTTCTATCTTGTTGAGGTCCAACAAACGCTTTTGCCCGGTACTTTCCCAATCCATATTCACGATCTTGATTGCCCAATATGCCTTGTGTTCGATTTCCACCAGTAGATGGCATGTTTTGCCATAGACAAGTCGGAAGGGGGACATACCTAAGGGTGTTTTGAATGCAGTGCGATATGCCCAAAGTTCTTCATCTAGTCTTGCTGACCAATCCTTCCTAGAGGGATTTACAACTTTCTCGAGTATAACCTTCAATTCCCGGTTGGAAATTTCTACTTGCCTATTGGTTTGTGGGTGATATTGCCCGTCCTATGGAAACGATCACATTGCTTGTAAAACTCTTGGGCATCTTTGTACAGTGTTGGCCAATACAAACCGGATTGCAAAACTTTGGCCGCGGTACGAATTCCTCCAAAATGTCCTCCATAGGGTGAAGAATGGCATTACCGGAGTACATTATGCTGCTCTTCTTTAGGGACACATCGGCGTATGACCTGATCTGTATATTGTTTAAACAAAAGAGGCCCGTCCCAAAAGTAATGCTTAGCATCATGGCGGAACCGCTTATTCCCTTGATGAGTAAGGCCATAAGGTAAAATACCACAAACAAGGAAATTAACTAAATCCGCGTACCAGGGTATTGCCGAGGTATGTGCTGTTGTGTCGACTGCTCCCAAGGTTGCCGAGGCGTCGAGGGTTGCTGCGGCATCGAGGGTTACCGAGGCGTGCGCGTCTGGAGTTGCCGAGGCGTGCGCGTCAAGAGCTGCTGCGGCGTCGAGGGTTGCCGAGGCATGCGCATCCATGGTTGCTGAGGCGTCAAGGGTTGCCGAGGCGTGTACATCTATGGTTGTCGAGGCAACTAAAAGTTACTCATCTAGGAATGCATCGCATATCTCTAAATCTGCGTCCTCCTCCCTATTGTGTTCTAAACGTGATAAGTGATCGGTCACTTGATTTTCTGTTCCTTTCCTGTGCGTTGGCCTAGGACTGCTCCTACCGCGAAATCACTTGCATCACACATGAGGTCAAAAGGTAGCGTCCAATCTAGTGGAACGACAATGGGTGCCGGGGCAAGCTTTTTCTTTAGGGTTTTGAATGCTTGGGCGCAAGAATCATCAAAATTAAAGACTTTATCCTGGTGAGGGTAGTCTCTCGATCACGTCCACCTTGGCTTTGTCTACTTCAATTCCCTTGGATGAAATTTTGTGGCCGAGCACTATTCCTTCATCTACCATAAGATGGCACTTCTCTCAATTATTGACTAAATCAGTTTCTTCACATCTTGCCAATACCTTCTCTAAATTACCGAGGCAACTGTCGAAATCATTACCAAAAATGGAAAAATCATCCATGAAGATCTCAAGGAAGTCTTCGACCATGTCTGAAAAGAGTGCCATCATGCATCTTCTAATGTTACTGCATATCTGAGAAAACTTGAGGAGAGTCGTTTCCGATACTTCTTATAGTTCATCCGCACCCTCCATCGGGTGACAATATTACCCAAAAAGAGTTGGGCCAATGTGCTCGCAGCTACTCCCTTTTGCGTTACCATGGTGGAGGTGTCTTTCTTCTTTGTTCGCTTGTAGTCCATGTATACTCTCCACCTTGCTACTATTCCTGAAGGCATAAATATATTAATAGGAAAAATTATATCCATTCAATTACCTCATTCTTATCGACTTCTATCATGGTTGGATGCAGCCTTTGTTGTCGTGGCAATTGCTGCTCAAGCCAATTGCCGTGGCAATCAGTTGCCAAAATTTACTGTAAGTCAAGGGAAGAACCAATTTTCTGAAAAGCTTTACAAATCCAAACACCGTTTTCTTTTGGCCTCTCAAACATCTCCATCAGTAGAGATTTTGATGGCTTCAAATCTACTAACCTCGGGTCCTCAAGACATACCTACAATGGACGATGTGAGTTTTTAAAGAATTCGAAAGGTTCAACCATTACCTGCTCATATTCCATTGGCAAAGTATTATCATCTCGATGATCTTGCATGTGGTCGTGTAATTGCTGTGGCAATTGTAGATGAAAGCAATCTACAGATTCGTGATTCAACATCAACATTGTAACCTTCTGGGCATTAGGTTCCTCAGAATTTGCTGTAGTATTGTTGTTCTCAGCTTCACTGAGTGTTGTCGCAGCATTGCTCTGTCCAGGCTCCTCAATCATTGCCGAGGCAATTTGTTGCTCAGGCTCATCATGTGTTGGGCAGACTTTCTCATCAACATACTCTCGACTTTGAGGTTTTAGTTGTTCTTCACACATCGAAGATCTTTCCTTGCATTGTTCCTTGTCCTCTCGCCTTGGGACTTCAGTATCCCTAGGAATGAATTGTTGGTGCATGTTATCCATTACATACGTGGATCTCCTCGATTGATCTTCTAAATCCCCCAAGGTTGCATCCCACTGAGCTATCCTCGTATCCATGGACTTTGATAGCTCTCGAATCTCTTGAATTGATTCGTCAAGTCTAGCCAAGGAAGCTAGCAACGTTTCCTCCAAGGAATTGGAATGCTCTTGAAAAGGACTACATTGCCATGGCATATCTGTTGCTGTGGCAAAATTGTTATGGTAAAAAAAATTTGAGCTTTTTGACCATACCATGAAGAATTTTGCTGTTGGTTCCCTCTATGGTCCTCCATGTAGTTATATGCACCGAAAATGGGAGGGCAATTTTCAAACACATGATGTTCTCCACACATAGCACAAGATTTTTCCACGGTATAAGTTCTTTGGGCTTTTCTCGGTTGGTATAGGTAATCATCAAAGGGTACAAGAAACTCTTGATTGGATTGATTCATATCTTCCAACATCATCTCTCGAATAGATCAGCTTTTATTTCCCGACATGTTGATGTCTCTTAACTTGTAGCGCACCTAATTTAATTTTTTTGATAAAACAAACAAAAAGAAAAGTTAGTAAAACTAAGAGAAAAAATGCATAACAAAAACAACTAACACCAATTGTCAATCCCCGGCAACGGCGCCAAAAACTTGTTGCGTGTAATAAGTGCTACGCAAATGTGCAAGTATACACATCGCAAGTAATAAAGTGATACGAGTATCGAGTATCGTCTCCACAGGGATTGGTTTGAGCCACTTTGCTTAAGTTACTGCACTGTGAAAATAAAAACACAATTGATAATAGAGGTTTTAATTAACGAGAAAACTAAGAGCAATAAACTAAAAGAATAGATGAAATTAAAATAGAGTAAATAGGCCAGGTTATCGTGAGTTGAGGTGTGATAGCCGATTGGATCGTCTTGGTAAAAGAGTGCAAGGGCAACTCAGTTGCCGTGGCAACTTGCACAGCGGGGTTGCCTTGGCAACTAATCGATGGTTGCCTGGGCGACTAGCTGGGCAACTACTTGGGTGTCTGGGCAGCAACTTCAAGGTCCGACAAAGCGTTCTTCAATGGTTTCTTCTTATCCCTAAGTTGAAACTCTAGCTACTTGTGCATGCCTTGATAATACATCCCTACGTGAATCAAGGGTGAACAACAACCAATCTTGCGCTCCTCTTAGCCGTTGAAATCCTTAACTTATTCCTAAGCCGGATTAATCTTCACCATCAATAGATTGAATAAAGACCATACTCATTCGTTTCTTGAATCTAACTCTCCCGATATTAGATAAATAGATGAAGTTACGAGATCCTCTCCCAATTCACTCGCAAACAAAAATAAGAACCAAGAATGAGTAAACCTTGAATTGAAATTGCAAACTCTTATTACCTAAACAAAATCCAATTGTTTTTCACAACAACAAAACACAATAACCCCAACCAATCAAGTTAGTTCATGGTTGGGTCAAAAGATATATAAAGAATAATCCCCAAACCATGAATCTAATGGAAGCAAAGAAGAAGAAGAAGAAATCGAACTCTCTCCCCCTTGCTCTCTTGTCGAAATTTCTCTCATCTTGCCCTATGGAGTTGTCGAAATTTTCCCTTCTCTTGCTCACCTAGAGTTGACGACTTGGTGACCTATTTATAGGGCTAGGTCAAAGTCCTTCTTTGAAGAGGAAGTTAAGTTGGAATTAAATTATCTTTAAAGAATATAATTCTTTATTATAATTATATTCCTTCTAGAACTTCTCCTATCTTCTTGGAATTTATTTCTTCTTTAATATCTTCATGAAAATCAAACTCCTTTGGGATTTAGCTTTGCTCCACGTCATCTTGGGCTTGTCCAGTCATCAATTTCGACTACCATATCACCTTATTCTTTGTCGACAATTGCCTTGGCAACTGGCTTGGCGTCTCCTTCATGCATTGCCCTGGCAACTAGCTCGGCATCTCCTTCATGCACTGCCCTGGCAACTGGTTACTGGTTCTAGCCTTGTTTAGGCAAGTGATTCTGCACATACACAAAAACACACCAAAGCAGCATCTTTTTCCACAAAAATCACCAAGTTATGTAATCAAGCTCAACGGTGGAAAGAAACATGAATTAATGCATGAATGACTAATTATGCAACTAATATGAGCTTAAGTCTAACAATAATATGAGTAAAAAGGGTAATAAAAATAGTACTTTTGAACACTTATCAGCTATACAGTTCTCAATAGTATGGCCTGGGACATCGGCATGGTATTCGCAGTGGGCTTTAGGGTCATACCATGCCAAATAAGGAGGATTGAAAGGGGTAACATGCTGAGCCGAACTAGATATGTCTTGTACAACTGTGAGTAGATTTTCTTGTAAGAGATTGTTAGCGGTGTGAAGGATCTATTCTCATTTTCCTTCTTAGGTCCCCGCACTTTCCTCCTATTAAAATTTTGAGGGTTCTCGACAGAAGCTTGGGATTGTGATATGGTGAAGTTTTTAACAACCTCGTAGGTATTTGTGGTGTTCACTTCATGGTCTTTCCTCTTGAACTGTTTCCACGACTGTTCCCTTCCATCGATTCTCCCACTTTTGATGGTGGCTTCAATACGCTCTCCTGTCATCACCATATCAATAAAATTACTAATAGGGTTTTTGATCAGATGATCATAGGGCATTCCCTTCAGCATGTCAATGAACATTGGGGCAATCTCATTCTCACGAATGGTGGCTGGACTTAAGCAGCCACATCGTGCCACCTTTGGGCGTACTCCCTAAGGCTCTCATTTGTCTTTTGTTATATTCCTTGCAATAGAAGCCTATTGGGGATCATATTCGTTACGTGCTTATACTGATCAGTGAAAGCTTTAGCCAAATCCTTCCACGATTTAATCTAAGCTCGTGTAAGCTAATTGTACCATCTTGTGACGGATTCCACTAAACTTTCTTGGAAACAGTGTATCAACAGCTTCCCATTGTTGGTGTAGCCAACCATCTTGCAGAAAAATATTGTTATGTAGGCAGTTGGGCAAGATGTTCCATCAAACTTTTCAAATTCTGGCATCTTAAACTTGTATGAAATTTCTACATCGGGGACTAGACTGAGATCCTTAGCGTTCAGTCCATAAGAACCATCATCGTCCTCTTTTACCCAAAATTTTTCTTCAAGGTCCTTCCTAGTCTCCTCTAACTGTTTGGAGAACTCCGCCTTTACTTGGTTCAACTTTTCGAGTTCATCAAAGTCTGGGATGCTATCTCCGATATGTTCGACATTTGCAAATGTCATGGCCGGCTGAGGTAGAGTAGAAGCATTGACTTGATGGGATGAGGATACCCCTTGTGGGGATTTGGTGTAGGATTAATGAAGAAAGGGTTGAATATTGGAGAATATGTGGAGTCTTCCGGGTTTTAAGTAGGGTTCACAACAATATTTTTTCCTCTTACGTCTTCCCCTCGACAGTTTTGCAGTATTTGAGATGTTTCCCTCATCATGTCTTGCTAAGACTTGATGATGGTATCTCTTAACTCTTGTTGTGTTCTCTCCAATTGGCCTCTAAGGTCGGCTTCTAGCTTAGCAAAGCTCTCTTCCATTTTTCCCGCTTGCAGACGTGTGCGGTATGGATGTGGAATGTTTGCAATTAACAGAATAAAAATGCTCTGAAACAAGAAATCTTTTAATTAATTTAGATAATTTAAATAAAATGTGCAAATAAATATGTTATGCATGAATGCAAAGAAAGACACTGATTCTGACAAATATCATCGTTAAACGAATGGCATCGATGAAAACATTGTTCCATTACAATAATTCAAAGAAAATCTGCTACGCATATGGTTCTAAGCTAGCGCCTAAGTCAACAGTCTCTCTCAAGATTCGTCATCCATGCATTCTTAGAGCTCGGCAACGTCTTCCGCTAGGAACTGCACCTTTCGGGCGACCTTTTGCATCTGGGTCATGAAACATGCCAAATCTTGCTCTTGCCTCCAAATGGTGAAAGTGGCAAACTGAAGTTCTTCTATCGTAGGCATCCGATGCACTTGAATCGATCTTCTGAAGCTCGCTATTTGATCTTTGAGTCATTGGACCTCGATCTGATTCTTTAAAGCCCAGTTTTCTGAATTATTGGCTTCTATCTTCTGGGTAGATCCCTTATGCTTAAGAATAGACCTTTCTAACTGCTTTATCTGAGCCTTTAATGCCTCGTTCCGACATCGTTCATTCTCAAGCTTTGTTGAATGAGAAGTATTCAAGTTCTCCATCTTTTGCGTCATGGCAAGTATTTGGTTCTTGTGCTCATAATACTTCTTCTTGTAAGCCTCGGTTCTTGCCTTTTCCTCTTTGAATCTAAGTTTTAATCCTTCTCTTGGCACGTCACTTGCGACTCTCTTACTCTTGTTTAGCCTTTGTAACTTCTGAATTTCTTCCTTTTCTGACTTGAGCTCGGATTCCAACACATGATTCATTCTTTGTAGACTTTTAATTTCTTCCTCTAGCTTTGTCTTGTCTAAATCGAAGTTGAACTGTCTTGATCAGCCTGTGCTTCTAGCTGAATAAATTTCTTTTGCTCATCTTCAAGTTAATTTCTCATCAAGTAAACTTCAGTGGGATGCGTAGCCAACCTTTCCTAAATTATCCTCACACCATCAAGATTCAACTGAGGAATATTGTCGTTGACGCGATTGAATCGCCACACTTCATATTTCGGAGTCATCGTGTATGGAGCACTCAAAACCCTGTTTCGTCTAGCATTATTCCATGTAGAAAAAGCGTTGTACACCTTCCCTTTGTAACCTTTCTCGGTCCCATAATCTATGTTGAATTCATTTAGTTCGTAGCTGGTATGAACTGTTTAGAGCCGTACTGTCTCAAAACCAACAAGGGTGCATAAGCCGTATGCCTCCAAAGGCCAAGCAACGGTACTCATGGATGATCCCCACATCGATAAAGAATATTCCTCATGCGTAACCATGGAGCTTTCCAAACTATATCGTCATCTTTCAAATTTTGTAGGACATCTAGCCATACCTCTTCGGATCTTTCCATTGGCCAATCTTCTTTTTGTAAGAACTCTTCTAATGGCGAGAATTTGCCATCGAAGAGAGGCATCGAAAAGTGAACATCAGACCACAAATGACTATAAAACCAGACTGTTAAAAGCTAAAGGCATCCTAAGAAGCGACCCCCACCATGTCTCCTACAAAACCTGAGAGACTGGAAAGTTTCGGCCAAGATGACAGAAACCAGATTGGACTTTCCTTCTAAACAATCAAACAGATCTAGCATCGATGGATGAATGAGTCCCAACGCTTTCGGGAACATGACCAACCCATAAATCAATAATGCAAAAAGATATTGCTGAACTCAGCCCACTAGATGTACTGAAGCTAAAGCCAAGATCCCTTTCCACTTGAGATACTACTTTTTGTTCCAAGTATTAACTTGATCTTCAACCCAATACGGTAAAGTTCTTGAAAATCTACCTAGCTTGGCTCGAAAGGACTTGTTCTTGGGTGGTTTGGAGTAGACTCAATTTTCATCAATATTTTTGCAATTCACGAGGGCTAGATACTCCTCGATTGTTGGAGTCAAATTAATGTTGCCAATTGTAAAACAACTGTAAGCCGGGTTCCAAAATCTCACCAAGGCTTGGAGTAGTGACTGATCAACTGGGACATCTAACAAGTGTGCTATGCCACCGTACTTGCTTTTGAAAACACTCTTCGCTTCATAATCCCAACTGTGCCAGACTGGTCTCAACCCTGACACATCATTGTATTCGGTGTTCATGAAAATTTCGGCCACCATCACTAACCTATACTCGGTAGAAATAATGTCTCCATCATGAAGCTGTTCGCCTTTTGACCATATTTGTACCTCAGAATTCTTTTCATCGGTGCTACGAACTAAGTCTCTAATTGATCAAGTCTTTAACTTCAGACTATTCCTTCTAAGTCTCTAATATGCAAAACAAAGCATAAAAAGGGAAAGAACAAAAACAAATGAGATATGTTAGTAAAAAAATATAGAAATTCGAAATTGCGAAACAAAAACATGAATTAGGGAGCAACAAGCAAAAAAATGCGAAAAGAAAACCCCAACCACATGAATTCTAATCTACTATAGTTGTCCGCATGGCTCTAATCGGGGTGGGCTCCTAGGTTCTCACACATGGGCTTGGTTCTAAAAGGGTACTCGAACCTATCTTGTTGCCTAGTAAGATAACAAGAACCCCAAATTCTGGCCCATTACAAGCTTGCAAATTGGATTCGGTTCGAGGGAAAGCACGACCTAGTGACGTGGAAGGTTGCTCATATGTCAAAAGGCGTGGATCCCAAAAGTGAATTACCGACCCGTGGAGGGCTACTCACGTGGGTATGTGGCATTTCACTCCCACTCAAGGGACAAAGCTCGGGTATAGAGCTTGATGATCATAATGCAACACATATTGGTGATTCCTTAGAAACTAAATGAGCAATTAATTCGAACCCACCAATTATCAGAGCCCATGTAATTAAAGTCATATCTTCAAGAAAGAACAAATTAATTGAAGTCAATTTAAATTTCAAAATTTCCATCATTAAAGGCAATATAGATTTTCTTGGCTTAACTCTCTCTTTTTGTTTTGTAAAAACAAAAATTGTCTCCAGGGGAGTCGCCAGCTATAAAGACCATTTTTGAAATATGAAAATCGTTAAAAACAAGTAATAAGTTTCCTTTCGTATTTTTTGGATAATGTTTGAATTCATGTTTTTTAAAAATAATAAAACTTGGAGTCGCCACCGGCCACTAAGATAGGCCGGACACCATAAAAAATAGAGATTCATAGAAAAACGGGTTCGGGAGTTGGTTATGCGTGGGGAAGGATTAGCACCCCCATCACGCCTGGAAATCGGTACCAAAATATATGTTGCTTTTAATTGATGAAAACTATTGAAATTCAAATTGAATTTAATTAAATGGTCCATGATTGAATTTAGACTTTAATTAGACGAGATCTGTCAAATTGGTGAATTTGAATTAATTAAACATTTCATAATAAGGGTGACGATACCTCAAACCATAGATTAATCCGATATCGAATAAGCCCGACTTCCGTGTTAATTTATTCTTCAAACTTCGTTCATCACTTTTATGCATGATGCAAGCAATTAAAAAACGATGTGATGACTTGTCGAAATTTTGTTTCAAATTAGTTTTACCTTCAGACGGTAAAAATTAATTCAAATATTTGGTCAAGATTTATTGAGCCAGGACTGTTACGACACAAATATCAAAATTAATAACTACCTCTTTTTTATAAATTACGTTAATTAACCAAATGCACGTTCATTAAAATATTAAAGTCATATGAATGACAATTAAAATGTATGGCATAGAAAAGCATTAAATTAAAGCCCTTGGCCCACTAAAGTCCTAACCTAAAAAGGCCCAAATTATGGAAATTCAGTTAATGATCTAATTATTAACTAAGTTAGTCTAATATTAACCCTAAATTAATTATATCCTAAAAACTAGAAAAATCTAGTTATGAATTATCTTGAATCACAATAATTAACTTGATTAATTTTAAACTAGGATCCCAATGAGCCAATGATTCTATTTAAAATTATTTGAATTAATTAATTATGATTTAGATTAGGTGATCTATGTAAAATACCAATTTTATCCTTAAAAATAATTAAAAATTGTTCAACCAATTTAATGCATTTAACATTTACCCCAATGAGCCAAGGGCAAATTTAAATGGATTAAATTGATTCGAACCTATGATCTAACTAAGGCTCTAACCTAAAATTAATTTAAAATCATGCCCCAATAATACAAGCACATAATTTTAAATTAATTACTAAACCCTAAAACCTAAACTAACTTAAAAGATTTACCCTAAAAACTAAAGGGACCAAAACAACAAAACAAAGCTTAATTAGGGTGCATAAATAAAATAAGTAAATAAATAAATAAATGGCATAAAATAAAAACATTAAGTAAATATACAATGCAAGGTGGAATGGAATGGAATAAAATAAAATCTAAGGGGCCCTACAGGTAACTTTAACATTGGAAAGGACCAAATTGAAATTTTAAACACTAGAAAATGGTTAAATTAAAAAGATTTTAAAGAAACAGGGACTGAATGGGTTATTAGCCCTTTTAAAAATGGATTAAATTTTAAAAATGGCTTAATTAAATGCGGATGTAAATTAGAAGGACCTTGTGTGTAATTTCAAAAGACGAAAACCCTTAAAAGTTAATTAAAAAACACGGAAGGACTATATCCGAATTAAACCATTTTTTAAAATTGATCCGATTTTATTCTAGGGTGAAATTGCAATTTAATGGAAAACATGGGGGACCCGAACTGTAATTTAAGAAGGCAGAAACCCTTCCTCGTGTAATTAACACGACGCGAAAGGGTTTAAGATGTTATAAGCCCATTTAAAAATACGGGCGTGATATTTATAGGATATTTTTGGAAAAAAAAAATGAGTTTTAGCCATTTTAAAACAAGAAATCATTTTCTTCCCATTTCCAGAAACCAAAATCCTCTGAACCAAGGGATAAACACCGTCGTGGTGTTATTCCCAAAGCCAAAAACTGGCGACACTTCATCGTGATTTCCTCTACCGGCTGCCATAGATCAGCGCCGAGAAACCAAAAAGCCACCCAAAAACTCCCATTTTTACTCTGAAGTTAAAACCACCCTTCGATCTACCAAAAAAAGAAAAGATTTTAAAAACATAACCCTTTTTTATTTTTTAAAGACAAAAGACCAATCGAAACCCTACCGGCAACCAAAGAGTCGCCAAACACCATCTCGGTTCACCCTAAAGGCGCGGAGGCCGTGGGGTTTGTCACCGGCGAAAGATGTGGCTAAGCGGAAGGGTAAACTCTCACAACACAGATCTACTTTCCTCTTTTTTATCTATATGCATGCAAGTATTAAACATAGAAAAATACCTCTAAGGCTCTATTTTTCCTTTTTGTATCGCTCTTAAAAACTGACTTTACAATATGTGTGGTTAAGTTTATATAACCGAAGGATTACATGAGAGAAAATATAAAAATTGAGTTACACTTGATTCTGAAATCCGCCAATATTCTTTATGATTTTTTTGCCCGTTTTGGTTTGATCTGGTTTTCTTGCTTTTCACTAATGCTTCCCTGTTTTTGGTTGCATGGTGATGTGGCTGCATGAGGGGGAGGGGACTAGTGAGAGTCGTGGCAGTCACAGTCGGCTTGGCAGAGGAAAGGTCACGGGAGGCCAAAGGACCTCAGACGTGAGTTTCATGCGCGCTTGGAGGATTTCAACAGACGGGTGCATGGAGCTTCTAGAGAGTTCCTCGTGTTGTTCGTGGCCGTTGGATTGAGGGTCAGATCCAACGGTTCTGGAGTGGCTGCGGAATGAGGAAAACATTAGGGTTATTAGGGTTTTTATTTAAGTTGGGCCCTATCGGGCCAGAGTGTAATTAATTTTTTGGGTTTTTATATAATGTAAATGGACTTTAAAATAGACATTGGGCTTTATTATTTATTATATTTAATTGGGCTTTTTGTTTTTATTCTTTTTTTGTTTTTGTTTTTAATAATAATTTTTTGGTTAATAATAACATGATATATAATAATAATAATAATAATAATAATAATATAATAAACCTAATAATAATATAATACGAATTAAAAAAACCTAATAATATTTTTTGTGTTTTTTAAAAAAACTAATAATAATTTTTGTGTTTTTTCTTTTCAAATTAAAAAGAGATTAGACATAAAACTAAACAAATAAATAGCAAATATAATACTAATAAGTTAAGCCCAAAGCCCATTAGAATAAAAAATGTAAAAGCGGGTCGAGCCCCGGATAAAATTAGTGATTACAATTTTTTCATTGCTAAAAGTTAAAGAAATAAATATTTTTATTATACTAGTGTTGGGTGCATTAGTAAGGCACATTGCACTTCACGTCAAACTTTGAAGACGACTTTGTTGGGAAGGACAATCTTATACCCCGAACATGGACGGTAAGACGAACATGCATATTACAAACAAAAAAATTTGATTGGTTTTTCAATCAATTTTCCAACTGAATCATCACACGGTATCATTATATAATATTAGTTGATTTTATTTATTAAAAAATAAAGTTGAAAAAATATAACTAGTGATAATTGTGAAAAATATCCTCAAGGTGCAAGAATGACCATAATACCCCTGTTAATGTATATCGACCTAGAAATCTACACTTGTTCTAGTAAACAATTAATTCATCTAGAAACCTCGATGTACTTGGAAAGATAAGGTTATAAGACTTAAACCTACGAGAATGATAAGTACTTGAATTCAATCGAAATTCTGAATAAATCTCTAAAGACAAATTTTTGGGAAACTTTTCGTATGTTCAGATTAATCAAACTGTTAGAAATACAAAATTTGATTAGAATGACTGAAATGAGTGAGGGAATTAGAAATGCTAATATGGCTGAATTGGCAAATGACTAATCGTTCGGAACCCTCTTGATATATGCAGAATTTTGAATGATCATGATGAATCAAGCTCTTAAATACTTTAATGTCATCTCTATTCATCGAACTCCTGTTGCAAAGAATCTCCTTGGAAACTGTTTGAAATAGGTAAAATATCAGTGTACCTCTTCCATAATCATCATGTACCTAAGTAATAAATTGAATCATTTAGTGTATTTCATGTATGCTACATAACTATTTTTATATTGTTTTACATGATTTTTTAAACTGATCATGTCCACATGACTGACATATTTGATCTCGCATAAATATAACATGTTTTTAAAATTAAGCATGATTATACTATATGGCTGATATATGCTCTATTATACGATATGATAAGCATGCTCTATGATACTGTTTATTTGTATACAAATATGCTTAATAATTACTGCATACTGTATGATTGCCCGGACTGATTCACTCAGGTACTTGGGTTATGGTATGAAGTCTATGAAGGTTCAGCCCTGATTCGGCTGGTAATTCTACCCGTTTAAGGTTCTTATGCTTCGGCTAGGGTAATCCCGCCCGTATTCAGTTCCTACGCTTCGGGTAGGGTAATTTCGCCTGGACCTAAGGTCTTCTCTTAGGATGGTACCCCCGCCCAATGGGCTCAGGTTAATACCTGTATATGATGTAGTTCTGGGGAACTGTATTATGGAGTTCGGTTGGAGGGTAGATATGTTTGATGTATTGTTACATTGTAAGTATTAATTTTTGCACTGTTGAAACACACTAAACTCCCTGGCTTAACTTAATCCATCGTTCTTCTAACTCTCTGGTGTATAGGCTTCTCGCCTGATACTCGGTGATCAAATAAAGAACAACTCTATTACCTTCAGACATAACGCTTTACTAAATCATCGAATCATAATTGGAGTCTGTTGCTGCCCGGAACTATATGACAACTTTATGCTTTGACATATACCTACGTGTGCCTTTAACATCTCTTGGTAGATCTGTATTATTGAGCTTTTTCAAGCTCACGTTGTTTTTACCATTGCAGGTTCTAAAGGATTAAACATGGTCAATTATCCACATCAGTATGAGAGTTCTATTGGCACTGCTTGCGGAGTACGGTACTCGTGTAATTGGGGGACATGTATGTCACGTCTTATTTTTATATTAGAGTTTGAAATTTGTATCGTAACTTTAACCATGATTTTTGTTTATTGTTCGAATGATTTTTGGAACTTATATTTTAAATCAAAAATTATTTTATAATTTTAAATGTCTGATAATTTGTTATTTGAAATATTATTGTGGGTCGCTCTTGTGACCCTAATGTGACATCTCAGATCGGGTCACCCTATCGATCTGAAAAGGTTACATAACTTTTGACGGCGACTCACACGCTGAAGTCAAAGGCAAAATTTTAATTACGTAGAAAAATGAAGAAAAGAAATATATATCAGATGTATACTATGTACTAGCTATGAAAAGCAACATCATAAGTCTTGGTCAACTTCTAAAGAAAGGATACGAAGTGCATATAAAAAATCGTGCCTTGCCATCAAAAATAATAATAGAGAATTAGTTGTTCAAGTTGATATGACGGAGAATCGTTTTTTCACCATTGGTAACGATTCGGGAGAAGTAAAGTGCATGAACCTGAGAGAAATCCGTAGAGATCAAGAACCTATCAAGACGGATGAAAGTAGGTTGATCCCTATTATTTGACCATGTATACTGACCCTAAGTAATGGCATATCGATAAACCCTGCTCTGTTCACAAAGTCTCTAAAAGTTTCAGTACTGGACCAGTTCACATATGCTCCCAATTTCTCATTCGAAGAGAGGACTGTGTTGAAGTCCCCATCGATACACCATGGGATAGAAAAACTACTCATGAACTCAAGAAGATCAAGAAAAAACATTTCTTTCTCCGCTTCCACCGATGGCCCATAGACATTGATGAAGCCACATTGAAACTCATTATTTAACAGCACCCCTATCACAATAATGTACCTCTATTTGATAATTTTATCCATTGCACGAAAGAATAATGAATCCCATAAACTTATCAAACCACCTGCGGATCCAATGGTTAGGGTGTGCATTATTCTATTTTAACAGAATTAATTGATCGAACTGTATTTTTTTTGTTAATTGGTTGATTAATTTTAGGTTTTTTCAAACTTTGGTTATCGGTTAAATCGGTTTGAAACTGGTTAATTAACCGAATTAACCAAAATTATTATATATTAAATATTATATATATATTACATATATTTATTTTTTGTCATTAAACTTTTAAAAATTATAAATAATCATTAAATTTTTTGATATATTATAAAATGACCATTAAACTTTTATCAAATTAGCATAAAATTAAAGTTCAGTGACTAAAAAGACCATTTTAATATAATTTAGTGACTAATTGTATAATTTACCCAAAGTTTTATAACAAATTTTGATTAATTCGAAAATCGGCTGAATTAACCGAATTTTTTTTGTTAAAAATTTTTTAAAAAAATTTAGTTCAGTTAGCTGTTAAAAAAATTAGGTCAATAAATTTTAGCTAATTCGACTCGGTTGTTTAACCGAATTAACCAAATGCACACAGCGGAGATAATGCCCACTCAAGACCATCCAAATTCTACAATTTTCGTCTCAAACAACCTCCAATATCTTCCATCTTTATCTCTTGGAAGAAAACCATCTTAGCATTCGAATGACGAATCAACTTACTTGTAGGTCTCACTTTCTCAGATTTACCGAATCCCCTTACATTCCATGTTATGATGGATAGATTCATAGAAAAATATAGATATAAACCTTTAATTAAGACCTGGAAATACTCACAATCTCTTATAGGCTCTGTCGCAGCTCCTCCTCAAGTTCCCTAACCTTTTTGATTACTGTCTCTTTCCCCCTTTAAAAGAGATTTCCAGGAGCTTACTGACATCCCACACCAATTCGACCTCCTCTTTGCTTTCTTCAACGTTATCTTGAGGGACCGTACTCGGTGCTTGCAGAGACACAGAACGGGAGGGATCTTCGAGAGAATCCCGAACCTGACTTCAAATCAATCTTCTTTGTGTTGCCCTAGGACCATCGAAATAGGGGAATCGAAAGAGAAGGGGACGATTGGCATGGAGGATATTACCCTTTGATTGACTAGGGGGACCCATTCGAAGGGGCGGGGTAATGCAGCTCATCCTCTGATCTGTTAAAACCCTCTATACATTCTTTCACCACCTCACCAGATTTAACTGAGAAATCCACAAACTCTGAAACATGATCCGAAATATCATCAGAAATCTTGCAATTAAAATCCCCTGGGCCTTGGAACTGAGATGCCCCAGGAGCTATAGAGCTTTTTCCCGAAGATAGGCCCACTGTGCCACATGGCCTACTACTATTCATTGGGAGTCCAGAGATATTATCCATGTTGGGATCCTTTCTCATATTACGCACATCATCACCAGCTTCTTTGGAAACCGAGTTTGCATGAACTACATGGTCAGATAGAGAGAAGCGAGTAAATGCGTCGTTATCCCACCTCTTAGGAGACTCCAACGAGGTTCAAGAATCACGGAGCATTTTGTTGAGCTGGTTTCGCTCGAGCTGATGTTCCTTCCCAGGAGACAGACCTACTGGAGATAACTTCGGTGACGCAAGGATTTGGTCGAAAAAAAATGGACCGGTCATCGGCAAATCTAACACTTTCCCTATCTTCTAATTTATTCACCTTCATTGAGTCCCCTTCGCCCAGAGAGACTTTAATCATTTGTACTCAAACCTTAAAGAATCATGGATACTAAAAGGACTGGGTATTCTAATTAGGAATCATGCGATGTCGAAACGATTTTTCTTCTTTGTATCTTCATCAACTGCAACGAAATAACCCTATATATCACCCAAAGCTCTGAAAAAAGTTTCTTCCCAACAGCAGAGCGGCACACCAACCAATTGAACAGATCTAAGCATGTAAGGCAAACCATCATCACGCAATAGGGGACTAAGTGATCAAACCAGATCCGCAAGGTCTCCATCTTCTCATTCCAGCAAAGCTTGAATTCTTTTTTTTTTTCAAACATGGGAATAACCTACTCATATTCATTCCCCCATTTGGCTAATTTCACCGGGATTCCATAACTCGATAAAGTCTGTTGCACTAACTCGATGCTATACAGATCCTTAATAATACCCACCAAACAGTACTTAAGCCATTTCGACCCAACAACATTGAAAGGGATATCTAGAAGGATTATTTTCTTGTCATTTTCCTCACAACTTTTCCTTACATTCTCATGACCTTTGACCCAGCTTCTCCTGATATTTAGGTTTCTCTAGTAGAACGTCTCTGAAAGACCTATTATCTACCTTTGCACCAACCGTTGAGTACCGGGGCCGGTTCTCCTTGCTATCCAACTTAGAAGATATTTTTCTTGTACCATCTTGACCTTTGCGTGGCAAAGGATCTACAAATTTAGCTTTTGACACACTGACAATCCTCCCGTCAATCTTGAAATTATGAACCACCTTGATAGCCTTCTCCATGTCTTTCCCGGACACAAACCTCACAAAAGCAAAAGTAGAGTCCTTGTGTTTCCGTTTCCAATTCACCATAGGAATAAAAACCCTAGTAACAACACCATGATGGTTGAATAATTCCAGTAGAGCAATTCTGTGGACTCGCCTACTAATATTATCGGCAAACACCGTTAAATTCTTCTCAATTTTGTTAGATTTAGACTCTAGTGGGGAGCCGACTTGGGGATGGGTACTATTAAAAAAAACTATCCAAACATTATGTTTCGATTTAATTTTCAGTTTATTCGGTTCTTTGCTCAACTTATGGAGAATTAAAATTTAGGGTAAAGTTTATAAATAGTCACTAAACTTTGATCAATTATTCAATTTGGTAACTAAACTTTCAATTGCTTCAATGTTACCATTAAACTTTTAGTTTTGCTCTAATTTGATCATTGATTGTTAATTGTGTAACCCTCTTAGCTCGGCCTAGCCGAAACCGGACTAAAAGAATTACATTAGGGTTTGCCGAAGCAAACCCGAGCTAATAACCTAAACTGAGCCCCTTTTTATCTTGTCTAAATGTGTTAAATTATTATCATAAAGTGAACATGCTTCAGCGGGAACGTCACATTGAAATCAGATTACAAAACAGAGTTCAATTGCTAAATATTACACATTAGGGACCAAAATATAATTTCTGCAAATTTATAGGGTTTTTTTTACAAATAAAGTTACCCATTTTTTATTAGTCCAAATTCATGTTCATATGATAAGTTTCAACTCAAAACAATCATCCAAACCCATTCAATTGCATATATAACAATTAGGGACTAAATTGCAAGATTTCCAAACTTCACCACACTGGCATACACAAAATCAACAGAGCGTACTGGTACCAGCAAGCCCGTACCGATATAGATTAACGAACAAAACGATTACTCGTATCGATACACATACAATCGTATTGATACGGTGTGTTGACCCATACGTACCGATACGGCCTTGACCCCGTACCGATCCCCTATGAATTTCTCAAAAACTCCGAATTCTAGTGAGCAAATCGCGTACTGATACAGTACTCCGCATATCGGTATTGCTCTTTAAAATTAAAAGGATCTACCGATACTCAAATCCGTGTACCGACACCAGTACAATATTTCCTCAAGGCGTACCGATACGGTGGCTAGGCGTATTTATACCCTCTACTTTATGCCTTTCCAGACCCCGCGTACCGATTCTTGGGTACTCGTACCGGTACGCAGAGGCTTGTAATGACCTCTAGGTCCAACATATGACACTTTGGCTTACTTTAAACAACCTTAACACAAATATAAACAACATATAACATCGGAAACATGCTTGACCACAACATGCCAGCATTTTAAGCAAACCTAACAAGCCTAGCACAATCAATCACAAAGCCTATAGGCATGCTCCATAGTCAACATCCAAAACATAAATCCATCAATATCTAAAGCACTTTAAACCGTTTACAAATCCAAACCAACCATCAAAACTTGCACATAAAGGGAGTTCACCAAATAACCCTCCCAAATTAACATTTGACACATTGCCCTTATTACTACTATATAACGTTCCAAACCATACTTTGAAAATACGTCATTGGAATTCCTTCCTTGCTTCCTCGCTGTCCTTGACCTTTAATTCTCTGCATTGATGGGAAAAAAAAGAGCGTAAGCACACAAGGCTTAGTCAGGAATGCTCAAAACCAATCACCATCAATGCATTTTAAACTATTTAACATTCATTTTGAAAACCACTTTCCAAAACACTTTTCAATCACCATTTCCACATCATGCCTTATCAAAACCATGCACTTAACATTTCCAAAACAATATATTAAACCATATGCAACATGTATCATGGATTAACAGTAAAACCCATTTGCTACCCTCAATTTAAGTTTTCCCATCCATACTACCAATGCAAGGCTTAAAGAGTAAAACATGTTTAAACCATATTAAACAACATAATCCATCTCATGATATATCATCAATTATATTGGCTTACTAGTTATCATTAATCAAATTCCACTTTTCAAAACATAACATCAGATACACAAATTCAACAAGTGTTCCCTCAACACTTAACATACAATCTACCGGCATCTCAAGGTTCATCAACGGGAGTTTTCGATACACATAAACCCCATCACCGTGGTGGAGTTTTCGGTACACATAAACCCCTCAACACCACTCATGGGCTAGATGTATAACCCACTAACGAGAGTCTTTGGTACAAAGATCTAAACCCCTCAACCGTTAGGGTACTTGGATAGAGTATTCGGTACTACAGATCAAAAACCCTCAACATCCAATGTGACTTTTTATATTGCACTATCAATCATATGGCTAGCCAACTATATCTGATAACATTTTCAAACCTTTTCATACCATCACTTGCCAATAAAATTTATTTTATTAACAACAACTCACTATTTTCATATGCATCCTCAAAACCATTTAACCAATGCAATAAACCTTGCATTAACCAATGTTCATAAACATTAACAAAACGTGCATTACTTCCAAATGCATCAACATAGTTATATAATCAATTTCTAGCATTAAACCATGCTCCAAACATGCATATGCAATGAGTAATTAAACCATTAAAACAAGTGCATAAAAACCAATTGCCAAACTGAGTTCGAGAGAGAATTTATCCTTTACTTATTCCGAGCTTAGACCAGCGTTTCAAGCTTGATCTAAACTCCTAAACACAACTTTCAAACCTTTGCAAAGCTGTAAAACACATTCTCACTCATCGACACGCAAAGCCTCGCTTGCTGATATGGTAATCTCGCCTTCAAAGCTTTCGAAACAATCGCTCAAGCTTGAGGACCAACTTCCCCTATTTTATCCACACAAAACAGAGGATTCAATGCATCACAATGCATTCAACAACACAACAACATAAATCATCAACATCTACAACCCAATTTCACTCCACAACAACCAAAATCAACATCAAACATCTTCCAAACTTAACCCAGCCATAATCTAACATTTTAACCCATCAATTAACATCTAAAAACACAACAACAACATCCTTATACCTCCAGCATTCATAAAACCTCTACAACACCTCAAGAACTCACAACTAACAACCTAGAAAATTGGAGATTCACATAGTTTTGAGATTCCAATGTTAAAGCCCACTTATTAACATCATTTAACATCAAAATTATGATTATAATCAATCAATAACTCAACAAAACAGAGTCCATTCGAAAATCAATCAATTTAACTTTGATTTAACAAATCTTCCATAATTAAACAATCAAATCAAGTTAAAAACATATGTAAAGGATCAATAACTTGAGAATTTCAATAAAGAACCTTGTATTAGATGAGAAGAACAAACCTCACCTCTAATGGCTGCTTTTCCCCTTAATTGGATGGATTTACACAACAAAACAATGAGAAACCATTTAAATTTTGTCAGGAAATCATCATAATTCTATTAGAAATCAAAAGATCAATTAAAATAAGATTTTATCTGAGAATTTTGAAGAAAAAAAAAAGTGTTTGGCTGGAAAGAATAGGAGAGAAAGTCTTTTTTGAGAAAAGTTAGTTACGCCAATTTGTTTAAAGCTTTTTTAATTATCAATTAATTCTCTAAGCATTTTATATTATTTTAAAATCATTTAAAATAACTAATGAACGAAAAAAGTTTTGACCCTTTTACAAAACAGTCACTAAAAATAGTTTTAAAACTTTACATTTTGGTCACTAGCCAAAATGTCCAATTTCGAGACCCATTTTTTGCAAAATTGACTTTGCCAAAATCATTTTCATATTAAATAATGATTTTATGTTATTTTTCCATATTTTTATCTCACCCGAAAATATTTATTTCGAATTAAATCCCGAAACTGACTCAAATCCTCCAATCCGATCCAATGGACCGTCTAAACCCTTAGAAAACTCCTAGACCCAAAACTGGGCGTTACAAATTGTCGTTAAAAAAGGTGATGTAGTAGTTAAATTTTTTTACATAATAGCACATTTAGTCCTCTAAATTTACACATTCAATTAATTTAGTCTTAATTTGAAATAAATAGTAAATTTAACCCTTATTATTTACACATTCTCTCAATTTGATCTTATATTTTTTATTATAAATAATTTAGTAATTTTTTCTTCTGGTGACACGTAATCCTATCCGAGTAAAGGAAAATAAATGAGACACTCGAACTTGGGGAAAGAAGATGGAACAAGGCACTAGAAACCATTTGTTCAAAGTTCATTTTTGCTTCAAAATCCTGCAAGTTATATATAACCATTGTTTTTGCAGTCAGGTATCTCTCTCTGCTCCTTCACCCCGAAGCTTATATGGCCACTGAAGAAATCCGCATCATTACACATGGACCCAACAATTCAATCAATTGGAGGAATCACGTCCTGCAATTTCTAGGGGTTTGGGTTTTTGTCTTCGCTTTAATTTCTTTTGGGGGATTTTGTTTTAAGTATGATTTATTTATTTATTTATTTGGCATAAGTGATTTCTTGTTCAAGATGTTTCCTTCTTTAAGTTCTAATTATAAATTGACTGTTAAATTGCTGCTAAGTGAAAATCCGTAGCCATGTAGCATCTCGTAGTTTTAGAAGATAATTTTTGAAGTAGAACTTGTTTTTAATGCTTGTAGCTAATCTGAACATACAAGAGTTGGATCTCAAAGTACAGAATCTTCTTCTGCTAGGTGTATGACAACAGATGCCTCGTCAACTTCAGAGTCTTGTCTGTTAGAATATGGTATTATCCATCGTGTTACTTGTCCACATTCATCACAGCAGAACGGTGTTGTTGAGAGGAAACACCGTCATATTGTTGAAATGGCCTTTCTTTATTGTCTCAGGCTGCAATGCCATTAAAATTCTGGTCCTATGCGATTCTAAGTGCTATTTATTTAATAAACAGGTTACCCTCAAAGAAACTTGGTAATATTTCTCCTTTTCAGAAGCTTCATGGTAGGGTTCCTGATTATCAGTTTCTCCGTGTCTTTGGAGGTGAATGTTATCCACATTTGCGGCCATTCAACAGGCACAAACTTGATTTTCAATCCAAAGTTTGTCTCTTTCTTGGTTACTCTCCTCGACATCATGGGTACTAGAGTGTTGATGACACAGGGCGAGTTTTTATTTCGAGGAATGTTATCTTTAATGAGCAAATTTTTCCTTGGGCTACTACTGTTTCTGCTTGTACTGATTCGACACGTGTTAGTATTTCTACTACTGTTCTAGTGTTACATCAGATGAGCCAGCTCATTTCTCTTCCCTGCAGTCACTTGAGTTGTTTCCTGACCCAGTTCCTGCTGCGGATATTCCATCTACCCTTTACAAATGCCTGATTCTAATGAACGTTCTGAGCATTCCGTTGCTGCCTCCCCCGTGGATTCATGCTCTCAAGTTGGTGATGTTCATTCTGAGCCTACTCCCCTCCCTGAACAGTCTGCTTCCGTGCCTTTTGCTGATCCCACAAATGATTCATCTTCCTTGTTGTTACCTGAGGTACCTATATCTTCTGCTCCCCAAGTGCAACCTTCCATCTCTTCCAATGAGCATCCTATGCTTACACGTAGTAAGGCTGGTATTCACAAACCAAAGGTTTACAATGCTCAATATGAAGCTACTCCATCTACTGTTCAAGAAGCTTTAAAGCATCCCAATTTGTCAGTTGCGGTTAAGGATAAATTTAATGCACTCAAGGACAATGATACATGGGAGTTAGTCGAATTGCCCCCTGGGAAGACAACCATTGGTTATAAATGGTTGTTTCGCCTCAAATACAACTCCGATGGCTTAATAAGCCGTTACAAGGCTCGTCGTGTTGCCAAGGGATTCACCCAAGTCCGTGGCCTCGAGTACATTGATACTTTCAGCCCTGTCATACGTTTCTTTACGGTGATCATTTTGGTTTTAGTTGATGTTTCACATCAGTGGTCCATACATCAGGTTGATGTGAATAATGCGTTTCTGAAGGGCGATCTCCTTGAAGATATCTATATGAATCAACCAGCAAGATTTGTTCAACACAAGGAAGATGGCACTTTGCTTGTTTGTAAACTCAAGAAAGCGTTGTATGGTCTTCGCCAAGCACCACGAAATTGATTTCAAAAGCTTAAGAGTTTTCTTTGTCATCTTGGATTTCAGTCCTCTTCAGCTGATATGTCTCTCTTCGTTTTCAACAAGCCACCAGTTGTAACTTTCCTTGTTATGTCGATGATATTTTGGTCACAGGGAGTTCTGAGGTGCATTAATTCTGTTATCAATGATTTGCATGTTCGATTCTCTCTTCTTGGGGATTTGCATTACATAACGGGCTGTTTCTTAGCAAAAGAAGTATGTTCTTGAACTTCTTCACAAAACTGGTGTCATCAATGATAAGATAGCTTCCACACCAATGACTGCATATCCTAAACTCAGCAAACTTGATGGTGAACCATTTTCTGATGCGCAACAATAACATAGTGTGGTGGGTGCTCTCCAATACGTTTGCCATACTCGCCCAGATTTATCTTTTGTAGTGAACAAAGTCTCCCAATTTATGCAGAATCCATCCATGGTTCACTGGCAGGATGTGAAGCTTATTCTTCGTTACTTGAAAGGAACTTCTGATTACAGAATATGGTTGTCCTCTCAGCCCCTGGATTCCTTGTTGCTTACAGCATATTCTGATGCAGACTGGGGTAGCGATGTTGATGATCGCAGATCGACATCAGGTTTTTGTGTTTATCTTGGTTCACATATTGTGTCATGGAGCTCGAAGAAGCAACGAGCGGTGTCTAGTTCCACAGCCGAAGCGGGATATTGGAGCTTAGTTGATGCAACATCATACTTGATGTGGATTAAATCTGTTCTTGGTGAAATGAGACTTTGTTTGTCGGATGTTCCAAAAGTATGGTGTGACAACACCTGTACTGTCTCGATGGCAGCCAATCCAGTTCAACATGTCAAAACAAAACATACTGACCTGGATTTACATTGTCAGGGAAAAGGTGACTGCAGGAACTCTTCAAGTTAACTATATCCCACCTCGCTGTCAAACGACCGATATTCTCACTAAACCACTCGCTCTACAGCAATTGAATGTTTTCAGCCTAGCTGCAGTTCAAAAAATAGAAAAAGAAAACAGAGGAAACGTTGAAGGATACACAAACGTCCAGCTCTTCTGAAGGATGAGCTGGCAAATGTTTGCAAGCTGTTGAATTTGTTGCAACAATACAACAATATTTTGGAGGGAAAAATAGAGATCATTCTAGAGAAATGCAGTTACACTATTCCTCTATAAAAGGAAACCTTGTTCTTTAGTTTAGCAACCCATGCGTTGCCTCGAATTAAATTTAAAAGGCTTGATAAAATTGCCAGGCACATAATACAGAAAAATTTATTACTTCTTCCATTCAAAAAATGTATTTCTTCTTTGTCACCACGTTAATGGTTAATGGCTTCTTATTCTTATTCCGGTTTCAAATTGGTTTTGAATTATGTGGATTGCATATTCTCAATAATGGAGCAAATTACAATGGAAACAGCAAGAACATTGATTATATATAACTTGTAGGAGTTTGAAACAAAAACGAACTTTGGCCTTGTTCCATCTTCCTTCCCCAAGTTCAAGTCTCTTATTTTCTAATTCTCTCATTTATTTTCCTTTAAATTATTTCTAATAAAAATATAGGATCAAATTGAAAGAATGTGTAAATAATGAGAGTCAAAATTTATTATTTCTTTTTGAATTAGGACTAAATTAATTGAATGTGCAAACTTGGAGGACTAAATGTGCTATTATACGAATTTTGTTAACTACCACATCATCCTTTTTAATGGCAGTTAAGACTCAGTGACCAAATTAGAGTAAAACTAAAAGTTAGTGATAACATTGAAGCAATTGAAAGTTTGATGACCAAATTAAATAATTGATCAAAGTTTAGTGACCATTTATGAACTGTATCCTAAAATTTAAATGCTTCTATCAATTTCAATTCCCACTAGTTTTCCCAGAGACAACAAATAGTATTCGTATATATTATCACTTCCATTAGTAGTAGACATTTGTAATCTCCTTTTAGACACAAAACAGACACAGATAATAAGAAAAGACAACCGGAAAATGTGTTCCAAACAAGAAATCTTATGCAATGCACACACAATTCTATGCGGTTTATCCTATTATAGTTGCAATAAACAAACTAGTGGTGTTGCCGTGTCTGGCCGGGCTTGACTTACCTAATTTTCTAACACCTAATGCAAGTTATTAGTTAGTGCCGTAGATTATGGACCGGGGCTATTTCACAGTGCTATTGACGATCAAATTCAGTGGGTTATGCCGTAGATTATGTTTGTGGAGGATTTCTCCCTAACAAAATTTTTAAAATTTAATCCAAAGTTTTACGATCTTCTATGCAAACCGGTGCTTGGGCGTTGACATTTTAAATCTTTTGGATTGATGGGATTAGATTTAAAGCGTTACAACTTCCTTTTTCGGGTTTTACATTGAAATATTGTCTTATTTTAAACAAAAGACATTAAAATCGAAAATCCAAAATTCATGAGTATATCTAATATTGTCGTGTACATGTAGGAAGCTGATAAGTATCAAAGTCCTCTTGTTTTAGGTCATTGGCACGATGGCACAACAAAACACAACTTTAACTCTGTTTTTGTTTGTTTGAGAGGGAAAATGTAAGGAAAGAAAAAAAATTTCTTTTGTTCGGTAGAATGGCAATATGCCTAGGGAAAGTGAAATAATGTGATTGTAAATATTTTATGATTAATTATCATACAATTAAATTATAGGTGAAAACAGTTGGTGGTAGCACCGATTTTAATGTTGGTTGTCTACCGTTAATTTTTTTTTTATAAAAATAACTTTACTTTTGTAGCACATTCTCTTCTGCTTTTGTTTTCTTCTTCTTTCTCGGTCGTTTGACCATTCTTTTTATTTTATATTTTTCTCAGGGTTGGATTTGACGATATCACGACTGATCAAGATGACGCTTATTTGTACTCCTGCTGATCTTCCATGCTCCAGACCCTCAGATTGAATTTGAATACGCGGTTTGCGCTCATAGATAGTTTCTCACGACGCTCGACTCTGATTTGCAGTTCTCGGTGGTTTTTCAATAGCTTAATTCTCTTTTGTGGTTCGTTTGCCGATGCAGTCAAATTTTTTTATATCTATTTTTCGTTCGAGCCTTTTGGATGCATTTTTAACCTTTTCCATGTATGATCCTTGTATGATCTAAAGTGGTTATTTTAGGAAAATGTCCAAATTATGTATTTAGTTTACGATGATAGTTGTAAATCTTTATTATAATTTTGGATATTTGCTCTTTTAATAAGATTAACAGCTTCTATTCAAAAAAGTTATAAGTGAAAATTAACGGGTTGATCCAAGTAGTAAGCAGCTTGGTATCACTTAAGCAGACCCAAATTAATTAGGCAAATTGGGAGGACAACAAAAAAAAATTATACGTGAAATGATAAAAAAAATCAACACTCAATTTACAAGTGATGTCAATTTCGAGTTTTATTTTTTTGAATAATCTCTTATTTATTTCTCTTAAACAAAGAAGAAATACTAGTAACCAAATCAACGTTATCCTCCCTTGCTTGCTTCCTAGTCCCTCTCCTCTCCCTTGAGCTCCATTAAATGAATTTTCAATCCTCAATAGATTCATTAAATGTAAGAAACAATGGGCGTACCACATATTTATACGCACCAAGTCATGTCATCTTTAATATTATTGATTAAATTTAGGCCGAAAGTAATCAAGAAATTTATAGTTTACCACCAGCCTCGAGTGTCTCTCCATGGCCATATGCAACATAATCCAACTTTTTTACTCATTTTGACCCTAATACGGTAATCCAACGAAATGCAATTAGATTTCTTATGTTAGTTTATAGTTTGAAGGAACGTTGAGCTCAGCTATGTTAGGCATACAGAAGAAATACCACATTAGACAAGAATCCACCGATGACAAGCCTTCCATCCATGCAAGACTGAAGACCAGCTTCTGTCTTATGTCAATGTCGGAGTTACAGAAACCCTTTACGGATACACCTTGGCGGCCCTTGAAGAAGGCGGCTGCTTCCTTTATCGCCGCCTTCCTCCTTATTTCCGGTGTCCTTGTTTACGTTGGTTGGCTTGATATGGTAAGTGTTGCAGAACCCTTCGAAGGTTCTATGTATATGTGTGTCTGTGTGTTTGCTTATGTTTTTGTTTCTATGTAGTCGATGTTTTCAGGTGTTTCTTCTTTTCAAAACATAGTCATCGGTTCCAATTCAACGACACCAACACAGAAGCCAGAGTTCCGACTCGAATGTTCGACTAATAACCAGACACAGACATGTCCGAGGGACTATCCTACCACTAGTCCAGACATTAATACATCGAACCTTACATGCCCTTCGTTCTTCCGATGGATCCATGACGATTTACGGTACTGGAAACAAACAGGGATCACGCAAGACATGATCGAGCGGGCACGGAGGACAGCGCATTTCAGGCTGGTGATCTTGAACGGCAAAGCGTACGTAGAGAAATACAGGAATTCAATACAGACGAGAGATAAGTTCACTCTGTGGGGCATATTGCAGCTTCTAAGGTTGTACCCCGGAAGATTGCCGGACTTGGAGCTGATGTTCGACTGCGATGATCGACCGGTGGTTGGTTCCCGGGATTATCAGGGTCCGGATGCTCGACCGCCTCCGTTGTTTCGATATTGTTCTGACGAATGGAGCATGGACATTGTGTTCCCAGATTGGTCTTTTTGGGGCTGGTAATGGATTAGTTACAAATTAAACATATATATTATTTTTTTATAGAATTGATGAAATTGATGGGTAGCTTTGGAATAGGGCTGAGACCAATATAAGGCCATGGGGATATCTGTTGGAGGAAATGAAGAAAGGAAAGCAGAGGACGAAGTGGAAGGAAAGGGTACCTTACGCTTATTGGAGAGGAAACCCCAGCGTCGCCCCTACTCGGGGTGACCTTATGAAGTGCAATGTTACCGACCAAAACAACTGGAATACCCTCCTATACGTTCAGGTAAAAAGTTTTTGGATAAATCTTATAAAATCCCCTCAACAATTGCACTTTATTTCAATAACCCCCAAGCACCTTTTTAATACCTATTCTTTGATTTATAAATAAGCACTTATTTGAAGTGAGTTTTGATTATGGTATAGGCTTATTTAGAGGTGTACATTAAGGGTTAAGGGTATTTGATAATTTCACATTTAATTTTTTGAAAAAATAAAAAAATTGTAATTTTTATGTTTGAATTTAAAATCAATTTAATTTTTATCTAAAAAATTTATTATTGTTCGTCAAAAGTGTGGATGAAGTGACCATGACTCCATTATGGAAAGCAGCAATTTCCTTCTCATTTCCATTCCTAGTATTATTAATTTCTATTATACGTAAAATATTATGTTTAAATTACAGGACTGGGAGCTGGAATCTAAACAAGGGTTCAAACAATCAAATTTAGAGGACCAATGCACCCACAGGTATCATCAAATAATTCACTTATTTCATATCCTGATGCTGCAACGTTGGGAGTGGGGCAGGCCCATACCCTAAAATAGGGTAAACTACACTGATAATCATTGAACGTTTAGGGTGTTTTCAATATGATCACTGAACTTTTAAAACTTTCATTACAGTCATTCAACTTTTAATTCATTTTTATTACGGTCACTTCTGTCAACTATAGTTTAAAAACTAACGGGACATGTTAAATTTAAAGGTAAACTACACTAGTAGTTACAAAACTTTTAGGGCGCTTTCAATATGGTCACCGAACTTTTAAAACTTTTATTTCAACCACGCAACTTTTAATTCACTTTCATTACTGTTACAGAAAGTTGACGTGGCATGTTAAGTTTAAAAATAAACTTTTTCACACCCTATTTTCTCTCCCCCTCTTATTTTCTTCCATTTTCCTTCCATTCAAACACGTTTATTTTTTTTCCTCATCTCCCTCCTTTCTTTCTCCTCTCTAATCTTATAGCCTCTGTGGGGTGAAATTATCCTACTGCTTGCACCATTTAAAAAAGGGCATATACTGGTGATCAAAATAATTGTCGATGACATGATAATGTTGAATCTAATGGACTCGACAAAAATAGGCCATATACTAATGATCAAAATCATTATAGCATGATTAATACCAATATTTTAAGAAGCACATAGCATTTGATTAAGAAGGTCCTTCCTAGAAGATCCATGTGACCGGTTTCCAAGTGAGTTTATGAAGTACATGCATGCCAATTTCAAGCTTTGTTTCAACTCATATTAGATTCACTATTGCAAAGCCAAGTATTGTCTATAGCTGTAGGTTGGTTCATTCTTTGGAGACCAGTCTTTCTCACAAACATAATAATAAGGTGGCAAGGTATAGCATTCCACTCCTTCTCTGCCTTCTATTTTTCAACGATTTTCAGCATTAATTTAAAATTTTGGAAAAAATGATACAAAAATAAAGATTAGTTGTTCTGCTACTATCCTTGTGGTTAAGGTACTTAAAACTAGGGAGTAAAACTAGATATGGGTATATATAATATTGGCATGTCACTTTTAAATGCATTGGGAGGATATTAGATAACTATTTTTTCATGTATTGTTAAAATATTTCTCGAACAGGTATACTCTAAAAAAATTGAAAAACCTGAGAACTTGGATAATCTAAAGGCGGAATGGAATTTTTTTGGTAACACTAAAACCAAGTTAAGTGATTGTTACAGTCCAAAAAAAAACTCTATGATAGCTATAGCCTTGAGAGATTTCTTTATGGTACAGGCAATAAGACAATTGCACCCCACAGAGGCTATAAGATTACAGAGGAGAAAGAGATGAGGGAAAGGAGGATGAAAAAAATATAATCATGTTTAGATGAAAGAAAAATGGAAGAAAATAAAAGGGAGAGAGAATATAGGGTGAGAAAACGTTTATTTTTAAACTTAACGTGCCACATCAGTTTTTTTTAACGGTAATAAAAGCGAATTAAAAGTTTAGTGATTGTAATGAAAGTTTTAAAAGTTCGGTGACCATATTGAAAGCGCCCTAAAAGTTCAGTGACTATCAGTGTAGTTACCCTTAAATTTAACATGCCACATCAGCTTTTTTAACGGAAGTTGACGACAGTGACCGTAATGAAAGCGAATTAATAGTTGAGTGACTGTAATGAAAATTTTAAAAGTTCGGTGACCATATTGAAAGTGCCCTAAAAGTTTAGTGACTACCAATGTAGTTTACCCTTAAAAATAAATAAAATTTTGTTTTTCTATATTTGAAAACAAAATGTTATTTTGACTTCCGAATTTAACACTTTATATTTTATTTTAAACTTTCAATATAAAATTGTTAAACTAAAACTTCCTTTAGGAGAGTATTTGTCAGTTTAAACCAACAAAAACCAATAAAAATCAACCCCTTCAATTGGTTTGACTTGCTTTTTGGTGGTTGTTTTTTTGGTCAAAGGGTTAAATTCATTTGTTGGTTATTTCCATTGGCTATTTGTTTTTGGAATTTTGAACTCATTTGACTGAAAAAATAGGTTTATATATAAAAATTTCAAATATATTTTATAATAAATATCTTATATTTATATATTAACTTAAGTTAATTAAACGACCGGCTTTAAATTAATTTGATTATATCGATTTAGATAATAAAAAATAATCTTAAAGAGTTTTATAGATTATGATCAATCAACTCAGTTTGGTTAAATTTCAAAAAGTCAATTATTTTTTGTATAATCCTATTCAAGTAGAATGTAGTATTTATGTTCAGTTTCAAATATGATAAATTCACATATACTTATAGATTAAATTACTAAACCCGAATCACATAAGTGAAAATTTCAATTACTGTTTCTAAATTGTAATACTTTATAAAATATTGTATCTAGAAAACTGATTATATGTTACAGATATAAAATATATACAGAAGGATGGGCGTGGTCGGTCAGTGAGAAGTACATTCTGGCTTGCGATTCAATGACCTTATACATAAGGTCTCAATTCTACGATTTCTTCATCAGGGGCATGGTGCCATTGCAGCACTATTGGCCCATCAGAGAAAACACCAAATGTAAATCCCTCAAATTTGCAGTGGAATGGGGCAACCTCCATCCTGATAAGGTATTTTTTTAGTTTATTGTTAACTTTTTAGTTGTTTAATAAACACTATTTTTAATATTTAGTAATTTTATACATTGTTTTTCCATTACACTTTTGGAAAAATATTTGATTGAGATGGTGCAAAATAATATAAATTTATCTATTTTAGAGTTTAAGGGTTTACTTTAAAATTTAGAGTTTAAGATTTAAAATTTTAGGATTAGAGAGATTCTCAGTTTAAATAAAAAGGGTTGTACAATTATATTACATAACTTATGTATCAAATAATGAACCTAAAGTTTTAAACATAATCATGTTATTAACCTAACATGTTTTTTTAATATCTACATCAAATTAATTTATGTTTAATTTTCATATGTTATATAATATATAAAAATAAAGAATAATATATTATAAAAAACAAAAATGAGCTGGGCTCATGAAGTATTGAATATTGAAGTTTAAGCCTAGTTCATATTTAAAACGAATTTTTCAAGAGCAAGGACATTTGGTCGGTTGGTCAAGTTGCTCATCTTTGTTCCATCATATTCTCTTAGGTCATGGGTTCTAGATCTGGTAGGAGTACCCCCTTTCTTTTCCCTAGAGTTTTTCTTTTCCTTCCCCTTTAAGTAGGATTAGAATTAGAATTTGTCAAAAAACAAATTTCTTAAGTTTAATATTTTTATCCAAATCCTTCAAATAATGAGGAAACTTTTAATCTTATACATTTAACTTGACTCTTAAACGAGCAATTACATTTAGTCGGTTTGCCAAGCAGCTCATCTTTGTTCCCTTATATTTCCTTAGGTCATGTGTTTTAGACCCACTAGGAGCACTCTCTTTCTTCCCTTAGAGCAGTGGCGGAACTTGGAGTAAAAGCTTGAGGGGACCAACTTATTTTTTTAAAAAAATTGGAGACTTAAATGAAAATTTTCAAAAAAATTTGAGGGCTTAACTGAAATTTTTAATAATTTTGAGAGATTTGACAAAAAAATTTAAAATTTTTTGAGAGGAAACTTAATTAAAAATATTCAAAATTTTGAGGCTTAATATGAATTTTTAAAAATCTTGAGGGGACCAAATTAAAATTTTCAAAAATTTTAAGGAGAAAATTCAAATTTACAAAAATTTTGTGGGGGTCGTGGCCCCCCACTAGTCCTTCAAAGGTCTCGCCACTGCCTTAGAGTCTCCCTTTCCCCTCCCCTCTAGGTATGATTAAATTAGGGTTTGTCAAAAAAACTTAACTCTTAAACAAGTCCATTATTAATAAAGGGCTTAATATCAAAATAAGTGTCCAAACTACCCCTTTTCTCTTTTAGGTGCCCAAACTATCATTTTTTTGTCAAAATAACAGTCTAAGTTAACCTTAAAAGGGACAAAAAATGATAATTTAAGCACCCAAAAGGAAAAAAATAAACACCTAAAAGAGAAAAATATGATAATTTTGACACTTATTTTGATATTAAGCCTTAAAAAATATAAGGAAATGTGAGTTTTTTATATATTTTTTTGGTTTTATATTCGTCTAGGCCCAGGCAATTGGTGAGGCTGCTGGCAACTTCATACAAGAGGATTTAAAGATGGATAATGTATATAATTACATGTTCCATTTGCTAAACGAGTACGCCAAGCTCTTGAAATTCAAACCGACTATCCCTCCAGCAGCCGTCGAGCTATGTTCGGAGACGATGGCGTGTCAGGAAACCGGTACGTGGAGGAAGTTCATGGTAGAATCCCTTGTGATGTCTCCTAGCAATGCAACCCCATGCGCAATGCCTCCGCCTTATGAGCCCGCACAGCTGCGAGAATTTCTCGAGAGAAAGGCTAATTCGACCCGGCAAGTGGAGATGTGGGAAGACCAATACTGGCTTACTTCAGATAAAAAGCAATAAAATCAAAAGTTTTGGACCTCAATACCTTGATTCCTTGTTTATTATATTGAAGCTTTTAACTAGGGTAGGCTCGTGCCCAACTTAAAATTTAAATTTTCTCATATAAGTTGTTTTTTTCACTGATAGTGTCCACCCTGAAATTTTATTAGTGTCTACCCTGAAATTCATGAAATTTGATTTGTGTTCACCCTGAAGTTTTATTTATGTCCACCCTAAAAATTTATTTGTCTTCACTCACATATAAATTATAATAAAAAAACTGGCTAAAATATTCATAAGTAGTAACTTATTCATTCTGAGGAGTCCACAAACAATTTATTTGAGTCTAGTTCCTTTACAACCCTACATAGAAATCCCAAAAGTAATAAACAATTACAAGAAAACACGAAAGCTCACTAAAAATGAAAAGTATATTTTAATTATTATTCTCAATTTTGACACTTTTTTCTTCCTAAACACAAATCTCTCAATCTTCAAAATTCTCAATTTTCCTATAAATTTAATATAAAATAATATTAAAAATAAAATTAACACAACTTTAAATGACTATCGACACCCTTTAAAAGAAAATTGATACCCCTTAAAAGGAAAGTGACCCCTATCAATTTTTACCATGTACTTAAAAAATTCTTTATAAAATTTTTAAATTCTAACACCCCAAACTGAATTTTTTGACTTTGCATTCACTAACGCGAAACGAATATGTTCACAAAAACTAAGAAAACCGAATTTGAGCACATTAAATAATAAAAGAACCAAATTTAAATATGATGTTAACATACGCATGCCTACCCTCAAAAATATTTTTGGATCAGCCGCTGTGCACCTCCTAGCACATATTAATGGGAAAACTGAAAAACAAAGGGCACTCCTAGTATATATAAGCTTAGATATTAAGAAAATGGAAATCAAACTCAGAATTTAATTCAGTTGATTCACACAATTATTTTTAAAAGATAATATTCGTTACGGACGAGTTTAAATTCTATCTATAATCCCTTTTCTTATATCTAGAATCCAAAAATAAAACACAACTCTTGCAATATAAAAGTGTAAAGAAAACAGCTTGAATGGAATTGGTGAGCTCGATCATTGTTCATTTGATGTGGCGTTTCGTTGATCTTAAGTAGAATGAACCGATAAATAATAATTTAGTTTTGTTTTTAGTTCTAAACATTTAAATTTACACTTATCACTCACAAACATTTTAGATGATGAATTTGCCTAATTTAATTAGACCACCATATATACGCACGCAATAACAAATGCAATGTGAAAAATCAAACTCTAAATAATGAAGCAGAATGACGAGCAAATTTGCATCCAAACGTTTTATGAATATTGGATTCAATTTCTCATACATATGATTATTTTAATTTATCTAATCAAACATTTAACTCTAACAACTAGTTGTTTTCTTTTTTTTAAAAGGTGCAAATACGATCATGTTATCGAAAAAAAACAAAGACAATATATTTGAGTCATATGTAGAATTAATTAATACAAAACATCAATCAAACAAAATTACAAATAAAAATTAAAATAACTCTAGACAAATCTCATGATGAAAATTAAACTTCAACTGTTAAAATTCTGCGATTTCGAATTTTTTCAATTTTAATAATATATACCACCGTGTAAACAAACTTGAGAAACTCGGGTCACATAGAGATAATAATAATTTTTTTCACTAGGACCATTTGATAGGTTAATTAATATCAAATATTTAAGAGTACTTAGATTCACATTTTTAATATAATAATAATAATAATAATAATAATATCAATTGAATTTAAATTCAATTGATTTGTATTTTTTTGAAATAATAAATTTGTATGTTTATATTGCAAAGATCATACAATGGAAGCAATGGTAAGGGCCTCGTTAAACAATTTCCAAATGGAGGAAAAAGAATGCCCTTACCAATGCCCGAGATAAAGCCACACAAGACAACACCTATTCGATCAGAACCCAACTCTTAGGAACCAAACAAAACAAACTAATACCAGTACAAAACATACACACCAATAAAGATCCATCGCTCACAGCTTTTGATTCCACGCGAGCCCTCGAACAGGAACCCCTCCAACAGCGTACACATCTCTACCTGAATGCAGCATAAAGGATCCAAGCCATCAACCGATCGTAGGGTGGCTCTGCCACGAAACATTACACCATGGTTATACAATTTGTTTGACGATTAATGCCTGCTTTTGTCAGATGGTCTGCATCTTTGTTGCATAATCTATCAACAACATGAATGCTCCAATTAATATTGGAGCACAAGTTTAAGCATGAATCCACAATCCCTTTAAAAACAACCAGAGTAGATATCGGATTGCACAACCAAGACACCGCATTGTTGCAGTCTGATTCCACCACAATTTTAGACTCCTTAATCCATCTAGAATTAACAAAAAATGAAAGGGCTTTCTTGATGGCAACCAATTCCGCAGAAGCTGGATCATAAATGCCAATTGATTTGGAAAATTCAATCAGCACATCCCCTTTTGGTTTCTAAGGATACCGCCTATCCCCACGGAACCGAAACTGCCCAGAACAACTCCGCCTGTGTTGAATTTCATTGTGCCTTCTAACGGAGCAGACCAATCGCTAGTGCTATCAGCATCTTTAAGCGTTCTAGGCATTGACCTGTAGCTCGTATTTGCAATGAAATCATTAAGGGAACTTCCAACATTCGCCCACTTTGCTCGAATCTACCATCCAACTCTAAGAATAGTGAGATCAAAGAAAAGGTTAATATCAAAAAGTTTATTTTGAAACAATACCTTTTTTTGTGTCCACAATGACCACGCAATGGCAAAAAAAAAAAAAAAACCCATATTCCATAAAGAAAACGAGCTATATTGTGGACAACAATCCATCCACAAATTAAAGAACCTTTTTCCTTCCATCAGAAAAACTGCCTTCACATTCCACATATTACACCACCTATTCCATCAACACAGGCAGCTTCTCCAAGATTATTGTGTGCTATATTACCAGTGGGGGCGTAACACCCTAAACTCGACCTAGATGGTTTGGTCGAATTTAGAAAGTTGCAATTAAAAACTTTACTTTCAACTAAACAACTCAAAATATATTTTAAAATTTATTTAAAATAAAATAATAATTTAATATTTTTTTTAAAATAACGGAAACCAAGATTTATGCCACAATTAAAAAATAAATTTAAAATACCATTAAATTACTTGTTAAAAATTTGAGTCTACGATCCTCTGAATGCCAAACTGATACTATCATTTAAAATTATCTGAAAGAAAAAGACAGAAGAGGGGGTGAGCAAGAATCCTAGTGTGGTCCGAAGACACAAATATACAAACAACATATTAATAAACATAACATTTGCATGAAATATATATAACCCAATGATATCCTTAAAATCTCAAATCACATACGTATATGTCATTAGTCACAATCACCACATAGGTCATACACAACATCTCAAGGAACACACAATCAAGTCTCAAAGACATATGATATGATGCTACAAGCATAATGCAGTGCACCCAACTACAACCGCCATAAGAAGAGTAAGGTTTCCCAGAACCCCTCTTTACAACCGCCATCTGAAGCGGAGTTCAGCCCGAAGGGAAAAAACCACTGAACTTCCCCGTAGGAATCTCAACCCATGCGCATACATATATAACGTTTAAAAATCTGAATTTCACGGAACAATTCTGTAATTCATAGTCCATAAATTCGATGTTTCATAAATCTTAGTCCATAAATTATAAGTTTCATACTTAAAACACATTATGAAATAGTATGCATTTAATAACAATCATCACACTAGGTGTAAAACACCAACACAAATGAAAATATGTAGCACAGTAAGAAACACACAAATTTAAACACAAAACAAAACTTTAAGAAATTTAGTGGAAAACAAATACGGGGAAATCATAATCAATAATTAAAACATTTAATTTAACAAAGACAAAGGGGAAGACACACACCTATGTAGCTAGTTAAACATGAGCGATAGCTTTTTATGAGTTGAAGAGTTCGATCAAACGAGGTTCGAATAGAAGTATTCGAATGACGAAGGTTCCCTACACTAAGAATATTGAGACTTAATGGCTTGCAGAATAAAATTAAGAATCCACTATAAACGAAATACTAGATTAAATGACTTAACTCAACTCGGTTCAGAGAGTGAGATCTAGACGGTACGGGTTTAATGGTGGTTCGAGCAGAGTATATGTAGGTGCGGCGTTGGGGTTCGATGCTGATGACGGCGTGAGTGAGTTCAAAATAGTTGGGGTAATAAGGTTTAAGTATATATATACTTAATATGTATATTGTAATAGTAAATATAATAAATAAATAATAGAAACTCTTTTTATTTAAATAAGAAAAAGGAACCCTCTATGGTTCGTAATCGAAACGAACAGTGATAAGAAATTTGCCTTAAAAATGGGTAAATCATGTATTTAGTGATTGATCTTTTTAGGATTTTCAGAACATCATCTAAAGTTTTTAAACTTAAAACTCACACCTTGAACTTCTAAAACTTTACAATTCGATTCAAATTTTCATGAGTTCATATATTTAAAAAATTTAGATATTTCCAGAAATTACAAATTATACTTCAAAGTTTATTATTTTGTAAATTGGTCCCGAATCTAATTTTCAAATTTTGACGAATTGTTTCAAATCCCCAAAATTTAGAGTTTTAGAAATTGAGAACTCTAAAATTAGGATTTTTAATTTTGGCTAAAAATCGGGTTGTGGCAGGGGGAAATGTCCTGCTCAGCAATAGAATTCCAATCGACTTCTCAATTCCCAGGTAGGTTAGTGAATAATCTATCGTCTTCTTTCTTAGGGGCTTCTAAATTTTGGTTGTTCACCTTCCCACCATTAATCCACACAATTTCATCTTTAAACTTTTCTGTACTGACCACAATTCTCGACCTCTTTCCCTCGATGATAACATCTATGGATGTAGGAATATCGGTTATCTTCTCAACATATACTAATATTCTCGCCCTATCGAATCTTTCATTGACAGACGTTTTCTCACAAATCTTGATCAATGTAACACCCCGATCCCGATCCCAATCCAAAGCACTACATTCGGGTCACAAAAATTTGACCCATCAAATTTCCATTTAAAACCATAAGTTTAGCCATCATTTAAAACATTAAACATCCATAATATTTCATTGTGAAAACAACCCATATAAACCAGTTTACAAAATAGGAGCTCCTAGTTTAAAATGCTGTAGACCAAACTAATAAAACAAATATAGTTTACAGACTCAACATTTGTAAAGTCATATGAATACATAAGCCCAAAACTAAATACTAAGCATTGTGCTCTAAAGCAAAGTAGTGTTGGGAAATCCCTTCTTGATGTGCTACTCGGCCACGATCCACTTACTAATCTGCGAACGAAAACAACAATTCCGAACACTGACCTTACAAAGCTCAGTGGTACATTTCTACTCTGCCATAATTCGTGGTTATCATAAAATAAACTTGCAAGATAATTACAGTTTAGAGAGCATAGATAAGGCTTTACTATCTATGAGTTATCATCTAGCCTACATTAGCTAAAGTTCTTAGATCACCTATCTCAAGGCATCAACAGGTCTATAAGAAGTCTTACAAGATCCACCATACTTTACCATACTCGAGGTCACATAGCCTATCGAGTTACTCGATGTCACTCAGCCCATCGAGTTAGTTCATACAGTACCCTCATCACTCAACCATCAGGTACATAAGCTATCATCTATAGCATCCATAAAGCATACACAAATACATCTATACATCATTTACATAATGGCCAACGAAGCCTTACTTTACCCGTGCTCACATAGCCGTCGTGTTAAATAGACTATAACTGGATCACCATAGCCATGAATATGTCCTAGACATACTTGGATCAAATTAACCACAAGTAGTCTTTACCTGAGGTCACTCAGCCTGTCAGGTTTGTAACACCCATAACGTATACTCGTAGTTGAATACACATTATAGATGTTACTTGAACATGCTACTGAAAGTCAAGCTTAAATTTTTTTTATCCCTATACGATTCATCGTCTAGCTGATTATTCAGATTATCATTATAATTCAATTTAATGCATCATATACTATCAGTAAGTAAATAGTTTACATGCCCACTAGAAATTGTCATAATTTAGAATGTCTTATTGATGTTCTGCAGACTGTAGCTTGAACATCATGCTTAACTCCTCTTCAAGTGCTCCAACTTAACCTACGTGTGAAACAATCACACGCTAAGTACGAACTTAGTGAGGCAGTTGAACTTATTTATTTTAAAAACATGAAATAATGTAATACAATATGTCTTATATAAAAGTGCATTTCGTTTTCTCTATAACATGGCAAGTATATCACAATGTACATATATCATGTATCATAACTATCATATAAATCATGTTATTATTGCATAATATATTCTCTATCATGGACATGCTTTCATCATGTAATCATTTACATATCATGTACTCTATCATGGTTATGCTTTCATTATGCCATCATTTGCATAACATGTATTCTATCATGTATGTCATGTACTTCTCTGTCATGTAGCATGTAACTTCTTTTTTCATGTATCATGAAATCATGTAACTTTTTTTATGTGTCATGTAATCGTGTAACATTTGTATCATGTATCATATAATATATGTCGCAAGTAACATTAAACATCTGAATCATGTATCATCTTGTTATTATTATCCATATTCCGTGTATAGAAATGCATTGCCATTATGTAGAATAAAGTTCTTACCTCATATTCTACTAAAATTTGCATTTACTGAAATATACAACAAGTTAAGTTTCATATAAATAATGCAACATTATTTTTAATTTAGGTTCGGCTTATCACAAGTTCCATCATTATCAAGTAAATCATATTCATGGCATAGTTCACATAAATGGCATATTTCATACACATGCCATGATTCACATGCATGACATGATATATATATATATATATATGACATAATTCATATACAAGATATACTTCATATACAGGGCATAATTCTTATATATGGCATGAATTATATATATGACAGAATCCATATACGTGTCAGAATTCATATAAGTGGCATGATTCATATACGTGGCATCATTCATATACATGACTTAATTCATATACATAACATGATATGTGTACATGGCATAAATCATATGCATGGCATAATTCATGTACGTAACATAATTTGTATGCATGTCATGATTCATATACGTGACATGATTCATATACATAACCTGATTCAGTTACATGACATGATTCTTTTACCTGACATGATTCATATTCGTGATTTAATTCATATACATGGCATGTTTCGTATTCATGGCATGGTTCATATACGTGACATATTTCATATACATGGCATGGTTCATATTTATGACGTGATTCATATACATAACATGATTCGTTTACATGACATGATTCATTTACGTGACATGATTCTTTTATCATTGCACAAAGTACGCTATATGAGATCGAGGTACGCGAGTCATCTTGAAATGACACTGTAGTGTCTAACGTGAACGTAAAAATGAGTACGTACTCGGGGACGCTCTTTGCTCCCCATATACATAAAGCACCTCGACAGTGCACTCGGGCACAATGGGCGTAGATCCCCAAGGTGCATGTGACACAATCATTTTGTCACAATATATGTTTGATTACATGAACATAAGAGTGCAGCTGCTAAAGACTCTATGGCATGCCAAATATATCATGGACTCTCATACACAATACTTGTGCATTTCTTTTATCATCAATCAATCATATAAATAGCATTTCATGTTTCATGCTTCATCATAAATGTTCATGGTAAACATAGATCATTATATAAATAAACATTTCATATCTCCTACTTCAACATAATTGGTCATGGCAAACATAAATTAACATATATATATATATATATATATATATATAATGCAACATCATTTGAAGTTTAAGGTCGACTATTCGCAAATCTTCCTAATTGCATTTTAAAACATGTAAATGCACTCACTTGGGCCATTTATTAGTTTGCCCCACTAAGATCTATTCGATCCTTTCTTTCATAGTGCCTCGAACTTTCTTTTGATTCGGATCCAAACTTCATTAATCACATGAATGTGAATAACACTTGTTAGAATCACTTCTAACAATATTTCAATTAAGCTATTCAATCATTCAACATAAAAAGTTCCCATAAATTTTTTGCCTTCCTTATATTGTTAACATACTCATTTTTGTCCCTAATGACCATTTTGATCTTCAAATAATTCCTCCAAGCTTGCTAACCAATATTAGACACAAATTGTCTCAATTTCCATTTTTCTGTCAACTTGCACTACCATCAAAAATTTACTTATATAGGGCAGAATACATACTGAATCTTAATCTCCTTTATACCGTCGAAACTAGATTCGATAACAGTTCTAACGGTATAAGCCACATAATTTAATAAAATCTACAAAAATTATGAAAATTCATCAAACTCCCGTTTACAGGGTTATCTTAACAGAAACTGTTCTGTAATTTTTCAGACCTTCACTCGATTAAAAATTAATATATTTTAACTCGGAACTCGAAATCAGTTTCTGTTTGTTGAAAACAAAACTAGATTCGATAAGCTTTTCAACCATATAAACTAGTAACCCAGATTCAATTTGTACGATTTATGGAAAATTTTCAAAGTCGAATTCCATATTTGAATTTCGAAACAGACTGCTATCTTGTTTTCTGACCTCTCATCACTTAAAAATTCATATATTTTGATATATGAATCAAAATCAATCACCGTTTGTTTTAAACGAAACTAGAAGAATAAATATTTACATCGATATAAAATTCACCATTTAACCATTTTTGAAGAATTTATGGTGAATTTTCAAACTTACTGTCAAATCCAGTTTTCTACACTGCTTCTATAAATAACTCCAAACTTTATACTAACTTCTCCTTACTTCTCTACTTTTCAATTTAGTCCAATTACTTGATTTAAACCACCAACTTATCACCATCTTCATCAAGTAATTATTCTAAAATAATTCCCTTTAATTTTTCTTTCTTTCCGAAATAGTCACTAAAAATGCAAAGATAAGGATTCAAGCTTCTTAACTTTGCAAATTAGTCCTCAAATCAACATTACTATCTCAATTCCATCATTATAACTAAAATTCAGATTTAATCCTTCTCTAAAACCTCATTTTTGAATTGGTCACTTAACTTTGACAATTTGTCAAAATGGTCACTAATTCGATTCAACATCGGTTTAACATTCTAACTTCAATTTCACATCTCCAACTTCAATAATAACATAAATAGACTTTAAAATAATAAAAATTTAGATTAGTCCTTTAACTTTTAGAATTGCCGAAATGGTCTCTATACCTTTAACTTATTGTTTTGCTTCCAAATAACAAATTCAAGCTTACTAGATCATTTATCCAACACCACAAACCCTAAATCAAACTTGAATCCATAAACCCTAAGCATCTTCATAATAATCAAAACATGTAGAGTTTAAATCCCAACTCAATAACATGATTTTAACATCACAAAAGCTTGATTTCAACATGGAATCATAAAATCTCAAAATCCCCAATTGAGTCCATAAACCCTAATTTCTTTCTCATCAAAATTCTCATCAATCAAGCATGTATTCCATGAATTAATGACATCAAACGATAGAGCTTGAAGAGTAGAACAACTTTTTAGTTGAAAATATTACCTGAAAATCGAGTTTCGGGGCTTGAATCGAGCTGGAAAAATTTTCTCCCTTTTTTCTCCCCTTAGTTCGAAATATTTCAAGAAAGATGAACAATTTGGTTAATCTTTTACTTATTTAAATCCACATGTTAAAATTAAATAAATTTAAAATTCATTTAATTAGTGAAATTACTAGTTTGCCCTTTTAATCCAATGGCCAAGACTTAATCTTATCAAAAATCAATGGCCATGATTTGATCTAAGTGTAATTCACCTTCAAAAATTGCCCTTAATATTTCAAAATATTTCAAAATTGCCATTCTTGTCAAATGACCCATTTGGCCTTCAACTTGTCTTTATTTACTACTTAGCCATTCTTGTAAAAAATCAACTAAGTGTAGTTGAAATCCAACCAACTATAATAAAATATTCATAAAATAATATTTTATGACTTTTCCATGGCCTTTGGATCCACCTCTGAAATTTTGATTCAATCTGATCTCCTAATATTCATAAAATACTTTTACTGCGATTTCACCTTTATCGAGCTATCAGATTTATTCCAAAATTTCCATATTTCCATATTCGGAAAATGAACACTATCCTCTTATAAAGATTTCCTTTCCGAAAGTCTTAGACTGAATTTTCCTAACTCAGTCTACTATTTCGATAATTATCGAAAATCTTCATAGAATAAGAATTCTCTTAGAATTCCTTTACCGATAATCCATTCGAATATTCTTTGCCTTTACTGAGTCCAAAATATCGATTAGAAACATTTTTATGGGACCCTCCCGAAGGTCACCCATCTTTGTATTTCTCTAGCTTGAGCACGTTTAACAATTTCATTCGATCCAAATTCAGTACCTTTTTCTGCATCTTAATTCTTAAAACCGATATCAAGGTACCTATTTCGACCCCTTCACTCTTATACTAAATAAAATTACTTGTTGGGGAAATTTACACTTTAGTCCTCAAACTTTTCCAAAGTTTATACTTTAACCCCCTAAACTTTCAAAATTTACAATTTAGTCACTAACCAAAATTTGGGATCTTACAAGGTTACTCGAGCTCACTCAGCCTATCGAGTTAATTACCTTATCCGAATCACCATAGCCATAGATAGGTTTATAACAACACCCAGATCACTCAACCTGTGGGTACATCGGATGTACTTGATCACTCAGCCCGAATGACACATCCCCTTATATAAGTACCGTAGAAAAGACTCTAAGACATCCAAATTCCTTTTCTACACTCATAAGATAATATATGCTCCCTGAGCATTCATACACCTCACCAAGAGGTAAGTGGCACCAAGCCAAGCTATCATGCAAATGCCCTCAAGGCATGACATTGACCAACATGGTTATCTCGTTTCATTACTTACAAAGTTATTACACGTTATTCTCATCCATGAAGGTTAAATATCGATTTATCAGTTTTAGAATTCAATTTATCACCTTAGAAGCCCATTGGGCCATAGACTTCAAATTATCAACCCCTAAAACTCATTTTCAACATTTACGGGCAGATTGCCCAGTGAGAATCGATACTCACCCAAGTGTACCGATACGCCTCTGTGGGTACCGATACCCACCCTATACGTATCGATACATAGCATCACACGTGAAGGGGTTCAACCAGCAACCATGTACCGGTATACGAGGAACGTGTACTGATACCCTATCGATACCGATACGCCCCCAAGCGTACCAATATACCTTTTAGCCACTATAATTCTATTAGAACAGGGGGTATCAATACCCTTTTTAGGCTTACCAATGTGCCATTCAAGAATTGCCTGTGTTTATCAATTAAAACACATGGTACCGATACAACCTCCCCATAAATAGGTACCAAAGCCCATAAATGGCTTCCAAGGCTCAAAAAATCACTTCCTAAGCCCCCAAAACGTAATCTTTAACCCATTGACTTGATCCTATATCTTATGAGAGTTGTTTAGGGTGGTTTACCACCATTTTTACACCTTACTAACATTTAATCCAAGATTTACCATTAACAATGCTTAAAGCTACCTTAACATCAAACTACCAATCTTAAACCATAAATTAAGCAAAGTGATAAGTGTTCAAAAATACTATTTTCTTACCTTTTTTACTCATATTATTGTTAGACTTAGGCTCATATTAGTTACATAATTAGTCATTCATGCATTAATCCATGTTTCCTTCCATCGTTGAGCTTGATTGCATAACTTGGTTGTTTTTGTGGGAAAAGATGTTGCTTTGGTGTGTTTTGTGTGTATGTGCAGGATCACTTGCCAAAGCAAGGCTAGAGCTAGTTGTCAGGGAAATGCATGAAGGACATGCCGAGCTAGTTGCCAGGGCAATGCATGAAGGAGACGCCGAGCCAGTTGTAGGGCAATTGTCGACAAAGAATAAGGTGATATGGTAGTCGAAATTGATGACTAGACAAGCCCAAGATGACGTGGAGCAAAGCTAAATCCCAAAGGAGTTTGATTTCCATGAAGAGGTTAAAGAAAAATTAAATTTCAAGAAGATAGGAGAAGTTCTAGAAGGAATATAATTATAATAAAGAATTATATTAATTAAAGATAATTTAATTCCAACTTAACTTCCTCCTCAAAGGAGGACTTTGACCTAGCCCTATAAATAGATCACCAAGCCGTCAACTCCAAGGAGAGAGAAGAGAGAATTTTCGACAACATCAAGGGCAAGGAGGATTTCGACAAAGCTCCATCCATTCTTCATCTTTTTCTTTCTTGTTCAATTAGGTTCATGCTAGGGATTCTTTATCTTGTGTTTCTTTGGAACCTAGCCATGAACTAAATCTATTTGGCTAAGGTTATTGCGTCTTGTGGTTGTGAGAAACTATTGGATTTTGTTTAGGTAATAAGAGTTTGCACTTTTATATTCAAGGTTTATTCATTCTTAGTTCTTATTATTGTTTGCGAGTGAATTGGGAGAGGATCTCGTAACTTCATCTATTTATCTAATATCAGGAGAGTTAGATTCAAGAAATGAATGAATATGATCTTTATTCAATCTATTGATGGTGAAGATTAATACGGCTTAGGAATAAGTTAAGGATTTCAACGGCTAAGAAGAGCGCAAGATTAGTTGTTGTTCACCCTTGATTCACGCAGGGATGTATTATCAAGGCATGCACAAGTAGCTAGAGTTTCGACTTAGGGATGAGAAGAAACCATTGAAGAACGCTCTGCTGAACCTTGAAGGTTGCTGCCCAGACGCCCAAGTAGTTGCCCAACTAGTCGCCCAGGCAACCATCGATTAGTTGCCAAGGCAACCCCGTTGTGCAAGTTGTCACGGTAACTGAGTTGCCCTTGCACTCTTTTACCAAGACGATCCAATATGCTATCACACCTCAACTCACGATAACCTGGCCTATCTCTCTTATTTGATCTCATCTATTCTTTTACTTTATTTATTTCTAGTTTAGTTATTAGTTAAACTCCTATAATCTTCTATTTGTGTTTTTACTTTTATAGTGCAAGAGACTAGATTCTTGAAGTGGCACCAATCCCTGTGGAGACGATATCTTTTATACTATAACTTGCGAAGTGTATACTTGCACAATTACGTAGCACTTATTACGCGCAACAAGTTTTTGGCGTCGTTGCCGGGATTGGCAAAAGCGACTTTGTTTTTATTTTCTAGCACTTTCTTTTTACTTTTCTTGTTTAAGATTCAAAGGGCTAACAAACTTTGGTTTTGCATTGGTATATGACCAGGGCGAGACCGATTACACCAGAATATCCCTTTCATCCAGAAATCGAATGAACCTTACAAAGACTTAGACGAAGGTTAAGAGTAGCAATGGCTAATCAAGACAGGCAATATGAATCAAGATGTTCCAGTAGGAGGAGGAGTGACTCTTGCACGAAACAGAACTATTCGAGACTATCTTGAAGAAGATCTTGATGGACTTAATCCAGGAGTTGTCACACCTGAAATTGAAGCCGACCACTTTGAGTTGAAACCTGTGATGTTTAATATGATCAACACAATTGGTCAATTTGGCGGCTCAGCAACTGAAGATGCACGACAACATCTTAAATCTCTCCTCGAGATTTGCAACTCGTTCAAAATACACGGAGTCACCCCCGATGTTTTACGATTAAGATTATTCCCCTATTTATTGAGGGATAGGGCGAAAACATGGTTGAATAGCATTCCTGTCGGGTCAATAGGATCTTGGACCGATCTTTGTCGTGATTTCCTTGATCGGTTTAATCCTACAAATTTGACTGATAAGCTTCGTAACGACATTACTTCTTTTAGGCAGGTAGATGATGAATCCATGTACGAGGCTTGGGAGCGATATAGAGAACTTTTACACAAATGCCCCCTACACGGATTCCCAATGTGGACACAAGTAACAATGTTTTACAACGCCGTGAATACACCAACAAGGATGATGCTAAGTGCCTCGGCAAACGGCATACTCCTAGATAAGTCGCCAGAGGAAGTAATGCAAATTCTAAACAGGCTTGCCAAGAATGACTATCAATTCCCCTCTACTTGAAGAGGAGGAGTTAGAGCCATAATACCTGAACTAGGATCATCAGACTCAATTTCGGCACAATTGGCCACTTTAACCAAGATGGTCCAGAACATGCAGAAACCAAACAACACACATGAGGTCAAGGTAATGGATTCTTTATGAGTTATGTGGTGGTAACCATGATTCTTCTGAATGTATGTAGAATCCGGAATCCAGCTTCTATGTGGGAAATTACAACCGGAACAACAATGTGATGTCCAATACATACAATCCAGGTTGGAAGAAGCACCCAAATTTTTCATAGAGTAATCCCAACAATGCTCTAAACTAGAACAATCAGAATGCACAAGCATCGGGATTCCAGCAGAATATGCCACGGCAACAGTTGCCGCAACAACAACCGACAACATCTAGTTCTTTGGAAAATTCTCTAAATGCTTTTATGATGAAAACTGAATCTTATATGGCTAAGAATAGTAACTTCATAAAAAGAACTGATGCTTTTATTAATAGGACCGAGATGAGATTGCAAAACCAAGAGGCGGCAATCAAATCATTGGAAAATCAAGTCGGACAATTTGCTCAAAACCTGAATACTAGACCGCAATAAGGTTTACCTAGCGATCTTCAAAGTCGCAAGAGGAACTGGCCATGAGCAATGAAGGCTATCACCACTAGAAGTGGCCAACAACTTAAAGAGGCTCAAGCTCGCTCATCAAACAAAACTCCACAAAAAGATCAAGATGAACCTAACGGAAAAGCCTCATATGCTGAACCAGGAATTGCCATGGCAACCGACAATAAGCATGCCTTGGAAACTAATGATAAGCATGCCTCAGCAACTTGCGATAAGAATTCGGCAGCCCCAGTTGGGAATGCCTCGGCAACTCTAGTTGTCCCGACAATGCCGTCAATCAGGTTCCAAACCAATGAAAGGATCCAAGATATCCGACTTCCACCACCATTCCCACAAAAGTTGAAACGACAAAAGCAAGAATATCAATTCAAGAAGTTTCTTGATATCCTAAAGCAAGTCCACATCAACTTGCCATTGGTGGAAGCAATTGAACAAATGCCGAACTATGCCAAGTTTCTTTAAGACATTGTGTCCAAGAGAACAAGGCTAGGAGAGTTTGAAACAGTTGCCGCAACAGAGGGATGTATGGCCATGTTGCACAATCGTATGCCACCTAAGTTGAAGGATCCCAGAAGTTTCACAATACCCTGTTCCATTGGAAACCACTATGTCGGGAAAGCATTATGCGACCTTGGGGCTAGCATAAACTTGATGCCTAAATCGGTTTTCCAGAAACTAGGAATCAGGAAGGCAAGACCTACAACAATTATGCTACAGCTAGCCGACAGATCCTATGTGCATCCAGAGGGAAAAATCAAGGACATACTGGTAAAAGTTGATAAATTTATTTTTCCCGCTGACTTTATTATTTTGGATTGTGAAGTAGATGAGCATGGACCTATCATTCTCGGTAGACCATTCCTAGCAACGGGGAGAACCTTGATCGATGTTGAAAAGGGAGAACTCACAATGAGGGTGAATGACCAGCAAGTTAAACTAAATGTGTTCCAAACACTAAGACATGCCGATGATCCAAAAGAATGCCAACTTCTTCATGCCACAACAGAGTTTAACTTCGACGAGGAATTTAGTTGCCTCGACAACTACATTGCCGATCAAGATGAACCTGAGGAGTATGAAGAATTGATCGATGAGGAACAACAAGAAGAGGCAAATTGGCTAGTCAATCGACTAGGTACATACTTTGAACCACTAGATTACTCAGGTAAGGAAGGTAAGCTCGAAAAGCCCTCTATTGAACAACCATCGATTCTTGAGTTGAAACAGTTGCCAGAGCAACTAAAATATGCATACTTAGGAACCGATAATACATTGCCAGGAAAAGAAGCTGATCAAAATGTTGATGCTACACAAGAAGGCAATAGGGTGGACAATTTTCGATTTGAAGAGAATTAGCCCGGCAGTGTGCTTGCACAAGATTTTGTTGGAAGATGATCACAAACCTTTAATTGAGGCCCAGAGGAGACTGAATCATGCCATGAAAGGGGTTGTAATGAAAGAAATCATCAAGTGGCTTGACGCCGACATTATGTACCCTATCTCTGATAGTACATGGGTAAGTCCGATACAATGTGTACCGAAAAAAGGAGGTATAACGGTGGTAAGTAATGAAAACAATGAACTCATTCCAACCAGGACTGTGACCGGTTAGAGGGTTTGTATGGATTATCGAAAGCTAAACAAAGCCACTAGGAAAGATCACTTCTCATTACCCTTTATTGATCAAATGCTTGACCGTCCTGCAGGTAAACCCTTTTATTGTTTTCTTGATGGTTATTCAGGTTACAATCAAATTGCCATAGCACCAGAAGATCAAGAAAAGACAACCTTCACATGCCCATACGGTACTTATGCTTTCCGAAGGAAGCTGCTCGAATTGAGTAACGCCCCGACAACCTTCCAAAGATACATGATGGCACTCTTTTCAGACATGGTCGAAGACTTCATTGAGATCTTCTTGGACGATTTTTCCGTTTTTGGTAATGACTTCCACAGTTGCCTCGGCAATTTAGAGAAGGTGTTGGCAAGATGTGAAGAAACTGATTTAGTCCTTAATTGGGAGAAGTGCCATTTTATGGTAGATGAAGGAATAGTGCTCGCCACAAAATTTCATCCAAGGGAATTGAAGTAGACAAAGCCAAGGTGGACGTGATCGAGAGATTACCCCACCAAGTTCGGTTGAAGGAATTGAAGCTTTCTTGGACGCGTGCGAGGTTTTTACAGAGGTTCATTCATAATTTTTCTAAAATCACTAAACCCTTGTGCAATTTGCTTGAACAGGATAAAGTCTTCGATTTTGATGATTCTTGCGCCCAAGCATTCGAAACCCTAAAGGAAAAGCTTTCCTCAACACCCATTGTCGTTCCACCCAGTTTGACGCTACCTTTTGAGCTCATGTGTGATGCAAGTGATTTTTCTGCGGTAGGAGCGGTCCTAGGCCAACGCAGTAAGACCTTCCATGTGATATACTACGCTAGTAAAACTCTTAATAGTGCTCAAGTGAATTACACAACAACGAAGAAAGAATTACTAGCTGTAGTTTTCACATTTGACAAGTTCCGATCCTATTTGATTGGTACAAAGGTAATTGTTCATACGGACCACTCGACAATTAAATATCTATTTGCTAAAAAGGATGCCAAACCTCGTTTGATTCGTTGGATATTACTTTTACAATAATTTGATATTGAAATTAAGGACAGGAAGGGAACAGAAAATCAAGTGGTTGATCACTTATCACGTTTAGAACGCAATAGGGAGGAGGATACGGATCTAGAGATATACGATGCATTCCCGGATGAGCAACTTTTAGTTACCTCGGTAACCATGGATGCACACGCCTCGGTAACCCTTGACGCACAACAAGTTTTTGGCGCCGTTGCCGAGGCATGCGGGTCTATAGTTTTATTCAGTTTTCATCATAAAAGTATTTAGAAAATTTTCCAAAGAACTAGATGTTGTCGGTTGTTGCTGCGGCAACTGTTGCCGTGGCATATTCTACTGGAATCCCGATGCTTGTGCATTCTGATTGTTCTGGTTTAGAGCATTGTTGGGATTACTCTATGAAAAATTTGGGTGCTTCTTCCAAGCTGGATTGTATGTATTGGACATCACATTGTTGTTCCGGTTGTAATTCCCCACATAGAAGCTGGATTCCGGATTCTGCATACATTCAGAAGAATCATGGTTACCACCACATAACTCACAAAAAGAATCCATTACCTTGACCTCATGTGTGTTGTTTGGTTTCTGCATGTTCTGGACTATCTTGGTTAAAGTGGCCAATTGTGCCGAAATTGAGTCTGATAATCCTAGTTCATGTATTGTGGCTTGGCGTCTAACTCCTCCTCTTCTAGTAGAGGGGAATTGATAGTCATTCTTGGCAAGCATGTTTAGAATTTGCATTGCTTCCTCCAGCAAGTTATCTAGGAGTATGCCGTTTGCCGAGGCATCTAGCATCATCCTTGTTGGTGTATTCACGGCTTTGTAAAACATTGTTACTTGTGTCCACACTGGGAATCCGTATATGGGGCATTCATGTAGAAGTTCTCTATATCGCTCCCAAGCCTCGTACATGGATTCATCATCCGCCTCACCGAAAGAAGTAATGTCGTTCTGAAGCTTATCACCAAATTTGTAGGATTAAACCAAACAAGGAAATCATGACAAAGATCGGTCCAAGATCCTATTGATCCGGTAGGAATGCTATTCAACCATACTTTCGCCCTATTCGTTGACCCACACGCCTCGGTAACCCTTGACGCGCATGCCTCGGCAACCCTCGACTTCTCGACAACCATGGACGACACGCCTCGGCAACTCTCGACGCCACAAAGAGCCCTTGACGCTGCTCGCCTTGGCAATTTTGGGAGCGATCGCCACGGCAACACATGCCTCGGCAATACCCCAGTACGCAGATTTAGTTAATTTCCTTGTTTGTGGTATTTTACCTTATGGTCTTACTCACCAAGGAAAGAAGCGGTTCTGCCATGATGCTAAGCATTACTTTTGGGACGAGCCTCTTTTGTTTAAACAATGTGAAGATCAGGTTATACGCGATGTGTCCCCGAAGAGGAGCAGCGAGAATGTACTCTAGCAATGCCATTCTTCACCCTATGTAGGACATTTTGGAGGAACTTGTACACAAGCTAAAGTTTTGCAATCCGATTTGTATTGGCCAACATTTTACAAAGATGCCCAAGACTTTTACAAGCAATGTGATCGTTGCCAGAGGACGGGCAATATCTCTAGACGACATGAGATGCTGCTCCAAAACATTATCGAGGTGGAATTGTTCGATGTATGGGGGATCAATTTTATGGGACCTTTCCCATCTTCATTCGGAAACCTCTACATTCTACTTGTCGTCGACTACGTGTCTAAATGGGTTGAGGCAGCTGCAGTTCCCAATAGCGATTCTAAGACCGTGCAATAATTCTTGCAGAAAAACATATTTACACGGTTTGGGATGTCGAGAGCAATTATTAGTGACGAAGGCAAGCATTTTGACAACAGACTTATTGCCAAGATGTTGCAATGCTTCGGCGTATCACACAAGATTACCACGACATATCACCCACAAACCAACGGGCAAGCAGAAATTTCCAACTGGGAATTGAAGGTTATACTCGAGAAAGTTGTAAGTCCCTCTAGGAAGGATTGGTCATTAAGAAGGATTGGTCATTAAGACTAGATGATGCACTTTGGGCATATGTCCCCCTTTCGACTTATATATGGCAAAACATGCCATCTACATGTGGAAATCGAACACAAGGCATATTGGGCAATCAAGACCGTGAATATGGATTGGGAAAGTGCCGGACAAAAGCGTTTGTTAGACCTTAACGAGATAGAAGAATTCCGTTCACTCGCCTATAACAATGCACGAATCTACAATGAGAAAACAAAGCAATGGCATGACAAGAAACTATTGCCGCGACATTTCACACCAGGGCAACTAGTTATCTTATTCAATTCTCGGCTAAAACTTTTCCCGGGAAAGCTGAAATATAGATGGTCGGGACCATTCGAAGTTGTCAAACCATTCTCCCATGGTGCCGTGATAATCAAGTCCAACACTGACAAACATGAATTCAAAGTTAACGGACAAAGATTAAAGCATTAAAATGGTGCCCATGTGGAACATAACAAAGAAGTGGTCACCTTAGGAGATGTATGAGCATGCTCTCCCTTCGATATTTTATTTTTATTATTTTCGATTACTTTTTTATTTTATTTTTTAGTTTTAGTTTTTTTTCAAACTAATTTTTTTATTTCCGATTATTATTATATATTTTAGGATAGATTTATTTTCTTTTTTTATCTTTTTAAGTTTAAGAATCCCTTTACACATCTTTATTTATTTTATTTTATTAGTTTATCTTTAATTTTAATCCTTATTTGATTTGTCTTTGAATTGTAGGAAAAGAGTTCAAGCTAAAGAGGAATTTTGATCAAGAAGGAAAACATCTTCAACAAGGAAATTAATAGGCTGAATCTAAGGCTTATATAAAGCCTCCAACTTACCCTAAAAAAAACCTAGTTTGTCACCCTTCCCTAAACCAAACCCTCTTTTTCTTCTTTCCAAAATTAATCCCACCCACCATATTTACTACCTATCTTTTCTATAAAATCCATCACCCTTAACTTCCAAGAAACCTATTCCCACTTTTCATCTTGCAACTCTTTAGTTTCTTTTATTTTCTTTTCTTTGTTTTTACAAAACTCACAACCAAGATCATCCATGGCACCCAAAATTAAATTTTTGGTTCATCCAAGTTCCTCCAAAGAACCAAGATACAAGAAGTTTGCTACACCGGTGGTTCAAGAAAGATTTCACTCCAATTTTGAAAGCCGGAAGATTAGCGAAGAACAAGGATTTGAATACTCCAACTCTCATCAAGATTTCGGCCTTGAACCATTCATCTTCGAGAGGATTGCACATCAAAAGTGGCAAATCTTTTCCATCAATCAAACCGGGTAACATCTCATGGGTAAGAGAATTCTATGCTCACTCACCTAACCCGGATAATGCTTATGTTTTTGTTCGTGACAAGGCCATACTCATAATCCCCGAAAACATCAACACCTTTTACGGGCTCTACATTGAGAAGGACGAGCACTAAACCTTTGTTGATCAAATCACGCCTAAGCAACTCGACAAGGTGCTTCAAGAACTCACTCTACCGGGAACTCATTGGAACGACGGTAAATACAAGGGCACGGTAAATCGCCTTCGACTTAAACCCGAGGCAAAACTATAGAATAAGTTTGTTAAAACTTCTTTAATGCCCACCACACACAATACTACCATTGATATACCACGTCTTTTGCTCATACATTCTATCTTGCATAATCACATCATTAACATTGGAAAAATTATTTGTGATGAGATTTTTGTATGTAGCTCAAAGGACAAGTGTTCTCTTTTCTTCCCTTGCTTAATTTCCAATCTTTGCAAGGAGATGCATGTCCCAAGTGAGTCCACCGATGAAAAGGCCCTACCAAAGTCCGGTTGGAATCAAGCACAAATCCGAAAGCTAATGGGAGAGGCACTGGTAAAATCCTCAAGGCGTCCAATTACCGCGACAACTCCTACCGCCCGGTAATCCCTAATGCCCAAGCACCTAACGCCCGAACAACTCGGCCATCAACCCCGGGACACTTTGAAGCACTCTTGCAACCATTGGCGAGCCACCTAAGGCAAATTGAAGATCGGCAACTAATGTTCATGCGGTATATAAAGGAGCACAACAATGCCATCACCCAAGTCATCCTAGAAAAGTACCGGACAGCCGCGTGCTGTTCCCAATTTTTCCGCCGAGATCCTTGCCACGACAACCAATAAAGCGTCGCCACGGCAACCGTCAGAATAGATGATGCCGCAGCAACCTACACCGCTGCCGCTTCGCGCTTGCCTTGGCAACCAACCCTGAAGATGCCACGGCAATCAAAGCTAAAGACATCCCGGCAACCACTGCAAAAGCCAAAGGTAAAGCACCAATGCCCGAATCAACTCGTAATAAATCATTGTCTGATTTTTCATATTCGGATGAGTCCTCCATTGCACCAACAAAGACCGCACCAATTTAATCATCCAAGCGAAAAGCAAATGATATTGATGAAGAGGACGATGAGGACAACCTCGTACGAGGATCGATTCAACCATCGGCAACAAGGAAACAACCATCGCGTTCAAGCAAGAGAATCAAGACACCGACCAAAAGGAAACTAATCATCCACGATGACGAACTCTCAGAGTAAGTACTCGTTTGCATTTTATTTTTCTTTATCTTTAATGCATGCATTGAGGACAATGCCTCACTCGAGTTTGGGGGGGATTGTTATTTGTTAGTTACCATGTTTAGTTGCATCCATCTTAAGTATTGCATTTAGAATACATAAATTGCTTGCCATGCCTTTAGTTGGAACAAGAATTGCCTAGATTTGATGAATATCCGATGATGACTTTGCCAATGCACTTAATTGATAGAATTTTTATTCTAGGATAACCATGGAAACACTTAGAATTTTACTATGATGCTAAATTTTGATAAAACACTGTTGTGGTTTGATTGATTTAAGGAATTCTAGTGAACTTAGGTTGATAGTTAAAAAAATTGGGGGATTAGAATAAAAATTGGATAAATACTAGAGGTGCCCGAAATTGGCTCTAGCATGTGCTAAAAATTTATCGCTAGAGGTGTGCAAAAATTGATGCTCTAGTCGAATAAATTAATTAATGTAAGAAAACTAAAAACAAATCACTAGAGGTGCCCAAAACCGGCTCTAGTTAAAACATGTTAAAAGAACCAATTAAGTAATTTGAAAACCTCTTGTTTGCATAGAATCCGAAAAATCAACTTGCACACAACTCCGCACACACTCACAAGCATTATAGTTTGATTCCGAGTAACTCCTAAGTTTTCCAAAAATGAAAAGCCAATCATTCTTTGTGCCCCTGCTACGAGAATTGAAATCAAGTTCAAAGCTAAGTTTGTGAAAATTGAAGTCTTGGCAGGTAATTATTAGTTTGCATTGCTTGAGGACAAGCAATAGTTCGAGTTTGGGGGTGTGATAAGTGTTCAAAAGTACTATTTTTCTTACCCTTTTACTCAATTATTGTTAGACTTAGGCTCATATTAGTTACATAATTAGTCATTCATGCATTAATCTATGTTTCCTTCCATCGTTGAGCTTGATTGCATAACTTGGTTGTTTTTGTGGGAAAAGATGTTGTTTTGGTGTGTTTTGTGTATATGCAGGATCACTTGCCAAAGCAAGGCTAGAGCTAGTTGTCGTGGCAATGCATGAAGAAGAGAGGCGCATGAAGCTGCCGTTGCAAGGGCAATTGTCGACAAAGAATAAGGTGATATGGTAGTCGAAATTGATAACTAGACAAGCCCAAGATGACGTGGAGCAAAGCTAAATCCCAAAGGAGTTTGATTTCCATGAAGAGGTTAAAGAAGAATTAAATTTCAAGAAGATAGGAGAAGTTCTAGAAAGAATATAATTATAATAAAGAATTATATTCTTTAAAGATAATTTAATTCCAACTTAACTTCCTCCTCAAAGGAGGACTTTGACCTAGCCCTATAAATAGATCACTGTCAGCCACAACTCCAAGGAGAAAGAAGAGAGAATTTTGAAAACATCAAGGGCAAGGAGGATTTCGACAAAGCTCCATCCATTCTTCATCTTTTTCTTTCTTGTTCAATTAGGTTCATGCTAGGGATTCTTTATCTTGTGTTTCTTTGGAACCTAGCCATGAACTAAATCTATTTGGCTAAGGTTATTGTGTCTTGTGGTTGTGAGAAACTATTGGATTTTGTTTAGGTAATAAGAGTTTGCACTTTTATATTCAAGGTTTATTCATTCTTAGTTCTTATTATTGTTTGCGAGTGAATTGGGAGAGGATCTCGTAACTTCATCTATTTATCTAATATCGGGAGAGTTAGATTCAAGAAATGAATGAATATGATCTTTATTCAATCTATTGATGGTGAAGATTAATCCGGCTTAGGAATAAGTTAAGGATTTCAACGGCTAAGAAGAGCGCAAGATTAGTTGTTGTTCACCCTTGATTCACGCAGGGATGTATTATCAAGGCATGCACAAGTAGCTAGAGTTTCGACTTAGGGATGAGAAGAAACCATTGAAGAACGCTCTGCTGAACCTTGAAGGTTGCTGCCCAGACGCCCAAGTAGTTGCCCAACTAGTCGCCCAGGCAACCATCGATTAGTTGCCAAGGCAACCCCACAGTAAGTTGTCACGCAACCGAGTTGCCCTTGCACTCTTTTACCAAGACGATCCAATATGCTATCACACCTCAACTCACGATAACCTGGCCTATCTCTCTTATTTGATCTCATCTATTCTTTTTACTTTATTTATTTCTAGTTTAGTTATTAGTTAAACTCCTATAATCTTCTATTTGTGTTTTTACTTTTATAGTGCAAGAGACTAGATTCTTGAAGTGGCACCAATCCCTGTGGAGACGATATCTTTTATACTATAACTTGCGAAGTGTATACTTGCACAATTACGTAGCACTTATTACGCGCAACAAGTTTTTGGCGTCGTTGCCGGGATTGGCAAAAGCGACTTTGTTTTTATTTTCTAGCACTTTCTTTTACTTTTCTTGTTTAAGATTCAAAGGGCTAACAAACTTTGGTTTTGCATTGGTATATGACCAGTATGCGAGACCGATTACACTAGAATATCCCTTTCATCCAGAAATCGAATGAACCTTACAAAGACTTAGACGAAGGTTAAGAGTAGCAATGGCTAATCAAGACAGGCAATATGAATCAAGATGTTCCAGTAGGAGGAGGAGTGACTCTTGCACGAAACAGAACTATTCGAGACTATCTTGAAGAAGATCTTGATGGACTTAATCCGGAGTTGTCACACCCGAAATTGAAGCCGACCACTTTGAGTTGAAACCTGTGATGTTTAATATGATCAACACAATTGGTCAATTTGGCGGCTCAGCAACTGAAGATGCACGACAACATCTTAAATCTCTCCTCGAGATTTGCAACTCGTTCAAAATACACGGAGTCACCCCCGATGTTTTACGATTAAGATTATTCCCCTATTTATTGAGGGATAGGGCGAAAACATGGTTGAATAGCATTCCTGTCGGGTCAATAGGATCTTGGACCGATCTTTGTCGTGATTTCCTTGATCGGTTTAATCCTACAAATTTGACCGATAAGCTTCAGAACGACATTACTTCTTTTAGGCGTAGATGATGAATCCATGTACGAGGCTTGGGAGCGATATAGAGAACTTTTACACAAATGCCCCCTACACGGATTCCCAATGTGGACACAAGTAACAATGTTTTACAACGCCGTGAATACACCAACAAGGATGATGCTAAGTGCCTCGGCAAACGGCATACTCCTAGATAAGTCGCCAGAGGAAGTAATGCAAATTCTAAACAGGCTTGCCAAGAATGACTATCAATTCCCTCTACTTGAAGAGGAGGAGTTAGAGCCATAATACATGAACTAGGATCATCGGACTCAATTTCGCACAATTGGCCACTTTAACCAAGATGGTCCGAACATGCGCAGAAACCAAACAACACACATGAGGTCAAGGTAATGGATTCTTTATGAGTTATGTGGTGGTAACCATGATTCTTCGAATGTATGTAGAATCCGAATCCAAATTCTATGTGGGAAATACAACAACCGGAACAACAATGTGATGTCCAATACATACAATCCAGGTTGGAAGAAGCACCCAAATTTTTCATAGAGTAATCCCAACAATGCTCTAAACTAGAACAATCAGAATGCACAAGCATCGGGATTCCAGCAGAATATGCCACGGCAACAGTTGCCGCAACAACAACCGACAACATCTAGTTCTTTGGAAAATTCTCTAAATGCTTTTATGATGAAAACTGAATCTTATATGGCTAAGAATAGTAACTTCATAAAAAGAACTGATGCTTTTATTAATAGGACCGAGATGAGATTGCAAAACCAAGAGGCGGCAATCAAATCATTGGAAAATCAAGTCGGACAATTTGCTCAAAACCTGAATACTAGACCGCAATAAGGTTTACCTAGCGATACTGAAGTCGCAAGAGGAACTGGCCATGAGCAATGAAGGCTATCACCACTAGAAGTGGCCAACAACTTAAAGAGGCTCAAGCTCGCTCATCAAACAAAACTCCACAAAAAGATCAAGATGAACCTAACGGAAAAGCCTCATATGCTGAACCAGGAATTGCCATGGCAACCGACAATAAGCATGCCTTGGAAACTAATGATAAGCATGCCTCAGCAACTTGCGATAAGAATTCGGCAGCCCCAGTTGGGAATGCCTCGGCAACTCTAGTTGTCCCGACAATGCCGTCAATCAGGTTCCAAACCAATGAAAGGATCCAAGATATCCGACTTCCACCACCATTCCCACAAAAGTTGAAACGACAAAAGCAAGAATATCAATTCAAGAAGTTTCTTGATATCCTAAAGCAAGTCCACATCAACTTGCCATTGGTGGAAGCAATTGAACAAATGCCGAACTATGCCAAGTTTCTTTAAGACATTGTGTCCAAGAGAACAAGGCTAGGAGAGTTTGAAACAGATTGCCGCAAGAGGGGATGTATGGCCATGTTGCACAATCGTATGCCACCTAAGTTGAAGGATCCCAGAAGTTTCACAATACCCTGTTCCATTGGAAACCACTATGTCGGGAAAGCATTATGCGACCTTGGGGCTAGCATAAACTTGATGCCTAAATCGGTTTTCCAAAACTAGGAATCAGGAAGGCAAGACCTACAACAATTATGCTACAGGCTAGCCGACAGATCCTATGTGCATCCAGAGGGAAAAATCAAGGACATACTGGTAAAAGTTGATAAATTTATTTTTCCCGCTGACTTTATTATTTTGGATTGTGAAGTAGATGAGCATGGACCTATCATTCTCGGTAGACCATTCCTAGCAACGGGGAGAACCTTGATCGATGTTGAAAAGGGAGAACTCACAATGAGGGTGAATGACCAGCAAGTTAAACTAAATGTGTTCCAAACACTAAGACATGCCGATGATCCAAAAGAATGCCAACTTCTTCATGCCACAACAGAGTTTAACTTCGACGAGGAATTTAGTTGCCTCGACAACTACATTGCCGATCAAGATGAACCTGAGGAGTATGAAGAATTGATCGATGAGGAACAACAAGAAGAGGCAAATTGGCTAGTCAATCGACTAGGTACATACTTTGAACCACTAGATTACTCAGGTAAGGAAGGTAAGCTCGAAAAGCCCTCTATTGAACAACCATCGATTCTTGAGTTGAAACAGTTGCCAGAGCAACTAAAATATGCATACTTAGGAACCGATAATACATTGCCAGGAAAAGAAGCTGATCAAAATGTTGATGCTACACAAGAAGGCAATAGGGTGGACAATTTTCGATTTGAAGAGAATTAGCCCGGCAGTGTGCTTGCACAAGATTTTGTTGGAAGATGATCACAAACCTTTAATTGAGGCCCAGAGGAGACTGAATCATGCCATGAAAGGGGTTGTAATGAAAGAAATCATCAAGTGGCTTGACGCCGACATTATGTACCCTATCTCGATATAGTACATGGGTAAGTCCGATACAATGTGTACCGAAAAAAGGAGGTATAACGGTGGTAAGTAATGAAAACAATGAACTCATTCCAACCAGGACTGTGACCGGTTAGAGGGTTTGTATGGATTATCGAAAGCTAAACAAAGCCACTAGGAAAGATCACTTCTCATTACCCTTTATTGATCAAATGCTTGACCGTCCTGCAGGTAAACCCTTTTATTGTTTTCTTGATGGTTATTCAGGTTACAATCAAATTGCCATAGCACCAGAAGATCAAGAAAAGACAACCTTCACATGCCCATACGGTACTTATGCTTTCCGAAGGAAGCTGCTCGAATTGAGTAACGCCCCGACAACCTTCCAAAGATACATGATGGCACTCTTTTCAGACATGGTCGAAGACTTCATTGAGATCTTCTTGGACGATTTTTCCGTTTTTGGTAATGACTTCCACAGTTGCCTCGGCAATTTAGAGAAGGTGTTGGCAAGATGTGAAGAAACTGATTTAGTCCTTAATTGGGAGAAGTGCCATTTTATGGTAGATGAAGGAATAGTGCTCGGCCACAAAATTTCATCCAAGGGAATTGAAGTAGACAAAGCCAAGGTGGACGTGATCGAGAGATTACCCCCACCAAGTTCGGTTGAAGGAATTCGAAGCTTTCTTGGACGTGCAGGTTTTTACAGGAGGTTCATTCATAATTTTTCTAAAATCACTAAACCCTTGTGCAATTTGCTTGAACAGGATAAAGTCTTCGATTTTGATGATTCTTGCGCCCAAGCATTCGAAACCCTAAAGGAAAAGCTTTCCTCAACACCCATTGTCGTTCCACCAGATTGGACGCTACCTTTTGAGCTCATGTGTGATGCAAGTGATTTTGCGGTAGGAGCAGTCCTAGGCCAACGCACAGGTAAGACCTTCCATGTGATATACTACGCTAGTAAAACTCTTAATAGTGCTCAAGTGAATTACACAACAACGAAGAAAGAATTACTAGCTGTAGTTTTCACATTTGACAAGTTCCGATCCTATTTGATTGGTACAAAGGTAATTGTTCATACGGACCACTCGACAATTAAATATCTATTTGCTAAAAAGGATGCCAAACCTCGTTTGATTCGTTGGATATTACTTTTACAATAATTTGATATTGAAATTAAGGACAGGAAGGGAACAGAAAATCAAGTGGTTGATCACTTATCACGTTTAGAACGCAATAGGGAGGAGGATACGGATCTAGAGATATACGATGCATTCCCGGATGAGCAACTTTTAGTTACCTCGGTAACCATGGATGCACACGCCTCGGTAACCCTTGACGCACAACAAGTTTTTGGCGCCGTTGCCGAGGCATGCGGGTCTATAGTTTTATTCAGTTTTCATCATAAAAGTATTTAGAAAATTTTCCAAAGAACTAGATGTTGTCGGTTGTTGCTGCGGCAACTGCTTGCCGTGGCATATTCTCTGGAATCCCGATGCTTGTGCATTCTGATTGTTCTTAGAGAGCATTGTTGGGATTACTCTATGAAAAATTTGGGTGCTTCTTCCAAGCTGGATTGTATGTATTGGACATCACATTGTTGTTCCGGTTGTAATTCCCCCATAGAAGCCGGATTCGGATTCTGCATACATTCGAAGAATCATGGTTACCACCACATAACTCACAAAAAGAATCCATTACCTTGACCTCATGTGTGTTGTTTGGTTTCTTGCATGTTCGGACTATCTTGGTTAAAGTGGCCAATTGTGCGAAATTGAGTCCGATAATCCTAGTTCATGTATTGTGGCTTACGTCTAACTCCTCCTCTTCTAGTAGAGGGGAATTGATAGTCATTCTTGGCAAGCATGTTTAGAATTTGCATTGCTTCCTCCAGCAAGTTATCTAGGAGTATGCCGTTTGCCGAGGCATCTAGCATCATCCTTGTTGGTGTATTCACGGCTTTGTAAAACATTGTTACTTGTGTCCACACTGGGAATCCGTATATGGGGCATTCATGTAGAAGTTCTCTATATCGCTCCCAAGCCTCGTACATGGATTCATCATCTGCCTGCCGAAAAGAAGTAATGTCGTTACGAAGCTTATCAGTCAAATTTGTAGGATTAAACCAAACAAGGAAATCATGACAAAGATCGGTCCAAGATCCTATTGATCCGGTAGGAATGCTATTCAACCATACTTTCGCCCTATTCGTTGACCCACACGCCTCGGTAACCCTTGACGCGCATGCCTCGGCAACCCTCGACTTCTCGACAACCATGGACGCACACGCCTCGGCAACTCTCGACGCCACAGCAGCCCTTGACGCGCTCGCCTTGGCAATTTTGGGAGCAGTCGCCACGGCAACACATGCCTCGGCAATACCCTGGTACGCAGATTTAGTTAATTTCCTTGTTTGTGGTATTTTACCTTATGGTCTTACTCACCAAGGAAAGAAGCGGTTCTGCCATGATGCTAAGCATTACTTTTGGGACGAGCCTCTTTTGTTTAAACAATGTGAAGATCAGGTTATACGCCGATGTGTCCCTGAAGAGGAGCAGCAGAATGTACTCTAGCAATGCCATTCTTCACCCTATGTAGGACATTTTGGAGGAACTTGTACCGCGGCTAAAGTTTTGCAATCCGATTTGTATTGGCCAACATTTTACAAAGATGCCCAAGACTTTTACAAGCAATGTGATCGTTGCCAGAGGACGGGCAATATCTCTAGACGACATGAGATGCTGCTCCAAAACATTATCGAGGTGGAATTGTTCGATGTATGGGGGATCAATTTTATGGGACCTTTCCCATCTTCATTCGGAAACCTCTACATTCTACTTGTCGTCGACTACGTGTCTAAATGGGTTGAGGCAGCTGCAGTTCCCAATAGCGATTCTAAGACCGTGCAATAATTCTTGCAGAAAAACATATTTACACGGTTTGGGATGTCGAGAGCAATTATTAGTGATTTAAGGCAAGCATTTTGACAACAGACTTATTGCCAAGATGTTGCAATGCTTCGGCGTATCACACAAGATTACCACGACATATCACCCACAAACCAACGGGCAAGCAGAAATTTCCAACCGGGAATTGAAGGTTATACTCGAAAGTTGTAAGTCCCTCTAGGAAGGATTGGTCATTAAGAAGGATTGGTCATTAAGACTAGATGATGCACTTTGGGCATATGTCCCCTTTCGACTTATATATGGCAAAACATGCCATCTACATGTGGAAATCGAACACAAGGCATATTGGGCAATCAAGACCGTGAATATGGATTGGGAAAGTGCGGACAAAAGCGTTTGTTAGACCTTAACGAGATAGAAGAATTCCGTTCACTCGCCTATAACAATGCACGAATCTACAATGAGAAAACAAAGCAATGGCATGACAAGAAACTATTGCCGCGACATTTCACACCAGGGGCAACTAGTTATCTTATTCAATTCTCGGCTAAAACTTTTCCCGGGAAAGCTGAAATATAGATGGTCGGGACCATTCGAAGTTGTCAAACCATTCTCCCATGGTGCCGTGATAATCAAGTCCAACACTGACAAACATGAATTCAAAGTTAACGGACAAAGATTAAAGCATTAAAATGGTGCCCATGTGGAACATAACAAAGAAGTGGTCACCTTAGGAGATGTATGAGCATGCTCTCCCTTCGATATTTTATTTTTATTATTTTCGATTACTTTTTTATTTTATTTTTTAGTTTTAGTTTTTTTTCAAACTAATTTTTTTATTTCCGATTATTATTATATATTTTAGGATAGATTTATTTTCTTTTTTTATCTTTTTAAGTTTAAGAATCCCTTTACACATCTTTATTTATTTTATTTTATTAGTTTATCTTTAATTTTAATCCTTATTTGATTTGTCTTTGAATTGTAGGAAAAGAGTTCAAGCTAAAGAGGAATTTTGATCCAAGAAGGAAAACATCTTCAACAAGGAAATTAATAGGCTGAATCTAAGGCTTATATAAAGCCTCCAACTTACCCTAAAAAAAACCCTAGCTGTCACCCTTCCCCTAAACCGAAACCCTCTTTTTCTTCTTTCCAAAATTAATCCCACCCACCATATTTACTACCTATCTTTTCTATAAAATCCATCACCCTTAACTTCCAAGAAACCTATTCCCACTTTTCATCTTGCAACTCTTTAGTTTCTTTTATTTTCTTTTCTTTGTTTTTACAAAACTCACAACCAAGATCATCCATGGCACCCAAAATTAAATTTTTGGTTCATCCAAGTTCCTCCAAAGAACCAAGATACAAGAAGTTTGCTACACCGGTGGTTCAAGAAAGATTTCACTCCAATTTTGAAAGCCGGAAGATTAGCGAAGAACAAGGATTTGAATACTCCAACTCTCATCAAGATTTCGGCCTTGAACCATTCATCTTCGAGAGGATTGCACATCAAAAGTGGCAAATCTTTTTCCATCAATCGAAACCGGGTAACATCTCATGGGTAAGAGAATTCTATGCTCACTCACCTAACCCGGATAATGCTTATGTTTTTGTTCGTGACAAGGCCATACTCATAATCCCCGAAAACATCAACACCTTTTACGGGCTCTACATTGAGAAGGACGAGCACTAAACCTTTGTTGATCAAATCACGCCTAAGCAACTCGACAAGGTGCTTCAAGAACTCACTCTACCGGGAACTCATTGGAACGACGGTAAATACAAGGGCACGGTAAATCGCCTTCGACTTAAACCCGAGGCAAAACTATAGAATAAGTTTGTTAAAACTTCTTTAATGCCCACCACACACAATACTACCATTGATATACCACGTCTTTTGCTCATACATTCTATCTTGCATAATCACATCATTAACATTGGAAAAATTATTTGTGATGAGATTTTTGTATGTAGCTCAAAGGACAAGTGTTCTCTTTTCTTCCCTTGCTTAATTTCCAATCTTTGCAAGGAGATGCATGTCCCAAGTGAGTCCACCGATGAAAAGGCCCTACCAAAGTCCGGTTGGAATCAAGCACAAATCCGAAAGCTAATGGGAGAGGCACTGGTAAAATCCTCAAGGCGTCCAATTACCGCGACAACTCCTACCGCCCCGGTAATCCCTAATGCCCAAGCACCTAACGCCCGGGCAACTCGGCCATCAACCCCGGGACACTTTGAAGCACTCTTGCAACCATTGGCGAGCCACCTAAGGCAAATTGAAGATCGGCAACTAATGTTCATGCGGTATATAAAGGAGCACAACAATGCCATCACCCAAGTCATCCTAGAAAAGTACCCGGACAGCCGCGTGCTGTTCCCAATTTTTCTGGCCGAGATCCTTGCCACGACAACCAATAAAGCAGTCGCCACGGCAACCGTAACAGATGATGCCGCAGCAACCTACACCGCGCCTGCCCAAGCAGTTGCCTTGGCAACCAACCCTGAAGATGCCACGGCAATCAAAGCTAAAGACATCCCGGCAACCACTGCAAAAGCCAAAGGTAAAGCACCAATGCCCGAATCAACTCGTAATAAATCATTGTCTGATTTTTCATATTCGGATGAGTCCTCCATTGCACCAACAAAGACCGCACCAATTTAATCATCCAAGCGAAAAGCAAATGATATTGATGAAGAGGACGATGAGGACAACCTCGTACGAGGATCGATTCAACCATCGGCAACAAGGAAACAACCATCGCGTTCAAGCAAGAGAATCAAGACACCGACCAAAAGGAAACTAATCATCCACGATGACGAACTCTCAGAGTAAGTACTCGTTTGCATTTTATTTTTCTTTATCTTTAATGCATGCATTGAGGACAATGCCTCACTCGAGTTTGGGGGGGATTGTTATTTGTTAGTTACCATGTTTAGTTGCATCCATCTTAAGTATTGCATTTAGAATACATAAATTGCTTGCCATGCCTTTAGTTGGAACAAGAATTGCCTAGATTTGATGAATATCCGATGATGACTTTGCCAATGCACTTAATTGATAGAATTTTTATTCTAGGATAACCATGGAAACACTTAGAATTTTACTATGATGCTAAATTTTGATAAAACACTGTTGTGGTTTGATTGATTTAAGGAATTCTAGTGAACTTAGGTTGATAGTTAAAAAAATTGGGGGATTAGAATAAAAATTGGATAAATACTAGAGGTGCCCGAAATTGGCTCTAGCATGTGCTAAAAATTTATCGCTAGAGGTGCCCAAAACTGGCTCTAGTCGAATAAATTAATTAATGTAAGAAAACTAAAAACAAATCACTAGAGGTGCCCAAAACCGGCTCTAGTTAAAACATGTTAAAAGAACCAATTAAGTAATTTGAAAACCTCTTGTTTGCATAGAATCCGAAAAATCAACTTGCACACAACTCCGCACACACTCACAAGCATTATAGTTTGATTCCGAGTAACTCCTAAGTTTTCCAAAAAATGAAAAGCCAATCATTCTTTGTGCCCCGGTTCTGAGAATTGAAATCAAGTTCAAAGCTAAGTTTGTGAAAATTGAAGTCTTGGCAGGTAATTATTAGTTTGCATTGCTTGAGGACAAGCAATAGTTCGAGTTTGGGGGTGTGATAAGTGTTCAAAAGTACTATTTTTCTTACCCTTGTTACTCAATTATTGTTAGACTTAGGCTCATATTAGTTACATAATTAGTCATTCATGCATTAATCTATGTTTCCTTCCATCGTTGAGCTTGATTGCATAACTTGGTTGTTTTTGTGGGAAAAGATGTTGTTTTGGTGTGTTTTGTGTGTATGTGCAGGATCACTTGCCAAAGCAAGGCTAGAGCTAGTTGTCAGGGCAATGCATGAAGGAGAGGCCGAGCCAGTTGCAAGGGCAATTGTCGACAAAGAATAAGGTGATATGGTAGTCGAAATTGATAACTAGACAAGCCCAAGATGACGTGGAGCAAAGCTAAATCCCAAAGGAGTTTGATTTCCATGAAGAGGTTAAAGAAGAATTAAATTCCAAGAAGATAGGAGAAGTTCTAGAAAGAATATAATTATAATAAAGAATTATATTCTTTAAAGATAATTTAATTCCAACTTAACTTCCTCCTCAAAGGAGGACTTTGACCTAGCCCTATAAATAGATCACCAAGCCGTCAACTCCAAGGAGAAAGAAGAGAGAATTTTTGAAAACATCAAGGGCAAGGAGGATTTCGACAAAGCTCCATCCATTCTTTATCTTTTTCTTTCTTGTTCAATTAGGTTCATGCTTGGGATTCTTTATCTTGTGTTTCTTTGGAACCTAACCATGAACTAAATCTATTTGGCTAAGTTTATTGTCTCTCGTGGTTGTGAGAAACTATTGGATTTTGTTTAGGTAATAAGAGTTTGCACTTTTATATTCAAGGTTTATTCATTCTTTGTTCTTATTCTTGTTTGCGAGTGAATTGGGAGAGGATCTCGTAACTTTATCTATTTATCTAATATCGGGAGAGTTAGATTCAAGAAACGAATGAATATGATCTTTATTCAATCTATTGATGGTGAAGATTAATCCGGCTTAGGAATAGGTTAAGGATTTCAACGGCTAAGAAGAGCGCAAGATTGGTTGTTGTTCACCCTTGATTCACTCATGGATGTATTATCAAGGCATGCACAAGTAGCTAGAGTTTCGACTTAGGGATAAGAAGAAACCATTGAAGAACGCTCTACTGAACCTTGAAGGTTGCTGCCCAGACGCCCAAGTAGTTGCCCAACTAGTCGCCCAGGCAACCATCGATTAGTTGCCAAGGCAACCCCGTTGTGCAAGTTGCCACGGCAACTGAGTTGCCCTTGCACTCTTTTACCAAGACGATCCAATCGGCTATCACACCTCAACTCATGATAACCTGGCCTATCTCTCTTATATGATCTCATCTATTCTTTTACTTTATTGCTTTCTAGTTTAGTTATTAGTTAAACTCCTATAATCTTCTATTTGTGTTTTTACTTTTTATAGTGCAAGAGACTAGATTCTTGAAGTGGCACCAATCTCTGTGGAAACAATATCTCTTATACTATAACTTGCGATGTGTATACTTGCACAATTGCATAGCACTTATTACGCGCAACACAAAGCGATCACTTTATGATCTTCAAGAAGAGTAGAAGTCAGAGATGTACATACGTTTAGCTATGATTCTCGAATTTAAGCTTTCAAGCAAAACCCCACAACTTTCTCTCTTAACCCAAGCTTGAGGGAAACCCCCAAATCACCTTCTCTTGCCATACCAACATAAAAATGAGTCAAGGCTTGAATTAGCAACCATGGGGAGATTTAACTACGAATTCGTAACAAAAGAAATGAGTTAAAGCTCTTAAACCCAAATTTATTTAAAAAACCATTGATAGAAAAAACTCACCTTTCTACAAGACAATACTCTTTTCTTGAAGCTCATGAGATGGGGGAAAATATACTTAAAATTTTGAGTCTTGAATAGAAGAAATGATTAGGAAAGCTTGGATGTTTATTGTTGGAACAAGGCTTGAAAGAAAGAGAAAGAAAAGAGTGTGTGGGAGAAGAAAGATGAAGAGAAAATGGGTGATCTCACCTTGTCCATCTTTCTAACTTGAAAGCCAAGGGAAATAAATGAGTGTTCAGCCTTTTAGTTGAAAAAGGGTAAAATTACAACATAAAACATCCTAGTTTCTCCCCTATTCAAAAATTGGTCACTACCCAAGACTATGCAGCTCAATTCTCACCCAATAAGGCCCAAACTTGGCCTAAGGGATCCGATTACTCCAACCAACATAAAGGTCCATAACCCGGGTCAATGCCCAAATTTGACTCAGAAATTCGGGTCGTTGCAATCAGTGACCCCCAATGATTTCCAATTTTAGTAAAGAAAGAATCACGCCATATGATAATAGGAACCTCTTCGAGAATTAACCAAATCTTCAACCTTTTGTCTGATACAGACACTACTAGTGGTTCAATAAAATCAAACCAAATCTCTAACAAATGCTCCTTATTCCTCCAAACATTATTAACTGCCTCATCTGATTCAAATAAAAACAACAAGGGCGCTATGCCATGGACTTACTTTGCATTTAAAACCATCTGCATTAAGAGCTTGCTTAACCAGCTCTTGATTGTACATATATTTTATTTTCCCTGCCAAACACGTTTTTACCCATACGATATCTTCCAATGGCACCCCCACATTTAAACACTATGTTTCTGACCTTTTTAAAAGATTGATAGGGTCATTAGATCCTTCCACAACATTCAACCTTTTTATCAACTTATTATTTTTGGATAAATTCCCACAGTTTCCCAACAGGACTTCCCTATACAACCATGGCCCTCTCAAACCAAATAAGCAATCTGCTGAGACAGCCCTTAGAGCTTTTTCAAAACTCTTGATGAATGCTTAGATAACCTATTTTATGTACCTTTTTACTTAGCTTTTGCATGTCTTTAAGCTCACATAGTTGCATTTAAGATTAGTATACATATAGTTAAGGAGTTATGGTGTATGCGCTTAATTGTTATAGTTTTGATACATTTAGTGGGGAAGGTAGTGTGTTTTAGTAGTACTTGTGTAGGAAGTAACCGAGGTAGAGGAGCATTGGAGCAGTGGAGCGGCATCCTTCTCGTGACAAGTGGACAAAAAAGTAGAGTTGGAGATGAAATCAGACTTTGGCACACGTAGAGTTTCATCCGATACAGAACTCATGGAATGAAGCGGGAAAGCAAGATCCTCTTTAAGAGGCTTCACGTGCTTTAAGGTTTCTAAACCCTAGCCTTATCGCTCATATAAAGAAGACTTGGGCTGCAAACAAAGAGAGTTTTATCTTAGACGACAACCCTTAGTCTTCAGCTATCAGAGAACCACCAAAGTTGAAGGTCTAGAGGAGTCTCCACACGTCGAGAGCCATCAACAGAGGCTTAAGGAGTGCTGGACCTTCAGCATTGTTAGAAGGCTTGGAGGAGAACGTCGAGGATGCTTGATTCTTTCTTTTTCCTTGCTTGATAAACTACCATGTTTTTAATTGCTATTGTTATGGATGTTTTAGGCTCATACATAAGCTAAATACTTTTTTTGGGTTTATTATTTTAGTATATTATCTTTTAATTACTTGTTTGGTGCTATAGTCTTTCCTTTATCTATTATGCTTATTGTTCTTCATGCATAGTTATTGTAAGAGATATCAATAGAGGCCTTTTAACTATTGATATGTGGCTTAATATCGAGAGAGTTAAGTTATACAAACGTGAACAGTGGAACCTAACCTGTCAACTTAGGTTCGAATCCGGCTTAGACATAAGTTTAGGATTTCAACAACTAATAAGGGGAACTTGAATAGATAATAGAGTTTTCAGGGTTTACGTAGATATGTATTGCTATGGCATCATTATTATCAACTTCTAGGCATCGAGAGAGTCAAGAGGTTAATTAGAAAACCTTTTCGAATAGGTAAAAACTTAATTGGTTTAAGTAGACATGTATCGCCAACCGCTATAGCATTCGAATAAGTAATTGGTATAATTTCTAGGCAATAAACCCAGCTTTTATAATCATCTGAATACCTGCTACATCATCTTCTTGTCCTTGATCATTGCTTATTTACTTTTATTGCATTTAGTTTTAATAAAGCATCCCCAAATCAATATTTGCTTACTAGCTCTTAAGTACAATTACCTTGAAGTTATTGATCCAATCCCTTAGGATTCAACACTCTACTTCATCACTTTATTACTTGATCGATGAGTATACTTGCTCCTAATTGCATACCTATTGCGCATGCATTAAGTTTGTGCAAAGTGATTTTGGTTCTTCTACTCCGATTCCTGAGTTTGTTCTTTACAATAGACAGGATAAATTGTTGGCTTCTTGGTTGTTATTAATGTAAGTGCAGATGTTCTTCCACATCTTACGAGTTGCCATACAACTAGGTCTATTTTGGGTACTGTTATCAAATGTTTGGGGCTCGTTCTAGTTCTAAAACTTCTTCTCTTCGACATAGTTTGCACACACAAAAGAAATTTCTTTTGTCTCTGAATGAGTACCTAGCGAAGATCAATATTATATTTGAAACTCTTAAAGTTTCATGAAGTCTTGTTTCTGAGCAAGAATAGGTTAGTGTGGTGTTAGTTGGTCTATCCATGGAGTTTGAGTCAGTAATTGATATTGCCTCTAGAGAATCGGTGTCTCTATAGATACTCACTGACATGCTCTTAAACTATGAAGCTAGGCAAATGATGTTTCTTCAAGAAAATTTACCTATTCATGCTAAACTTGTTGTTTATCAATAAAAATGATTTAACTATACTAACTTGTAGTAATAGTGAGATCAGGTCGAATCCCAAGAGAGCTGAAATTAGAATCTCAATGTTAAAACAATAAAACTAAAATTGGGGGTGTTTTGATTGTTGAATTAAAGACGAATGAGAAAATAACTAAAATCTGAACATTAAATTAACAAAAACCAATCTTACCGATCTTCCAATTCGAAGGCGTGATTTTCATCCAAAGGTAACTTTGATCATAGGCTTAAAGACGAATTTCTCGTATCCAAGAAATTAGTCTACTTGGGGAACACCACAACAAGCATTCAAACCGAAACTTACCATTAAATAAAATCAACGATAGCATTAAGATTACTGAGAATGACTAAAACAAAATTAATCAAATTAATTTTTTACCTTTATTTCCCTAGGGACTATCATGCATGATGTGCAGTTTAAAGAACACAAAACATGAGCCTTACCCTTTGATACTTGCATAATGGATAGATATAGAACATTCAATATCAAATTAAGGCGTCAATTTAATCAATATCGAATATTCATAAAAATAAGTACAAGAAATAAAGATTATTCGGATTAAAGGAGAAATACTAGTTTAGTACAAGCCTCACAAAATTACAGTGGAATCACTTCACCCTTGAATTGAAAATAAAAGCCTTAGCCACACATGGTGGAAGAAAACAACAAGAGATGAATAAGAAAAAGAAGTGTTGTAAAAGATGTGATGGTTTCTAAAGGATCTGATAAGCTCTTTATATAGAGAGCAAAAACCCTAACCCTAAAAAGATATTCTCCTTTAATTGAGTTTTAATACAATAAGGAAAGATAATATAAAGAAAAATCTAAATAAATAAAATCCTAATTAATAAAAGAGATTGATTCTTGATCTAATACTTCCAAAATAATGGAAATAATCATAAAAGTGGGCTTCATCACAGATTTGCTTCCAAAATTTTGAATTTCTCATGTCAGACACCAGTCTCGCATCAGTCACAAGACGTGGTCGCGCCTTATCAAAGATAACCTTCTGCTCGTTTCTACTACCTTCAAAAGACTTGGTTTTCACATATGAAGCTAAAAACATGCTTTTGAGTTGAATTTCACCATTGCATTCATATTTATCCTCTTAAACCAAAACAACCATAATTTCCATGATTAAACTCAAAATATAATTAGAATATGAAAGAATTAATCACAAAAAGAGCATATAATTATAACCTATCAAATTCCCCCACACCTAATTCATGCTTGTCCTAAAGCATACCTCAATTCAACATACCAGCTCTACCATCTACCTCTTTTCATCTCGTTTAATATCCATAATACCAATAAAGTTAAGCACACATCTTGGATTTGAATCATAATGACAATTAAGAGAATGTGCATTCATATGATAAATTTTGTAGCAAAAATCAAACATCTCATCAATCCACCAATATCAAATGCAACAAGACTGAACACCCTTGCATGGTTTCACTCAATACTCTCAAAGTGTTTAGGGTGCATTTAACTCTCAAGACCAAAACATAACATGGTATTACCATAAGCATGCAAATGAATCAAAAATCTACCACTAGATATGAATTGTTGCAAAAATCAAAAGGTCTTTAGAAAGGTTGTAACGAGCTTAGGTAAGGGTATGGTAAAAGGCAAAAATGAAGGTTTATGAGTCAAGACAATAGTTAATGATATCAATTCCATATAACAAAATGTAACATACTACCAACCTCTTGAAATTTATTCTCACATCTCATTTAAGGACTAAGAAATTTTGGACAAGTGACATTTAATTGCGTTTACAAACATATCACCAAATATCTTCCTTCCAGGAACAAACTTCATTTTTTCTTTTTTTTCTTTTTCTTCTTTTTCTCTTTTCTTTCTTTTTTATTTTCTTTTTTTTTTTGTGGAACAACATTTTCCTCTTGGCTTGACAAGGGTAGCAAAAAGATGGGACAACAAACAAAAAGGCTTTGGGTTAAAATGTGGTAAAACAAAGAAAAAGAAAAATAGGCTCAAATTGGCTAACTAAGGGGAAAACATATGAGTAGTCTTTTTAAAAGTCTAAGAAATGGGTTAAACCTAATTGCCCTTATCATCTTAAACTATCAATCAAAAAATGTGATCTCATAAGGCATTCATAAGCAAGTTCTAGAATAAACACGCTAAGTTCGACACACTCAACAAAAAGAAAAATGAGCAAGATATAATGAATTGCTTTTAGGCTCAAAGTCTCACCAAAGTGTGTAATTTGCATCAAGTCCTGTGCATTTTTCAACTAACAAACCAATGAGACTTCATCAAAATTTTAAGAAAATACTAGTCATGCTCATCACTTTCATGCATTATAATTCAAACCAAGAAGTATCCAAAACTTATATGATATTTTAATATATTAAATAGAGACTCAAGGCTTCAAAGAAAAAAAATCAACATATACAAATTGAAGTACACCAAAATCTAAGCCCAAAAACACATTTTTCAAAAAGAAATAAAAAAAAATTTGAAAAATTTTCACAAACTTAAATGAAAATAATATGAAATCATGTATGAAATATCTCCCCCACACTTAAACCTTACATTGTCCAAAATGTATATCAAAATGTAATGCTCACAAAAGAGTTTAAAAGAAAATGAAACTCCCCTGATGTGTGTGCATGTCGGACTGAGATGGTTCAAAGTGATGGTGGACAAGGAAGTATGACTCCACAATGTTGGATCAAGTCTTCTAAGTTCTTTTCCATTCCTGAAATTTGGCGTTCTAATTTTTGCTAATGGTTCTACAAAAACTACAACTTTTGGCTATGGTGAAAAGTGGAGGGGTGGGGTATATGTAAAAAAATGGGGATTTGAAAAGAAATAGGAAGATTGTAGATGGGGGAGGAGTTGTGACGGTGGGGAAATAAAAAAAGGTGGGAAAATAAAAGAATGGGATTAGGGTTGGTTGTCGCAAATGTGAAAAGTTGTGAAAAAAATTAAGCTAGTGCCAAGTAGGTTAATTTCAATAGAGCGTAGTCACGCTCTATTTGAACCGCCTACTGCCAAAAATTGGGATTTAATGGAATTTGAACTCAATAAGTTGTCTTTATTAAAGCGTGGACAAGCCTTATTCAAACCAGTAATCTGCCAAGAATTTTGATATTGTGAAGTTCAAACTCAGTAGCCTGTTTGTATTAAGGCATGGTCGTGCCTTATTCAAAATAGTCTTCTGCCCAAAAATCAAACTCTTTAAAAACAAAACAAAAATAAAGTAAAAAAATAAAAAAACAAGATTAAGTAAATAATTATAAGGTAAAAATAAAACTTTTGTGTTGCCTCCCAATAGCACAACTGTTTAACGTCATTTTGCTCGACGTGGCTACGACAAATCCTTCAATCATCGGTATATATAGGGAGTTCAAATTGAAAGCTAGTGAGATATGGGACAATTTCACCTCCGTGGAAGATTTCTAATCTGTGACTGTTCACCTTGAAGGTTTCATCCGAATCCAACCTTTTGATTTTCATTGCGCCATGAGGGAATACATTAGTAACAACAAATGGTTCTAGCCATTGGGAACGAATCTTACCTGGCATGAGTTTTAATCGGGCATTATAAAACAACACCTTTTGACCAATCTTAATTTTTTTCTTTATAATCATGTTGTCCTGAAACAACTTTGATTTTTCTTTGTAGATCCTCGAATTCTTGTAAGCATCTAAACGAAGCTCCTATAATTCTTGCAATTGTAGTAACGTTGACATTCCAGCTTTGTCTAAGTCAATGTTGCATCAATGAATCACCCAATATGCTTTACGATTTCTAATGGTAAATGACATTCTTTTCCATAAACTAACTGGTACGAAGACATCCCTATAGGAGTTTTTTAGGCCATGCAATAAGCCCAAAAAGCATCGTCTAAACGAAGGCTCCAATCCTTTTTTCCTGGATTCACCATTTCTCCAAGATGGATTTAACTTCTCTATTTGAAACTTTGGCTTGACCATTGGATTGAGGGTGATAAGGAGTGACTATTCGATGTTTAACTCCATACTTTTTCATCAAAGCTTCGATCGATCGTTTGCAAAAATGTTTTCCTTGATCACTAATAATCACTCTTGGAATCCCAAACATGTTCAAACATGTTAGCTTTGGTAAAACCTACAAAGCTTGAGAGTCATCAGTTTTGGTGGCTTTAGCTTCCACCCATTTCGAAACATAATCGACAGCCAAGACTATATACGAAAAACCACAAGATGAAGGAAAATGACCCATGTAATCTATACCCTAAACATCAAATATTTCACAAATAAAAATTGGAGTTTGAGGCATTTCATTCTTGCGTGTTATTGTACCTACTATTTGACATTTTTCACATCCTTTGCAAAATTGATAGGCATCTTTAAATAGAGTTTCCCATACAAACCACTATTTAAAATTTTCCTAGCAGTTCTCCTAGGTTCAAAATGTCCACCACAAGCATAATTGTGGCAAAAGGATAAAATAGAATGAAATTCATTTTTAGGCACACATCTCTGGATCACTTGATCAGAGAAAAATTTCCATAGAAATGGGTTGTCGCACAAATAATACTTAGAATCACATTTTATCTTTGCTCTTCTAGACTTAGTAAGGTCATTAGGTAGATTTCTTGTTGTTAAATAATTGGCCATATTTGTGTACCAAGGAATCATACCTTTGATTTGGAACAAATGCTCATCTGGAAATTGTCATTGAAGGGTAAATCATCTTCGTCCCTTACCAATCAACTCAAGTGGTCCGCAACAGAGTTCTCCACTCTTTTTCGATCTTTGATCTTTAAGTTGAATTCTTGAAGAAGTAGAATCCATCTTATCAGCCTTGGTTTTGACTCTTTCTTTGCCAACAAGTATTTCAAAGCTGCATGATCAGAATACATAATAATTTTATAACCACCTACATAAGTTCTAAATTTTTCAAGAGCAAAAACAATTGACAAGAGTTCTTTTTTCTGTGGTAAAATAGTTACGTTGGGCAGCGTTCAAGATACTAGAAGTGTAATAAATGACATAACTTTTATTGTCAACTTGTTGTCCAAGAACATCTCCTACGATATAATTGCTTGCATCACACATGATCTCAAACGGTAAATTCCATTGAGGTGGTCGAATGATAGGTGCGATTGTCAACAAATCTTTGAGCTTATCAAACGCCTCCTTGCATTCTTTCCCAAACTCAAATGAAACCTCATTTTGCAAAAAAAATTCAATGGTAAAGAAATCTTGAAGAAATGCTTAATAAACATGCGATAAAACCCTACATGTCCAAGAAAAGAATGCACTTCCCTAACTTTCTCGCCAATCTCTCTAACATTTGGTCTATAAAAGGTAAAGGAAAATGATCCTTCCTGGTCACATGATTAAGCTTCCTAAAATCTATGCATATTCACCAACCATTTTGCACATGCATTGGTACAAGCTCATTGTTCGAGTTTCTTATCACAGTGATCCCTTCCTTTTTCGGGACAAAATGAATCAGACTTACCCATTTACTATATGAGATTGGATAGATTATGCCCACGTCTTTAAGTTTGAGTATCTCCTTTATCACCACTTCATTCATGGCTTGGTTCAACCTTCTTTGTGGTTCCCTTGAAGGTTTGGCACCATCTTCAAGAAGTATTCTATGCATACAAATCAATTGACTTATACCTTTGATTTTGACCAAGGTCAACCCAATTGTCGCTTTATACTCTTTTAAGATTCGAACCAACTTCTCTACTTATTTGGTTGTGAGTCATTTCGCAATTATAACCAACAATGTCTCCTTTTCACCTAAATACATGTATTTTAGGTGGTCAGGCAAGTCTTTTAGTTTCGACTTTGGGGCCTGCATAGAAGAATGAAACATTTTGTTAGAATCTGAATATACTTGCTCAAGATATGATGCTAAAAATATTTCTTTTGAACTAATCTCATCATCAATTTCTTCAAGGTCAGCTTGTGCACATAATTTCAGCTCATACTCAATGTTTTCTTCTGAAAAAACATCATGCACAATCGAGTCAGTTACATCAATTTGCTGAGGCAATGTTTGCCAAACAATCATGATCTTTCTCTTATGAAACCCACATTCTTTAATTTCTGTACTTATTTATCAATCTTCTTTATGAGGAGTGGATGAAAGCAACGTTGCACTTGCTTGATGGGCCTAACATCTAGTTTGATATTAAGCCTGTAGACGATAATTTTTGGGTCTAGCCCAGGCATCTCAGCCTAACTCTAGGTAAATCCAAGTATTCCTTAAGAAGCTGGACGTATTGTTCAGATTCTTTTGATGATACGCTGGAACTTAGGAAGACTGGGCGAGGGTTGCCTTCCGTTCCTAGGTCAACCCGTTGAACTTCATCATCTGCGAGTGGTACTAGTTTCAGGTTCTCTCAAGGTTCTTCAAAGGGGTTATTTTCCCAAGTCATTATTTCTTTCCATTCTTCTTCTCCTCACCACCACGCATCACGAGTTTGCCCCGAAGGGCCCGAAGACCCTACCATCATAATTTGACTGGATTCGTTCTCGCCAGTCATGATGGCTCTCATAATAAAAATAATGAAAGAGGTTAGACTTCTTGGAAAGCCCACCTTCATTAAGAAGAAAGTGAAGGTGAGCCCCCTAGAGGTAAGCCAATTCCATTTTTTGTTCCTAAACCTTAGGCAACTCAAGTTGATATAAGGTTCTTTTTATGTCATCCCCCTTCTTCCCCAGATGTGGGCAAATTACCCCACCATCATAATTTGACTGGATTAGCTCTCACCAGTCATGACGGCTCTCATAATAAAAAATAATGAAAGAGGTTAAACTTTTTGGAAAGCCCACCTTCATTAAGAAGGAAATGAAGGTGAGCACCACCAAAGATAAGCCAATTCTATTTTTTGTTCTGGAACCTTAGTCAACTCAAGTTGATATAAGGTTCTTTTTATGTCATTCCCTATTCTTCCCCAAATACGGGCAAATTGAGATGACGTGCGAAGAGAAATTTCTTTTTTATGATTTCTACATATCGATCTCGACCCGAAAAGTGACCGAACAGGGCCCTATTGATGATGAAAGAAAAGGTTTATGAGCCCTAGCCCTGTAAGCCCACACCTATGTAGAGTAGATTTTCAACACCTATGGCACAAACCCATTTTTGACCTATTGGTCCTAGTATCATAGGCGACCGAACGGCCGGCCTCTAATTACTAGACCGACTTGCTGTAATAATTCCATAAACACCTAGAGAAGATATGGCAAACAAATAAAGTAGCCTATGTTCGAATCTGACAATACCATACCATAATAAAAAGGTACAACGACCCAAGAGATTGTATATCATTAGGATACTTCATCGCATCAAAAATATTAAATTTCACAATTTCTCCACCAAATTCCACAGACAAGGTACCCTCATCTACATCAATCTTGGTCCTCGATGCCTTCATGAATGGTCTCCCTAACAAAATCAAAGGTGATTTCGAAGAAGAATTACCTTCCATTTCCAAGATATAAAAATCTACAGGAAAAGTAGCCCATTAACCTATATCAAAACATCCTCAACAACTCTAAGCGAGTGAATATAAGAATGTTCAACTAATTGAATTACCATGCTAGTCCTTTGCAGGTCATTTAATTTTAATTCTTGGTAAATTGAAAATGGCATGACATTTATTGAAGCTCCCAAATCTAACATAACATGCTCAAATTTTTTATTACCAATAATGCAAGATAGAGAAAACATACCCGGATCCCCGCATTTTTTTGGCATGTTCCTTTGCAAGATGGCCGACACATTCTTACTTACCTGAACCCTCTCATTTTCTTTCAACCGCTTTTTACTTGTACACAATTTCTTCAAAAATCTTGCATATTTATGAATTTGCTTGATAACATCCACCAATGGAATATTGATCTCTAGTTTCCTAAATGTATCCAACATTTCCTTGTGCTCATCTTCTTTTGGTTTAGATAACATGCTAGGAAATAGAGGTAAAGGAGTGTGAGATGAAAGAGATAACAGAGGGTTGAATGTTACCTTTGGCGAAACTTTGCAGGGAATTTTGATATCCTGCTCTTCCTTGCTTAACTCAATTTTTTCACGTGAAATTAATCCTAATGGAATTTCCTTTTCGCTTCTCAATGAAATTGCACTACAATTCTCTATTGGATTTACTACTGTTCGTGAAGGTAATTTTCCAAATTTTGAGCCTCCAATTTACTAATTGACGTAGCCAATTGGGTAATTTGATTGCCCAAATTTTGATTGCTTACCTTCATTTCTTATTGTAGTGCTCGAGTTGCTTCCCTCGTTTCCTATTGAAATGCATAAGCCGAGTTAACAAGGCTTTGAACAAGATCCTCTAAAGACGTACCTGAATTTGAAGATTGTTGTTGTGTGGGCGCTTAAATCGGTCTGAAAAAATTCTGAGAGGTATATCTTTGTTGTGCTCCATGATTCCCATAACTTAGATTTGGGTGGTCCCTTCATCCTGGGTTGTAATGACTAGAAAAAGGATTGTTCTTCCTTTGGATTTGACCAAGAAATCCACCTAAAGCATTAGCATTTTGCACCAAATCAAGTTGCAATGTAGGACACATATTCGTAGGATGTCCTTGTGTCGAACATATTCCACAAGCTTTTGCTCTTTGTACCCGCCCTATAGCAATTTGAAGAACTAAAGTAGTTAAATCAAATTTTTTATTTTCAAGAGAATCAATCCTTACCTCATTAACTTGATTAACGTATCTTTTTGTCCTTGTACCAAATTGCTGGGAATTTTCAGCCATGCTTGAAATTAACTCCTTGGCCCCTTCAAGCGTGAGATTCACTAAAGATCCTCCACTTTCTACATCGATCATACTTCTATCCATCGGAAACAATACTTCATAGAAGTATTCGATTAAAAGTTAGTCTGGGACTTGATGATGAGGATAACTAGCACACAATCGCTTAAACCTCTCACAATACTCGTACAAAGTTTCTCCAGTGAGATGTATGATGTCATAAATTTCTTTTTTGACGCTGGCGGCTTTAGACGCGGGAAAGAACTTTTCCAAAGACAATTTATTCATCCTATTTCATGTCGTTATTGATCTGGAGGGTAGATAATATAGCCAATCTTTTGCTTGATCCGTTAAAGAATGAGGAAAAGATCATAGATTGATTTGCTCATCAATGACTCCATGTGGCTTCATCCCGGAACATACAATATGAACTCTTTCAAGTGTTTATAGAGATCTTCACCTGCAAGTCCATGCAAAGAGAGAATTAAGTGAATTAAACCATATCTTAATTCAAAATCACCTTCAAATTAGGAAATGTAATGAATAAAGGTTGTTGATTTAGATCTGGTGAGGCTAACTCCTTGAGATTTCTATTCGCCATTCTTTCTTCAACTTCTTCAAAAATAGATAAATGGCCGATAAGTAAATCTACCTTCGTTTTTGGTTAAGGCGACATTTTCTCTCTTTAGTCTCTTTTCATAATCTACGCGTTGTCTTCTCAATTTTAGGAATTTACTACAAATCAAAAATCTGAGAAGAATGGATCACAAACAAAAATAAAATAAAGAATGAGAAACTAAAAATTGCTCCCCGACAACGAAGCCAATTTTGATAGAGTTGTTGAAGTCCTACAAAATAAAACTGATTTAGCTATACTAACTTGTAGTAATAGTGCGATCGGGTCAAATCCAAAGAGAGCTAAAATTAGAATCTTAATGTTACAACAATAAAACTAAAATTGGGGGGGGTGTTTGGATTGTTGAGTTAAAGCCGAATGAGAAAATAACTAAAAGCTAAATATTAAAATTAACAAAATTCAATCTTACCTAACTTCCAATTCAAATGTGTGATATTCATCCAACAGTAACTTTGATCATAGGCTGAAAAATGAATTTATCATATCCAAGAAAATATTCTGCTTGGGGAACACAACAACAAGCATTCAAACCAAAACTTACCATTAAATAAATCAATGATAACATTAAGATTAATGAGAATGACAAACAAAATCAATCAAATTAATTTTATACCTTTATTTCCCAAGGGACTATCATGCATGATGTGTAGTTTAACAAACACAAAACATGAGCCTTACCCTTTGCTACTTGCGTCATGGATAGCAATAGAACATTCAATATTGAATTAAGGCGTCAATTTAATCAATATCAAACAATCATTAAAATAAGAACAAAAAATAAAGATTACTCGGATTAAAAGGAAAAATACTAGTGATGTAAAAGATGGGATGATTTCTAATGAGCTCTTTATATATAGAGAGAAAAAACCCTAGCCCTAAAAAGATATTCTCCTTTAATTGAGTTTTAATACAATAAGAAAAGATAATATAAAGGAAAATTTAAATAAATAAAATCTTAATTAATAAAAGAGATTGATTCTTGGTCCAATACTTTCAAAATAATGGAAATAATCATAAAATGGACTTCATCATGAATTTGCTTCCACAATTTCAGATTTCTCATGTCAGACACTAGTCTTACATCAGTTACAAGGCGTGTTCAACCTTCTGCTCATTTCTAATAGCTTCCAAAAGAATTGGTTTTCACATGGGAAACTAAAAACATGCTTTTGAGTTGAATTTCACCATTGCACTCATATATCACCTCCTAAATCATAACAAACATAATTTTCACAATTAAACTCAAAATATAATTAGAATATGAAGAAATTAATCACAACAAATAGTATACAATTATAACCTATCAATCTATAACCAATTTCTCAATATATATAAATATATTCGAGAAGGAGAAAATTAAATCAAATTCGAGATCTTTTTTCACCAATGCAAACTTTTTAATATTTAGTTCAACTATTAAAACAAACCTTTATTTTTAAAAAAATAATTTTAAGTGACAAATAAATTAACCACTTTTTAATTATATACATAAATATAAATTCAATCCCTTTAATTAACAGTTCGGCAATAACACGCCCATATAATATTTTAAGAATTTTTTAAAAAACTTACTATGTAATTAAAAAATTAATATAACAAAAACACTTATTCTTAGAATTTCATTTATGAAAAACTGTATTACTAATTTTAATTTTTAAGTAAACGTTGACAATATACATTTTTTTTTAATTCCATTAGCAAACTCGACTCTAATTTTATTTTTTTATTCGATGAATATGTTAGATCCAAAATCTCGTTCGTTATTATAAATTAATTTACATAAATTAAATAACTTCATGATATTTCAAAAAAATTAAAAGAAATGTCAAGACCACTTTCTCAACTACAGTTTGATTTTGTTAGTTTGTTAGAAACACAACTTTCACGTTGGCATATTAAGTTTTTAATTATATTTTTTATATTATAAAGAAATTATAGGATTGTAGCGATGTCTTTTCTCGCTAAAAAATGAGTTTTATTTTGGAAAATGTTGTATTCCGAGTGGGGTTTTAGAAAACTCACATTTTATTTAAAATTGGAGTCGCCACCGGCCACTCAAGGTGGACCGGACACCGTAGAAAACCAGAGATTTTGAAAACTTTGGGTTCGGGAGTCGGTTACGGATGGGGAAGGATTAGCACCCCCCACACCGCCCAAAATTGGTACTTTTATAATTACCGTTTTATTAATATTAAACTTTCCGGATTAAAGTGACGGTTAAATTAAAATTTGGTTATAGGTGCGAGTAAATTTTAAAAGCCCCATTATTCGAGAGTAAACGTCCAACCACTATCACTACGCCTGATACTGGCCCCGTTTACGCTCGAATAAAAGGGCACCGCATTGACAAAATATATGTTCGTTATGCAAACTTAAAAACATGGCAAATATAAATAAATACATTGCGATAAAAATATGAATAAATACCAACATAATAAAATACTAATATAACATAAATAAAATACTGATCTAAAACATACATACATAACTATTAATTTAACACATAAATAAAAACGAATCTAACACAAATAAAATATTAATATAAAACCTAAAGTTAAAAATATTAATCTAACTTATAAATAAAAACATATCTAACATAAATAAAATACTAATCTAAAACATACATACATAAATATTAATATAACTTATAAATAAAAACATATCTAACATAAATAAAATACTAGTCTAAAACATAAATTTAAAGCATACTACTCTAAAACATAGATAAACATACAAATTAAAAACACAATTTTAAATTAACTACTATTTCATTAAAATATAAAAATTACAACATAAATAAAAAAAAAAGAAAAAAACATACCTAACTAGGAGTTCGAACGCACAAACCCCGATCGGACCCCACCGAGATCTACCACGACCTCTCCAAAAATATTAACTAGATCGGACCTAAAATAGGACCCCGATCGAATCGACTAGGACCGAGGACACCGCCCGATCTCAGGCTGGCCGAGAGCCTAAGCTCCTTATTTGGCCAAGCCCACTGATTGCCTCCTTCAAATTGCTTGATTGCAATTCAATTTTGCTTCTTTGCTTTGTCGCCGTCTATTTATAGAGGAGAGGAGGGTGACGTGGAGCCTTGTGCTTCACTCCCCTCCCCCCTTTTTTATTATTAAATTCTTTTTTTATTAATTTTATTATTATTATTATTTATATATATTATTACAATAATACTAAAAATACTAAAAACCCGTACAAAAATGAGTGATTACAGATTTGCCCCTCTTTTGCTTGTTCTTGTGAAACGAGAACAAAGCAAAGATCAAAAGCACTCATTTTTGTTTTATCTCAACTAAACTTCTCTCCTTTTGACGCATGTCTTCTTTCTTCTGAGATCTTCATTCTCTTCAAATAAGATGTCTTCTTTCTTGTTTTGTTTGATCCACCTTGTCACTCTCGGGAAGCAAAGCCTTCAAAATGGGCGTTGTTTGTTGGGGAAGCCAAACCGAGTTCTTCTTGCTACATTATTGGTAATAAGCTAATACTTAAAGAGAGTTCGACCCAGCTGCAACACCGACGAAGAGACAGGGTCTACAAAATTGATCCAAATTGCAACACTGACGAGGAGGCAAGACCGATAGGTGAAAGTTCTGATGTCCGATCCAAATACAACTCGACGAAGAGGCAAGATCAGAGAACTGACAATTTTTCTCTTTTTTTCTCTCTCTCTCTCTCTCTTTTTGTTTCCTTTTTCTCTGTTTTTTCATATTTTTTCTTTTTCTTTTTTTTTCTTTTCTTTCTTTCTTTCTTTTTTTTTCTTTTTTCTTTTTTTTTCTCTTTTTTTTCTTAAAACTTGAAAGTTGGTGAATTTTGACCAAGCTACAACACCGACGAAGAGGCATGGTCTAAAGTTAGTAATGTTGATCCAGCTACAACACCGACGAAGAGGCAGGATCAAGAGTTAGTGAATTTGGTCTAGCTACAACACCGACGAAGAGGCAAGACCGAAAGTTAGTGAATTAGGTTCAGCTACAACACCGACGAAGAGGCAGAACCGAAAGTTAGATTTGACCAAGCTACAACACCGACGAAGAGGCATGGTCTAAAAATTTGATCCAGCTACGACACCGACGAAGAGGCAGGATCGGATAGTTTTTTTTGTGATCAAGCTACGACTCTGACGAAGATGCATGATCAGAATTTGTTTGAAAGCTTATTTTTCATTTTTTGTTTTTTTGTTTTTTTTTTGTTTTTTTTTGTTTTTTGTTTTCTTTTTCTATTTTTCTTTGATTTTTTCTTTTTTTTTCTTCTTTTGATTTGTTTTCTAGCTACAACATTAATAAAGAAAACTTGAAAATCAGTAAAGTTGGATCTATCAACGGAGAAACAGAAAATATTAATCGAACCCTACTACGCCATCACGGATAAGTAGGACAAGAAAGAATCGACCCAGCCACTCCATCAGCGGAGGACCGGATCGGATAATGATGACTTGGAACCGGCTACACCATCAGCGGAGAGTAGGATTAGAGGACGACGGGAGCTTGGACCCGGTCACTCCATCAACGGAGGATGATTGGATAATGACGACTGGAACCGCTACACCATCATCGGAGAGCGGGATCGTGAGGACGACGAGAGCTTGGACCCGACCACTCCATTAGTGGAGGACTGATTGGACAATTACGACTGGAACCGCTACACCATCAGCGGAGAGCAGGATCGAGGGACGACGGGAGCTTGGACCCGGTCACTCCATCACGGAGGATCGATTGGACAATGACGACCTAGAACCGACTACACCATCAGCGGAGAGTAGGATCGAGGCGGCAGAGAGCTTGGACCCGCCACTCCATCAGGGAGGACCGGATTGGACAATTACGACTGAACCGGCTACACCATCACGGAGAGCATGATCGAGGGACGACGGGAGCTTGGACCCGGTCACCCATCACGGAGGATCGGATTGGATAATAACGACCTAAAAACGGCTACACCATCAGGAGAGCGAGGATCGAGGGGCGGCGATAAGCTTGTACCGCCACTCCATCAGAGGATCGTTCGGCGATGAAAGTTGATAAATTCATTTTGATTTTCATTTCATTCATTTTTTCTTCATTTTTTCATTTTTCATTTTTTGATTTTTTTCTGATTTTTTTTTCAACTCTATTTTTTTTGGTAATTTTTATTTTTTCTTGAACTGTACAAGGAAGTAAGACTCGAAAATAGGTCTGGTTGTACCGTCAGCAGAGAAACAAGACCTAAATAGAAATTTGATCTGCTTGGGGAAGATTCGGATCTGTTGTACCATCAACGGAGAAACGAGATCTTCAGGATGTCTATATTGTTGCACCATCAGTGGTAAAACAGAATCTGAAATTTGTTGGCCTATCAACAATGACGAAGGCAAGATCTGGAAAAGTCTACTTCTGCTGCTCTACTGGCGAAGGGATATGACCTAAAAATGAATAAAAACATTAATCAGTAAATGTTCACAAAATTTGTCATCATTACCTTTTATTTTGTTTCAAATCCTCTTTGTGTTTGGTCTCCTCCAAGACTAAAGTTGGATGTCGTGTTTGTTGCCCTACTACTGAGGATGTTCAGTATTTTTTTGAACCTATTTGTAAGCAAAAATGCATAAATTTTATGCCTAAATGCATGTGTCTATCTTAAATGCATGGTGATTTTGGTGTATGCACTTAATCTAAATGTATGACGTATGCAAGATGAATGCAATCTAAATGCATGAATGTGATATGATTTTTTTGCCCTCAAAGGGATGCGCGACTCCTCACTGGTCCCGTCAGGATCTTGGTTTTTTGTATGTGACGGTGCCCCAACCTCAACTTGGGTTCGATAAGTCATCTGGGTGCATGCCCCAACATTTTATTCATCCCTATGCCATCGTCTAAAACTGTTCTTGAATTTGACACTTTGAGTGTGGATTCTGTTGCCCCCTAGGTTGGTTTATAAATTGTGTTGGTTCATGGTAGCTTATTATTTTTGATTGGGTGCAATTTTGCAGACTGTGGTCAAAGATGCAAGAGTTTGACTCGGCAGTGAAGGCTGAACCTTGGCAAAGAATGCCCCCGGACTGGGACCTTGTTAGAGGCACACTATTTGTAAAAGATGTGGGGGTGCTTTTGGACATGCCCCAAGACCAAACTTTTGTAAGAGGCTTTGTAAGGTGCTAGATCGACCATCTTTGTTGTATTTAATGGGGCAACCCGAGGATTAGTTTTATTATTCTAAAAATGAATGCATGCAAAATGTGTCCTAAATCAATGCAATGCAAAATTAAGATTGTGATGATGTTGTGCAATGATGCATGTGAACTCAGTGCGATGAGAATAAAACGAGTTAGTACCAAATAAAATGATTAAATAAAACAAATGATAAATATAACAAAAATAGAGTAATAAAAACTGTACATAAACAAGAAACAAGGCACCAGAGCCTAAATAGGGTGACCACTAATCGGACAGAGTTTCACATGGCTCTAAAGGGTTGGCTCCTATGGCTCACTATATGCAGTTTTGGTGCTAAGAGGTACCCGAATGGTCCTTGCTGTCCTCTCTTGCTAAGAGTAGCAAGGCCCCGGTCATCACCCATTATAGGCTCCTTTCAACTGTGTTCAATTCGGGAGACCCATTTGCTTATACCCATACGAAGGAACGATATCCTCACGAAAAGTATAAGGTACTCGAGCCCCCAAGGTACTTCCTAGGCCCATACGGGAGAACGATATCTCCACGAAAGCATTAGCATTTTCCCCCACTTAAAAACGGGTTTATATGCCATATTTTAAATGCGTTAAAATAAACGCACAATTATAACCGAATGTTACTTTAATAGTCACTTTAATCCGAATTTCAATATTAATAAAGCGGTAATTATCTCGCTAAAAAATGAATGTGTTTAATTTTGGAAAATGTTGTATTCAGTGGGGTTTTAGAAAACCCGCATTTTATTTAAAATTGGAGTCGCCACCGGCCACTCAAGGTGGACCGGACACCGTAGAAAACCAGAGATTTTGAAAACTTTGGGTTCGGGAGTCGGTTACGGATGGGGAAGGATTAGCACCCCACACCGCCAAAAATTGGTACTTTTATAATTACCGCTTTATTAATATTAAACTTTCCGGATTAAAGTGACGATTAAATTAAAATTTGGTTATAGGTGCGAGTAAATTTTAAAAGCCCCGTTATTCGAGAGTAAACGTCCAACCACTATCACTACGCCTGATATTGGCCCCGTTTACGCTCGAATAAAAGGGCACCGCATTGACAAAATATATGTTCGTTATGCAAACTTAAAAACATGGCAAATATAAATAAATACATTGCGATAAAAATATGAATAAATACCAACATAATAAAATACTAATATAACATAAATAAAATACTGATCTAAAACATACATACATAACTATTAATTTAACACATAAATAAAAACGAATCTAACACAAATAAAATATTAATATAAAACCTAAAGTTAAAAATATTAATCTAACTTATAAATAAAAACATATCTAACATAAATAAAATACTAATCTAAAACATACATACATAAATATTAATATAACTTATAAATAAAAACATATCTAACATAAATAAAATACTAGTCTAAAACATAAATTTAAAGCATACTACTCTAAAACATAGATAAACATACAAATTAAAAACACAATTTTAAATTAACTACTATTTCATTAAAATATAAAAATTACAACATAAATAAAAAAAAGAAAGAAAACATACCTAACTAGGAGTTCGAACGACGAACCCCGACTGGACCCCACTGAGATCTACCACGACCTCTCCAAAAATATTAACTAGATCGGACCTAAAATAGGACCCCGATCGAACTGACTAGGACCGAGGACACTGCCCCGATCCTGGGCTAGCCGGGAGCCTAAGCTCCCTTATTTGGCCAAGCCCAGCCGATTGCCTCCTTCAAATTGCTTGATTGCAATTCAATTTTGCTTCTTTGCTTTGCTGCCGTCTATTTATAGAGGAGAGGAGGGTGACGTGGAGCCTTGTGCTTCACTCCCCTCCCCCCTTTTTTATTATTAAATTCTTTTTTTATTAATTTTATTATTATTATTATTTATATATATTATTACAATAATACTAAAAATACTAAAAACCCGTACAAAAATGAGTGATTACAGTTGCCCCTCTTTGCTTGTTCTTGTGAAACGAGAACAAAGCAAAGATCAAAAGCACTCATTTTTGTTTTATCTGGCTAAACTTCTCTCCTTTTGACGCATGTCTTCTTTCTTCGGTAGATCTTCATTCTCTTCAGCGCATGTCTTCTTTCTTGTTTTGTTTGATCCACCTTGTCACTCTCGGGAAGCAAAGCCTTCAAAATGGGCGTTGTTTGTTGGGGAAGCCAAACCGAGTTCTTCTTGCTACATTATTGGTAATAAGCTAATACTTAAAGAGAGTTCGACCCAGCTGCAACACCGACGAAGAGACAGGGTCTACAAAATTCGATCCAGCTGCAACACTGACGAGGAGGCAAGACCGATAGGTGAAAGTTCTGATGTCTGATCCAGCTACAACTCTGACGAAGAGGCAAGATCAGAGAACTGACAATTTTTCTCTTTTTTTCTCTCTCTCTCTCTCTCTTTTTGTTTCCTTTTTCTCTGTTTTTTCATATTTTTTCTTTTTCTTTTTTTTTCTTTTCTTTCTTTCTTTCTTTTTTTTTCTTTTTTCTTTTTTTTTCTCTTTTTTTTCTTAAAACTTGAAAGTTGGTGAATTTTGACCAAGCTACAACACCGACGAAGAGGCATGGTCTAAAGTTAGTAATGTTGATCCAAACAACAACACCGACGGAAGAGGCGGGATCAAGAGTTAGTGAATTTGGTCTAGCTACAACACCGACGAAGAGGCAAGACCGAAAGTTAGTGAATTAGGTTCAGCTACAACACCGACGAAGAGGCAGAACCGAAAGTTAGATTTGACCAAGCTACAACACCGACGAAGAGGCATGGTCTAAAAATTTGATCCAGCTACGACCGACGAAGGCGAGGATCGGATCGGATAGTTTTTTTTGTGATCAAGCTACGACTCTGACGAAGATGCATGATCAGAATTTGTTTGAAAGCTTATTTTTCATTTTTTGTTTTTTTGTTTTTTTTTTGTTTTTTTTTGTTTTTTGTTTTCTTTTTCTATTTTTCTTTGATTTTTTCTTTTTTTTTCTTCTTTTTGATTTGTTTTCTAGCTACAACATTAATAAAGAAAACTTGAAAATCAGTAAAGTTGGATCTATCAACGGAGAAACAGAAATATTAACTGGAACCCTACTACGCCATCAGCGGATAAGTAGGACAGCAGCAACTGGGACCTAGCCACTCCATCAGCGGAGGACTGGATCGGATAATGATGACTTGGAACCGGCTACACCATCAGCGGAGAGTAGGATTAGAGGACGACGGGAGCTTGGACCCGGTCACTCCATCAACGGAGGACTGGATTGGATAATGACGACCTGGAACCGGCTACACCATCAGCGGAGAGCAGGATCAGAGGACGACGAGAGCTTGGACCCGACCACTCCATTAGTGGAGGACTGGATTGGACAATTACGACCTGGAACCGGCTACACCATCAGCGGAGAGCAGGATCAGAGGACGACGGGAGCTTGGACCCGGTCACTCCATCAGCGGAGGACTGGATTGGACAATGACGACCTAGAACCGACTACACCATCAGCGGAGAGTAGGATCTGAGGGCGACAGGAGCTTGGACCCGGCCACTCCATCAGCGGAGGACTGGATTGGACAATTACGACCTGGAACCGGCTACACCATCAGCGGAGAGCATGATCAGAGGACGACGGGAGCTTGGACCCGGTCACTCCATCAGCGGAGGACTGGATTGGATAATAACGACCTAAAACCGGCTACACCATCAGCGGAGAGCAGGATCAGAGGGCGACGATAGCTTGTACCTGGCCACTCCATCAGCGGAGGACTGGTTCGGGCGATGAAAGTTGATAAATTCATTTTGATTTTCATTTCATTCATTTTTTCTTCATTTTTTCATTTTTCATTTTTTGATTTTTTTCTGATTTTTTTTTCAACTCTATTTTTTTTGGTAATTTTTATTTTTTCTTGAACTGTACAAGGAAGTAAGACTCGAAAATAGGTCTGGTTGTACCGTCAGCAGAGAAACAAGACCTAAATAGAAATTTGATCTGCTTGGGGAAGATTCGGATCTGTTGTACCATCAACGGAGAAACGAGATCTTCAGGATGTCTATATTGTTGCACCATCGGTGGTAAAAACAGAATCAAATTTGTTGGCCTATCAACAATGACGAAGGCAAGATCTGGAAAAGTCTACTCACGCTGCTCTCTTGGCGAAGGGATATGACCTAAAAATGAATAAAAACATTAATCGATAAATGTTCACAAAATTTGTCATCATTACCTTTTATTTTGTTTCAAAGATCCTCTTTGTGTTTGGTCTCCTCCAAGACTAAAGTTGGATGTCGTGTTGTTGCCCCCACTACCGAGGATGTTCAATATTTTTTGAACCTATTTGTAAGCAAAAATGCATAAATTTTATGCCTAAATGCATGTGTCTATCTTAAATGCATGGTGATTTTGGTGTATGCACTTAATCTAAATGTATGACGTATGCAAGATGAATGCAATCTAAATGCATGAATGTGATATGATTTTTTTGCCCTCAAAGGGATGCGCGACTCCTCCGTCCCGTCGGATCTTGGTTTTTTGTATGTGACGGTGCCCCAACCTCAACTTGGGTTCGATAAGTCATCCGGGTGCATGCCCCAACATTTTATTCATCCCTATGCCATCGTCTAAAATCTGTTCTTGAATTTGACACTTTGAGTGTGGATTCATTGCCCCCTAGGTTGGTTTATAAATTGTGTTGGTTCATGGTAGCTTATTATTTTTGATTGGGTGCAATTTTGCAGATCAGTGGTCAAAGATGCAAGAGTTTGACTCGGCAAAGAAGGCTGAACCTTGGCAAAGAATGCCCCCGGACTGGGACCTTGTTAGAGGCACACTATTTGTAAAAGATGTGGGGGTGCTTTTGGACATGCCCCAAGACCAAACTTTTGTAAGAGGCTTTGTAAGGTGCTAGATCGACCATCTTTGTTGTATTTAATGGGGCAACCCGAGGATTAGTTTTATTATTCTAAAAATGAATGCATGCAAAATGTGTCCTAAATCAATGCAATGCAAAATTAAGATTGTGATGATGTTGTGCAATGATGCATGTGAACTCAGTGCGATGAGAATAAAACGAGTTAGTACCAAATAAAATGATTAAATAAAACAAATGATAAATATAACAAAAATAGAGTAATAAAAACTGTACATAAACAAGAAACAAGGCACCAGAGCCTAAATAGGGTGACCACTAATCGGACAGAGTTTCACATGGCTCTAAAGGGTTGGCTCCTATGGCTCACTATATGCAGTTTTGGTGCTAAGAGGTACCCGAATGGTCCTTGCTGTCCTCTGCTAAGAGTAGCAAGGCCCCCGGTCATCACCCATTATAGGCTCCTTTCAACCAGGTTCAATTCAGGGAGACCCATTTGCTTATACCCATACGAAGGAACGATATCCTCACGAAAGTATAAGGTACTCGAGCCCCGAAGGTACTTGCTAGGCCCATACGGGAGAACGATATCTCCACGAAAGCATTAGCATTTTCCCCCCACTTAAAAACGGGTTTATATGCCATATTTTAAATGCGTTAAAATAAACGCACAATTATAACCGAATGTTACTTTAATAGTCACTTTAATCCGGAATTTCCAATATTAATAAAGCGGTAATTATTTGAAAAAGCTCGACTCTCATTTGTTTTTGAAAAACAAAAATGTCCCCAGCGGAGTCGCCATCTGTAGCGATGTTTTTTTTCTCGCTAAAAAATGAATGTGTTTAATTTTGGAAAATGTTGTATTCCGCGTGGGGTTTTAGAAAACCCGCATTTTATTTAAAATTGGAGTCGCCACCGGCCACTCAAGGTGGACCGGACACCGTAGAAAACCAGAGATTTTGAAAACTTTGGGTTCGGGAGTCGGTTACGGATGGGGAAGGATTAGCACCCCCACACCGCCCAAAATTGGTACTTTTATAATTACCGCTTTATTAATATTAAACTTTCCGGATTAAAGTGACGATTAAATTAAAATTTGGTTATAGGTGCGAGTAAATTTTAAAAGCCCCGTTATTCGAGAGTAAACGTCCAACCACTATTACTACGCCTGATACTGGCCCCGTTTACGCTCGAATAAAAGGGCACCGCATTGACAAAATATATGTTCGTTATGCAAACTTAAAAACATGGCAAATATAAATAAATACATTGCGATAAAAATATGAATAAATACCAACATAATAAAATACTAATATAACATAAATAAAATACTGATCTAAAACATACATACATAACTATTAATTTAACACATAAATAAAAACGAATCTAACACAAATAAAATATTAATATAAAACCTAAAGTTAAAAATATTAATCTAACTTATAAATAAAAACATATCTAACATAAATAAAATACTAATCTAAAACATACATACATAAATATTAATATAACTTATAAATAAAAACATATCTAACATAAATAAAATACTAGTCTAAAACATAAATTTAAAGCATACTAATCTAAAACATAGATAAACATACACATTAAAAACACAATTTTAAATTAACTACTACTTCATTAAAATATAAAAATTACAACATAAATAAAAAGGAAAGAAAACATACCTAACTAAGAGTTCGAACGACGAACCCCGACTGGACCCCACTGAGATCTACCACGACCTCTCCAAAAATATTAACTAGATCGGACCTAAAATAGAACCCCGATCAAACCGACTAGGACCGAGGACACTGCCCCGATCCTGGGCTAGCCGGGAGCCTAAGCTCCCTTATTTGGCCAAGCCCAGCCGATTGCCTCCTTCAAATTGCTTGATTGCAATTCAATTTTGCTTCTTTGTTTTCCTGCCGTCTATTTATAGAGGGGAGGAGGGTGACGTGGAGCCTTGTGCTCCACTCCCCTCCCCTTTTTTTATTATTAAATTCTTTTTTTATTAATTTTATTATTATTATTTATATATATTATTACAATAATACTAAAAATACTAAAAATCCGTATAAAAATGAGTGATTACAAGGATAAAATAAAATATTTTGGATAAAAAAACAGTAACTTTAAGCGCCAATATTTTTTTAGAATAAATTAAAATTAAAAGCAAATCCTAAAAAAATATTATAGAATCCTACTGAAATTGTTTTTCCTACTATAGTTTTCTATGAACGTGGATAAACCATACACATTCGACCCAGGTGCGGATCCAGAAATTTGATCTTAGTAATTCACTGATCCATATAATAATGTATAATCAATTTACACCGATGTAATCATGTATTCTATAAAAGGTAGTTATTGTACAAACGAACAAGGGTTATAGTCGGAATAATATTGACATTGAAGAACCAATTTATACCGTGTAAGTATTTTCAAAGTGATTTAAACCCGAGTCTCCTAGGATGAACATCATTCTTTTTTTTACTGTGACCACCTGTTGGGTTCGGTATTGTTGTACTTGTAATTAAGATTGATTGATTTCTAATATAAGTCTAATAGAATTGAAGTATTTACATAAGTTATTTATCATTTAACTCAAATAACAATGAGTTACATGTTAAACGGTTTAATATTTTTTTGAATAGTTAAATAGTTAAGTTGTCAATTTTTTGTATAAATCATTAGAGACCATATTATTAGACAAAACATAGCTGAGTGACTAAATCACTGTTTAACACTTTCTATAATTATACTTGTAATGAAGATGATTTGATTTCTAATAATAGAAGTCTGATGGTGTTGAAGACAATCCCATTTCCAATTCCTCGTCATTAACAATAATTGAATTAAAATATAAAAATTAATGACAAAATGTGACAATTTTATATACCAAACAAGATCAAGATGAGAATTTTATATATAGTGTATTTTAATGGGTAAAAAGTTAGAGGGACCAAACAAAAATTGAATTAAAATAAATAAACTAATTCCTTGGTCATGTGCTCTTTAATAAGCTCACAAGAGGTCTCATGCTACCAATTTAATAAAACGGTGTCGTGACAAGACGCATTTTTGTGCTAAAAATTTATAAATCAATCCTGAAGAATATTTTGTACTTAAAACAACTTGATAATTAAATTATAAATAATTAAAGATTAAAATTTTAGCTTAAATGAAAAATAAGTGCCTAAAGTATACATCTTTTGAACTTTAGGTGCCTAAAGTATTTTTTTGCTAAAAATAGGTGCCTATAGTATACATCGTTATAATTTAAGTGCCTAAACTTTACAGTGTTACAATTTTATGTGCCTAGCCGTTAAGGGGTGTTAAAAAATTGTCAATCAATCAATCAATGCTTGACATTTGGCACTAATTTGAATTTTATTTTAAATTTTTTAAGGAAAAAATCCAAAATTTTCAAAAAACCCCCAAAATTTTAAATTCTTACCAAACAGTCCCAAAATCCCTAAAATTACCCAAACCCCAAAATCGCCATCGCTTCTACCGTAGATCGCCGCCACTAAGCACACCACTTTGTTCGCCAAACAAAGGTGGTCATTTCCCCCAACACGACATCACCAAAAATGTCGAACGATGTGCCAGGCGAACGTCGATTTTGCTTTCGACATTCGACTAGCACGCCGTTCGATGTTTCCAGCGATGTCGTGTTGGGGGAAATGACGAGCTTGGTCCAATGATCAAGGGGGTGTGCTCAGGGGCAACGATCGTTGGTGGAAGCGACGGCAATTTAGGGTTTTGGGTTTGGGTAATTTTAGGGATTTTGGGTCTATTTTGTAAAAATTGAAAATTTTGGGGATTTTTTGAAAAATTAAAATTCTGGATTTTTTTTTAAAAAATTCAAATTAGTGCTACATGTCAATCATTGATTGGTTGAAATTTTTTTAACACCCATTAACGGTCTGGCACCTAAATTTGTAATGGTGTAAACTTTAGGCATCTATTTTTGGCAAAAAATACTTTAGGCATCTAGATTTTAAAAGATGTATACTTTGGGCAGTTATTTTTCATTTAAGTCTATTTCAAAATTATTAAAAAATTTAAAATTTTATATTATTTTTAATATATAATTTTAGTATTTTATTTAAATTCGTAAATATTTAAAAATAAATCTTATTTTTTATATTAATTTACATTAAAATTAAATATCTCGGTCTAAACTAAGTGTTTGAGTCATAAAATTAAATTAATAATATGTTTATTTTTCTAAAAATAAATAATAAAATACTAATAAAATGTTAAAAGTAAAAAAAATCCTATAATTTTTTAATAAGGAGTTGATAAAAAAATCGGTTCAATAAATCATGCTATTGGGCGGGACAAGCCAATGGGCGGGCCCCATAAAAATCATAAAACAACCACAATTAACAAGAAATAATTTAAAAAATGACTTTTCTTCTTTACTCGGTTTCTTCTTCAACTCACCTAGCTTTTTCTTCAACTCAAGGACATCTCTTATTTTTCTTTTCATGAAAATTAATTTTTATTTTTTTTATTTTTTATATTGGCAGGTCGCTTGACTTAAGAGGTATATAAATAGATTCGGCCTTGATTCGACCTCTCATATTTGGTAAGATTCTTTTCTCTTTTTTCCTTGCCTTTTGTTTTACAAAAGATCACCCATACACATTCAAAATCTCATATTTGGTAAAATTCTTTTCATTTTTCCTTTCTTTTAGTTTTACAGAAGATCACCCATACACATTCAACATCTCATATTTGATAAATTCTTTTTTTTTTAATTTTACACAAGATCACACATATGATTATCGTGGATTTTTAATATTATGTATGATTTAAATTATTTTATTTTATTTTTAAGAACATAAGTTGATTGTTTTTTCATAGCTATTTAGAATCTGATTATTTGTTTGATTTTTTTTCATGTTTATATGTATTATATTTTATATTGATTATATCAATTGATTATGTTTTTATAGTTTTTTAGAATGATAATTGTGTTCTATATATATAATCTATATTTAGCAAATGGAATTGTTCTGTATTTTTTAATTCTCGTAATCATTTAATTTTTTTCTCTTATGTTTTCTTTTTAGTTTCTCAAAAAATAAATATTTCATTTTTAAAACAACGAATATATTATGTAATGTAAAACTAATGGTTTGTTTATATAATAGATATATGAGAAATGAAATATCCAAAGTAATTCAATTTCACATTTTTAACATCACAAATAAATATAAAAAATAATTAATGTTAGCTTTGGGGACAAATAACTTGTGGCTGGAGTCTCACTAAAAGGATTCATATTGTTCACTGAAAATTTTGGATAAAATAACTTAAGGGTTGCTCTCTATTGTTTCCTCGGCATATTGTTTTCTCACTTTTCTTTTTAGTTTAAAAAATTGTATCCTTGGGGCTTCAGCTTATCACACTTACCGTTTAGACCTAAGATGGACCGGAGCAAACAACTCATCCCTTAGCCCTATAAGTAATGTCATCCCTTGAAGACTTTCATTCACTCTTTACTAGTGCTATCATTCCTACCAGGGAAAGTTAAATGGAGCAAACACAACTCACCTAGTGTACTATGATAGCAAGATGCATAGAAGAGTGTCCCTCAACAGTTTTGTTTATATTATCAAGTCTTAATGAATTTTCTTGATTTTTCAGAGAGTTTTTAAGCCTTTAAATTGCTACATTGATCATTAAGTTCATTCATATTGATTTATGCTTTGGCATCAGAGAGTCGACCTAGAGCTTCTCTAAGGTTTCTTAAGTTTTTAGAGTGCATGCAACATGTGTTTTTAAAGGGTACAACAGATTCATCATTAAGTTCAAAACATAAATCTCTTAACACCTTGCAAAGCATCAACATGGATTCGTCATAAGAAGTCATGATCAATGCAACAACAGTTTCAAAATCAAATGAATCATAGTAAAGGGAACCTATTAGACAAATTAGGCTATTTATAGGTCCTAAAATATTTTAAATTTCTAAATTTAACCTAATATATATGTATATGGGTACGTACTCCCCCAAACTTGAGAAGAGCATTGTCCCCAATGCAAAAAGAAATAAAAAAGAAAAACAAATCAAGAAAAAACAAATATGCAGATACAAAATGAAAACTAAACTAAAAAAGTAAAAGAAAAACTAACCCAGAGAGTTACTGGGGTGGTGGTTCTCGGATGATTATGCCCTTGCCTTTATCTAGGGCGGATTATTGTCTCTTGGCAGGGTGGGAAGAGACGCCATCATTAGTATCTGGTCGCTGTCTCTGGTGGGTGGTGGGTGCTGGTGGAGACGGCTACAGTAGTTGTTGGGGAAACGTAGGGAATTCTAGCAACTCATCTGGTAATAACGTTCGAAATAAATTTTTGAGTTTTGATTCCCTTCGTTGAATGGTTAAAAAGTGCGGTAGGAAGAAAGTGCGGAGAGTGTCTGCCACAATCTCATGGACAGAAGGAGAAGACGCAGAGGGAATAACTGAGGGTTCAATTTGGGCGTAGCCTTTTAACTTCTCTATTTGTGATGGAAGTAAACCCGAGAGTGCTTTCATGATATTGTCTCATTCCCATGTTTGGACTCCTGCCTGGGCATAGAGGGCGGTGATCAGGTTAGGAAAAGGTAGACCATTGGGTTTACTGATTGTGGCAGCTATTTCCATAATGGCAGCACGGATCAGTTGTGTCGAAAATAAGTTACGTCCTTGGACAAGGCAGTCCAGAAGTACTATTCATCAGAGAGAAAATGTTTCCTAATATCAGGTAGGTAGGATGCGATTGTTGATTATATAGACCCAAGTTGATTATATAGACCCAAAATTTGGAATCATGCTTCAATTGTCGCCATTGCACCATTCTATCGAGGCCTTCACCAGCCCATTTTATCCCGGGGACACAAAGATCCCGTAAAATCCTAACATGAGAAGGGTCGTTGGCTGGGTTTGTAGTGTGGAACTCTTCATGGTGGTCCAACAATTTATAATGGAGTTCAATTGTACTAGTAAAGAAATCTATAATTGCTCCATGAATTTGCAACCTGTTTTTCTCTGTTGCGACTAGGGGTGAGCAAAACTCGACTCGAAAAAATTGATTTTTTTTCAATTTCGAGTTATTCAAGTCGAGTTATTAGAGTCAAGTCGAATAACTCGAAAAAATTTCAATTTCGAGTCGAGTTCAAATTTTGAGTTATTCGATTTTTCGAATAACTCGAAAATATCCCCTTTAAATTATAGGGGCTAATTGCACATTTAACCCCTGTAATTTTATTTTCAGTTTTATTTCAGTCTTGTATTCTCTTTTTATATTTTTGCCTTTTAATTTTCTTTTCTTTACAATATGGTCACTTTCCATATTCATTTTTTATTTTATTTAATGCAATTTTTATTTGTATCTTTTATATTATGGTATTTAATTTATCACTTTTAATTTTTCGCACTTTTAATTTTCCTTATTTAAATTTCTACAATTTAATTTACGTATTTTATTTTGTTCGTCCCAATCCACTTCCGAAATTTTAATTTATGCATTTTATTTCCGTTAATCCGGTCCTTTCCAGATATTTTAATTTACGCATTTATTTCCCTAAACATTTTCAAAATATATTCGAAACAAAAAAACCCGCCATAAGAAAAACCCTTATACCTCAAAATTTTAGTTATTACAACAGTGCGTTTTAAATTTATAAAATATTTTCCTAAACCCTAAACTAGAAAAAATATATTTTGGGCACTCTTTTCCTCCTTCCGTTATCTTTGGTCTCGCATTGGCCTTACCTAGATAAGAAGGAGGTTTTTAACGAGGCCCATAATTTAATGAAATGACTCGAACTTATATGTATGTAATCTTATATTATTAGAGAAAGTCGCTTAAATTTGAACCAAAACATACTATAATATTATAAATAGTTACAATTAAGATTTGTACATAAACTCGAAAACTCGAATCGAACTCGCTAAACTCGATTCGAATCGAAAAAAATTCAAGTGAAGTTCAAGTTGTAAAATTAGACTCGTTAACTCGAATAACTCGAAATTTTTTTACTCGACTCGACTCGCTCGAACTCTCACCCCTAGTTGCGGCCTACATGGGTGTAGAATTCTTGTACCCAAGAGATGTTGATGTAGCCTAGCTGTTGGATGAACGTGTCTCACTTTTGCTTCTAAATTACATAAAGCACATGTGGATTGAATCGGAGCTTATAGGTGGCATTGAACTCCAACCCTTCTTCTTCAATGATCCTCTATTTGCTGACTAGTTCATACCAATGCTGCAATGATTGTGGAAGGAGAGGGGTGGCATCTTTAGATGGTAAAATTAAGGGTTCGTGGAAGGAGGCTGGGTGATCAGAATGAGCATCATCGGATATAGAGTTGGAGGTCGAGGAACTGGTTGCCATTGTAGACGGTAGAGGATGTTGAATCTATTAGATGAAGAATAAGCAAGGAAATACTCTTCTTGTCGTCGTGATGGTTTATGAATGGGAAGTAAAAGAGCTAGTCACTTTTGTAGGCGACGAAGGGGTTATTAATATAGTAAGTAAGGGCGTAATTTGGACATTGCATGGTGAGCACGTCATGTAATACCCTAAAATTTACAGTACTGTTTAAGGGACATTTACTAAGATAAGGGCTTAAAAGCTTACTTAGTGACTAAAATGACAAAAATGTAAAAGTTAGGATTTTCTCAATTATGGACTGTATAAAAGAAATTTCTGAGGTTTTAATGTGTCATACAATAGAAGAAAGAGTAAAATAGGATACTCGTAAAATTTGGTTAAAATTCAAGGGAAATTGGAAAGGGAATTCAAGGTTACATTTTAGTGACCAAAATAGTAAGTTTTAAAACTTGGGTGATAAAAGTCGAAATATAAAAAGTTGAAGGACCAAAGTTGCAATTTCCCCAAAGTTAGGCGTTTTATTTTATAAATAGATAAAGCACCTATAGGTGTTGATTGAATGAGGAATTACTGGTTTGATCTGATATTTCGATTATTGAGAAAATCGTAGTCAAAGTTTAAGTAGAATTTGGATACCCAGATCGAACTGAAAAATTATGAAATTTTACCATATGATAGAGGAAGATTATAAAAGTCATTTCCAAGTGTTGAAGAATTTATTAGTAATCATATTATCCTATACATGGATTAAACAGATCATGGAGAAAAATATAATATAGATTCCGGAAATAAAAATACAGTATAAGATACCAAATTTCGACCGAATTGCAAAGTTAAGCATGCTCAAAACATAGGATGGGTGGCCTATCGGGAAGGTCTTGTGTCAGTACTTGAGATTGATAAAAAGGAATCAGTTCGAGTTAATATTATGAGTATGAATATCTGGTAAAAGATTATTAAGAGAATTTTATCCGACAAAGATTTCGGGTAAAATTATCAGTATATTGGACCAAGTCAAAATTTTAAGTTTGACTCTATAAATATGGAGATAAGGAACTTTTAGAATTTAATTGATAAGCCCGGTAAAGGGGAGATCGCAATAGAAGTAGTAAATGAATATCGAGAAATTGGATCGAATCAAAATTTCAGAGACTGTTCCATAAGTCATGGAAATTTTATAAAATATTATTTTATGAATAAATTATCAATTGGTTGATTGTGGTCTAACTAGAATAGTTGAATTTTTACAAAATGGTAAAAATTTGTGATTTAAGTGACAAGTTTTGGTAATTTGATCACAATGGCAATTTTGAAATAACCATGGGCAATATGGTAATTTCCCATGTGAAAGAATTACTCTAGTTTGGTTAGAATTGAATAGAATTTGGTTGGAATTAAACTAGAATGGCAACTAGTAAATATGAATTCAGTTGGGGGACATTTTGGTAAATTGAAATAAAATGAATTAAAAATTCATTTCATTTGTACAAGTGGCATAAATTAATAAAAGATGAACAAAAAGTGTTCATCTTCTTCAAGCATATTTCGAAAATCACCATGAGAGAAGGGGGAAAATTTACAAAATTTTCCTTAGGCATTTTGAAGGCTTTAAAGCAAAGTTCAAGGTATGATCCTTTAGAATAATTTGTTCTACATTCAATTCTCTACATTTTGGTAGCAATATTGCATGGTGTTATGAAGAACCACTTGAATTATTGATGAGAAGAATTAGAGAATTGATGTGCTAAGTTAAAATTAGGACTTGGATTACATGAATTCAATGTTGTTTTGATGAAATTAAGCTTGGATTGTGTTTAATTTCATGTTTGAAGACATAAATCCTAACCCTAGAATTTGGGGTTTCATTAGGGGTTTTGAAATTAAGGATGAATATGGAAGATTTATGTTTCTACAAGCTTGATTTTGATGTTAGAATGGAAAATTCTCAACTTATCTTCTAAGTGACTATTTTGGCATATTTGGTAAATTAGGGAAAATATTGTGAAAATTATTCTAGTGGTGGATTTGTAGAGATTATAAATTTAGAAGCTTGATTATGAAATTAGGACTAAAATAAAGTCCTTGCAAAGTTTAGATACCTAATTTACCAACTAGGAATAATTTGGGGATTTAATTGTTAATTATTGGAAATGAAGATTATATGTTGGAAAAATTATTTTGAGCATATTAGAATGTTGTTTGAATGAAAAACAACATTGGAAAAGTTTAGTGACCATTTCGGCCAAAGGTCAAAATAAAAGGAAAATTTTGAGAAAATGATAAAAATGTTGGATTGAAAAATTAGTACAAGTTTCCCAACTTTTGTGTATAATTAGTGACTAAAATGTCACTTTAGCAAAAGTTAGTGGATTGAAGGACATTGAGTAAAATTTAGTGGAAAATGTTAGAATTATGGAGAAATTGTGATTTGGGCTTGAATAATTTGCAAAAGTTGCAAAATGGTCACTAGGGAGCAATTCGGCAATCTTAAAAGTTAGAGGAATAAATCTGAATTTGTATGGAATTGATGTGTATTTATGTTATTAAGGATGTTGGATATGTGAAATTGATATTATAATGCTAAACTGATGTTAAATTGAATTAGTAACCATTTTGACAATTTGTCAAAGTTAAGGGACCAATTCAGAAATGAGATTTTGGATAAGGACTAAATTTGAATTTTTAGTTGTAATAATAGAATTAAGGTGTTAATGTTGAATTGAGGACTAATTTGCAAAGTTAAGAAATTTGGATCCTTACCTTTTTATTATTAGTAACCATTCGATAAAGAAGGAAAATTAGAGGAATAATTGTGAATAATTATTTGATGAAGAAGGCGATAAGTTGGTGGTTTAAAGCAAATAATGGGACTAAATTGACAAGTAGAGAAGTAAGGAGAAGTTAGTATAAAAGTTGAAGTTAATTATGGAAGCTGTGTAGAAAACTGGATTATGGCAGTAAGTTTGAAAATTCACCATAAATTCTACAAAAATGGTTACATGGTGAATTTTATACCGACGTAAATATTTGATCATTTAGTTTCGTGTCCAACAAACGGAAACTGATTCCGAGTTTTGAGTCAAAAGATATGAATTTTTAAGTGACAAAGGTCAGAAAATAGGGCACCAGGCTGTTCCGAATCTCAGCATTGTAATCGACTTAGAAAATTTGCCATAAATCGTACGAGTTGAATTTGGGATATTAATTTATATGGTTGAAAAGCTTATTGAATCTAGTTTCTTCCAGAACAAACGGAATCGGATTGTGAGTTGTAGATTATTTTATAGAAATATTTCTTTGAAGGTAGTGCAATATGCCAGAAAATAAGAATTTATACATTTTGTATCTAAGGTTCATTAGTAAACTTGAAAAGAGTTAATGGACATTCTAAATGGTTATTAAGGACCAAAATGAGTTTTGGACAGTATAAGAAGGAAAGAGGAAATTTGTATATTCGAATGATTAGATTTGATAGTATGTTTGAAAATTTGTTAGATTTGAATCTAACAAATGTTGTTTATATTCATGTGATTAATGAAGTTTGGATCCGAATCAAAAGAAGGTTCGAGGTACCATGAAAGAAAGGATCGAGTAGAGCATAGTGAGGCAATCTAATAAATGGCCCAGATGAGTGTATTTTATTTATTTACTATATATGTGAGATGAATGAATGCATTTTTATCTGTTTATATATATAATATGAATAAGACTTGCAATAAGTAACTTTGATAATAATGAAAATGTATGTTTATCAAAGAAATATTAAATGGTATATATGATACATAGATATGGAATAATGATTTACCTAAGATAAATCGGATTTTAGATTTTGGGTATGAAATGCCCATTATCGAATTATGGTTGATAGTTTTGATAAATTGGATACTGCAGATGAAATATGAGATGTGAATTGCCCTATTATATGAATAATGATGATTGATCTATAAGGAAATAAATTGCCCAAGTACTAGTGTGAAGTCTTGGTATAATTGGATATCCAAAAAGAGTCATAGCAGCTGCGAACCAGCACTACGGTGCTGAGATAAAGTAGGCACTATGGTGCTGAAGGAAAAGTAGGCACTACGATGCTAAAGGTAAAGAAAGCACTACGGTGCTGAGATAAAGTAGGCACTACGGTGCTGAAGGAAAAGTAGGCACTACAGTGCTGAAGGTAAAGTTGGCACTACAGTGCTGAAGGTAAAGAAAGCACTACGGTGCTGAGATAAAGTAGGCACTACAGTGCTGAAGGAAAAGTAGGCACTACGGTGCTGAAGGTAAAGTAAGCACTACGGTGCTGAAGGTAAAGTAGGCACTACGGTGCTGAAGGTATGAGGAGCAAAGAGCGTCGTCGAGTACGTACTCACCATCAAACGCTATGGCGTCGTAGACACTACGGTGTCGTGATGATATGGCATCACATAATTTTGTACTTTGGGCTATGATAAAGGAAATGATATGCAAATGGCTGCATAACGACATTATGGATATGTGGATATGGTTTGTAAATGATTATGTGATAAAGCATGACTACTTGACGATCATGAACCATTGATATCATGATTCTATAATAGAGTTGACAAATGATATGAATCATATTGAGAGCATGTATATGTTAAAGAAATTATTGTGCATGTGAATACCTAATGAACATAGAACAATGATGGCATGATTTTATAATTTGGCTATAATACTTGAAAAGCATTATGGCCAGTAGTTAAGCTAAAAGTTTAATGTACATAAGATGGGTAGGATAGATGGAATCCTATGATTACAATAATATAATTGTTACAAGAGCTATATATGATTAAAATGTTATTAACTACAAGTGGAAATCGCTTGCCAATCTGCAGGGTTGAGTTAATTATAATCATTGGTTTATATTGTTATGGTTATATCGCACTAAGTTATATTTAATGTGTGTTTTCTGTCACACGTAGGTACTTTGGACTAGATAGAAGAGGAGGAGCTACACATCAATGGATCAAGCTAGCTGGTATTATTAATAAGTATCACCACATCCTAGTCTAGTGGGGCATGTATAGATATTAAATAGGTAACCATTCTGAATGATCTATCATTATGACTTAGTTTGAAGAATTAAAAATAAATAGAAAAGATTCTTTAAACGGTTTTTAACTTAGTTGGTTGTTTATCAAGTAGTGATTATGAAAACTGAGAAAGGGCCAACCACTGAACTACTTTGTTGAGGTTTTAAAAAAAATTACAAGTAAAAAAAATCAGTTAGTAACATCTTTAATATGTATTCGGATATCGAATATACATTGAGGGTGTTACACGTCAGGGTTGTGATTAGGAAGTGTAACTGACGTGTAGGCAGAAGAGATTAAAGCCTAAATCCCCTTATGTCTTGTACTGGTTGCAGACCTGTTCTTGTAGGAGTGGGCCTTTGTTGTCGATCAATATATATAAAGTGAAGGAAAAAACTTGTCATCTCTATTGTTGTCTTGATAGCTGCCAAAGAAAGCATAAAACTTATTTCTAAAATAATAAAATATACTTGTGAAAATTAAAAGTACAGAAAAGTAAAATGAAGATAGATGTGGAATGTATTAATCATCTAATAGCAAGATTTCAAATTTATCATGGTGGACTGGTGCTCCCTTGTAAATTTTTAGCCACTGCAACACCTTGGCAAGCTTGTTGAGGCATTAATCAACGAGAGATGGTTGGTTGTGATCCCATGGGCCATCGATGATGAGAGAAATAGGTTTATCGTGCCATTTGATAATTTCTTTCTCATCTACAGTCTTCAAGAGTGGATTGAGTTTCTATTGTGGAGTTGTTACGCCGCTGTGATTACTTGCAAGCAAAACCTCATATATACACAAAGTAGGACTTATGTCCTTTAAGTTAGTGATATTCCAACCAATAGCATCATTGTGTTGTGACAACACATTCAACAATTTGGCTTCTTGGTCAAGGTTTAAGTAGGCAGATAAAATAACAGGCAACGTATTATTCTCCCCTAAGAATGCATACTTTAATTGTGGGGGAAGGGGTTTAAGGTCAATTACAGTGGATGCTCAAATAATAGCTTGGGAGATTTCAACTTAGCATAATCCAAAGGTTCAAAAGTCATACATGGTCTGGTAAGAACAACATTGGATTGTTCAATCTCAACCTTAACTTCTAACTCAGCTTCTTGCATAACCTTATCAAAGTTAGCTTGCTCCCCAGTGCTAAGCACATTGTTGTAGCGTATCTCTTGCAAACTTTCTTCAATGAAGGATTCTTCAGTGTCTACATGTTGGCATTCTTCATAGTCATCTGCATACTTGAGTATGCTGAAGACGTTGAATGTGGTCTTTTGGTCGTTCATCTTCATGGTGAATTCACCTTTTTTCACAATCAATCACAATACGCCCGGTGGCAAGGAATGGTCTCCCTAGAATAATAGGATCATTCTCATCAGCTTCGCAGACAAGGATGATAAAGTCTGTCAGGAAGACAAACCTATCTACCTTTACTAGGACATATTTTGTAATACCCCAAATTTTACTAAGTTGATTAAGGATCATTTAGTACTAAGATAATAGATTAAAAGTTATCTTAGTGACTAAAATGACAAAATATGCAAAAGTTAGGATTTCTTCGATTGTGGGTTATGGAAAATGAATTTCTGAGATTTAAAAGCATCAGATGATAGATGGCAAGTTAATTAGGGTACTTGCAAAGTTTGGTCGAAATTTGAGGAAAATTGGAATGAGAATTGAAGTTCAAAATTTAGTGACCAAAATGTTAAGCAGTCAAAACTTGTGTGGTACAAGACTAAATATGAAAAGTTAAAGGACTAAAGTTGTAATTTCCCAAAATTTAGGGGTTTTTATTTCATAAATAGATAGATCACCTAAGGGTGTGGTTCAAATGTGGAATTCTGGTTTGAATCGATATTTCGATTGTTGGGAAATCACAGTCAAAGTTTAAGTGGAATTCGGGTATCTGGATCGAACTAGAAAATTATGAAATTTTACTATATGATAGAAGAAGGAGATAAAAAAATTATTCCCAAGTTTTGGAAATATTTTTTGTTCGATTCAGGATGAATCCTATGATTTTTTTTTTATTAAGGAATTTATTTAGTAGCCAATAAAATTCTCGATAATTATCGATAAATCGAATCGAGCTAAAATTTCAGAAATAGTTCCATGGATATTAGAAGAGTCATAAAATATTATTTTATGACTATTTGGATGTTAAAAAGATCAGGAAAAATTTAAATCGATTGAAATGATATAGAATGGCAATTTTGTGAATAAGTTGATCGGTAAAGGGCATTTTGGTCATTTTTCCCAAAAGGAACATGGAAGGAATTTTGAGATTTCTTTTATTGATGAATAGTGGCTGATTAGAATCCAACTAAGTCTAGTTGGAATGTTACAAAATGGCAAATTAGAAATATAGATCTATTTGGAGGGTATTTTTGGAGAGTGGAATTTATTGAATTAAAATTTTATTTTTTTTATAATACAAGTGGAATAAATACATCAAAATATTAAGGAATTATCATCAAATAACTCTCCAAAACCGTGGTGAAGAGGAGAAAGAAGAAGGAAATTTTCCAAGCTCGATTTAGGCCCCGAATCTCGGTTTTAAGGTAATCTTTCGAACTACAAAGTTGTTCTATTCTTTGAGCTCTATCTTTTGATTTAAATTATTCATTGTTTTCATGATTGATTGATTAGATTTTATATGTGAAAGAAATTAGGATTTATTTACAAATTGGGGTTTTTGAAATTTTATGATTCCATGGTTGAATTTAAGTTGGGATCAAGCTTATATGATGTTAAAATCATGTTATTGAGTTAGGATTTAAACCCTACATATTTTTGTTTGTATGGAGAAGATTAGGGTTTATGGATTTAAGTCTAACTTAGGTTTTGTGATGTTGGATTAAGGATCTAGAAAGCTTGATTTGTTGTTTGGAAGCAAAACCCTAAGTTAAATATATAGGGACCAATTCGGCAAGCTTCAAAGTTAAGGGACCAAATCTAAATTTTATGAAATTTGAGTGTATTTATGTAATTAATGATGTTGGACATGTGAAATTGATATTAGAATGCTAAACCGATGTTGAATCGAATTAGTGACCATTTTGACAATTTGTCAAAATCAAGTGACCAAATAGGAAATGAATTCTTAGATGGGGATTAAATCTGATTTTAGTTAAAATAATAGAATTAAGGTAGTAATGTTTATTTAAGGACTAAATTGCAAAGTTAAGAAGTTTGAATCCTTAGCTTTGCATTTTAGTGACTATTTCGGCAAAGAAAGAAAATTATAGGGAACTATTTTGAATAGCTATTTGATGAAGAAGATGATGAATTGGTGGTTTGAAGCAAGTGATGGGACTAAATTGACAAGTAGAAAAATAAGAAGTTAGTATAAATTAGAATTTTATTATGGAAAGCTATGTAGAAGATTGAATTTTTGGCAGTGACTTTGAAAATTCACCATAAATTCTACAAAAATGTTTAGATGATGAATTTTATATCTATGTAAATATTTGTTCGTCTAGTTTCGTTTCCAACAAACGGAAACTGATTTTAAGTTCCGAGTTAAAAACTTTGTGACGGGAGTCTGAAGAATTTTCATAATTTTTGTAGATTTTATAAATTTATGTGGCTTATACCGATAGAACCGTTATCGAATCTAGTTTCTCCAGTATAAAGGAAATTAAGATCCAGTATGTATTCTTCCCTATACAAGTAAATCTTTAAAGGTAGTGCAAGTTGTCAGAAAATAGAATTTGAAACATTTTGTATTTAAATGTTAGTTAGCAAGTTCGGAAGAGTTAATGGAAATTCAAATTGGTCATTAAGGACCATAATGAGTTTTTGAAAAGTAATAGGAAGAAAGGAAAATAATTGGAAATTTTATTTTCGAATGATTATGTTAAAAAGCAAGTTTAAGGTATTGTTAGATTTGAGTCTAACAAATATTTTTACTGTAATTATGTGATTAATGGAGTCATGTTCGAATTAGAGAAGGTTCGAGGTACTATGAAGGAAAATATCGAACTAGGACTTACTGGGGCATCGTGTCAAGTGGCCAAGGTGAGTGCATTTCTATATGTGTATTATATTAAAAAGAGGAAGAGTTGTGAAAAGTCAACCCAAAATTTAGAAATAACATTGCATTATTTTTTAAAATAAATGATCTTATGCATGACTCGGTATGGCAAGCTTGACGGAGTACAAGGTACAAACTATTAATTTGCATAAATGATGATGAATTATGTTTATTGATAAAATATGATAACAAGTTGCATGCTTACATGAATAATGATAATTGATTAACAATAAGATGAAATGCCCAAGTATTTATGTATGAGAGTTCATGGTATAATTGGATATCCATATAGTTCTAGCAGCTGCGTCATAGCACTACGGTGCGAGATAGACTCTTCGGGGTCGAGATAGACTCTACGGAGTCGAGTTAGACTCTACAAAGTTAGTTCAAACACTACGGTCTTACATAGCACAAAATGTGTGAGTATGAGGAGCAAAGGGCGTCCTCGAGTACGTACTCACCATTAGATGCTATGGCATTGCAAACACTACGGTGTCGAGATGACTCGTATATCATAGGTTCAGATGAAATTGCATGAGAATATTTGGTATAGTCGGATATCCATAGGGTCTTAGCAGCTGCGTCATAGCACTACGGTGTGAGATAGACTCTTCGGGGTCGAGATAGACTCTTCGGGATAGACTCTACATAGTCGAGTTAGACTCTACAGAGTCGATTCAACACTACGGTGTTACATAGCACAAAATGTGTGAGTATGAGGAGCAAATGGCGTCCTCGAGTACGTACTCATCTCAGTTGCTTCGGCGATGTAGACGCTACGGCGTCGTAGACACTACGATGTCGTGATAACCCGCGTACCTTGGTCTCATATAATATACTTTAGGCTATGATAAAGGATATGATATGCAAATAATTGCATGACGAAAGTATGACTATGATAAAGGATATGATATGCAAATGATTGCATGACGAAAGTATGACTATGATAAAAGATATGATATGAAAATGATTGCATGACGAAAGTTTGACTATGTTAAAGAATATGGTATGTAAATGATTGCATGACAAAAGCATGACTACATGATGATAATGAACCATTGATATCATGATTTTATGACAGAATTGATAGATGACATGAATCATATTGAAAGCATGTTTATATTAAAGAAATTATTTTGCATGTGTACCTGACGAACATAGAATAATGATGATATGATTCTTCAGATAGTCATGATACATGATACTATTACATTGTGAAATACTTGCCATCTTACAGAAATTGTAATGCACTTATATATATCATTGTATTGCATCTCTTCATGTTATAATAAATGTGTTAAATGACCCACTAAGCCCGTACTTAGCATGTGCTGTTTCACACGTAGGTTATTGGAAACTTATCGAAAGAGGAGTCAAGCATGTTAATCAAGCTGCAATCTACCAAACATCAGTAAGACATTCTAAATTTATGATATTCTTTAGTGGGCATGTATCAATTTATTCTTTGGTTATTTTATAAGCAAGTTTTATGTCGGATGTTAAAAAAATCTACAAGTCAGGAAATCAGCTAAATAATTTAGTAACATCTTCAATGTGTATTTAATCATCGAATATACGTTGAGGGTGTCACATATTTAATTCTACCATTGGGTCGTATTTAAAATTGATCGGCCAACTGAAGGATCACCATTGTTGGTTTAGCTTTTCCCATCCTTAGTCGTTTGAACACAGATTTCAGCATCAAATTAACACTTGCATCGAGATCACATGAAGTGCGACCAGAGTAGTTATGGCCTATGGAGCATAGAATGGTAAAACTGCCAAGATCCTTCATGTAACCCCTTAACCCGGCCTAGTCTTTAGACCCAAACCAAGAAGATCACATTGGGTTTGCAGGAGTAAACCGAACTGACTTACTCGAATAACGGTCCATTTTTTTTTGTTTTTTACTGATCTAGATGAATCATTAAGACCTATGGCGTTCATACAAGCTGCGATTCAATTTTTGTTCGATTTGAGCATCGATAAGGTACTCAATTGCAAATCAAGCATTCTAGGGACCAAAATGTAAATCCAAATAATTACAGGGACTTATACAAGTTTTAGGTTACCAATATTTAATTAACTATATTTCATGCTAGCATGTCGATTTCCAACTCAAATGGATCATGATTAGACATCCAATTTAACAAAATACGAAATTAAGGACTAAATCATAAAATTGCCAAAATATAGGGACTAACACATTCCTAAAAGCACCATACTGTAATTAGCTATATTATAAGAATTCTTGAGAAATCTCAGGTCAATCTGACATCATTTACTTATTCAATTGATGCAATAACATACGGTGACCAAAATGCAAATAATCTAAACTTGGTAACCCCATTAACCGAACATATCCAAAATACATAAAAACAACATAGCCATGCTCCTAAATGTTAAACCAACATAAAACATAAATGCTTAATTAATTACATGCCATAAACCAATACAAATCATTTTTATACGAGTACTCTAGAGGCATGCTTCCTAACAATGTAAAACATTATCCTATAAACACCAAATGGTCAAGGCCGTAAACATAGTTCATAGATCAACTAAGTGTGTACACTTAGTACTCAAGCAATCAATCCAATTATTATTTAAACCATTTTAAGTCATAATATCATAACCATCAATGTACTTTGCATAAGTAAAACCAACGTATAGTACACATTAAATCATGTCACCATCCAACATAATATAACCACCAATAATAAGTTCAAGCCTTATACAAAAAGATCATCCCAATGATTAACCCATATTGCCTTATTACAAATAATAAAAACACCTTAAACATACATTTTAATATGGTTGTCTTGGGATCACTCATTGCCTCGAACCACAACCCTACACTTGTTTAATTCACTGCATTGACAGAAGAAAAGAGAGTGTAAGCATATAATGCCTAGTGAGTGCGCTCAAAAAGGGTAAAACGTCAATGCATTTTCAAAATAAAAACTGATATTACAAACCCATTTTAAAGCAAGTCAAACACACCACTTCCAAAGCATTTAAGTAAAACAAGCTTATTCGAAACATATACTTCATGCTTTCATAACAATCTTTTCATTCTCAAGACATTTAAATAAAACATGCTTGATCAAATCGTAAGCATCAAATCTTCTGGCATAAACCATGCTTTCATTGCAAAGATATGAGTGTAAAGCCACGCAATACACTTGCTTCTTTTGAAAACAAAACATGCATAACAACCATATTCATCAAAATACTTTTCGCAAGTCTCGTGCTTAATCAAACCAAAGCATTTTCCCGTTTGTTTCCAAAACGTATCATGCATAACAACCATATGCATCAAAAATACTTTTCTCATGTCATGAATCTCATATATTGGAAATTAGTGTGACCACGGATAAACTCACCTCTATCCTCGGATAGATTCACCTCTATCCTTACATTCAAATAGAATGCTAATTAACCACATCAGATACACAAATTTCTCATGGTGGTCTCACCTCCGCCAAATCTCACTTTGGCCAGGAATAGGCTCACCCCTACCCATCGTGATAGTCTCACCTCTATCACACAACAATAGGCTCACCCCTATTGTAAGAACCAAAGAATACCATCAGCCTAATTAGCTTCACGGCTATACCTCAAGAGCTGCGGAACGATTATTTACTTACTGTTATTCCATATGCATTTATCAAACCATTTCCCATATGCAAAACACATTTCCCAAGGCAACAACACATTCCATTTAGGAACTATTTCTCAATGCTCTTAGGCATCCATGTACTTGATAAATCATTGCATATCATTTAAAAGATGCATAAAACAGTAAGTAAACCAATCCATGCTTTTCAACCAAAACATGTAAATCAAGTATCATATCAAACTGATATTCAAAAGGTGAATTAGAGAAACCTTACTTCTGAGTTTAGCTAAGCTTGCTAGGCTTAAACTAAACTTCCAAAGCCATAATTCAAACCTCTTTATAGTACCAAACACATTTGCACTCACCAACTTGTTACCGCCTCGATGCCAACGCCTTGACGTCCAACCGGAAAACGTCCGAACACTTGTCATCTTCTATAAGAAAATACAAGGGTCAATATAAATAGTATCACACTAAAGTAAGCAATTTATTAAAGCACCACCCTGATCCAATTAAATTCCCTAACAAATTCTTTCTTTTTCTTTTCTCTAATCACGTACAGAACTAAAAAAAAAAGTGATTTCCCCTGTTCACATCTCACGCACAAGGTAGCCACAAAATAATTCACCCACTGCTCGGCCACTCCTCTACATTACCGCCCAGCCATGTCTCAACATGTAAAGAAACAGTGGCCGCATATTATGAAATCAATAATTCCTTTAAGGTTTCAGCAGACCAGAATCCCCTACACGCACTGCCCTATTCATGCCCCTGCTCGGCATTCTATTTCCCAGTTACAATTCTCTTGTTTTTCCATAACACAGCTTCTAATGAACATTCCATCAAACATAAATGATGCATTCCAACATGCAATCTAATAATTCAATCAATCATTCTACCAAACACCCCATTCAAGAACTCAAATCTAAATTTAACCAATTAGATTAATTACAAAACCAACCTTAGATTATTATTACTCATGCACAAAACATTAGAACTCCATAGAAATCGTTAGATTACTATAATCTCATCAAGATTTATGAGAAAATCCATTAAAATTCAATTATTCCATTAGAAATTTGTTTTAATTATCTCAAAGCATGAGAAATCATAGATTAAGAAATAAAATCATGTAAAAATCATTAAAAAATATTTTTTCACCTTGCTTGATGAAAAACTAACTTGAAGATGGACTACCCTCTCGATTTCCAACAAGAAAAATAGTAGAAATGATGTAGAAATCAAAATCCTTAATCCATAATTGTTTAGAAATAAATGGAGAAGAAATTGAAGTAGAAATAATTAAGGAATCAAGAAATCTCTAAGATTTATTTGAAAGAAAATGAGAGAAACTTATGAATGTCTTTCATATCTTTTAGAAAATTATAACCGTCAACTTCTTTTTGTCAAAAATAAGAGGGAAACGATATTTCTTTATTTGATTTAATATTTTCATTTAAAATACCACTTTAATCCTTTTTTACAAAATTGTGATTATTAATATTTTACAACTTTTTGCAAAATAGTCACTATTTAATTTAATATTAAATCCACCCATTTAAAATTACCCAAGTTCAATTTCTTCCTTTGATAAACTCATTAAAATATTTTCAAAAAATATTAGCCACAATAAATTCATCGGAAATTAATTTAATCAACCCAAATTGTTTTTTAAAATTAATTAATTAGCTAAAGCCTAACCAAAAATTTCAACCCGATTCTGATAATTCACCCGAATCTTCTAGCCCGTTTTTTGGGATGTTACACTTCATCTTGGGTGGCAAATCACTAAGCATAGCCACACACTCACCCGTCGTAACAACAGTTTCGACTTCACCCACCATTCTTTTCTTTGTCACGACCTCCTTTAGGAATTTTGTATAGATTGTCATCTGATCAATGGCCTCCAGATGTGGGACATTGATGTGCAATTGTTTGAGCATATCCAGAAACTTCTGGTACTGGATATCTTGCTTTTGAGCTTTCAATCATTGTGGGAATGGAGTTGGTGGTATGGGTTCGTCATGTGGTTTACTGGATGCAGGTGCATCCTTAGTTTCATCTCTCTTGCCATCAGTAGCAAGATCACTCATTGTATTAGACATAAGAGCTGGTTCCTTAAGTGCAAGAGAGTCAATGGACTGGGATTTACGTTCAAAAAATGGCCAGAATTAGAATTGGAGTTAGAAGCTCCATGGTTCTGCCTCTAAGTCTTTTGTTGTACTCTTGAATTTTCCTTGTTGCCTCCCCAACCAAAATTAGGATGTTGTTGTCACCCTAGGTTGTAGGTGTTGGAATAGGGATTGTTGTTACAGTTGGTGTTCCCTACGTAGCATCCAGATTCTTGTTGTTGAGGGCATTCATTCGATTGATGTTCCTCATCGCAATGCTCACAAGTGTATTGCACTACGTTGGCCTCTCAGACGTTGGATGGTCCTTGCATGTTCTTAAGTAGGTTTGTGATGGTAGATAACTAAGCCGCTACAGTCTGAGATTCATCTAACTGGAGTGTTCTATAAGGTTTAGGTCTAAGCTTCAATCTTCCCCATGAGAACTGGTAGTTGGTGCTGGCTATCTGGTCTAAAATGTCGAAGGCCTCATCAGCCTCTTTGTCAAGCAAAGTTCCATTAGCCGACGAGTCAATCATCATCCTGGTAGGTGTATTGATGCCATTATAGAATGTCATGACTTGTAGCCAATCATGAAATCCAAAAATCGAGCACTTGCGTAACATTTCTTTGTATCCTCCATTTGTCTGACATTGTGCACCACCTTTTTTGAGGCAAGAACAATTTCGTTGAAATCCCCTATCATAAGCCAAGGTAACTCTGGTGTGTCATTCAGAGCTCTCAGAAGATCCCAAGATTCTATTGACGTTATTCCTCAGGTGCCCTATAAAACCCAGTGAATCTCCACTTATTTCCATCCGGATCAGTTTCGATTATAACATCAATGTATCTCTTCGAATAAGACCGTAAATTAATAACGCATGAATCTGTCCACCCAAGACAGAGCCCCCCACTGTGCCCATTGGAACTGACATCTATACCATTAGGAAAACCAATGCGATTATGAACTCTTGCCATCTTCACACTGTGTAACTCTATCTCTATAAGAAAAATTAAAACCGGATTCTCTCCTCGCAACTTTTGTTTGAGACGACTTACTTTCCAGGATTTCCTCAAACCTCAGACATTCCAACTTAAGAGTTTCATGATGACCAGCGAACCTGTTCCTGCAGGTCAGCCGATAAAATATTTGTGACATCAGCGAGAACCTCATTCAAAGTAACCCAGATGATAAAGTATGGGGATGTTGTCTTTTTAAACCTTCCCCTGAGTCAATTAGGATGTCTTCACCAGACATGGACATGTGAATATCCGTAGATATGATTAGGCTTGACCCACTTGGGCCCACAGTTGAGACAGGATTAATAGAGTTCCAGCTGGGCCATGATTCTTTCCCCTGATAATTCCCTATTGACTTATCCAAAGAGCCAATGTTGCCAAGTTTAACGGGATTTTTATTAATCACGCGGTTCCCTCTCCCACTATTTCCAAATCCATATTTTGGCATTGAATGTGCATTAACTGCCTCTGCCTCCCTCAACCACCTACTACTGGAAGACGCCGCCCTGCGTGGAGGAGCACGTAAAGTAACGTCCCATTCTCGATCCAAAATTGAAGTATCCTGAGTAAAGCATAGGGGAAATTTTTTTTCCCATGGCCCAATTTTCCACACAGAAAACAAAACAAATTCAATTTCTCATATTCGAATCTGACATAGTGGTCTTTACCATCTGATAACAGGATTTTCTTACTTCGTTTCAGCGGTAGCCTGACATCCAACCGGACACGAATGCGCATTATTCTTTTGTAGCCCAAAGAAATGGCAGAAGAGTCATATTCAAGAAAAAATCCAATAAAATTGCCTAGAGATCGAGCAATCCTTTCTAAAACAAAACCATGGGGGACATCATCAATTAGGGCCCAGAAATCCAGCAGATTCAAAGGCACAATCAGGGATTTAAATCGCGGAACGAAACCGGGATTGCGGCCGAGAAATCACGGTATCGCCGCCGTCCGAAACCGATATTTCCGATATTAACGGTGTGAAACGGAATCACACTAATCGCGACGGATCGCGGACGCAATCGCGGCGATAACGGCCAAACGGTGATAACAGGCCGTTTTTCCCGTTATTCTTGCGTTACTGTAAAAAAAAACCCAGAACGGTGGTCGAACTTATCAGGCGGGCGCGAGGAAGAAGAAAGCAGATTGTTGTAAAATATTTGACGAAATGAGAAAATTACATGGCGTGACATTGAACTTTGTAAAGTTCTTAGTTTGGCCTCAATATTTCAATCCGTATTCAAATTTATCCTTTAAACTCCCAAAACTTATTGATTAAGCCTTTAAATTTCTATTTTATCTCAATTAAGCCATTAAATATTTAGTTTTTTTGCTTAATCTAGTCGCTTTAAGCCCTTAAAAATTGTGTTAGCATATTAATAAAAGTTTATAAGTTCTAGAAAACATTCTAAAAATCATTAAAAATAATTTTTTTATATTTATAATTATAATTATTATGTTTTACAATAAATTGTACAAAATAAAAAAAATTACGACCGCGACACCCACAATGATCGCAATAACCTCCGTTATGTTCAAAAACGCGAAAATCGCGACGTGACCGAAAACGTGACCGCGACCGAAATTTAAATCCCTGGGCACAATAGCAGGATCCTCGCCCTCCTTCAATTGGTGGAGAACCAGGAGATATGTGTTGAAATTCCAAAGGCCACCAGTTTAGATTCTATCCACATCCACTGGATAAAACAGACTAAATAAGTATCGTCCATCACCAAGATCTGAGATTGCTATTCCTTCATACGGATGCCAAACATTTGATAGCGTTGCATGCATAGAGACAAAGTGGATCACACTTGTTGTAAGAAATCGACCTTCAAAACAGAACTCATAAGAAGGCGCCTCAACAGGCTCTTTTGAATCAACTTGAAGAATTTCATCTTCCCTACCAGTGATCGACAGATTTGCTAGATCATCCTCTACCGTCGCCATTACAAAGAGACAGGAGCTTGAAAAAATAAGAGGGAAATTGCGATTAATGATATGAAAAGCGTGCCACTATGAGCGGAGAGAAAAGCGTGCCACTATGAGCGGAGATATATATAGTTTATTTATATGATCCAAGCTCAATTTTAAGTAAATAAAATAGGGAGTTTTATTATGTTAGATTTAAGAAACGATGTCGTATATATGTTTAGGATTGGGTTAAAATCCAAGATTTTTTTATGTTTATTTTTATCAGTCAAATTGAAATGAAATTACTCGTCTTTCTTTGAATATTTCTCTTCTTCTACCTTTGCTTAGCCTCTCTTCTATCTCACTGAAATATTATATTTTCTTAATTAGTTTTGCAACAAAGGCATCAGAGCCATGTTTCCTGGCCATTTTTCCTCTAAAATCTAATTCTTTTCTCTTTGATTCTTCTAAATTTAGAATATGTTCCCTCTCTTTTTCTTAAATATTTCCAGCTTTTTTGAAATTTTTGGATTACTTCTTCAATTTCTTTTGCTTTCACTCTCAATCTATATGATTCTCCTATTCTTCCTATTACTCAGAACTTTCGACCTGGCAATGGTTGACAGTGTGGTAATGCAAACTCAAATGTCCTAATCGTAATAAGATATGGCTAAACTACAGTCGGATTTCAAGAAGTTGGAGAAGAAATTGGAGGATAAAATTGAGAAAACCCTATCTGATAAGGTTCAGGATATTCGATTGGGAGTCAATGGTGTTTGTCAAGAGATGAAGGAGGAGAAGGCTTTGCTCAAAGCTTTTTTTGGGCAGAATCGATGCTTCAAAAGCTATTTTGGGTGCGACACCGATAAAGGTGTTGAATCTTGACCTAGATAAACGGGTTGAAGGGGATTCATCTGCAACAACATCAACAGAGGATACTGCACCGAAACTTGATTTGAATATGAACGACATATGTGTGATAATTATGTTTGATGAAATGCCTATAAGACATGATGAGGTAAAAGTTGATAAGAATATCGATGTGGTGTGTGGAGGTTTGAATGAGGTTCAAAATTTGATAGCTTTGAGCGAGGTTGATGATTCTGTTCGAGAACTTCCATTTCATATATGGTGAAAAAATTGATGGCCAATGGTTCGGATAATTCGCTGCCTAAGGTTATAGCTTCGATCCTTCTAATAGGTACTTCAAATCTGAATTTGAAGATTGCGCCTAGGGTTATTCAGAAACTAAATTCGAATTTAGAGGATATTGTTAATCCAGTTACGGGTATTTGGATAGAGAAATTGAATTTAAAGCATGATATTTGTTAGGAATTTGGTTTGCGGCAAAATAATCAAAGCGATAACGACATAGACCAAGACATGCACAAGAGACAAGATTTGACGTGGTTCAACATAGTCTACCTCCACGGACGAGAGAAACGAACAATCCTCTAATAACGTAGAGAATCCAAAGAGTACAAATACATGATAACCCATGTAATCCCAAAACCCGGTGTACAAATCTCATGACCCGGTAGAACCAAAACACTCTTCCCAACATCCCTACAATACTCATCTCTACAACGTAGGCACAATAGTTGTAGAGATCCTAAAAGTGATTACATCTCTCCAAAGTAATTCTCCTTCTCGCATTCTCTTGTTCTCTCATAATTCAAAATGTTAAACCTAGTCTATATTTATAGACTCAAATACTTGGTCACCAAGAAATCTTATTCAATAAGATCTCCTACTTAAAATAGATATTTACTCCTTAAAGTAAATTCTAATTACCAAGTAATCTTCAACCACTATAATTACAATAAAACCCAACTTAATTACCAATTAAAATTTGGGTCAAAATATAAAAATATCAGTGTGAAACTAAAATTGAATATGGAATTTGAATAGGAAAAAGGTGGATGCATCTAGACAATTGAGAATTTTTATTGGCCATGATTTTCGCATGTCTTCACAACAATTGTAGGTTATGTTTTCTCGAGACATTGTTCAAGGAGGATTTTTTGTGTTATATATGGTTTAGCATGTTTCTCATCAATGTTTAATGGTGCACTTATAGAAGACAAGGCTATGTTTAATGTAGCAAAAGGTTCAAAGAATTTATTTGCACCAAAAGTTTTCGAGTCTCTCTATGTCATTATTCCTAAGAATATATTTTGGGAGTAAAATGATTTGTGTTCATATAATATTTTGAACATTGATGAATCGACTAGGGAAATTTTTTATCCCGGATGATACTAGTTTGCCAATATTTTCATAAAGCCATCTCCGACTCTTATGCTAAATGTGATCAAGCCGAAATGGGCAATGACTGATATTTGGTCCAACCATTTAAAAGACTATTGATTCAATATCGGTTCTTATTGGTTTTGCTTCATTCTTGTCTTCTTTAATCCTTGAGTACAAAGATTTCTTCGATCGAGAGAGTATTATTGTAGGTTATGTATACATGGTACATCTTTTTGGCCATGTCGGGTTAGGAGTTGATGCCAAATTTGAACCAATTAGGGTGATTTTTGATCCCGCATGACACTCATCACTATTTTCAGTTCATGTGTCATTTTTGGATATGTTTAAAAGAGCTTTGGGACATATTTGGTCAAATCATCAGAAGAAAAGCATGGTTGGTAGTTCTTCTAAGTTGAAATTACGGGTTCCAGTTTTAATCCTTGAGGACAAGGATTTTTTGAGCAGGGGAGTTTTGATGCAAGCCCAATTTTAGTAAATAATACGATGCATTTATTATGTTAGATTTAAGAAACGGCGTATATATATTTAGGATTGGGTTAAAATCCTAGATTGTTTTAGGTTTGTTTTTATCGATCAAATGGAAATGAAATTGTTTGTCTTTCTCTGAATATTTCTCTTCTTAGTCTACCTTTGCTCTGTCCCTCTTCTTTCTCACTAAAATATTCTATTTTCTTAATTAGTGTTGCAACATCGAACCTAGAAGTCATAAACTAAAACTGTTGAGGTGCGACTGTAACCGTAAAAAATAGAAGAAGAATTTTTGCAATGAAGAAGAAGATTCACAGACTCAATGGAGAAGGAATTGTATTCAGATAAGAAATGGACATTGCAACTCTGATAATCGATGAACTTTCTCTATTGAAACACTAGAATTTAACCCTAGCAGATGCAACGACACCGTTAAACACAATTACACAACTGCTTAAACGCACTGTTTCATTTAACAGGTGCTTAATGTAATTACAATTAAAACAGAAACTTAAAATAAAAAAAAAATATTCATGGTCTTCATTTTCACACATTACAACGACCAAAGAAATCATCAGTAGCACAAGGAGAACACCACCATGGCCTCTCCGAACCAGGGAAGAAAAAATCCAAGAGCCAATTCGGAGGAAAGCTTTGTGACACCGGAGTAAAGCTCAGAGAAAACCCATTGATTAAGCATGAAGAAACCAAAAAACATCAATTCAGAACTTAAATATCCAGACTGAAAACACCAATTCATAAGTGTGAAAAAGTACTATATTTTGCACCTTTTACTTAGATTATTGTTTAGACTTAGGCCCATTTAGTTGCACTTTTAGTTGTTCATGCATAAATTCGTAGTTCTTCCGTTTAGTGGGCTTGGCCTTGCGTTTTGCTATTTTATGGAGAAACCGCTGATGTTTTTGATCTCTTTGTGCAGGATGAGTTGTCGAACCACTTGACGAGTGATTGTCAAGGCAAGTTGCGATAAGATAACTATCTCCAAGCCTTATCGTGATCACTTTGGATAATCATAAATTTGAATTAAAGAGCTATTGAAGATGAAGATAAGGGGATAAAGCAAATATTTCGAAGTAATTTTGAATTATCTCCTCTTAAAAGAGTGATGAGTAGATAAGGATAAGAAGATAAGGCTTTTGAATTATCTCCTCAGCCAAAGATAAAGGGATAAACCACATCTTTTGAATTTCAAATGGAGTTTCTCCCATCCTATCAATAGTAATCGCATCAAACAACAACATCGAATAGAAGATTGGGAGATCAGATCAAGATTATTACGAGGAGCGCACCACAGCGCAACCCTTTTCTTTATTTCTTCTCCTTAGTTAATATAATGTTTGGGTGTATTATTTCTATGATTTATTTCAACCCAGCCATGAACTAATTAAATTATCCTGGGTTATTGAGCATTTGATGTTTCTGAATGCATAAATTTCTTTGGTTATTAATTTAATTTCAGTATTATCCAATTTTTTGTTTTACATTGTGATTCAAGTCTAGGGATAGATGCTTGATGTGAACTCGTTTATCTAAGCTCGAGAGAGTTAGATTCACAAAATAATTTGGTATAGGTTTCCATTGAAATAGTTGTTAGTGGAAGCTAATTCGCCTTAGAGATAAGGATAGAATTTCAGCAACTAAAAGGAGTTTACGAATCGACGAAGTTCACACAAGGTTAACGTAGGGATGTAATACTGAGGCATGTTCTATCGTTAATTCTTCTGTTAGGGATAACTAGAAGGCACCAAAGATGACTTTATCGAATAATGGAAGGGAAATTAATTGCCACGGTAATTCTGCCTGCAACTACATCATCACACTCAATAACCTGGTCTACTCTATCACTTGGTTTCTTCTCTTGTTTATTTAATTTCCTTAGACTAGTCTTCTTAGTTTAATTCTTTTATTATCACCATCTACCATCACAAATTTCATCCCTTTTTTATTGCGAGAAGCTAAAAGTCAAGTTTCACCAATCCCTGTAGAGATGATCGTAATACTATACTATTACTTGCGACGTGTATACTTGCATCATTGCATAGCACTTAAATCAGGCAACAAGTTTTTGGAGTCGTTGTCGGGGATTGGCAATAATGACTTTATTTTTAATTTCTTGCACTTTTATTTTACACTACTGTTTAATTCAAGGGGCTGATCTTATTTTGCAGGTTTTACACTTGTGTGTGGCCAAAGCAAGGCCTACCAAAAAAGATTACTCACTTGAACCAAAAATCGAATCAGTTTTCTGTAATAGAAGATTAGATCAACAAGTTATGGGAAACCAACCAAATAATCTAGACGACAATCTAAATGTCGTGGCAAGAGACAATGTCGTTCCGGCATAACAATATGTGCGTGTTCGAGATAGATCAATCCGATATCACTTAATTCCATATCTTGATGATCTTAATTCATGAATTTTAACTCCTAAGATTCAAGCCACACAATTTGAATTGAAGTTAGTTATGTTCAGCATGCTCAATTCAATTGGAAAATTTGGTGGTTTACCTTATGAAGATGCCAGAAAACATTTAAGAGCTTTCTTAGAAGTTTGTGGCTCTTTTCGTCAACAATGAGTCCATGAAGATGTCCTAAACTAAAACTATTTCCCTATTCACTGAGGGGTAGGGTGAGAACATGGTTGAACGGTATGCTACTTGGATTATTGAAATCATGGGCAGATCTATGTCGTATTAAGGCATAATCATCCTAATATAAATGCTAAGCTTCGTAATGAAATTACTTCTTTTCATCAAGCAGATGTCGAATCCATGAACGAGGCTTGGGATCGATACAATGAGCTTCTACGCAAATGTCTCATGCATGGATTCAGAGATTGGACACAAGTTGTAATGTTCAACAATGGAGTAAATGCACCAACTAGGATGATGCTAGATGTCTCGGCAAATGGCACACCCACAAATCACCTGAGGAAGCCTTAGATATCTTGGACAGACTTGCCAATAATGATTACCAATTACCAACCACTAGGAATGGATTGGCAAGAAGAAATACCACGACAATTGAGCTTGATTCATCATATGCTATCTCAGCACAACTTGCTGCATTAACCAACATGGTTAAAAATTTGCAGCGGCCCAATAATAGACATGAGGTTAAGGTAGTAGATTTATTTTGTGATTTGTGTAAATGATAACCATGATTCTTCTAAATATCCGTAGAAAATCCAGAGTTTAGTTTTTACGTTGGAAATTACAACCGGAACATCAATCCATATTCTAGCACATATAACCTAGGATGGAGACATCACCCTAATTTTTCATGGAGTAACCAAAATAACTCTAACAATACATCCCACCAGAACACAGAAGCATCAAGATTCTGACAGAATTTGCTAGGGTAATACAATCAGTTGCTACAACAACAATCATCATCAACAAGTTCTTTAGAAGCTACTTTAAATGCTTTCATGCCTAAGACTGATTCTTATATGGCTGAGACCAGTTATTTTATGAAAAAGACTGACTCTTTTATAAACAGGGCTGAGATCACAATGCAGAGACAAGGAGCAATGTTGAAATCATTGGAGAAGTAGGTTGGCAAATTTGTCGAAGTCCTAAGCACGAGGCCCCAAGGAAGTTTTCCTAGTAACACTGAGGTTGCACGAAGAACAGACCATGAATAGTGTAAAGTGATCACCCATAGAAGCAGACCGACGTGAGCAATAATCCTAGTCAACCTGAGGAGAGTGACTAACCAATAGATTAGCCCTCTATTGAAAAAAGCGTGCCCAACAATGAGGCTTTGGCAACTGCAGATGATGAACCTTCAAAAGTTGCCATGGCAATTTGACATGCCGCGATAATTCCATCCAACCAAGCTAGATGAGACGAGCAGATGCAAAGAGATCAGATTGCCAACACCATTTCCACAGAGGCTAAAGAGGTAGAAGCACAAGTATCAGCTCAAGAAGTTTCTTGGCATCCTAAACCAAGTCCACATCAACTTGCCACTGGTTGACGCAATGGAACAGATGTCCAATTACGCTAAGTTCCTTAAAGATATTGTCTTTAAACGAACAAGGTTGAGCAAATTTGAAATAGTTGCCTTAAAAGAAAGATAAATGGCAATGTCGCATAAATGTTTACCGCTTAAGCTGAAGGATCCAAGCAGTCTCACGATACCATGTACAATTGGTAACAATTATATAGGAAAAGCACTGTGCGACCTTAGTGTAGGCATAAATCTTATGCCAAAATTAGTTTTCCAACGATTAGGCATGGAAGGGCGAGACCCACCATAGTCACGTTGTAGCTTGCCGACATATCTTATGTTCAACCAGAAGAAAAAATCGAAGACACTTTGGTAAGAGTTGATAAATTATTTTTCCCACCGACTTTATTGTTTTGGATTGTGAAGCAAATGAGTTCCCTTCCATCATTCTTGGAAGAGCATTTTTAGCAACAAGAAGGACGTTGATCGATGTTGAGAGAGGAGAACTTATCATGCAAGTAAATGAGCAGCAAGTTACACTCAATGTCTTCAAAACACTCAAATTTGCAGATAATCTAGATGAATGTCAGACTATTAGAGCTATCGCAAAATTTAATTTCAATGTAGAAGAATATTATCACGAAAATTTTATGATTGCCAAACCTGAATTTAAATAAATCGAGGAGATAAAGACAAATAGTGAGGCATATCAAGAAGCAAATTGGGTTGCAAGTCAACGGGTAAAAGTTTCGAATACCTTAATCATTTAAGTAATGAACTTAAACATGAAAAACCTTCTATTGAACAACCCTCTATTTTAGAATTAAAACAATTGCCAAAGCAGTTGAAATATTTTTATTTGGGGAAGAATAACACAGTGCATGTGATAATTTCTTCTAAGTTGCAGCTTGAACGGGAAAAAAAGGCAGCAAAGCATAAGCACTACTGAGTGCTGAGTTCATTCAAAGGCTTACTAGATTTACATGGAAGAGGTACTTCATTTTCCTAAGATGGCTGTTCCGAGCCACCATGAAAAAACATGCTTTCTTGTTGTACAGTTGAGAGGTTGGCAAACTTCAAGGAAAGAAATTCTTCGGTTTTCTACGTTGGCTATTCAAGGAAAAAATGCCATAACAATTCAAAGGGAGGTACCATAGTCAGGCCGAGACTATAAATTAAGCGCTCTAGGGAGGCAACCCTAATCTTTTTAATTCATTTATTTTTTTAGTTTGCAGTTAATTTTGCATCATTGCCCGTGTATGGATGAGAAAAAGCCAAAAATGACTATACTTAGTCAAATACGTAGTCAATCTATCTACCACTACCATGATCACATCCTTCCTCCTCGATATAGGCAAGCCTTCTATGAAATCCATGTTGATGGATTCGCAAGCATTTTTAAGAATTGAAAGTTATTGTATCAACCCTCTCAGGTGTACCAAATCATCCTTATTTCTTTGGAAAACTCCATACTCCCTCAACCAATTCTTCACCTCATTTATAACCCCTAAACCTGACCCAAAAGAAATAGATCGAATCTAGGAAGTCATGTTTGAAAACTTTTCCCTTAAGAAAACAAATTTTAAAGATTATACTTTAATTTAAAAAACGTATAATGATAATTTAATAAATATATTATAATAAATAATTTAAAAAATGTCATAATCAATATTTGAATATATAATATAAATACCTGAATAAAAAAAACATAATTAGTCTCAAAATTTAAAATTACATCAATGTATCAAAATAATCAAGAATGAACTGAAAAACTAAAAATAGTTTCGTACTTAATAATAAAATAACCGGATAAAATGTTAGATCCTCCAAGTACCGTAACGCCTAGGTTCTGCGTATCTGAAAGAAAGACTAAGGGGGAGTAAGCTAAAGAGCTTAGTGTGTCTCTAAAGTGAAAAGAAAACCATAGTCGTAAAACAAAGTAATATTTTCTCAAGTTAAAAAAAACATAAAACAATGGTACAATATCACAAGCGTAATGCAATGCACCCCAACTACGTCTGCCAAAGATGAGGAAGGTTCCCATAACCTCCTCGCTATATCGTCACCATCCGAAGTGAAATCTCGATCCGAAGTGAAATTCACCCCGAAGGGTGAAACCACTGAACTTCCTCCGTACAAATCACAACCCATGCTCATACATGTATGATGTTTAAAACTCAAATTTCATAAACACAATTTCCATAAATCCGATATTCCATAAACATACGTCATAAATCCACAAATCCATAAATCATAATCCATAAATCTTGGTTTCTGTAAATTCCGATATTTCACAAATCAAATATTTCACAAATCATAATTAAAAATACATTCTAAAATCGTATGCATATGATGTCAACCATACAAGCCATAATGCAGATCATAATCAAGCAATGTATAAAACCATATAAAAACCATTTATTTATAGCACAATAAGAAAACACACCATAACCAAAGCAAACTAAACCTACTAATTGAGGCGTTTCTCAGAATTAGAAGCATTGGGTCTAGCTATATTGGTACCTATAAGAATATCCTATGATAACACTATTATTAATATCACTATGATCAAAGAATTATTAATAAATACTATTCTAACGAAATTTAATGAATACTTATCTGATTCGAATAGTTGATCTTCAAATCAATCGAAGACATAGTTGAATTGTGCAGTGCCAGAGACTCAGCAGGGTTTGATCGAATTAAATAAACAAAAAAAAAAAACAAAGGGATGCGTTTCGAACAGTTTGATACAGAGGAGAAATTGATGCGGCTGGGTGAGAAACAAATTGAGCGTAACCTATGCATATATAAACAAATCTTTGGGTAAATTACAAGGCAAGCCCTTATTCTTTTCTAGGATTCACAAAGTAGGCATTTATTATTATTTGTTTATAAAAAGGTCACTAAATTTTTTAAAATTCAATTAATTCCCAAATTTCCTAATTAAGGTTTTATTTTTTAAAATTCCTAATTTCTAGGGTTTTGAATTTAAGAATTTCAAAATTAGTGTTTTAAATTTGGGGCAAAAATTCGGGGTGTTACAACTCTCCCACCCTTAAAAGAAATTTCGTCATCGAAATTTTCAGACTTAGCGATAGATCCCAAAAATCAACTGACACAACTTAAAATTCTTCATTCTGAATTCCTCAATCTTCAACATAAAAGGTGGCATATAAATCTATCTACAAAAAGAAATAATCATAGAATTAGAGTTGGTACTTGGAGTTTCTATTCAAAATATATCTTATTTTTTAAATAAAAGATTTATCAAAAAATTCCATTTTGCCCAGAAATATTTTATATGCATGCAAAAAGAAATTAAAAAATTGAAAACTTTTTTTTAAAACTTTTCTATTCGTGAGCCTCACAGTCCGAAGGTTGGACTTAGCTCTGATATCACTAAATGTAACCCCATAAACCCGACCCAAAAGAAATAAGTTGAATCTAGGAAGTCACGTTTGAAAACTTTTCCCTCATGAAACAAATTTTAAAGATTATACTTTAATTTAAAAAAAACGTATAATAATAATTTAATAAATATCTTATAATAAATAATTTGAAAAATGTCATAATCAATATCCGAATATATAATATAAATATCTGAATAAAAAAGCATAGTAAATGAATGCCAAAAATAATCCCAAAACGTAATTAGTCTCAAAGTTTAAAATTACATCAATGTATCAAAATAATCAAGAATGAATTGAAAAACTAAAAATAATTTCGTACTTAATAATAAAATAACCGGATAAAATGTGAGATCCTCCAAGTGGCGTAACGCCTAGGTTCTGCGTATCTGAAAGAAAAACTAAGGGGGAGTAAGCTAAAGAGCTTAGTGTCTCTCTAAAGTGCAAAGAAAACCATAGTCGTCAAACAAAATAATATTTTCTCAAGTTTAAAAAAACCATAAAACAATGGTACAATATCACAAGCGTAATGCAATGCACCCCAACTACGTCCACCAAAGATGAGGAAGGTTCCCATAACCTCCTCGCTACATCGTCACCATCCGAAGTGGAATCTCGATCCGAAGGTGGAGCCACTGATCCGAAGCGGAATTCAGCCCAAAGGGTGAAACCACTGAATTTCTTCCGTACAAATCTCAACCCATGCGCATACATGTATGATGTTTAAAACTCAAATTTCATAAACACAATTTCCATAAATCCGATATTACATAAACATACGTCATAAATCCATAAATCATAATCCATAAATCCATAAATCTTGGTTTGCGTAAATTTTGATGTTTCGCAAATCAAATATTTCATAAATCATAATTAAAAATACATTCTAAAATCGTATGCCTATGATGTCAACCATACAAGCCATAATGCATATCATAATCAAGCAATGTATAAAACCATATAAAAATCATTTATTTATAGCACAGTAAGAAAACACACCTTAGCCAAAGCAAACTAAACCTACTAATTGAGGCGTTTCTCAGAATTATAAGCATTGGGTCCAGCTGTATTGGTACTTATAAGAATAATCCTACGATAACACTATTAATATTATCGCTATGATCAAAGAATTATTCCTAAATACTATTCTAACGAAATTTAATGAATACTTATTTGATTCGAATAGTTAATCTTTAAATTAACCGAAGATATAGTTGAATTGTGCAGTGCCAAAGACTCAACAGGGTTGATCGAATTAAATAAACAAAAAAAAAAGCAAAGGGATGCATTTCGAACAGTTTGATAGAGAGGAGAAATTGATGTGGCTGGGTGAAAAGCAAATTGAGCGTAACCTATGTATATATAAACAAATCTTTGGGTAAATTACAAGGCAAGCCCTTGTTCTTTTATAGGGTTCACAAAGTAGGCACTTATTATTATTTCTTTATAAAAATGTCACTAAATTTGTTTAAAATTCAATTAATTCCCAAATTTCATAATTAGGGTTTTTTTTAATTCCCAATTTTAGGGTTTTGAATTTAGGGATTTCAAAATTAGGATTTTAAATTTGGGGCAAAAATTTGGGGTGTTACAATTTCTCAAACCCTTTCAAAAGAATATTCCACTTAATCTTTTAATCATTGTGTGAGCTTCGAAATGTCCTCCCACTACCCCATTACGAAAAAATTCAATCAGATCATTCCTTAATTCACTGTCATCTCCCACCACCAATTTTACTTTCCTTTTTAACTGCCTCTTATTCCACTCGTACTTAGGATACCTAGTTGATCCTTCTTCCAATCTTTTAATGATCTTCTTTATTTTTTTCATCTGAAGACCAACTTGCCATGACTCTTGCCATAGTATCAGTTGTCACACTATTGACTTTCATCTGCTGGCAACTTGCAAAACCAGAATTTGAGACAATGTGTCTACAACCACATTATTAATATCTTTCTTATAAATCACATCATAGTCGTATCCCATCATTTTTTTCAACTCATTTTTGTTGTGATGATTTATCACTTTATTCTCAGCCAAAAACCTCAAGCTCTGGTTGTCGATTCTAATTTTAAAATGCCTACCTACCACACATGTTGCCCATTTCTTTACTGCCTATAAAATAGCCAACATCTTCTCATATACAGATAATCCTCTACGCCTACTTCCTAACACCTTGCTGAAGAAAGCTAAGGGTTGTCCTTTCTGAATCAATATTGCCCTAATTCCATTCTTAGAAGCATCTTTTTCCACAATAAAGACCACTGAAAAATCAGGCAAGGCCAAAACATGGGTTGTACTTATAGCTTCTTTAAATTTCTAGAAAGCCATTTCCTCCCCTTAAGTCCATTTCCAAGCCCCTTTTTAACAGGTCAATTAATGGTCTAGCCAAAATACCATAAACCTGGATGAACCTTCTTTAATATCCCGATAATCCTAGGAAGCCCCTTAATTCCTTGATTGAAGCTGGTGTCTTCTATTCCAAGATGCATGCCACCTTTGAACTGTCTATAGATATTTTTCCTTCAGAAGTTATGTATCCCAAATAATTAATCTTTCTTGACCCGAAACAACATTTACTCCTTTTAGCATAGAGTTGATAACTACTCAAAATTCCCAAAACTTCTTCAAGGTGCTTCAAATGAGCTTCCCAATCATCTGAGTATACTAAGATGTCATCAAAAAACACCAATACTGACTTCTTTATGAGCTTCTAAAATACAAGTCATAGGCCTTGCTCATGTCAATGTTTCAGCGTAAAATAGCCCTTCAACCTATCTTCTTCTTCTAAAAGAGTGGAGCATCTCATAGGCAGTTATAATATTGTCTGTTATAAGTCTCCTAGGAACAAAGGCACCTTGAGCCTCTTCAATGCAAATATGGAGAACATCTTGAAATCTAATGACTAGCACTTAGAGGCGATCTTCTATAACACGTTACAAAAGCTTATCGGCCTAAAGTGAGCCATCGAAATAGGGTTGTTCACCTTAGGGATAAGAACAATGTATTTATTGTTAACGAGTTCCATCGGGAATTCTCCTTTTAAGAGGCCAATACAAAATTGCACCACTTGCTCGCCAATGACATGCCATAATCGATGAAAAAAATAGCTCCTAAACCATCTTCCCCGGCTGCTTTAAGAGGGATCATAAGCTTTAGGGTTGCATAACCTCATTAGTCTCAAAATCATGGTATAATGTATCATTCATAGCAGGTGGAATGTGCAGTTCAATACCTGTTAGAATCTTCTCTGCACTATAAGAGCCTTATGAAGAAAATAATTGAGAGAATTAGGAGCGAGAAATTGAGGCCAATTCAACTTTCGAGTCACGGATAATACCATCCTCATCCTCTAAAGCATTGGTTTTATTTCTACGCTTTGTCAGCGACGCACAACGATTGAAGAAAGTGGCGTTGCGGTCACCATTTTTCAACCAATTCATTCTGGCTCTTTGCTCCCAATACAGTTCGGATTTGTCATATTCCATATCGAGATCCAATTTAGACTCCACTATCTAGCCAAGGATATCGCTTGTAGGATCGAGTTCTAAAGGGCTTCAAGTTTTTGCTTCAATGTTTTGATGGAAAGATTATTCTCTCCTTACGAAATCTATCAAACCACCTCTCAAGCCCAAGGCTCACCCCATGTAATCTGTCAACAACATTGTCAGAAAAACATCCCTAGAGGCGTTTGACTTCTTCTTTGATTGAGTCCTCCATTAACCATGCTACCTCAAAACGAAAATGCCATTATTGAAGGGAAAAAGATAACTCACCCGTGCTGAGCAAGAGAGGACAATGGTTCGAGAATGTATGAAGCACATGAAATAGAGTTAAATGGGGAAATAACGATCTATTTTCATCATTGCGACCTATCTATCAAGTATTTCACAGATAGAAGAGGAACCAAGAGTACCTTTTGACCATGTAAACCAGCGACCCTTATAACCAAGGTTCGACAAAGAACGGTCTTCTAACACACTCCAAAACCCAGCCATTTGACGTTCATTACGCATCAGCCCCCCATTTTTTCAAAAGAGAAAAGGATTTTGTTGAAGTCTCCAATTGCGAGCCATGGTAGCTTATTATGATTCTTAAGGCCACATAACAAATCCCAAGTTGCACTACGGTGTTACTCGTTCGGGGCCCCATAAAACCTGGTACACCTCCACTTACTACCATTCAGATCATTAACTACTACATCTATATGTTGTACGGAATAGGACAACAGAGATATCATACAATAAGCCTTCCACGCGAGACAGAGACCTCCATTATGACCTTGCAAACTGACTTTAATACCATTCTGAAAACCACATAAACGATGAAATTTCTTCCTTCTATCAGCTTATAACTTAGTATCAATTAAAAAATGTATCCGATGGGTTGACATCTCTCAGCAAATGTCGGAGACGTTTTATTGTTCGGGGCTTCCTCAAGCCATAGGCATTGCATCCGGCTGGCCTGTTAATCAAGGGCTACCGATAATGAGGGGAGAGCTCCATTCGAATCTTATTAATTAGAAACCGTGGAGGACGTGTCTATAATACGTCGTCTTTTTGAACAATCAATATGTTCGAGTAGGCTATCTTCGTTCACGTGAGCCATGTCCACACCATCAGACTGGCCTAAAAAACTAGGACTCATATAAATACCAGGTGCAATATGGTGGATTATTACATTATTCGTTCTTTTGACAGCTAGGGTTGACTTTCCTTTCAAGAGATTATAAACTGTTGAAATTTTAGCAATCCTATCATTAGAATTTTGCCTAGGACATTGGGGAATATTCATGGACCCAAAAATTATGGGATTGGATACACTCTAAGATTCCGCACCAACACCACCATCCTCAACAGGGACTTGACAGTGATAATGAGCAGAGCTGAGCCAGAGATTAGACGGGCTCGGATCTACTAAAAAATAATACTAGTGAGTCGGCTCAAGCTCGAAGCTCGTCGGGCTTGAAATTTTAGGCTCGAGCTCGAAGTGGACAGTTTGAGCTCAGCTCGGCTTGTTGCTTTCTTCATACTGCTTCTAAGTATTTTTATTGAAGCTTTGAAAAAAAACCTGAGAAAACCTATTTGGAAAAATATAATAATTATTTTTTAAGTCCACAAGTAACCATAGTACATTTTTTAAATTATACAAGTACACAAAGAAAAGAAGATTTAAAGTATTTAACTATGATAACAGGTTAACAACACTGCAGCATACAAGTCCTCAAGTAACACAACAAACAACAATTTTGCTATAGTTATTAGTTACTTCTGCCATCCATTATCCTAGTCGAAGACTCCAGCACTTCAAGAACTCTGTTCTTCGCTCTTCTCCTGATTTTCTTGAACATATTTATTATAAAGTCTTTAAAACAATTCAACATATTATTATGCAAAAATAAATTGCAAAGCATTATAAAATTTTATTAACAAACTTAAAGAGTGGGCAAAATGATTTTCTTCGATTGATCTTCATCAATTTTTTGTAAAAAAAAATATAAAGTCATTAGCTAAAAATAAATTCTAAAAAATGAATGAAAGTGTACAAATACATTACTAATCCTTACTTTATTCTTTCTCTTCACTCCATAGAAAGATTGACACCAATCTCTTGTGTAAATTAATATTTGCATGGTTTCAAGACTTAATGACAATCTATAAGGATCAATTACACAGCTCCCAGCACTAAATGTGGCCTTTAAAGTCACAATAGTAATGGGAACACCTAAGACATCCATGGCCAACCGTGACAAAATATGAAATATCCCAACTTTGTTCTTCCACCACAATAAAGCATCAAACTTACTCTCTTGAGGAATATAACACTATTACTCAAGTTATAGATCAACTTTAGATTGTTTATTCTCAGTCATTTCCTCACTTCTCATAGCGTGCAAAATTTCCAATAATCTTATAGTACTTCCTGTTCCTTCACCATAAACATTTGCACTAGTTTCACATTCACCCATTTGCTCCATTACAAGGGAGAATATAAATTTACATACTCATCATAAAGTTCATACAAAGTTTCTCTACCTTTATGTATTTTCTCCAATGTATTTTCTCTGTAACCATATGCAGAGAAAACATCTTTGAAATAGTAATCTCAATAACCTTAATTTTCAATCGAGGGTCCAATACTGCACCTATAGCCACGAGTAGATTACATTCACCCCAATATTTATCATTTTTTTCTTTCATGTTTGTCACCATGCACAAAATCATCGAAATACGTAGAACTGGTATCCAACAACAATTTGATTTTTTAAATCTCACTAAGAAATAAATTGGAAGTGGGATACCCGAATCCTGAAATAACATTTGTAGTTTCATAGAACACTTTCAAGATTTCAAGCAATTTCTCAATTTTATCTCAATCCTCTAAACTAGGACAATATACATATTATCTATCTTCCAAAGCAAGTCTAGAAAATACCTCTATGAACTTGATTGCACAAAAAACATCTCATAAGTAGAATTCCATCTAGTCTTGCATTCCAAAACCAATCTCATATCCTTTAGGTTATATTGTTGAGCAAGTTCAGCAAACTTCTACAATCGTTATTCACTTCCATTTAGATAATCAACTATATCATGAACGTTCTTGATGATGGTTTTGACTTGTTTGAGATCGCGTTAAACCATCATGTTCAAAATGTAAGCACAACAACGAATATGAAACAATTTGCCACCACAAATCAACTTCTCAGTTAGTGAGAAAGTATCTTTCATGATTTTTAATGCAAGAATCATTTATAGAGGCATTATCCGCATAAACTCTAAATACCTAAAAAATAAAAATATTGATTAGTGCTAATTTGGTAATAGGTCAATATGTATAAAAGACTAAAAGTATTAAATTTACTTTGTTTTCGATGTCCCACTCCTTTATGCATTTGAAAATTAAATTAGCTATCTTTACCTTTCTGAGGAAGAGGTATATGGACAAAATGATCTATAACAACCACATATTTGACCTTTTGAGGTTTGAAATGTCATAGATTAGTGGTCAGAGAAATTTTGTCCACATTCTTCAAGTCTTCCTTCAACTTATTCTTCTCAATCTCATAAACTTTAAAAGAATCATTTCTTATAGTATGGCGTGACACACTTTTTCATTGTGGTAGTCCCTTCTTCAACATCATATTAAAGTCTTCTTCTTCAACAATAGAAAAAACATGCTCGTGCATAATAATCCAATGTGCAATTCTTTCTTTTATTTTAAATGGATCAAACTTATTATCATGCAGAGCACTAAAAAATTTAGAATTTGGAGAACCCACAGTTGAATCAAATGGTAAAAAGTTGATCAACTTTTGGTTTTGTATGTGTACTTTTCTGTGTACATTTATCTAAATGACGCTTTACATGACTCGTAGGACAACCTCTACAAATATTTAGAAGAGTCTTACAATACAAACAATGAACTTTCCAAACTTTAGAGTTACCTGTACGCTGAGGTTCCTCAAATTCCTTTCAAACAACAGATTTTTTGCTCTCTTAAAAGGATATGATGTGCATTCATCTTTAGTCTTATGAACTCATTATTATTATTGGCTCATTAGTTTGGGGAACAAGCACTTCTTCATATTCTAGATCAATTTCATCTTCATCCATTTCATTTACATCATATAAATTTACCCCAAATTCCTCTACAATAGGAGTTGAATGGTCATATGATGTTTCCAATCCAAGAGTAGATATTTTTGGATTACAAATCAAATATAATGATTAATTATATAAAATAATATAATTAAAAATAAAAATAACATAAAATCTAAAAGAAAGAAGATTGTAAAGGTAAACAAGCAAACATATTTAAATTTTATCTTTGAGTTTTCATATCTGAATCAAGCAAATCGTATAGACACTACGACAAAATAGGTTTTTAAAGGCGTTTGTTGGATAAACACCGCTATAGATGCATACTTTAGCGGAGTTTTTAGGTAAAGGTTGCTATAGACGTGTACTTTAGCAGCGCTTTTGTGCAAATGCCGCTAGAGATGCATACTTAGTGACATTTGTTAGACAAACGTCGCTATAGATGCATACTTTAGTGGCATTTAATGCCACAATAGGATCTAAATTTTATATCCCATATTGGCTCCATATTTATCTTACTGAAATTTTATAAAGAAACGAAGTGCAAGTATAGATCGACGAGGAAAGTAATGAGCTAGAGGACGCGGAAGATAAATAGTCAATAGCGGCGTTTAGAGGAAAAATGACACTAAAGACCTTGTCTTTAGGGGTATTTTTTCTCCAATTGCCGCTATATAACTCGACCTTTTGCGGCATTTTTTGTTCACAAATGCTGCTAACTATTGCGACATTTTTCTAGCACTGGGATGGTTTTTAGGGGCACTTAAAAACTCTGCTATAGGGCTAAAAAAATTCTGCTAAAAGCCTGTTCTATTGTAGTGAGATGAGGGTGAAAGGATCCAACCATCCACTAATAGATAAATGAGCAACGAATTAGATTATCTCCAAGTTAATGAAACCGAAAGAGCAAAACAAACACAGTACAAAGAGCAAACACTAAGAATGGAATCAAAATTTATATGATATCCGTTCCTTTTCAGAACATGACATTGAATGAAACTAGATTAAGTCATTAAATTCAGGGCTTTAGCTCTCTCATAGTACAAGAAGTAAATGATTAAGTGCTTTAACTCACTTATAGTACTAAACTCGAATTCTAACTCGGTTATTTTTAGGCAAACACAATTGGTATAAAGTTCTAAACCAAAGAACTCTAAATGGAAAAAATATAAAGATTAAACAAATACTTGTAAACGTGATCTATAAAATAAAATATCTAATATTTTCATAAGAAAATATAAAAGATTAATTATATAAAATAAAATAATATAATTCAAAATAAAAATAGCATAAAATCTAAAAGAAAAAAGAGCCCAATAATCAACAATCAATTTATTGTTATTAACAATGAAACATATTAAAATTATAAAAGAAGTTATAAACAAGAAAAAAGGAAGAAAACGACTAGAGGTGTAAAAGACTTCCCATGTAGATGTTTGCAAAATAGATATGCACTTTAGAGCAAGTATACTCGTTGATCGGTTCAATGTTTTAATCCTTATTCAATATTTTAATGAGTTAAAAGCGATAAAGAATTCATTTCTATGTCAATAAATTACTAATTTAATAGAGTGAAGTAGTGATTCAATACAAGCCATAATCATCAATTTATGACCAATTTTAAACTTTTGCAAGTTTTAGGGACTATTCTATAAATTTAGTAATTTAGAGGTCCTTTCCAGAAATTAAGCCTACCAATATGAAATTCAACCTGAAAATAGGGGCACATAGATTTTCATCCCAAACAGGGGTCATTTACCTAGTCAATTAAGCCATTTAATAAATAGTGACCATTTCATAATTTTTCAAAACTTGTCATACAGGTTTTAACCAACTTACCTACATCGGTACCGATACTCTAGGGGACATATCGGTACGCCATGCACAATTCACATAACATCAGATTCCAGAGACCAAGAGGCGTGCCGATACCCTTAAACACGTATCGATACGCTTCTAATATTATCTATGTTATTTTATTTGAGCTTAGAATGGTATCGGTACGGGAATACCCGTAACGGTACGGGTGCCCTAATTCCCAAATTGGGTTAAAAAGGGTATCGGTACCTACAGGACCATATCGATACCCAGCTATAGTAATTTACCAGTGTTGAGAACCCATACCTATACGCCCAAGATAGTTTTGATAAGCCATGTTGACTAGCGTTGACCTGGTCCAAAAATGCATACTCGTACTTATACCCAATCACTCGTATCGGTGTGGTAGGGTCTATAATGACAAATTAGGTATGGTTTTTTATCCATTTTGACCTATCATACAATGTCTAATTCCTTTGAAATTTTACAGGCAAGTTTAGTTAATCATATTCCACTACCATGCCAAATTTCATAGTCATATGAATCCATTTAAAGGGTTTTTACCTTCTTAGGCCATAGATGCATATTTTACCACCTTTGGCCAATTTCAAAACAACATTTTAGGCCTTTTAAGCTTATGCATACCATATGCAGCTTATACACAAAAAATGGCTATAAGTGGTTAGTTTGTCTACTTTGCCACCATTATAGGAGTTTGAAAGGATAATAAACATTGCTCTAGGCTTGTTGTAACTTGCCAAAAACCTCCAACCTTCCCGATCTTGCAACGATGACTTCTTTAAACTGAAATGCATGAGATGAAATGCGTTAGGCATACTTTTCCTAGTGAGGTAGTCAAAAACACTATCAATAGCAATAACATGTATTCCAAGTCATGTCTTAACTATACCAATGCTATAAATCATGTATCATCAATAACAATAATATGAATTATTTTCAATGACAATTATACTATATTTCAAAAATATTCCTTGGATCAAATAAAGATAGTGGATATGCGAATTCCTACGCCTCGACAAATCAATGAATGGTCTAATCCCGTTGCCTCACCATAACAAAGGTCGTAGCCCAAGGACCGTAGTTCACCCGTACCAATGAGCTCATGATTTCTATGGCATGCCAATTGTATCCAATGTCCTTTTGAATCCAAGGCTCAATAACAATGTCGATATCGATGTTTCAATAGCAATGGTGATGGTCAATGTTTCAATAACAATATTAATGATCAATAATTCAATGACAATATCAAGATCAAAGACCAATGTCTTTAACCATGTCAATAAAAATGCCAATGACTATAACGATGTCCATACCAATTTTCAATGACTATGACAATGACAATATCGATGTCTAATGAACAATATATCTATGTATCAATATTTTGATAACATCAATGGCAATGGAAATAGCTCAATGGACAATACCCAATGCAATAAACTTACCAATGCTTACCAATATTTCCTCCAAAGAGGTTTCGACGCAATAATACCTTGAAACAATGTTGGCTATGCAATATCCAATGTCAATGAAACCGAGAAAGGCACCTAGCCTATTCCTAAGACTCCGGCTACACTCGCCTTGGTTTTTGAAGCTTCTATGGCTCACAAATGATCACTCCCTTGCTCCTAGATTTAGATGGAGAGGATGAGACTTCTTTCTTCAACTCTTGAGCTAGGTAAATAATAGGAAGTGTTAATAATTGATACAACAATGTCGAGGTTAATAGTTAAACTTGAAATAGCCATTAGATACTAGATATCCATGGATTAAAGCCTTGATGATCATGGGTTTAACTTAGGTGCTCAAAAGCTTCGACCTAAAATTAAACCTCAATGATCCATGGAATTGATCAATCGTTTGGGGGCTTTAGCTTACCAATTCAATGGCTATACAATGGAATCAAGAAATCGAAGAAAACTTGAGCTTTAGGATGACCAACAATGGAGGCGCTAGCTTAAAGATGGGAAGGTGCTTGCTTGAGTAAGGAAGAAGATGAAGTTAGGAGATGATGGAAATATCTTAAGTTTTATAAAACACTTTACCTATTTGAAACCAAATGGTCGGTTGCTTACCCTCCCAAAGAGGAAAACTTTAAAATAATATCAACATCTTTTCTTCCTTTTTAGAAAAACTAAACTATAATTATTTCGTATCCATATTATCATCTTTTCACCTATCTCCAAGCAACTTCATGTGAAATAGTTGGCAAGCTAGAAGGTGAATCACCTAAAAATGGGTAAATTACAAAGGTGTCCCTCATCTTTCCAAACTTTACATTTTTGCCCCCAAACTTCCAATTTTTACAATTTAGTCTCTAAATAACTTTCAATAAATTTAATAAGGTCCTTAATCAATAAATTGACTTAATTAGAGTCTAATATTAATAAAATTGATCGCATGGTCAAAGTCAATACAATATTTGGACCTTTTTGGTATAGGGTTTTCGATCGCCGAAACCCAATTTCCACTAAACCAGTTTTTAGGGTACTACAACTCTCCCCTCCTTAAGAAAAATACATCCTCAAATTTTTAACTAAACTGAAGAGGTGAGAGTACTGTTTCTTTATTGTCTCCTCCGTTTCCCAGGTTACTTCCTCAACAACCTGACTCCTCCAGAGTACTTTAACCAACATAACATATTTATAACGAAGTCTCTTAACTTCATTTGCAAGAATCTAAACTAGTTTCTCCTCATAGGTCAGATCAGGTTGAATCTCTATAGATTCTGGTTCAATAATGTACGAAGGGTTAGAACGGTATTTACGAAGCATCGACACATGGATTACATTGTGAATCTTGCTCAGCTCTGAGGGAAATGACAATCGATAAACCGCAGGGCCAACTTTATCAACAACCTCGAAGGGTCCAATGAATAAGGGACTTAGCTTTCCCTTTTTTCCAAACCTCAGAACTTTCTGCCATGGTGAAACCTTGAGGAAGGCTCTCTCACCAACCTCATATTGTATATCTCTTCATTTGAGATCAACATACGCTTTCTATTGGTCAAAGGTAGCCTTCAGACGGTCATGGATGATGGTAACTTGTTCTTCAGTTTTCTAAAGTAGGTCATGACCCAACATCTTGCCTTCATCGAGTTCAGACCAACACAAAGGAGTTCTGCAATGTCTGCTTACAATGCCCCATACGGTGTCATTTTAATGGAAGCTTGATAACTATTGATATAGGCAAACTCGATAAGAGGTGGGGATTTCTCCCAAGATCCCCTAAAATCAATGATGCATGCACGTAGAATATCTTCCAAAATTTATACGAAAGGGTTCAATAATAGTACGTAATTTCGATTATTCAAATGGGGAATTTTGACACTTACCTAAATTACCCTTTCTGAATGGCCGTCAGACTGAAGGTGAAAAGCAGTACTGAGATTAACTTTGCTACCTAGAGCTCCTTGCAATGATTTCCAAAATTGAGATGCAAGTCGTGGATCTCGATCAGAGATGATAGATTTTGGTATTCTATGGAATTAGATAACTTCCTTAATGTACAAGTCAACTAATTTAGGAAGTCCATAGTCTATTCTAATTGGTAGAAAGTGAGTTGACTTGGTAAAATAGTCTACAATAACCTAGATAACATCGTGCTTAGCGAGAGTTAAAGGCAAACCGCTAACAAAGTCCATTGTGATTCTCTCCCACTTCCACAATGGTAAATCGATAGGTTGTAATAAGTTGGTAGGAACATAGTGTTCAGTTTTAACACGCTGGCACGTAAGACATTTGGACACGAAATCAACTATGGCTTGTTTCATGCCTGGCCACCAATAAATTTCCTGGAGATCTTTGTACATCTTTACAGAACCCGGGTGAACTGAATAAGAACTCAAATAAGCCTCATTAAGGATATTGGTACAAAGAGATTCATTACTGGGTACGCAGACCTTATCACGAAAACATAGCAGTCCTTCAGAATTAATTCTGAAGTTAGGATTATCACAGTTTTGCAACTTAAAAGCTATAGGTTGAAGTTCAGGGTCTTAACTTTGCAATGATTTGATTCTCGATACAATAGTAGACTTAACTTAAAGTTCAGCTTCGAGATAATTGTGCTTCTAAAGTCGAAAGTGAGCATTAATAGCTCGGGGAGCTATAATACGATGATTTTATAATAAGTTCAATGCGATAAGCGATGGATAGGATTGGATGATTAATGACAATACTCAACAGACAAAAGTTTGCGGCTGAGTGCATCAACAACAACGCTGGCCTTGTCTGGATGATAATCAATGATAATATCATAGTCTTTGAGGAGTTTCATATATCTCTGTTGCCAAAGATTCAACTTCTTCTGTGAAAACAAATATTTGAGGCTTTTATTATCGGTAAAGAGATAACATTTCTCTCTCTAGAGATAATGCCTCCAATTTTCCAATGCGAAGACAGTTGCAGCAAGCTCCAAGTCATGAGTGGGGTAATTCATCTCATGTGGATTTAGTTATCTCGAAGTATAAGCAATGACTTTGCATTCTTGCATTAATACACATCCTAACCCAAGATGCGATGCATCACTATAAACGGTATAGTGCTTCCCAGACTTAGGTTGAGTTAAGACCAATGCGTGGGTCAAGACTTATTTCAATTGATTGAAGATTCTTAGTTGTTCCTCGATCCAAACAAATGGATTTTTCTTCTTCAATAGCTTAGTCAAAGGGGCTACTATCATAAAAAAATCCCTTGACAAATCTTCTATAATAACCAGCAAGACCAAGAAAGTTTTTTACTTCACCAATATTCTTCAGTGGGTGTCAATCGAGGATGGATTGGATTTTTTTCAGATCTACTTGAATGCCTGAATCCGATATTATATGCCCAAAGAAGGCAACTTTAGTGAGCCAAATCTCACACTTAGAAAATTTAGCAAACAACTGCTTTTCCCAAAGGGTCTGAAGCATAATGCGGAGGTGGTCTCGGTGTTCGATAATATTCTTAGAATAGATCAATATGTCATCAATAAATACCACCATGAATTTATCTAGGTAGGGTATAAAAACCCAATTCATTAAATCCGTAAAGGCTGCCGGTGCGTTGGTTAACCCAAAGGACATCGCTAAGAATTCATAATGCCCATATCTTGTACGAAAAGTAGTTTTGGGTACATCACATTGTTTAACCCTCATATGATAATACCCAGACCTTAAATCAATCCTGGAAAATACAAAATTATCTTTAAGCTAATCGAATAGGTCATCTATTTTAGGCAACGGGTACTTGTTCTTGATAGTTATCTTGTTTAATTATCGGTAATCAATACTCAATCTCATGAAACCATATTTCTTCTTAACAAAGAGAACCGGTGCTCTCCAAGGTGAGGAACTCGGTTGAATAAAGCCTTTGTCTAATAGATCTTGAATTTGAGCTTTCAGCTCCTTAAGCTCAATTGCTACCATACGATAAGGTGCAATGGAAAGTAGGGTCATTCCAGGTTGTACTTTAATGCCAAATTCTAATTCACGGGTTAGAGGTAAACCCGGAATTTCATCAGGAAAAGCATCAAGAAATTCACACATGGTGTCAATGTCTTGCAATTGAGGTTTATCCTTTGCTTCCAATGTCAAAGCATTCAACAAAAGATTCCTCGAACTTATAAGGGTGATGCTCTCCTTGCCAAGGCCTTAGAGAAAAAGCTTTTTCTTATTACAATCTACCCAGACATGATGTTCACTTAGCCAATCCAAACCCAGTATAACATCGAACTTTTGAATTGGAAGTGCCAATAGATTGGCCAAAAATAGAATCCATTAAATCATTAAGTGACAATTCTTGCATACTAAGCTTATGGTGACACAATCGCCCAAAGGATTGGTTACGATGATCTTCAATGCTATAGGTTCATAGGACAAATTATGTTGCCTAACTAACATAGTACTTATAAAAGAATGTGTGGATCTAAGATCAATCAATGCATATATAGAATACAAATATAATTCAATGGTACCTACAATGATATCAGGATCGTCCTCCTCATTCTTGCTCCTCACGAGATAGATCTGGACAGGGCCTTTGATTCATGCTTATTCTATATCCTCATTGAGTTGCTAGGTCTCCCTGTAGCTCCTAATGGTCCTTGTTTTGATCCCTTGCCTCAAAAAGATTGGGTAGGATATGCAATATTAGCCGGTGCTATAGTAGGCTTAGTACCATTGAGGGGACAATCTCAGATGAAGTGGCCTTGCTTGCCACAGTAGAAACAAGCTCTTAATGCTCGTGACACTACCCTGCAGGATACCTACTCTAATAGTAATTATAGAAAGGAGGCTGTGTGCCTCGGCCTGAGCCTTTAATGCTATCAACTGAGGTTGCTTTAGTAAAGGAATGAGTCATAGTCTGCGGCCTCGCAATGTTCCCTGAACGGGAAGGCTGTGAATACACATTCTATTTTGGGTTACGATACTTCACCTTCTTATATGGTTTAGGAGGGCATGAGTCATCTTGAAACCTCTTCTTAGATTTGCCTGACCCACCAGTTCTATGGGCTTTTTAAGTTACTTCGGTGGCCTTGACCTTGTTCACAAGGTCTTGAAAATTAGTGATGCCCAATGCAGTGAACATAGGGCGTAGCTCATCATTGAGCCCGACAACAAATATTCTACATTTCTCCTCCTCCTTCTTGATAAACTTAGCACCATACTTGCAATACTTGTAGAAATCATTGATGTACTACTTGACTTGTCATCCCCCTTGTTTAAGATGAAGCAAGGTACTACGCCTCTCTACGAGATAGAACTCACTAATATATTTCTTCCAAAATTCTCGAAGGAAGAACTCCTAGGCCATATCTTCTTCAAGGACCGCAAGAATGGCAGTCTCCTACCAATAAAGTGCCTCGTCTGCAAGTAGCGCAAGGGCGCATTCCAACTTGTGCTCTTCCAAACACTGTAGCTATTTATTTAGAATTTTTAATATGTTATCCAACCAGTATTCAGCAACTTTAGGATTATCATCATCCTGGCCAGTAAAGGTGTAAGCTTAGTGTTGAGATAGTTTATCAATAGAGGCACGAGTGTAAGGGATAATAGCTATAGAAGGTTGTACAATTGGCTTAACTTTCACTGAAGTCATAAATTGTTTGAACATGTCATCCATGTTTCGATAGCATTTAGCTTGAGCAGTCTGTACTTCTGGCTTGGTGTCCAATGTAGGATGGTTCTGCGGGTTTGGAGGGTCTCCCTCTTATCTCCTCGTCATGGGTCGAGGAGTCGGTGAAAGGCTCATCTATATGAGCTTCATTAAAGTTGGACATATCTATAGTATAAAGGAAAGAGATCAAGTTAGTCGGCAAGTCTCTTTATACATAATAATTAACTCCTAGGTGGAAAATGCAATAATAAACTTAGGTTAGTCCTAGAATCGACCAAACTTTAGCTCTGTACCACAAATATAACACCTCCTTCCCGGTCTGGTTGAGAATCGGGTTGGAATATGTTATTCGAGTTCAATATAGTGATCGGTTCGATGTTTTAATCCTTATTTAATATTTTAATGAGTTAAAAGCGATAAGGAATTCATTTCGGTGTCAATACATTACTAATTCATTACAGTGAAGCAGTGATTCAATGCAAGCCATGATCATCAATTTAGGGCCAATTTTAAACTTTTGCAAGTTTTAGGGATTATTCTATAAATTTAGCAATTTAGAGGTCATTTTCTAGAGTTAAGCCTACCTGTATGAAATTCAACCTAAAAACAGATGGCACAGAGATTTTCATCCCAAAAATGGGTCATTTACTTAGTGAATTAATCCATTTAATAAATAGTGACCATTTCATAATTTTTCAAAACCTATCGTACAGGTTTTAACCAACTTACCTGCATCAGTACCGATACTCTAGGGGACATATCGTTACACCATGCACAATTCATATAACATTGGATTCTAATGACCAAGAGGCGTATGGATACCCTTAAACACGTATCGATACGCTTCTAATATTATCTATTTTATTTTATTTGAGCTCAGGTTGCTATCGGTATGGGAATACCAGTACCGGTACGGGTGCCCTAATTCCTAAATTGGGTTAAAAAGGGTATCGATACCTATATGACTATATCGATATCCAGCTACAATAATTTACAAGTGTTGAGAACCCCTACCGATATGCCCAAGGCAGTATCGATACGCCTTTTTGACTAGCGTTGACCTGGTGTAATGCCCCATTTTGGGCCTAGGAGTTCTTAATTGGGTTGGACGGTCCATAGAATCGGATTAGGGAATTCGATTTGGTTTTAAGATTTAATTTGGATTAAATATTTTTGGAAGGGTTAAAAATATGGAAAAATTATCTAAAATCATTATTTAATATGGAAATTATTTTGGTGGAAGCAATTTTACAAAAAAGGTCTTGAAAGTGGACATTTTGGGTGGTGACCAAACTGTAAAGTTTCAAAATTGTTTTTAGTGACTATTTTGTAAAAGGGTCAAAACTTAGAATCTTTAAGGATTTTCCCCTTAATTTAGACCATTTTTAAAGTGTTTTTTTGTTTTAATATTAAATGGAGATGGATTTAATTAAAAATATATTATTTTCTCAAATCACTTTTCTTACGTAACTAACTTTGCAATTCTTTTTCTCTCAACTTTCCCAGCAGGCAAACTAATATTTTACTCCAAAATTCTTATGGATCAAATCCTATTGAGTTCCTTCTTGTTTCCTAATTGATTTCTTCAATTCATGTTACAAAATCTTCTTGGATTTCAACCAAACTTTGCCAATTAAGGGAGAAATCAGCCATTGGAGGTGAGGTCTTCTCCTATAATATAAGGTTTTTTATTGAAATTCCCAATTTCTTGATCCTTTAATTATGATTTTTAACTTATTTTGATGATTTAATTGAAGGAAAATGGTTAAATCAAGGTTTAATTGGTGAAATTGATTTAATCTCATAATGATTCAGTTTTCTCATTATTTGGATTGAGATATATCATGATTTTGATGTTGAATGATGTTAATAGGATGTTTAATCATAGGAATCCCGAAACTACTTGAATTTCTAATTTTCTAGGTTGATAATTATGTGTTTTTGAGGAGTTGTGAGGGTATTATGAATGCCGGAGGTATAAGGGTGGTTGTGAGGTGTTTTTAGATGTTGATTGATGTTAATTGATGTGTGAAAATGTTAGGTTATGGCTAGATTATGTTAGGAAGGTGTTTGTTGTTAGTTTCAGTTGTTGCGGAGTGGTTTTTGATGAAGGATGTTGTGGATTTGAGTTGTTGTGTTCTTAATTGCATTATGATACAATGAACTCTTTGTTTTTGTGTGGATAAAACAGGGGAAGTTGGTCCTCAAGCTTGAACGTTTGTTTCGAAAGCTTTGGAGGTGAGATTTTCCGTATCGACAAGCGAGGCTTTGCTTGTCGCTAAGTGAGAACGTGTTTAATAGCTTTCCAAAGGTTTAAAAGTTATGTTTGGAAGTTTAGATGAAGCTTGAAACGCTAGTCTAAGCTCGGAAGTAAGTAAAGGATGAAATCTCTCTCTCTCGAACTCGGTTTGGCAATTGATTTTATGCACTTGTGTTAAATGGTTTAGTTACTCACTGATTATGCATGTTTAAAGCATGGTCTAATGCTGGAAAATGATTACAAAATGATGAGAATGCATTTGGAAGTAATGCATATTTTGTTAATGTTTATGAACATTGTTTAATACAAGGTTATGTTGCATTGGTTTAATGATTTTAATGATGTATATGAAAACAATGAGTTGTTGTTAATTAAATGGATTATATTGGCAAGTGCTGAGATAAAAAAGTTTGGAAATATTATCGGATATATTTGGCCAGCCATAGTATTGATAGTGCACTATAAAAAGGCGTCTTGGATGTTGAGGGGTTTACGTGCACCGAATACTCCATCCACGTACCCTAACGGTTGAGGGGTTTAATTGTACCGAAGACTCTCGTTAGTGGATTATACATCTGATCGATGAGTGGTTTTGAGGGGTTTATGTGTACCGAAGACTACACCACGGGTATCACAACGGTGGAGGGGGTTTATGAGTACCGAAAACTGTCGTGTGTAAACCTTGTAATGCTACTAGATTGTATGTTAAGAGTTGAGGGAACACTTGTTGAATCCGTGTATTTGATGTTATGTTTTGTAAAGTGGAACTTGGTTAATGATCACTTGTAAGCCAATATAATTGATAATGTATCATGAGATGGATTTGTTGTTCAATGTGGTTTAAACATGTTGTACTCTTTAAGCCTTGCATTGGTAGTATGCATGGGAAAACTTAAATTGAGGGTAGCAAATGGGACTTTGCTGTTGAATCCATGATATATGTTGCATATAGTTTAATATGTTGTTTTGGAAATGTTAAGTGCATGGCTTTGTTAAGGCATGATGTTGAGATGGTGTTTTGAAAGTAACTTGGAAAGTGTTTATCAAACAATGGAATAATGGTTTAAAATGCATTGACGGTCATTGGTTTTTGAGCATTCCTCACTATGCCTAGTGTGCTTACGCTCTTGTTTTCCATTAATGCAAATAATTAGAATTTTCGGGCCGCAAGGAATCAAGGAAGGATTTTCGAAGACTCATTTTCAAAGTATGGTTTGAACACGTACAATAGTAATAAAGGCAATGTTTCAGATGAGGTTTTGGGAGGGTTTTTGAAGAAATCCCTATTGTTGCAAGTTTAAATGTTGTTTTAGACTTGTAATAAGTTTTAAATAGTTGTGATGTGAATGGTTTTGTGTTTTGAATGTGATTTAGGATGCATGCCTATAGACTTGGTGAATACTTGTGCTATGTTCACTAGGTTGGTCCAAAATGCTGCTATGATGATGTTTAAGCATGTCAATGATGATATATGATGTTTAGATATGTGTTGTTGTTGTTTGGAATGAGCCAAAGTGTCATATGTTGGACCTAGAGGTCATTACAAGCCTCTGCATACTGGTATGGGTACCTTAGGATTGGTACGCAGGGTCCTATTGAGGCTCAATTTGTCGAATTAAAGCTACGAGTACTGGTACGACTTAAGGAAAACGAAATCTTGTACCGGTATACGGGTTTAAGGATCGGTACGACCCTTTCAATTTTAACATACCATACTGGTACGTGAGGTACCGTATTGGTACGTATTTTGGTTACTGGAATCCTGAGTTTTGAGAAAATATGAAGGGGATCGGTATGGGTCAAAGCTGTACCGGTACGGGTTGGTCAACACACCGTATCGGTACGAGCATGAGTTTATCGTTATGTTAAGCTGTTATGTCTGTTAATAGGTAAAGGTACAGGTTTGCTTGTACCAGTACGCTATGCTATTTTTATACAATCTTGACTTGCTGAAGTTTGGAAATCTTGCAAATTAGTCCCTGATTGTTATAGATGCAATTGAATGAATGTGGATGATTGTTTTGAGCTAGAGATTTAACCTGAGAGCATAAAATGGACTTAATTAAGGTTAGGTAACTATAATTGTACCAAAGACCTTATGATTTATAGAATTGCATTTTGGTCCCCAAATATGAGTTATTGAGCAATTGATCTCCGTTTTGTAATCTGACTTAATTGCGACGTTTCTGCTGAAGCATGAACAAGCAAGATTATAATAAAATGCATATAGACAAGATAAAAAGAAAAAATGGGCTCGGCTTAGGTTATTAGACCGGGTTTGCTTTGGCAAACCTAATGTGACTTTTTTTGGTCCAGTTTTGTCTAGGCCGGGCTAAGGGGGTTACACCTGTTCCAAAAATGCATACTCGTATCGATACGCAATTACCCGTATCGGTATGACAGGGTTTGTAATAATAGATTATGTATGGTTTTTATCCATTTTGACCTATCATACAATGTCCAATTCCTCTGAAATTTTACATGCGAGTTTAGTTAATCATATTCCACTACCATGCCAAATTTCATAGTCATATGAATTCATTTAAAGGGTTTTTACCTTCTTAGGCCAAATATGCATATTTTACCACCTTTAGCTAATTTCAAAACAACATTTTTAGGCATTTTAAGCTTATAGACACAAAAAAATGGCTATAAGTGGTTAGTTTGTCGACTTTGCCGCCATTCTAGGAGTTTGAAAGGATAATAAACATTACTCTAGGCTTGTTGTGACTTGCCAAAAACCTCCAACCTTCCCGATCTAGCAACGATGGCTTCTTTAACCTGAAATGCATGAGATGAAATGCATTTGGGATAATTTGCCTAGTGAGGTAGTCAAAAACAATGTCAATAGCAATAGGATACATTCCAAGTCATGTATTAACTGTAACAATGTTATGAATCATGTATCATCAATAACAATAACATGAATCATTTTCAATGACAATTATATTATGTTTTAACAATATTCCTTGGATCGAATCAAGATAGTGGATACGCGAACCAAATCAATGAATGGTCATAGCAACAATAAAGGTCATAGCCCAAGGACCATAGTCCACCCTTACCAATGAGCTCATGAATACTATGGCATGCCAATTGTATCCAATGTCCTTTCGAATCCAAGGTTTAATAATAATGTCGATATTGATGTTTCAATAGCAATAGCAATGGTTAATGTTTCAATAACAATATCAATGATAAATAATTCGATCACAATATCAATGATCAATGATTGATGTATATAACAATGTCAATAACAATGTCAATGACTATAACGATGTCCATACCAATGTTCAATGACTATGACAATGACAATATCAACGTCCGATTAACAATATATCTATGTATCAATATTTCGATAACATCAATGGCAATGAAAATAGCTCAATGGATAATATTCAATGCAATAAACTTACCAATGCTTACCAATATTGCTTCCAAAGAGGTTTCAATGCAATAATACCTTGAAACAATGTTGGCTATGCAATATCCAATATCCAATGTCAATGAAACTGGAAAGGCACCTAGCCTATTCCTAAGACTCTGACTATACTCATCTTGCTTTTTGAAGCTTCTATGGCTCACGGATGACCACTCCCTTGCTCATAGCTTTAGATGGAGATGATGGGACTTCTTTCTCCAACTCTTGAGCTAGGTAAACAATAGGAAGTGTTAATAATTGATACAATGTTATCGAAGTTAATAGTTAAACTTGAAATAGCCATTAGCTACTAGATATCCATGGATTAAAGCCTTGATGATCATGAGTTTAACTTAGGTGCTCAAAAGCTTCGACCTAAAATTAAACCTCAATGATCCATGGAATTGATCAATCGTTTGGGGGTTTAGCGTACCAATTCGATGGATATAAAATGGAATCAAGAAATCAAAGAAAACTTGAGCTTTAGGATGACCAACAATGAAGGTGCTAGCTTAAACTGGGGAGGTGCTTCCTTGAGTAGGAAGAAGATGAAGTTATGAGATGATGGAAATAGCTTAAGTGTTATAAAACACTTTACCTATTTGAAACCAAATGGTCGGTTGCTTACCCTCCTAAGGAGGAAAACTTTAAAATAATATCAACATTTTTTCTTCCTTTTTATATAAACTAAACTATAATTATTTCCTATCCACATTATCATCTTTTCACCCTTCTCCAAGAAACTTCACGTGAAGTGGGTGGCAAGCTAGAAGGTGAATCACCTCAACAGTGGGTAAATTACAAAAGTGGTCCCTTATCTTTCCAAACTTTGCACTTCTCCCCCAAACTTCAAATTTTTACAGTTTAGTCACTAAATAACTTTCAATAAATTTAATAAGGTCCTTAAACGATAAATTGACTCAATTAGAGTCCAATATTAATGAAATTGACCATATGGTCAAAGCCAATGTAATATTTGGACCTTTCCGATATAGGGTTTTTGATTGTTGGAACTCAATTCCAACTAGATCAGTTTTCAGGGTGTTATAAAAATAACAGAGTAGAGTGTTGAACCCGCAAGGATTGGATCAATAAATACGAAGTGATCATACTTAAGAGTTGATGAGCAAGTATTAGTTTGATGGTGATTATCAAAACTAAATGCAAATAAAAGTAATGTAGCAATGATCAAGACAAACAGATGTTGCACCAAATATTCAGATGATTATGGAAGCTAGGTTTAATGCCCAGAAAATATGCTTGATTACTTAGTTGAATGCTATAGCGGATGGCAATATATGTCTGCATAAACCAATTAAGTCTTTTCCTATTCAATAGGGTTTTCTAACTAACTTTTGACTCTCTCAATGCCTAGATGTTGATAACAATGAAGCTAAGGTAATACATGTCTATGTGAACCCTAACAACTCTATTATCTATTCAAGTTCCCATTATTAGTCGTTGAAATCCAAAATTTATGTCTAAGCTAGATTAGAACTAAGTTAACAAGTTAGCCCCACTGTTCACATTTGTTTAACCTAACTCTCTCGATATTAAGCCACATATGAATAGTTAAAAAGCCTCGCTTGATAGCTCTTACAATAACTATACATGAAGAACAATGAACAAAATAGATAAAGGAAAAGATTATAGCATTAAAACAAATTAATCAAAACATAATATCCTAAAAACAATAAACCCAAGCAAAAGTATTTAGCTCATTTCTAAGCCTAAAACATCTATAACAAAAAGTATTAAGGAACATGACAATTGATCAAGCAAGGAAAAGAAAGAATCAAGCGTCCTCGACGATCTCTTCCAAGCTTTCTAATTGTGCTACTGGCCTCGTACTCTTCAAGCCTCTCTCGATGGTTTTCATTGTGTAGAGACTCCTAAAGAACTTCGAATCTGATGGTTCTTCGATAGTTGAAGACTAAAGGCTGTCGTCTAAGATCAAGCTCTCTTTGTTTGTGGCCCAAGTATTCTTTATATAGGCAAAAAGCTAGGGTTTGGAAACCCTAAAGCATGTGAAACCTCTTTAAGAGGATATTTCTTTCTCGCTTCATTTAATGAGTTTCGTATCAGATGAGAGTCCAAGTAAGACAAGTCTGATTTATCTACAAACCTATTGCCTCGTTAACTCAACTTGAGAGGGATGCTATCATTTCTACTTCAGTGTTCCTCTAGTTCCAGCGGCTTCTTGCACAAGCACCACAAAATGCACTACCTTCCCCATTAAAAGTACCAAAATATATAACAATTAGGCGTAGGTACCATAACTCCCTAACTACATGCAAACTACTCCTAAATACAACTATATGAACCTAAACACATGCAAAAGCTAAGTAAAAAGGCTATCTACATAGTAATCAAACACCTCCAAACTTGATCTATTGCATATCCTCAAGCGATGAAAACCTAGATCTAGACTAAAGACACGTTGCAGGATCAACTCAATCGTCAGCTATTTTAAAGAAATGCAATGAAAACCTAAAAACATTACCTATATTTTCCAAGGTTCCAACTATACTAACCTAAGGACAAAAACAACCTATTGTATCAAAAGCTCCAACTAAGCTATGGTTTCAAAAGTTCCAAAGCATGTTGTAGCATCAACTCAATCGTCAGCTATTTTAAAGAAATGCAATGCATCAAAGCTCACAATGTTGTTCCAAGGATCAATTCTATTGTAGGTGTAGTGAGTGTTTTGTCGCATGCAATCATCGTTTAATGTCCATAGATAAATTTAAGGATTGCTATCTATTATTGCCTTAGCATTTTCTTTTTTTTTAAAGCACAATGTTGTTCTCCCTTGATTCTTTTAAGTTCATTAGACTGTATCATTGGGGCATCAACTTATCATGACTACTTTTTAGGCTTCAAGATGGAGTGGAGCAAACAGACTATCCATGAGCCCTATGAGCAGGGTCACCCTATGAAGACTTTCATTCACTCTTATGCTAGTACTACTATTCCTACCAGCGAAAGTAAATGGAGCAAACACAACTCACCTAGTGTACTAAGCTAGCAAAACATATTAGAGTATCCCTCAATAGTTTGCCTATGGCATCGAGTTTTTAATTAATTTTCATTATTGTTCTCAATTTTTTTAGAGTTTTAATTAAGCCTTTTATTACTACATTGAGCATTCAGTTCATTGATATCAAATTATGCTTTGGCATCAGAGAGTCGACCTAGAATTTCCCTAAGGCTTCTTAAGTTTTTAGAAAGCATGCAACAGTGAGATAAAAGCTACAACAGTTGCAACCCTAACTTCAAATCAAAAAAGCTCTTGACACATTGCAAAACATTAAGCAGATATTCATCATAGGAAAATCATCAATAATGTAGCAGCAACTTCAAAACAATAGAACCATAGCGAAGGAAACCTTTAAAAACAACAAGGATATTTATAAAATAATTTTTTTTAAAAATTACCTAATATATACATGAGATAGTACTCCCCAAACTTGAGAGAAACATTATCCCCAATGCAAAGAAAAACAAAACAATAAAAATGAAAATGCAATATGCAGTATGCAATATGCAAAACTAAAAAATAAAAAAAAAAACTAAAAAGAAAGAAAACTAACCCAAGGAGTTACTGGGTGGTGGAGAAGGTTCCTAGATCATGATGCCTTGCCTTTGTCCCGGGAGGACTTTGCCTTCTTGGCAGGGCAGTTGGGAGCACCAGCAACAGTATCCGGTTGCTCCCTTTTATGTGGCAGGGTAGAGGGTGGACTAGCATCATGGTCTCGATGATTAGTTGGTTGTGCAGTGACGGCAGTAGTGCTGAGACAATGTAGAGGTAATAATGGAACTTTCACCCTCGAGTTTCGAAGGAGCTCGTTAAAGAGTGATCACTCAGCCATGTCACATTCTTGGACGTATAGAAAATAGGGTTCTAAAAAGCTAGCGATGTCTTTCTGAATGGAAGAGTTAGGGTTCTGAGTGAATGCAGGAGTGGTAGATGTGCTAGCGTGGCCTCCAAGTCCTTTCATTTCTTACACTTAAAGAGGAAGCCAATCGGTTAGTTTTTCGAGGATCTGATCATCTCTCCATTCATCTACTCCAGCCTTTTGACAAAAGGATATGATAAGGTTGGAGAAAGGCAAATCCCTGTAATTTTGCTTTGAGGCTGCCTTTGCCATGATTGACCAGTGGATTAGTACAAATGGGTCAAGTCACTGCCCATTAACTAGGGAGTGGAGGAGCATCAACCGTCGACGTGAGATGGTGGAACGTTTTTTGGTTGGCAGGATATGGTTGTTGAGGAAGTGCATCCAAAGCTTGGAGTATAGCTTGTGCTGCTCCCAATCCACTACCCTAGCGTGGGAATACTCAAGTGGTTCCAGGGACACAGGTCACGCAGAACCTGAGCGTATGTCTCGCCAGTGGAGTTGGCCACAAATTCATTATGGTTGCCATCGATTACCTTTAAGTTGTAGTGGCAAGCAATCAAGAGCGTCGAGCATTCCACCCTTGTTCCTCGAACGTAGACCCCTGTTCTCAAGTTGTCCAGCATGAGTGTGAAACTCTTGCACGCAGTTGACATTAACTGGCCCTAGTTGGCGTATGAAATCGTCCCAACCTTGTGTGGTTATGACAACGCGTATAGCAGCGTCAAACTTGTAGTGGTAGTTAGGGGTAAAATCTAGCCGTTCCTCCAGAATTAGTTCCTAGTTGCACATGTGCCTGTAACATCCCCGAAAATGGTCATCCAAGGAGTACAGGCGGCGGTCAAGATCTTCTTCCTCAGTAAGTGTTGTATTGTTGGAACCATGAGAGATTGGGTCAGACGGGGACGGTGTACGAGATAGAGAGGACGGGGAATAGGGATTCTCTCTGGAAGAGGAGGCTCTTGGGTACGAAACGTAACTGTAAGTTGGTGAACCATGTTACAGTGTGGAGGTCGAATAGGGACAAAATTTTAGGGTTTTAGAAGAGAGAAATTGGTTATCTAATAACTAGGAGTTGAATGGTTCTGTTATTCTTGGGTGGAAACAGAGCAAAAAGAAAAGAGGGAAAGACGAACGGTTATGGTATTTTGGAAGGGAAAATCAGCATTTAATGTTGACATTCTCGTGAATGGAGAAAGTGAAGGGTTAGGCGGCATGAGGAAAAGGGGAACGACGTGTGGTGGTCATAGGAAAGCGGGGAAAGGTAAAGTAGGAGAGAAGGGTATGGTTCTAATAATTAGGGGAGGAAAATAATAAAGTGTAATAATGTATACAATATAGGTTCCCCTTTTTCGCAATCGGTTGTCGCTTTATCTTAATCCTAGCCAAACAGATCAACGCAAGATTCTTCCTCTTTCCAAGATCTTAGGAGTTCTTTCCAACTTTGTCTCTTGCTGTAATAACTACAAAAAATAAAACAAACAGTAAATAAAACCTAAATCTAAGAAGCAATAAAAAATTGAATTGAAAAATCATGTTTTGGTCCCTAATTGGAAATTAAGGTCATTAGGTTAATAATTAACTTGAGTTTAATTCACTAAGGTTACATCTAGTAACAGGTACAAGATAAAAGATGAGTTCTGATAAGTGGTTCAATTATGAAATATTTACACCTTAATCCCCCAGACTTTAAAAATTTTATGAATTAGTCCTTAATGACTAAAATCAGAATTGATTGGTTTAAGACCTCTGATAATCGTTAATTAATTACTTGTTTTGTATTAAGTATGTTTTGTAATTTTGCATAGCTTTGATTTGAATATCTGATTTCTCTGGGTTGTTTTCCGGTAACATTTTCGATCTAGTTTTCTTCTATATCAGGTAAGGGATGTTACAAGAGGGAGGCATGAAGATGTTAGACTTTAATCTTGATAGTTTCTTCAGGTTAAACGGAAAAAAAAGAACAGTAGAAGTTGGAAAGGACAAACCTGTTGGTGGATTGGTGGGCTACTAGAGGACGCTGTTATCGGCTGCTGTCCGGTGGAAGCTTCAAGGTCGATCGATTGCGTGAAATATTTGCGAGGGAGATGAAGTGTGAACTGTGAGGTGAGAAAGAGTGAAATGAAATTAGGTGGCTAGGTTATTGTGGTTTCATTTTTTATTTATTTTGGGGATAGCAGCACGTGAGACAAAAACAATTGTGATTTTGTAAATTTGCTTATTATACTTAATTTACTTTAGTGGATAATGCCTAATTTGCTTTATTATTTTTCTTTTCGTGAGCATACTGCTTTAGTGCATATTTAGTATATGTATAATATTATATATATATATATAATTATTTTGAGCCTATTCACGAGCTTGGGTCAGCTCGGCTTGTTAAGGTCTCGAGTTGAGTTTGAGTTCGCTCGAGTCGAGCTTTAGCTGAGCACAATCTCAAGTCGAGCTGAGCTCGAGTAGCTTGCGAGCTGATCAAGCTCATTATCACCCCTATGCAAGAAATCTCAACCAAATTCGAACTCTTAATTTTCATGCATCACACGAAGAGGACAAAATCCTTCTCCATGGCCTAGCTCCCACATACAAAACAGAACAGTTTGAGTTTTTCATACTGAAAAATGGACATAGACCCGAACAACATTTGACTCCGCAATCTTTTTTCCCACTTCAGAGGTCGTCGAATATCAACTTTAACACGAATACGGGTCATTCCTCTATAACCTAAAGAAATAGTTGAAGTGTCATATTCTAGAAATTTTCCCATAAAATAACCTAGTTGAGTAGCAATGGACCTTGATAGGAAACCATGAGGAACATCAAGTGCCAAGATCCAAAAATCCACAAAGAGGAGCGAGAGACTCATCAGTACCTCACATTCCTTCAAACGGTGCAACACCGACAGATGATCATTAAAATACCATGGGCCACCTGACTCAAGACGATCAACATCAATCTTGTTATATAAGCGAAAAAAAGAGCGACCTTCTCTAAGATCTGAAATAGAAATTCTGCCAATCGGATGCCAAACATTTGTCAATGTCGATCTCATTAATAAGAACTTTATCACACTTGTGGCGAGGAAGGTTCCAACAAAACAAAAAGCATAAGAGATAACAGGAGGGGGCAATCATGATATGCAACCAATAACCCATCCCCATCTTCCCTAATAGACAATCTCCTAACTTCTCTTCAACTTCAACCACATTGTGCAATCGAAAATATCTAACAAAAAAATTTCACAATAGAAGAGGGAATTTGAAAATAAAATGGAGCGTGTTACTAAAAGCAGAGAGTACGTAAAAAATACATGCCACAAAGACGTATAGAATACAATAATGGAAATCTATCAATGAGAGGATTTACTTAAAAAAAAAAACACATGTATGAGAATCTATCATTAGAAGTTTTACTTTTTTTTTAAAAAAAAAAAGTAAATACATAGTCTTTCATAAAGTAGGGACGGGCAAGATTAAATTATAGTAGGGGTTAAATACATAGTACAGGGACTTTTTTTTTTTTTTTACCAATTTGACCTTTCTGAAACTCACCAATAAAGCAACCAACTGTCAAACCTGAGAGACACTTCGAAAACCTTCCAGAAACCATCCATATTTGATGATAAAGAAGATATGAATCCTCAAGCCGACAAGATAGTGAGGCGGATCACCATGGTGGCTACCGTCACTGCTTCGTATTTCCTCTTAACCGCTGACTATGGTCCCGAACCAAATGTTCTCGACCCAGTAAGTATCCACTACTCGTTTCAATTTATTTTCTTCTAAACACCAATCTTTGGTGGTTTCAGTATTAATCCGCAGCCTAATAGAGGATATGGGTTATATTCCTTTTGTGGGTTTTTGGTCAATTTGATGCATAGGTTCTACATTCATAGTTAGCTGTGGAGAATTATAATAAATGACGATGAATTTTGACATGAGATGTGAGTTATATAAACTTTAAATTCCATTCATTTTTCGAAAGAAAATGAAATAATTAAAAACTGGAAAATTGGGGGTTTGGATTTTGACTATTTGAAGAATTTAATCAGTTGTAGGCAGGATAGGACAGAAACTACTCTAGCTGAGAGTAAACGCATAAATATAGAAAAGGAATTGTATGCTGGAACAGAGTTTTTATGTGAATTTTGGAAGTTGAAAAATGCTTTGTTGTGGTTTATGTTACAAATGCGGTACATTGCAAATTAGGAAGTCCGATAATATATTAGTCGTCAAAGACAGCACACGAATCATTAAGCAATACTGTCTCCCATAGAGTAGTACTTTTGAGTTTCGAAGCTAATTGCTGCTGTATGACATGCTTCGCGTTTAGGGCAACCTTACTTATTGGTTTAGCGTTTTGGCTTCATAAAGCAAGTTTTTTAGTTTGTAAAATGTTGGCTGCGAATATCTTGCGAAATTTAAATGGTTGGTCTAATGTTTTATGTGATCTCCTGTACATAAGCTGCTCCAGGTTTAATGGTTGATCTAGTGTTTTATGATCTCATGTACATAAGCTGCACTAAGCTTCCTAAGTTTCAATATGCTTGTAATTTCAAGCTCTTTGTGTGGACTTAAACTCTTATTTTCTCTTATTCCATAGAGCCCACACCTTTATATTTCTTTTACTTCCATAAAGTACAAATTTCTAGGAATGAATTTCACTTTGCCTCGTGTATTCAGTGTGTGTAGGTGTAGCATGCTGGTTGTCGGATCAGCTTTTACTTTGTTAAGTATGGGAAGTAGAATGCTAAAAGAAAGTTAAGTAGGATATGAAAGAAACAAGGATCTGGGATCCGGAGGTCCGGAGGCTTGATCTTTACATTCTTTGTTTGGGGATGTGGCCAATGCTGTGATGTATTTATGTGCCATATTATCATTATTTGTTAAGTTTGTTCTAGTATTTGGTTTCATCTCCATTCGTTTGCAATTCTGTTGAGATGATATTCAATTGCAGATTAAGAACACCATACTATCAGCACAAAGTTCTCTGAAAGAGTTTATCATTGGATCAAGGAAAGAACACCAAGAAAGTTCACGGACTTCCAACAATGCAAAGGAACACCCGTAGTCTGTACTCCATAGGATATAAATTGAAACGGTTTCGTAGTTTGTCTATTGAATAAGGCCTTGTATGGTCATGAACATTGAGGAATGCCTGAAAATTGTTATATGAATGAGACCAATCTCCCTCTTGGGAATTTTGGATTGTGTAGTCCTAGTGGTGGTGTGTACTTTGTACATATAGCTTTTGAAGAAGGAATTTCAATGGCGGTCCTTGATTATTGACTAGTACTACTTACTTTTCCAAAATAATTACTTGTGTTATTGCGCTTGTAAAATGCTTATATGTTTAGCAAATTGAACAACCTCTTCATAATTGGCTTCAGACGACACCGTGGACCTGTTTATACGACAACGTTTCGTTCACTTTGGTGGGCTCACAGCTCATTGAGAGTTGTATCAAAAAGGGGCTCGCGTGAACAAAACTAGATTCAAAAAATAGATTAAATTCGGAAAAAAATCTATTTTTTAAATCGGCGGGAAAAATGATAACTCGATTTGATTCGTATAATAATTTTATAAATTCAGTTCGAAAAGATTTTAAATAAAATTTGAGCCATAAAATAGTATTTGAATAACTCGAAATTTTTAGTAATGAATGGATCGATTTTCAAGTTTAAATTGAATCCCTTAATTGTGGCTGATATAAGTATAATATTATATATATTGTAAATATGAATAGAAATTTGAACAACTCAACTTACTTGAGTTAAGACCCATTCATTAACAATGACTACATCGAGGGTCAATCTCCAAACTAGCACCATTACAGTGAACTCGTCGTGCATGCACGACGAGTTTCATCTGGATTAACAGGCGGGTCGTGACGTTTGAAACATAACGACGTTTGGAAAAATATGATATGGCGAGTTTCATGTTGTATCCATTGACCGACGATCATATTTTTTTTTCCAAATTAGGGTTTTTAGTTTCCTATAAATAGGTAATTTTGTTTAGGGTTTAGAGCACCCAAAAATTCTTCCACCTCTTATGTTCGAGCAAAGCAAATGAGATTGTGAAGCCGTGAGACTTTTTTAGAGCACCGAAAAGTAACCTCTCAAATATTTCGGAAGATTGAAGGTAACACTTTTGACTCTTTAGATTATGATGTTTGAGAGATTTTATTAATTTGTTTTGGGATCATAGTTTAGGGTTAATTGAATGAATTTTTATATATGTTTAATTATGTTGCATCCGAATAGTAAAGAGTGTTGTAATTATTTTAATAGAATTTTTTTGATACTCGATTGATTTTTGACGGTTGGAGGGTTTTTTACTTAGAATTATTGGAAAAATGGCGTCATTAAGACTTGAAGATTGTCACGTTACGAAGAACATAGATTTATTGGTAAAAATTTATAACTTTTTTTCGATTTTTAATTTTTGTTTATAAATATACTGTACTAATTTAATTTAAATTTTATGTTTGTAATCCGAGGAGGCAAAATTTTGGCCTTGCTTGATATGGAGTGATCCGTCAAGCGTGTATATAAGAGGATTTCTATAGTCAGCCGATTTTTATTACGCGTCAAGGATTCGTGACTTCAATGTCGTGCCAAAGTTGATTAATGGGTTAGTCAAGCGTTAGAGACCGAAAACACATACCTTTCACATATCGTGTGGAGAGTGTACAATAACTATCGAAGATGTGACTATGCAGTTTGGTGTTTGAGTTTCGGGCAGTCCAATCATTGCTCAGAACCAGTATTATCCTGAAGTTTTCTACTATACATATTTGGGAAGGACACGACCGGATGAAGCGATTGTTGGTAAACCTGTGGCGTTTGGAGTATCCAACGCGTAAACTTCCAATTCATTCTTTCCCTCTTATTTCTTAACAAAATCAATCTCTTTATTATCCATCAATCTCTGAACCACCTAGTGGAACTCCTTACAATCCTAAATCTCATGATCTTTTGACTGATGATACTCATAGTATGGGCCATACCCCTTTTTCACAATTACTATTCCCTGGTCAATGAGACGTGCCATGCACAACTGTTAAAAAACCCACCTCAAAGAAGACTTTACTTCTGATACATTCACCTTAGCTTTTTTGGTGTATCCCTCTTCAACCGCGTTTACCTCTTGACCTCTATAGTTTGGTAGGGGTTGTTGGCCGTACTCGGTTCTCCTAACTGTAACATTCTAATTTTTATCAAACTTTGGACAAACTTCTTGAATGCCATGCAGTTCTCAATCGAATCCCTGAAACATCAGCATGGTACTCGTAGTGTACTTTAGGGTCATACCACACTGGGTAAGGTGGGTTGAAAGGGGTAACATGATAAGGTCGAACTAAATATGCCTTGTACAGCTGCGAATATAGCTCCTTATAAGAAATAAGTAAATGAGTGAATGACTTATTCTCACCTTTTTTCTTGGGTCCCTTATATTCTCTTTTATTAAAATTTCAGGCACTTTCGGTTGTAGTTTAGGGTTGGGAGATTATGAGGTTCTTAACGGCCTTATAGGTGCTTGCATTGTTGACCTCGTGATCCTTTTTCTTAAACTATTTCTGCGAAGACTTGCCTCTGTCAATTCTTTTACTTTTGATAGCAGCTTTGATGCGTTCATCCATATGATCATGTCCGCGAAGTTACTGATAGGGTTGTTGATCAAACGATCATAAAGTGTTCCCCTTAGTATGTTTATGAACATTAGAGAAATTTTATTCTCACGAAGCGGGGGTTGAACTTGTGCTGCCACATCGCGCCATCTCTAGGCATACTCACGGAGGCTCTCATTGCGTCATGTTCTATCCCTTGCAACAAAAGTCAGTTGGGGACCATATCTGTTATGTGTTTGTACTGGTCGGTGAAAACTTTGACTAAATCTTTCTATGACTTGATCTGAGCCCGGGTTAACTAATTGTACAATCTCGTGGCAGATCCCACCAAGCTATCCTGGAAATAGTGGATCAACAACTTCTTATTGTTAGTGAATCCAGCCATCTTCTAACAAAACATGGTTATATAAGCGGTGGGACCAAACTGAGTTCTCTAGCATTCAACCCATATGAACCTTCTTCATCTTCCTTTACTCAGAACTTCTCTTCGAGATCTTTCTAGGTTTCTTCTAATTGCTTTGAGAATTCTGCTTTTACTTGATTTAGTTTTTCTAACTCATCGAAATCTGGGATGCTGTCTCCCACATTATCCGTATTTCCAAAGGTTACACCTGGTTGAGCTTGGTTAAAGGCGCCGAACTGATGAGATAAAGATACCTCTTGTAGAGGTCTTGGTGTAAGGTTGATAAAGATCAAGGAGTATGAAGGGTCTCTCGAGTTCTGAGTGAGATTTTCAACAATACTCTTTCCTCTTAGGTCTTTTATGCAACTGAGTTTCAACATCTGAGATATCTCCTTCATCATATCTTGTTGGGATTTGATTATGGCATCCCTCAATTCTTGCTAAGTCCACTCTAACTGACCCCTAAGATCGGCTTTCAACTTGGCAAAGTTTCTTCCATTATCCTTGTTAGCAAACGAGTGCGATATGGGTGTAGAATGATTGCAATTAAAAGAACCAAAATGCTCCTAAATAAGAAGTCTTTTAATTAATTTCAATAATTTAACAAAATTTGTAAATAAATGTGATATGCATGAATGCAAAGAACAACACTGATTTGGCAATTATCCTTGTTAAACAACTTGCATTGATGGAAACATTGTTTCACTAAAATAACTAAAGAAAATCCGCTACACATATGGTCCCAAACTAGCAACTAGGTCAACGATCTCCCTTAAGACCCAAATAAGCCTTTACTCATCCTCTACACATTCTTGAAGCTCGGTGGCATCTTTCGCTAGAAACTGAAGCTTTCGGGCAACTCCTTGCATTTGAGTCATCAAGTGCGCTAACTCTTGCTCTTGTTTCCAAATAGTATAAACGGTGAACCGAAGTCGTTCCATTGTTAGCATCTAATACACTTAAATTTTTGCTATAATGCTTGTCGTTTGGTCCTTGAGTTACTGAACCTCAGTCTCTAACTCCCTAATCCAAATTTTCAAAGCTTAGTTTTTTGAACTACTAGCTTTTAAGTTTTTGGTGGAACCCTTGTTCTTGAGGAGGGATCTTTCCAACTGTTTTACTTAAGACCTCAATTCCTTATTTTGGCGTTGTTCATTCTCAAGCTGTTCTAAATAGGAAGTCCATAAATTTTCCATCTCTTGAGTCACGGTAAGCACTTAGTCCTTGCGCTCGTAATACTTCTACTTGTAAGTCTTGGCTCTTCTTTCTCCTCTTTAAGCTTGAGCTCCATACCTTCGCTTGGTCCATCATCCGCGACTCTCTTATTCTAACTTATCATTCTTCCTTTACAGACCATTGATTTCTCTTTCGAACTTTGTCTTATCTAGCTTAAAGTTAAACCTTTCTTGTTCGACTTTCCTTTTGAGCTCAACAGACCTCTTTTATTCTTCTTTGAATTACTTTATCATCAAATCAACCTCGATGGGAAGCGTAGCCAACCTTTCTTCAACAGACCTCATCCTATCGGGATTCATCTTAGGAATGTTATCATTGATATGATGGAATCGCCATACTTCATACTCGAGAGTCATCATATACCGAGCACTCACAATCTTTACCCGTCTTGCGTTATTCCAAGCAGAAGAAGTGTGATACACCTTTTTTTTGTAGCCCATTTTCGTCCTATAGTCTACGTTGAACTCGTTTAATCCACTTGTGATCTGCACAAATTGCTTGGAACCAAACTGTCACAATACCAAAAAGGGTGCATAAGTAATATGCCCCCAAAGACCGAGTAGTAGTACCCAAGAATACTCCCTACATCTATAAAAAAACATTCATTTCCGGCAGCCATAGAGCTCTCTAAACTATGTCCTCGTCCTTTAGGGTTTGGAAGACATCTACCCATACTTCTTCGAGTCTACCCATTGGCCAATCTCTTTTTTTTAGAAACTCTTCTAATAGTGAGAATCTGCTGTAAAAAAAAGGCCTTGAGAAGTGGACGTTTGACCAAAGATGATTGTGAAACCAAACTGTCAATAACTGAGGGCGTCCTAAAAAACGACCCCTGCTATACCTTCTACAAAACCTCAAAGACTAGAAAGTTCAGCCAAGATTACAGGTACCGGGTTGGTCTTTCCGCTCAAGCGATCGAACAAGTCCAAAATCGACGGGTCGATAAGTCCCAACGCCTTTGGAAACAGAACTAACCCATAGTTAATATTGTAAAGAGATCTCGCTGAACTCAACCCGCCGGATGCACTGAAGCCAATACTAAGATCCCTTCCCATTTTAGGTATTCTTACTTATTCCAAGTTGTAACTTCATTTTTGACCCAAGATGGAAAAGCGTCCGAGAACCTACCTACCTTGGCCTAGAAAGACTTGTTCTTGTTTGGTTTAGAATAAACACGGTTCTCATCAATCTTCTTACAATTCACATGGGCGAGATACTCTTTAATTATCAGGGTCAAATCAATATTGCCAATTGTGAAGCAACTATAGGCCGAATTCCAAAATCTCACTAAGGTTTGAAGTAGCGGTTGATCAATTGGGACATCTAACAACTATGCAATGTCACCATACTCACTTTTAAAAGCATTTCTCGCCTTAGAATCCCAACTATGCCAAATTGATCTCAACCCGAACACATCTTTATAGTCCATATTCATGAAAGTCTCGGCTGGCATTTCTGACCTAAACTCGGCAGAGATATTGTTCCCATCATGGAGCTATTCTCCCTCGGACCACACTTGTACCTCATAATTTTTTTATTCACTGCTATAGACCAAGTCTCTCATTGATTAAGTCTTTAACTTTAGACTACTTCCAGATCAGTGTTTTCTTTATGATAAGACAAAATATGTAAAACAAAAATATAAAAAGGAAAAAAAGAAGAAGACAAAAAGAAGTATGTCAGTAATAGAATAAATGAACAAATAATAAATCTGGAATTAAAGAATAAATAAAAACGAATTAAATAAATAACAAATAGGATGAAAAGAAAACCCTAACCGCATTAATTCTAGTTCGCTATGGTTGTTCGCATGGCTCTAATTGGGATTGGTTTCCTAGATTCTCACACATAGGGTCGGTTCTAAAAAGGGTGCTCAAACCTATCTTATTACCTACTAAGGCAATAAGAACCCTAATTCTGGCCCATTACAAGCTTCCAAATTAGATTCGGTTCGAGGGAAAAACACGACCTAGTGACATGGAGGGATGCTCATATGTCAAAAGGTGTGGATTCTAGAAGTGAACTACCGACCCGTAAAGGGCTACTCACGTGGGTATGTGGCGCTTCACTCCCACTCAAGGGATAAAGCTCAGGTATAGAGCTTGATGATCATGATACAACACATGTCGTTGATTCCTTAAAAATCAAATGATCAATTAATTTAAAACTACCAATTATCAAAGCCTGTATAATTAAAGTCATATCTTTAAGAAAGAACAACTTGATTAAAGTCAATTTAAATTTCAATAATTTCCATCATTAAAAGCAACAAATATTTCTTGGCTTAACTCTCTCTCTTTTGATTTGTAAAAAAAATGAAAGTCCCCAGCAGAGTCACCAACTGTAGCGACCTCTTTCTTTTTGAAAATCAAAATCGCTAAAAATGAACGTAGTCTGATTTTCCTTTCATTTTTCGGTAAAATGTTTAGAAAAAGTGGGAAATCCTTTAAAAATTGTGTTTTTGAAAATAAGGACTTGGAGTCGCCATCGGCCACTGAGGTAGGCCGAACACCATAAAACTAGAGATTTGTTTAAAAGTGGGTTCGAGAGTTGGTTACGTGTGGGGAAGGATTAGCACCCCCATCACGCCCAGAAATCGGTACCAAAATATATGTTGCTTTTAATTGATGGAATTTTTTGAGATTTAAAATGGATTTAATTAAGTATTCTTGATTGAATATATGTTTCAATTAAACGGGCTTTTGTCAAATTAGTGGGCTTGAATTAATTAAACATTTAATTAATAAGGGTGACGATACCTTGAACCATAGATTAAACTGACATCAAATAAGCCTGACTGTCGGGTTAATTTATGGTTTGAATTTCGTACATCACCTTTATGCCTGATGTAAGCATTTAAAAATGATGTCATGACTTATCCACTTTTAACCCTAATCAAGTCCGCCTTTGGACGACAAGAATTAATTCGAATATTTGGTCAACATCCATTGAGTCAGGACTGTTACGACACAAAAATCAGAATTAATAAATACCTCATTTTAAGATTTAAGTTAATTAATTAACACATGTCCTATTAAAATAACTAAGGTCTAATGAATGACAGTTAAAATGCATTGCGTAGAAAGACATAAAATAAAACCTAGGCCCATTAAAGTCCTAACCTAAAATGGCCCAAATTATGGAAAATCAATTAGTGATCTAATTAATAACTGGGTTAGTCTAATATTTATCCTAAATTAATTAAATCCTAAAATCTAGAAAACCCTAAAATTTTATGGATTATATTAAATCAAAATAATTAATTTGATTAATTTTAAAATAGCATCCCATTAAGCTAATGATACTATTTAAAATGCATTAAATAAACAATTATAATTTTAATTAAACGTCCATCTAAGCCTAATGCCAATCTTATCCTAAAAATGATTAAGAGATGATGAATTAATTTAATAAATTTAAGATTTATCTCAATGAGCCAAGGACAAATTTAAATTAATTAAATTAATTCGAACCCTAAATCTGACTAAAGGCTTCAACTAATCTAAACCTAAATTTAATTTAATTAATTTAAAACTTACTCCCAATAAGCCAAGGACATAATTTAAATTAATTAAATTAATTTGCGTACCCTAAACTATTCTAAAGGCCCAACTTACAAATAAGACAAAAAAGGGTAAAAGCAAGCAAACATAAAACGAATATAAGCATATTAACAAAAAAATAGGGATAAAATTAAAAAAACATAAATTAGAGGTTGAAAATAAATATGCAATGCCAAGGACTAAATCTGAACAAAACAAAGACAACAAGGACTAAAAGGATATTTTAACACTGGAAAATGGACCAAATTAAAACAAATCAAAAACCATTAGGGATCAAATCGGGGATTAACCCCTCGAAAACCAATTTAATTAGATAATAGGGATGAAATTAAAAATGATTAAAAATGTAGGGGATCGCGGAAGTAATTTTAAAAGGCAGAATGGCTAGGGCGGGCAATTTTGAAAACACGGAAAGGCTAAAAAAGAATAAAACCATTTTGAAAATCCGATCGACCTTAATTAGGGATGAGATTGAAAGATTTTAAAAATATTTAGGGACCTAGGGTGCTATTTCAAAAAGGAAAACATTTCCGCCTGTAAATAAAGAGACGCGGAAGGGTTTATTCTGTAATAAACCATTTTTTTAAAAAAACAATTAGTATAAAACCTATTTTTCGGGTAAAAAAACCAACCTCTAGCCTTTTTTAAAAAACACTTTACCCTTTTTAGCAAACTCTCTGAAAGGCTGATGAACACTGCCGTGGTGTTCATCGAAATCTGGGATAATCCCAGATTTCGATCACCTCCGCCGCAGGAACCGCCGTCGGCGCCAAAAAATCTCAAAAAATTGCCGAAATTCTTATCTCCTTTCTCAGAACCCAAAACAACCTCTGATCTTCAAAAAGAAACCTCATCTTGACCAGATCTAAAGAAAACCGAACCTCAAAATTAACTTTTTCTAAAAAAAACTTTTCCAAACTCCACCTCCTCACTGGTTTTCTCCGTACGACTAAGAAAGCTGAAGAGATCGACACCAGAAGACTCGTCCTTCATCGGGTGAAACCCTCAGATGGCAGGAGACGAAGCGACAGAAAATAAAACACTCAAACCCTAAATTTTTCCCTTTATATTTTTTTTTTTATTTTTTTGCATGCGATAAAGACCGAGAAATCAAATACCTCAAGAATCTTTTGTTGTATTGCTTTCTCTTTGAAAATCCCGAGAGAGTTTTTTCCTTCTTTTTACAACTGGTTAGACTTTGCATATATAGCCCTTTAATTACAATAGTTTTTAAAAAAGAAAAGAAATCTTAAAATTCCTATTGGTCGATCTGTGCCATATTTGGCCGGATTCATATCTGCCTATGTTATTGTCGGTTTCTGAAATTCTGTGATAATGTTGGTTGCTGTTACTGTTATCTTTTTTGCATGCGTTGTCGGTTCTGACCTCCTCATTTCTTGGTTGCATGTGACATTGGCCGAGCACTGGAGGAGCCCAGGCAACGTGGTCGTTGGAGATGGCGAGGGGACCAACGGTGCTGTCTACACGCGATTGAGAATGTGGAAAAGACGAACTCGTAGAAGCTGGTGAGCCAAGCAGTGTGCTCCACGCACACGTGGGCACGCAAAGGTTCTAGAACATTCCTTTGGATCGATCATGGCGTCCGATTTACCCCGAGATCCAAGGGCTATGGTGATGCAGCGCTAGGATAAGGAAGGCCACTGGGGCTTCCTTCCATCTCTGTAATCTGGACAATCAGATCTTGATTAGATCTGACGGCTGTGCATAAAAAAGATAATTAGGGCAGAGTCAATTTAGGGATTTTTAGGGTTTTAGTTTGGGCTCCAAACGGGCCGAATTATGTAGTATTTTTGGATTTTTGTAAATGGACTTTTAATTTATTATAATTGAGCTTGTTGTTTATTTCAATTAGTCTTTTTGGGTTTTTAGTTTAATAATAATAATACTTAATAGTTATAATTATAATTATAATTGAAAACTAAAACTAAAACTAAAAGTAATATATAATACTAATAATATTGCTAACGGTAATACCAAATATAATATTATAATAATGATAATAATAGGTAAATAACTAGGAACAACAAGTAATAATAATAATGTTTTTTTTTCATGTAGTATACTATTAATCATAATAATACTAATAGTAGTAATATTTTGGGGTTTTAAATCATGAATAATAAAATATAATAGCATATAATAATAACAATATTTATAAATGTCCATTATTTCAAATGTTAACAAAAAAAATATGAAAACGGTTAACACCCCCAAATAAAATTAGTGACTATAGGGGTCCTGAGTGGTGTATGGCAACTATCTCACTGTCCAGCCTTGGAGTAAAAAATTTTCAACATCCGCTGACCACCTTCGAAAATCATTGCATGGGTAAGACTTTCTGGCTTGCCCTATCAGTATTATACTACTAAAAAGCCTATTTTGCTATATTTCAGGAATTATTGGAGAGCTAGTTTGAATTGATTATAACACAGCCAAAGGAAAGCGAGGCAGGTTCGCTGGTTTAGCGGTTGTGGTGGGTCTGGACAAGCCTCTAATCTCAGGCGTTGTTATCGATGGGCATAGGCAAGTTATCGAGTATGAGGGTTTGTTGATGATTTTCTTCACTTGCGGCAAGTATGGTCATTCTAAAGAACTATATGGTCGAGAAATAGGCCAATCTTCCCACCCCACCCGATAGCCTTTGGTGGGAATGATTCAGATGCTTTTTATGGTCCTTGGATGCAAGCACCTAGTTGAAGAAGGGGAGGGGTTCAGCTGAATGGTGTTCGTAGCCCTAAAGGGAAACCTGTTGAGGGTAACATTTCTGGTCCTAAAGGGAAAATTGCTGAGGGCAACATTACTGGTCCTAGAAGTGGAGGTCATGGTTCTCGTTTTGATGTTCTCAATGTTGAGGAGGGAGCAGAGAACATCGATTCGTCTCACATTGAAACCCGCTTAAAGAATGTTGTTATTGATACAGGTCTATCCATTTCGGCTAGTGGGAAATCGGTTGGAAGTAGCCTTGCAGAATTGAGTAAAGCTAGGGTCATTGTGGGGAATAATTCACCATCTGTGCACAGTACGATAGAGGCTATCAAGGGGCTCTTCACAACACCAATCACACACCTTCAAAGGAATAAAGAAAATTTGAGCGTAGGGGATAGGTCTCATAACCTTGAGGTGGCATCAAAGGATACAGTGGTACAGTCACAATTGAAGTTAAACAAGGCAAACCATATGGTGGTTCGGGTGATTGAGGAAGGAGAAGGGAATATTCTTCGTGATAGTAATTGTTGTTCTTCAACAGGTCCAATCCACAACAATATATCCAAAGGTGCAAATAGAATCTCGACGATGGCTAAAGGTATGTATAAGCAAGGTCTGAAACCTAAGAAAAAGAAGAGAAGAATGGTCTAAAACAACCAGTGTTGGCAGAATGGTTTCCTTATGCCCTATCTATGGTAGGCTCGTCCCCCAACAAATACAATTCCTGATGTTGTAATGAACGGGAACCAGCCTATGGAGATCCCCAATGTCCAGTGGCGAGCTAACAATGCTTTTGAGGTGGTGGATGAGGCAACCCCACAGGTCTAATATGCCTCTCCTTTTCCATCATTTTAATGGTTAATATTATTTTTTGCAATACACAGGGTGTCTTAGGCCCTGATTATTGTCGTTATTTTCGGATGTTGGTTAGCATTCATAACCCTGACATCGTGACTATCATAGAACCATGGGTGAGTGGTGCTACAGCAGATGGTTATATTCGACATTTAGATTTTGATTCTTCTTATATAGTTGAAGCTAATGGTTTTTCGGGTGGTATCTAGATTTTTTGGCGTAACTGTTAATTTGGATATCTTGGTTGTCTCGAATCAGTATATCTATGGTATATGCACGGACAATATGTGTAGGAGATCGTTTTTCATTACTTGTGTCTATGCAAGTCCGAAACCAATGAAGAAAAAGGGTGTTTGGGACCAGCTTCGGGCTTTAGAACCTTCTCCAGGCTCTCCTTGGGTTTTAGGATGAGGCTTCAATGCTATCTGTGAAGCGAGTGAAAGACAAGATGGCTCTATGAATCGATCTAGAATCTGCCCGCATTTTTGTGACCTTCTCTTTTAGTCCGGGTTGTTTGATATGAACTTTTCGGGCCTTCATTTTGCTTGGAAAAGAGGGTCCGTATCTCAACGCCTGTATTGTTATCTTTGTAACAGTGATTGGTTTGAATGTTTTGACTCATCCGCAGTCACTTACTTGCAACAATTGGGTTCGGATCACATGCCTATACTCTTATCGTCCAGCTCTCGGCAGTCTACAGTAAAGGCCCGCTCCTTCAGATATATCGACGCATGGAGTGATCACCAGAATTTCTCTCAGCTAGTCTCTGACTCGTAGGATGGGGATCGGGACATAGGCGAGAACATTACCACTCTTCAGGAGAATTGCAAAGTTTGGAACCATGAAACTTTTGGGAATATTGAAAGACGGAAATGCCGGTTGCTTGCCCGAATTGGAGGTGTTGAAAAGTCCTTGGAGGTTTATGGTTCCCCTCCCTTGTGAATCTTGAAATCACTCTTAAGAATGAGCTCAGTGTTGTGTTGAATCAAGAAGAAAGCTTGTGGTTCCAGAAATTTCGTGATAAATGGATTGAGATGGGCGATTGAAACACCACGTAGAAGGCGTAATACTATCCGTAGGATCAAGCTTGTGAATGGGGAATGGTGTAAAGATCCTGAGCGTCTTCAATCTGAAGCTGCCAAATATTTCCAATCTTTGTTCTCAAGTGAAGCACGGGTTCAGCTCCCTTACGCATCTGATAGGCGATTCCAGCGTTTATCTAGGACTGAAGCTCAATCTCTTTTGGCCGACAATTCTAATGAAGAGGTGCGCCAAGTTGTCTTTTTTATGGATCCCTTAAGTCTCCTGGAGTGGACGGTTTTCACGCGGCTTTTTACTAGAAAAACTGGGTTATAGTTGGGGATTCTGCTGTGTGATTTGTGAAAGATTTCTTTGAGGGTAAGCCATTGGTTGAATATGTTAACTGGACTTTACTTGTTCGAACTCGAGTCATTTCAGGTAAGAACACTCCCTACAATTTTAAAACTTATAATTCAAGAAACAAGAGCATCGACGCCACTAATATGATATAATACCAAAACTAATTTTAAACTTCTGAAAAATATTAGATAATTTATGAGTATCAATATTTCTATGAAGGTATTGATGCCAAAACTAACTTCAAATTATCAAGAAAATAAGTAAAATTTATAGATAATGATATTATCTGTAAAATATCGATATCATGCAGACATAATTGGCCAAAATTATACTTTTGGACAACCTTACTTGCTACATTGTCTATCCAAATTAGTCAAAGGCTTGATGTAAAATGTTACAAAACATTTAAGCAATGCTTTTATCTATAAAGGAAGCTTTTTATCTAAATTTTTTATTTTTCCATTTTTCAAGGATGCGACCGTGGTCTATTTTTTTTTTAAAAAATTTCAAACAAGTATTTCTTTATTTTATTTTTTTCACACGTTTTATTTTCTTTGTTCGTTTATTTTTGTTGTACAATTTTTGTCTGCCTCTATGATAGTTTTTTTGCCTATCTTTATTAGTATAACGTTCGTGTAACGGTCATTATAATGTATCTTTTGATTAGAAGTGGTCGATAGTTCAATATGGTTAAATCTCATTTTATGATGATTTATCAATACAATCAAAATTGTAAACGAGATAATTTGTAAGATTTATTTTTTTGATCGACACTCATACATTAATATAGCATCAATTTAGAAGATACATGAAGAATTTTTTGATAATTGTTAAATTTTCTATAGAAAGATAAACGACTTCTTTTTTTAAGTTATATATTTTAATTATTTTATTTTTAGTGTACTTGTCTCCAAGGTTCCTCAAAGAAATTAATTTTTTGTTCTTGTTGAAAAATTCTAATAATAAACAAAACTGAACATGAGAAATAACGAAAAGAAAATATACTATCAAATTATGTTCATATTTTCATTCATCGTACAGGATCGATCAATCCGCGTTTTCCGAGTAATACGCCAAAGGTAATCTAAATTTGCTTTTCTTTTCCTTGTTAAGTAGGTTTGAGGCTGATTTCAAATTCAACAATTACTCTTGTGAATTCGAGCATAGGTTTACAGAATCAATGGTAGAATTTCTATGTGATTTGTTGAACTGGTTTAAAACTACTCTGCTCAGGGACGGAATAACTAGAAAGCAAACATTGCATGCTTCTTCTATACAGCCCAAAGGTTTAAAAAAGCTTTTTTAACCGCTTCTCCACTAGAAAAATAAAGGGTAAACCACATAAATGACCATTAAACTATGGTTTTAGTCTCGATTTGGCTATTATACTTAAAGCAATTAGACTACTCAACTATTAAAATAGACTCAATAGGATCACCTGCCGTTAGAAACCAAACAGTGTAGCTGATGTGGTCGTTATTAACTAACAGCGAACCAGAAGTGTAAATTAAAAATAATATTACTGTCACGTTAGATAAATGAAAAACAAAAAGCCAAAAACACTTTACCCTTAATCATTCATGTTTTACTTTCTCCCCCGAAAATCTCTCTGAAAACTTGAGGATTCAAAAAATTGGGCAATTCATTCAAAGGAGGTTGAAAAAATTGTTGGAGAAAGACACGAGATTAGTGGATTTCTTCACGCAAAAGGAAAACCTAGTAAAAAATACGGTAAGTAAATTTATTGTTTTTGTTCTGAGATTAGGGTTATTATTTCAAATTAGGGTTTATATTTGGGGTTACTAATTTCTAATTGGGATTATTGTAAATTATTAATTTTAGGACTACTAATTGGGATTATGATAAAGTACAAATTTTAAGATTTATATTTGGGATTTGGGTTAATACACGATGTTAGGATCAATATTTGGGTTTAGCGTTAATGAACGATATTAAAGTTAACATTTATAGTTATTGTATGGGTTAGAAAATATGATTAAATTAAGGATTAGCAGTTTAAAAAGTTTGATTTTGTTTTATTCTTATAAAAAGAGTTAAGTTTTGTCTGTTAGTTGTTCGTTTGCACTGAAAGTTAGTTGTTGGTTTGCACTAAAGTACGATTCCTTTTCAACAATAAAATAGTTAAACTTTTGATTGGTTTGCATGTGCTTTGTTTGTTCAAATATGAAACTGAAAATTATTTGGTTGTTGTAGGGGACCTCCTAAAACCGCCATTACTTGTGGGGTCTTTGTAGGGGTCTTTATTTGGTTCTTGTGGGTTGTTGTAGGGGTCATTATAAATGCATATTGTATACTGTATATAAATAAATAAGACTGTATACTATAAATTGTATGACTTTATTTCTTTATCGTTTGACTTGGTTTACCCTACTATTTTTATATACTGTATATACTGTATATAGATGCATATTGTATACTGTATATTGTATGACTCTATTTCTTTATAAATGCATATTGTACTGTATATAAATGAATAAGATTGTATATTGTATATAGATGCATATTGTTTTTGTTATTTTACAAAAAAAAGAATAAAATTTTATTTGTATTTTTAACATGGATTAATTCAATGAAATTTAGTATTATGGTACATTATGGTGGATTTTCTGTTAGGAGACCTAGGGTAAAATTTACTAGACAGTTAATGAATTACTTTGATAACTTAGATGTTGATACAATGTCTATGTTTGAAGTTGTCAGTATGATTGGGAAATTAAGAATTATTACTAATGTTTATGTGTTTTGGCAATTGTCAGATAATCCACTAGAGGTGAAACAATTGAAAATTATAATGATATCCTTGAGATAGTAAAAAATTTACCTAAGAATCATTATCTTCATATTTACATAGAAGAAATTGTCCAGGAAAATGAGTTTGAGATTAGGATAGAGTCTGATTCTGACTTAGAAGATGAGGAGTATGATGTTGAGTTTGAGTCATCCATTGATTAGTTAACATTTATTGACAGCGAAAATAAATTTGTTAGTTTAGAAGATAAAATGTTCGATGTGAATGTTGAGTTGGGCAGTGATGAAGTAGAACTTGAAAGTGGCAATGACAGTGGATAATCTGACTCACTACACAGTGTAGATGAGTTAGATTAAGATGGTCCCCAAAAAAGCCTAAATTTCTTGAATTTAATAGTAATTCAAACTTATCTAATCTTACATTTAAGGCTGGTATGATATTTGCAAATAAAAAAAATACTTAAAGAGGCAATTAAGATTATAGTATTAAGAATAAATATTGTGTTAAGTTAAAGAGAAATGACAATAAAAAGATCTAAATAAAATATAAGGAAGAGTGTCCATGGGTGTTATGGACAGTTTCAATCAATGGTGAAGATTCTTCTACTGGTTCTTGGCAAATTAGGTCTTTGAATGGTGAACATATTTGTCTAGGGAGTTTTAAAGTCTCAATGTAACTGCTAAGTGGCTAGCTAAAAACTACTTTAGTAGTTTTTATGTTGATCCCACTTTTTTAAGTACTTACCTAAAACAAGCTATATACAAAGATTGGGGCATAATGGTACCTCAAAATAAATGCATTAGGGCAAAAAATCTAACCCTTGAAAACTTAAATAGTAACCACAAAGAGCAGTATGCAAATCTGTACGCTTACTTAGGTGAATTAAGGCACTATAATTCAGGGACAACAATAATTTGCAAGTTAGATAACAGAATATTTGAGAGACTTTATTTTTATATGCAAGTAATGAAGGATGGCTTCAAAACAGGCTATAGGCCCATTATAGGTCTGGATGAATGCCACTTGAAGGGCTACTACAAAGGTCATCTTTTGGCAGCTGTAGGAATAAATGCAGATGACTCAATCTATCCCATAACATTTGTAGTTGTGGAGAGTGAGAATAAGTCATTTTGGTGCTAGTTTTTGAAATTATTCGCCATTGATTTGGAGATTGAAAATTCCTACAGCTTCACCTTTATGACAGATAGACAGAAGGTATGAGTTAATTTTTTTAAAAGATTTTGATTTTTTAATTTTGTAATAAAATTGTACTAATATTTTTTTACTTTGTTGTGTGTAGGAACTAATGGATGTTGTGCCAGAATTGTTCTCTTATTCAGCACATAAAACATGTGTTAGGCACTTGTACTCAAATGCTAAAATCAATGGGGTCTTTACAGGGAAAACAATGAAAGATCAACTGTGAAAAGCTGCAAGGACAACATATGTCAGAGAGTTTTAATCTGTCATGGATGCATTGAAGGTATTAATTTGTATTTGAACATTATTTTTATATGTGACTGTGTTCCATTATGTCCACTATGACTTTTATTTCTAAGTTTTATCAGAAAAAGCTTGAAAGTGGTTGTCACTAAAAGACCTCACCCACTGGTCAAAGTCACACTTTTCTTTTGGGGCAGGTCATACATGCTTTTAAATAATAACTGTGAGTATTTCAATAAGGTAAATAATCTCATTACAAATTTATTATTTGTAAATATTCAAATACATTTTTTTGTTTGCTAATTACTATTATCGATATATGACAGTTAATACTTAATGTTAGAGATAAAACTATCATTACATTGGTGGAGTCTATCAGAACAAAATTGATGCAAAGACTTGCTAAAAGAGAGGATCAAATTAAAAAGTGAACAGGGTTTCTATGCCCTAAAATTCAAAACAAGTTAGAACATGCAACATCACTAACACATAGGTATAATTGTTTTATACTAAATGTTTTATGCTAAATTGTTTAGGCTAATTGTTTTATGCTAATTGTTTTATTCTAACTGTTTAGGCTACATTTTTGTGCTAATTGTTTGTCCTAATTTTATACAGTTGTTGGTAGGGGTGAGCGTATGAGCGAGTCGAGTAAAAAAAAATTGAGTTATTCGAGTTGACGCATAATATTTTACAACTCAAACTTAATTTGAATTTTTTTTATTTGAGTCGAGTTTATGAAATCCGAGTCGAGTTCGAGTCTAGTCGAGTTTTTGAGTTCTTATACAAATTTAACTGTAATTATTTATCACGTTATAGTACGGTTTGATTCCAATTTAAACGACTTTCTCTAACCATATAAGATATGTATATATATTTCTTCATATTATTTTTCACACGTATGAATAAGATTTGTAATGTTATTTAATAAAAAATATCAAAACTTCTAAAATATATTTATAATGTTATTTTTAAATAAGGAATTTTTGGGGATAAAGTACTGATGGACCATATATGAGTCAATAATTTAATGTGAAGAAAAACTTTACAAAAAAATTTAAGTTGAATAATCAAATTGAATAAAATGTAAAGGATTAAATTACAAAAAGAATATATATTTTTAAAACTATGAATTGAAGTTACGTACATATTATAGTGTTAGTGAATCATGTGGTTTAATTTTGGTCAAAAATAGACTTAAAACGAAAGATAAATTGAAGAAATGGAAAATCATTCAAAGTTGAGGGGCTAAATTGAAAAACTAGGAAATTCATTTTAGGAAAATATGAATTGAAGTAATTAGGTATTCTACAGTGGATTAGAAGTATGTGGTTCAAATTTGGTCGAAAATAGACTTAAAACGAAGGAGGGATTGAAAAAATAAGGAAATCATACAAAGTTGAGGGGCTAAATTAAAAAAGGGGTGAAATTTATTTTGAAAAATATGAATTAAAGCTAAATAGATATTCTACATTGGTATAGAATATGTGGTTCAAATTTGGTCAAAAATGGACTTAAAATGAAGGAGAAATTGAAGAAAAATAAAACCAGGGACTAAATCACAAAACTGTAAAATTTAGTTTTTCGGGTTTTCAATTTTTCGAGTTGGACAAATTTCAACTCGACTTGAGCTCAATTTTTTTTTTGAATTACTTGAGTTGACTCTAATAACTTAAAATTAAAAAAAATTAATTTTTTTCGAGTCTAGTTGAATTTTGCTCATCCCTACTTGTTGGCATCTTTATGCTGGTGGACACATGTACCAGATTTCATGTGGTCCTTCAAACCAACATTCATTTAACATTCAAGAGTGGACATGCTCATGCAAAAAATGACAACTAACAGGTTAACATTTTCATAGTATTGGTCTAATATTTAATCCACCATTTATTTAGCATTCAATTATAAAATTTTTATAGTTGCTAATCAATTCTTGTTTTATGCAAACATTCTATGTGTTCATTCTATTTTTGTTATATTGTCAATTGAAGATAGGTCAGAAAAGTATTTTGATGTTTATTACTTTGTGTCAACATAAAAAGTAATATATTCCCATTTAATAAATCCTGTAAAGGGTGAGAAACAATGGACAACTGATGACATAATAGAGCCTATTATGCCATCAATCTTTAAAAGACTCTCAAAAAGACCATACAAGAAAAGAAAAGAAAAAGCTGATGAAGTACCACCTCAGACTAGTAAAGTGTTAAATAGGAGTGTTAAAATTTTATATAAAAGATGCAAAGAGAGTGGACATAATATTAGAACATGAAAGAAAAAGGTTGGTGCCGATCCGAGAAGACCTGAACAAACATTCAATTCTACTGCAAGAAAAACTCCCAGAATTCCAAAACTACCAATAAATTTCAATATTTAATCAAATAAAATAGCACTCTTAAATCTTGATTTAATTGTTTGGTTAATGAACATGCAAGGAAAACACCATTACTTTTTTTTTGCAGATTAAAAGACCTGGAATCACCCCAGCAACAAGTTAGGCTGGAACCAGTCAAACTTCTAGGTCAACTCTAACTCCAAGGTCAGCTCCAACTCAATCTTCACAAGTTCATAATGTTAGATGTATGTCCACCCCTACAATACATACGAGTCATGAGAATTGTGTCACTCACTCATCTTCAAGTCTAACTCCAACACCAACACTAACTCAACCTTTACAAGCAAATATTGTCAGATGAATGCCCACACCCAGAGTACCTATGAGTCATGAGAGTTGTGACAGTCACTCATCTCCAAAGACATGTTGTTGTGACCCAATCTTTGCATTAACTTTTTTAAGAACCCATTAGGGTAGTGGCATAGGATCGAAGCAAAGCAATCTGGTCGTTGTTCGAGTTAGCAGACTCAAGATCTTAAAAAAGAAGTGAACCTACCAAGAGGGCTATAGGAAGGAAACTGCTCAAGTGAGCTTGAAGCAATAAGGGTAATGGGTTTAGTTCCCACGTCTGAGGCGTAAGATAAGAGTAGGGCTTGAGGTTATGAAATAAGTAGAGCTCCTCCTGCTGGGTAGAAATTCGATCTAGACTTACAGTAAGAGAGAATCAAAGGTACGCAGGTGAGCCCCCGAGAAATGGACGTATAGCCTTGGATAGAGTTGGACCCCTTTTTACCTATCAGTCACTGGTAGATCATACCAGAAAAAAACTTGCAACCTTAACCCCATTTCGATAATTTTCACAGCCTAAAAACCCCTACCTAGATTTTCATAAGTCCAACCTATATTTAGCTTCGAATGAACCTCACAATAGCACACACGATCCATCTCTGCATCCATTGTTTTCAACAACTTCTAGGAAAATTCTTCTTCTCGGCAGAATGGGTAAGAAAGAATGCTCGTGAAATATTAAAATTGTTAGAGTATGCCTAAAGAACAATCATAAGATGATTGTAAATGATATTTGTTTTTACCTTGTTTATTCATAAAGAGGCATTGCCATTATTATTTTCAGTTCTAATTCTGCATGCATAAATAAACCAAATATAATAAAGTCCTTAGAATAATATGGTTATTCTTAAATGTCCTTAGTCGAGTATTATTGTGGGCATGGACAACAATAATGCATTAATACTAATATGTAGTTGATTGATCAAAAAGTATTGTCATTGACATGAAGATGTCAAAATCAATATATAAGTATGTGTTAGAGAACGACATACTGGACTAACACGCTATGAGCATGTTTCTTGGATTATTATGTGACAGTCACAAAATTTCTCATACTGATAACTACATGTATGATCCTCAGACTTGAGATCATTATTATTTCAACATCGGGAGTGACATATTTTGATACAGTCAAACGTGTGTCGTAACTGACTACACTATAAAGACTGATATTGGATATGTTACAATCTATGTAGTAGGATATGGGTGATCAAGATAGAATTTATCCATCTTACATAATATGAGTAATATCGTAGGTCAATTGATTGAGGGAGACTAGAAATGCATGCCCATGCTCGAATAAATTGATATAAGATATCATAGTTATTCGTTTATAATAGTCTACTCACGATATCAAGAAATATTAGATGGACTATACAAGTGTGACTATTCCATGACTTGTTTCCAATCTAGATATAAGGAAAAAAGGATATAATACATGAAAAAATTTAACCACGAAGAGGTTATGTCGAATCATGATTTCTTGTAATTTAGGTGACAATAACATATTGCTAGATGTCACTCATTGTTTGTAATATTAGAATTGTTCTAATATTTACTACTAACGTTATAAAGAACCTACAGGGTCACACCCATGGTTGAAATGAGCATACATTAAACGAATTATATATGTACAAATTTGTTGTACACGAATTTAATTAAATTAATATATATTTGATATATATAATTTATCTGTTGTATAAATATTAAAAAATAATTATTGTAATTACGAGTCTTTTAATTTATAAATAATATAATTCAATTTAAATTAATATATATATTGTAATCCTAATTAAAGTTGAATTGGGATTATATATATTTATATATATATATTGAAATCATAATTAAGTTGAATTAGGATTATATATATTAATATATATTGAAATCCTAATTATGTTGAATTGAGATTATATATATTTAATATATATTTTAAAATCCTAATTAAGTTGGACACTGTGTTATGGGTGATTTGGAAGAATAGGAACCGATGTATTTTTGATCCGATGAGTGATGAGCAGGGTTCCATTCTTGAGACAACATATAGGCTTGTCCAGGAAAATGTATCAGCTAGAGGTACAATGGTACGTCTGGCTCAAGGGAACTGTTAGGATGATAAGAGTGGGGTTTCTTGTCGTCGACCAGATGTAGGGTGGTGCACGCTCAATTCGGATGGGGCTCGTTGCAAGGTGGATGGTCGTACAACCTGTGGAGGAGTGATTGTTACCTCTCTAAAAGTACTATTTTTAACTTCAATCTTATAATGCTTTTGGTTGTTTTTTGGTACATTTAGTTCCATTAGGATGTTAGAATCATGCATTTGCATAAGGAGTTTAGATTTTTGTCTATGCCAGTATGAAGGGTTGTTTTGTTGGCAATTTTGCAGGTTTGGCATGGGATTTGGCCCAGAAAAGCACCACAGGAAGGAATGCAGAGAGAATGCCAAGTGCTGTTGGCACAGATGGACCAGACAATGCCAAGCACCGGATGGCAGAGAAGTGAACTTGATGCCACGCCAAGAAGCTATTGGACCCCGAAAAAATAGGAAATGATCAGGCTCCGAAAAGATAGCAATTGGAACAATCTTCAAAAAAATACCAGTTAAGATGGTGCCAAGACTTGTTGGCAGATTCATGCCAAGCTTGGACGCCAGGGTAGCGACGAAAGTATGACGTTAGCCCTAGCCTGATCAGCTCTCATTCAAATTTGGATAAGAAGATAATCCCTTATCCCTTGGGTAGTTGAAATTCAAAATTTGAAGAGCTAATCCTATCCCTTCCTCGCACGCCTATTTAAACACCAACCAAGCTAGACTTTGGGAGGGAGAAGAAGATTGGATCGTAAGGAGTTGGTGTGTGACGATTGAAAAATGACTGCACCTAGGAAGGGAGGTTCCGACCAGCTTGGCTGAAAAGCCTGGATCTTGAAGGGCTGCATCGAGAGACCCCTTCTAGCCCATTCTCTCTCTTTCAAGTTATTTATTTTGTTTTTAATGATGATGTATTTCGAAAACGTTTGTTGATTGTTGGTTAAATCCCTCACCATGAACTAATTTAATAGTTGGTGGGGGGTGTTTGTGTTGAACGCTATTTTTATGTTTTAATTTTTAATAATAAATCTGCCTTGGCAATGTTTTCACTATCCGGCATACCTTAATATTTCCTAAATACTATGCCAAGCGAGAGCTGTCACTGTTGACCTATTGTGCCTCAATATCTTAACAGAATTGGGGTGGTAACGAATAAGTTGTTGAATACTGAGGAGAGAAGCTCCGAGAGAAGTCGTTCAAGTGGATGAACTCACTTCGGGAGTGAAATCCACCCCTTAGGAGTATAGATTGGATCTTAATCAAATTGGTTTATCTAAAAACAAACACTATAGAGATATAAGGGTTTTTACATGATCAATTTAGGGAAATGACCATCGAGAGAGGCTTTGCTAATTTTGAATCTGCTCGGCAAACAATGCCAAGACAGCTTGTTATTAAATGCTGGCACGACATGAATAGCGTGAAAACCATGCATTCCCTGCCAACGCTCATCATTCATTAAAACACCTTCCTTTCCAACATCTTTACTTTACTTTCATTCCTTTTCTTTTTAATTTTTTAAAACTAACTTCAAATCAAATCAAATCACTTTTTCTTAAGGAAAGTAACAATCAAGGCAATTGAATTCCAAGTCAATCTCAGTGGGATTGATACTCAGCTTACTACTGTATTACTTGCAGACCGTGTATACTTGTACGCAAAAGACTCATCTTGGAACGCTTTTATACTTTCCCAACATATACCTTTTGCCACTTTTGCCAGCATTTTTACTCCAAGAGTCTACAAGTTTTTGGCGCCATTGCCAGAGATTGCAACGGAATTGATTATTTTTAAATTCTTACTTGTCTTTCTTTTATTTTTATTTTTGTTTTTACCTTTTATTTTTGTCAGTGTATGACCATAAGCCATCCTGTGGTGGACGAGTGGCCATACAATCTGGAAATTGAGAAAACCTTGTGGAGGTTAAAAAAAAGATTTTGAGAGATGCAAAACCAATGTAATAGAGGGAATGTTGTGGTGAACAATGGAGGAAATCCACTTAATAATGAGATACCACCACCACTTGTTGTCCCAGTTGTTAATGAGAGACCTATTAGAGAACATTCGACACCAACCATTGACAATTTGATGCCAGGACTTGTTGGCACAGAGGTAAACGCTGTCAATTTTGAACTTAAGCCGATAATGATTCAAACTCTTTTGAATGTAGGTCTATTTGATGGAGCACTTACTGGAGATCTAAGGTAGCATCTGAAGCAGTTCATGGAGATTTGTCAGCTATTCCAACAAAATGGAGTACCTGAAGATACCGTGAAGCTAAAGTTATTTACTTTCTCTTTGAGAGATAGAGCAAAGGCTTGGTTTACTCCTTGCCACTTGGCTCAGTTACTTCATGGGCAGACCTATGCCAGAAGTTCTTGACAAGATTCCAGCTGCCAACACTCACTACCAAGCTGCGAGGTGAGATCATTACATTCAGGCAGGCTGAGGATGAGACCTTATATGATGCATGGGAACGATTCAAGGACCTGTTGAGGAGGTGTCCTATGCATGAATTCACGAATTGGACCCATATCCAAACCTTTTACAATGGATTGAATGTACAAACAAGGACTGTTGTTGATGCTTCAGCAGCTGGTTCACTGCTTCACAAGACATATACCGAGGCTGTTGACATTCTAGAGAAGATTTAAATCAATGATTTCGAATATCCTATTGCGAGACTTGGGATCAGAACTAAAACCAATGGGAAATTTCATGTTGATGAACTAACGTCCATCCATGCCGAGATTTCCAATCTTACTAGCATGGTAAGAACACTGCAAAAGAACAATGAGGCCCAAGAAGTCAAAGCATTAGACCATTTCTGTATAATTTGTGGAGAGAATCATCATGTGGATGAATGCCCTACCAAACCTGAATTGGTAAACTTTGTTGGCAATGTTAATCGTTACTATAATCCTAACTCTAATACTTATAATGTAGGTTGGAGATAACACCCTAGTTTAGCATGGGGAAATCAAGGAGGTAACCAGTACAATGCCCAACGCCAGAATGCCCAGAGGTAGAACAACAATGGCATGCCCACTTTCTATCAGAATGCCATGCCATAGAAAGCTCAAAATATTTTTTAGCAAGGGCAGAGATTCAACCAAGGAGGCACTCTCACAGAGTACATGGAGAGGAATGATGCGACAATCTAGAGTTTGGCAGCATCAATGAGGAACTTGGAAGTTCAGATTGGGCAGATTGCCAATGCACTCAGCAACTGCCATATGACACCGAAGATGCCTTGCACAAAGAAAATGAGCAATGTAAAGCCATAACTCTTCGGAGTGATAAGCAGTGTGAGGTGGAGAAGGTTGCCAAGTAGCCAGTTAATTTCCAAATAGAGAAGCAGTGCCAACAGATAATCCCAATGAGGTAGAGAAAGAGCAACCAAAAGTAGATGATGCCAGCACCGATGCCAGACAGCATACCGATGCCAGCACCGATGCCAAATAGACTGCTGCTAGCACTATCTTGGCAAAGTCAACAGCGCCGGTATATGTTTATCCGCCACCACAATTTCTAGCAAAACTTCAAAAGCATAAGCAAGATCAGCAATTCAAGCGCTTCTTGGAGGTTCTTAAGCAATTGCAAATCAACATTCCATTGGTAGAAGCCCTTGAAAAAATGGCCAACTATGTCAAATTTATGAAGGACATTCTGTCCAAAAAGAGGAAGTTAGGAGACTTTGAAACTGTTGCTCTAACCGAAGGATGCAGTACCATGATCCTAAACTGTTTGCCACCAAAGTTGAAAGATCCGGGAAGTTTCACTATTCCCTGCACCATTGGCAACAAATTTATGGGCAATGCACTATGTGACCTAGGAGCCAGCATCAACTTGATGCCAATGTCAGTTTTCTGGAAGCTTGGCATAGAAGCAAGACCTACCACGGTGACACTTTAGCTGGCAGACCGATCCTATGCACATCCCAAGGGTAAGATTGAGGATGTGTTGGTAAAGGTAGACAAATTTATTTTTCCAGCTGATTTTATCATTTTGGATTATGAGGCTGATATTAATGTCCTGATTATTTTGGGGAGACCTTTTCTTGCCACGAGTAGGGCTTTGATTGATGTTAATAAAGGGGAACTAACAATGCGCATGAATGACCAGCAAGTTACATTTAATGTGTTTCAAGATTTGAAATGTGCAAATGAACCTGATGAGTGCCAAGCAGAGGAGATTATGGATTCCATTTACACTTTGGACACGACACAGTTATGCCAGGATACAAAATTTGATGCCAACAATTTAGATGGCATAGCTGATCTGTTTGAGGAACCAGAAAAACTAGTCTTGGAAGATGAAGAGGTGAGTTATTTTGAGCCATTACAGTTGGCCGACAGAGAAATCAAGGCACCTAGACCATCAATTGAGGAGCCACTAGCGTTGGAACTAAAACCATTGCCAGATCACTTGAAGTATGCCTATTTAGGTAAACACTCAACTCTGCCGGTGATCATTGCCATTGGTCTCACTAATGATCAGGAGGAAAGATTGTTGGCAAGATTACGCGATTATAAGCAAGCATTAGGGTGGACCTTGGCAGACTTCAAAGGTATTAGCCCAACCATTTGCATGCACAAGATTATCTTGGAGGAGTACCATGACAAGACCATTGAAGGCCAAAGAAGGCTAAACCCAAGCATGAAAGAGGTAGTGAAAAAAGAGATCATAAAATGGCTTGATGCCGAGATTATGTATCCCATTTCCGATAGCTCTTGGGTTAGCCCGGTGCAATGCGTGCCAAAGAAGGGTGGCATGACCATAGTACAAAATAGTGAAGCTGATTAATCCCCTCCAGAACTATCACGGGATGGAGAGTGTGCATGGACTATATGAGGCTGAACAATACCACGAGGAAGGACCACTTCCCATTGCAATTCATTGATCAGATGCTAGACAGGTTTGTAGGTAAAGCTTACTATTGTTTTTTGGATGGTTATTCAGGTTATAATCAGATTGCCATCGCTCCCGATGATCAAGAGAAGACCATGTTCACATGCTCATATGGGACATTTGCATTTAGAAGGATGCCATTTGGCCTATGTAATGCACCAGCAACGTTTCAGCGTTGCATGATGTCTATTTTTTCGATATGATTAAGCACAAAATGGAAGTGTTCATGGATGATTTCTCAGTGTTTGGCAAAACATTTGAGGAATGTCTTCAGAGTTTGGAACAAGTCTTGAAGAGATGCATAGAGACAAACCTAGCGTTGAACTGGGAAAAATGCCACTTCATGGTAAAGGAGGGCATTGTTCTCAGGCACAAGGTAACTGAGAGAGGGTTAGAAGTGGATCAAGAAAAAGTTGAGGTAATTAAGAAACTACCACCTCTAACAAGTGTTAAAGGTATATAAAGTTTTTTAGGACATGCCATTTTTTATCGGTGTTTTATTAAAGACTTTTCAAAAATTGCTAATCCTTTATGCTTGATGTTAGAACATAATGCCACTTTTGCATTTGACGATTATTGTTTGAGAGCATTTTAGGAGCTTAAAGAGAAGTTAATCAATGCCGCTATAGTTGTGGCACCGGACTGGAATGAGCCTTTCGAGCTCATGTGCGATGCCAGCGACTATGCCGTTGGAGCAGTCTTGGGACAAAGGCATGGCAAGGTTTTTCATTTCATCTACTATGCAGTCGAACCTTGAACGAAGCACAACTGAACAACTATACGACCGAGAAAGAATTTCTTGCGTTTGTATTTGCTTTTGACAAATTTAGATCTTACTTAATTGGTAACAAAGTTGTGGTTTTTACAGATCATTCGATATTGAAGTATCTCTTGGCAAAGAAGGATGCGAAGACTAGACTAATCCGATGGACACTCTTACTTCAAGAATTCAACTTTGAGATCTGAGACAAGAAGAGCAGTGAAAACCTAGCAGCTGACCATCTCTCATGTTAAGAGCATCATCTTGAAGGTGGTAAGACCAAATCTATAAGAGATGAATTCCTGACGAGTATTTGCTTGCAGTTAATGCCGTGCCATGGTATGCTGACATTGTCAACTACTTGGTAAGTAATATTCTGTCATCAAACTTGGCATACAATGCCAAGAAAAGGTTCTTACGGGAAGTCAAGCAATACTATTGGGATGAGCCAATATTGTTTAAACAGTGTGCCGACTAAGTGATCCGTCGGTGTGTGCTCGAGGATGAACATCATAACATATTGCATCTATGCCATGTCGCACCATATGGAGGTCACTTTGCTGGGGTAAAGACTGCTGCCAAGGTACTACAGTCAGGATTCTTTTGGCCCACACTATATAGGGATGCCCATGAGTATGCCAATGCATGTGATCAATGCCAATGGACAGGAAATATCTCTGGCAGACACCAACTACCACTCCAAAACATTATGCCTGTGGATTTATTTGATGTATGGGGATAGAATTTATGAGTCATTTCCACCCTCATTTGGTAATGTGTACATTCTTGTGGATGTTGACTATGTGTCTAAATGGGTAGAAGTTGTTGCTCTGCCAACAAACGATGCCAAGGCCGTTGCCAAGTTTCTACATAAGCACATCTTTACTAGATTTGGTGCCCCTACAGTGACCATTCATGATGAGGGCACTCATTTTAAATGTAATATAATTTCTAAAGCCTTGTGCAGGTATGGTATACAACAGAGAATTGCCACAGCATAACATCCACAAACGAACGGGCAAGCTGAGATTTCAAATAAGAAGATTAAACATATTCTAGAGAAGACTGTTAATCCAGCAAGGAAAAACTGGTCCTTGAGACTAGATGAGTCCTTTTGGGCCTACATGACTGCTTTTAAAACTCATTTGGGTACTTTACCGTTTAGACTTGTTTTCGAAAAACCATGCCATTTGCCAGTGGAGCTTGAGCATAAAGCCTACTGGGCCATCAGAACACTTGGCATAGCATGGAGAGCTGCTGGAGAAAAGAGGTTACTAGACCTAAATGAGTTGAAGGAATTCAGGACACAAGCCTATGAGAACGCCAAGATCTACAAGGAAAAGGCAAAATGTTGGAATGACAGTAGGATAATGCCAAGACAGTTTGAGGTAGGCCAATGTGCTCTATTATTCAACTCACGACTTAAGCTATTTCCAGGGAAACTCAGATCGAGATGGACGGGCCCTTATGAAGTGGTGAAGTCCTATGCTCATAGAGCTGGACATTAAGAACTTGAAGACGGGTGAAATCTTTAAGGTGAATGGTCAACGTCTAAAGCATTACATGGAAGGTGATTAGAATAACGCCAAAGAGGTGATCCTCTTGGCAGAGGTAACATGAAAACACCATTAGGTTTGAACTTTTATAGATATTAGGTTAGTGTTTTTCTTTGTTTTTAGATTTTTAGGTTTTTAATTGTTCTTTTTTCTTTTTAAGTTTCAAGTTTTTATTCCTTTACTACGTTGAAAGGTTTCCTTTGAGTTGCGTAGATTCATTATGCCATGAACCATGCCAGAAACGATGTCAGGGGAAATGCCAGAAATGATGCAATGATTGTTTGGCAGGAGCTGATGTCTTAATAGAGAAGTCTGCCAGACATAGTGCCAAAATAGCTTGGCATGCGGTGGTGTTAAATTTGGAAGAAAGAGAAAAACCCTAGCTTGACCGACCCATTCAATAGGAGAGAGAGTATTTTTCTTTTAACCTTAAACCCTAGCCACCCAAAAATTTGGGTTGAAGATTAAATTCAAATCAATTATCTTATCACTCCAATCCATACCCTATCCTATCACCTTATCACTTCATCCTTATCACGTCACCTCTTTTAAATTAATTCTTTTTATATTTCCATCATTATCCCTAATTACTACTCCCATTAAAACATTCAACCGACCTAACTTTTCATTTTCTTACCCTAACCGGTTAAATAACAAAAACTCTCTCTCACTTTTTACTTTCCTTTTCGATAAGCAAGTACCAAAACCCAAGCCGTCTCTTCTTCTTCATCTTTGTTCAACACCGTCCAAGATCTTCCAATAGCTTCCTCTTCGACTTCTTTCAAGCGATTCTTCAACGAGGAGATTCAAAAAAAGTTTGAATCCAATTTTACCTTGAGAAATTTTTGCTATGAGAAGCACTTGGACCTCAAAACAGAGGCGAACAATGGCTTCCCTCCGGAAGTCATGTCTATGATTAACTTCCACAAATGGACTCAGTTTTGCCAACAAAAAGGGAGATTTATGCCACTATAGTCCAAGAATTCTATGCGCACCTTGTGACCAAGGATTTGCCCTTCTTGATTATTAGAGGTAAAAGTGTTCGTTTTGATGAAAGGTATATTAACAATATGTTTGAGTTAGATGGTGCAGAGGATGAGTATTTCGAGTATGCTGAATCAATGAAAGCTGCCAAGAGAAAGAGGCTGCTGGCAGATCTGTGCGAGCCTAGCATGGCATGGACAATGTCATCCAAGGGTCACCGTATGGTAAAGAGGCTGGCATTGAAGCCCCAATGGAGAGGATGGAATCACTTTCTCAAGGTGAATCTGATGCTCACATCCCATAACGAGACCGTGTCAGAAGAAAGAATGATCCTGTTGCACTCCATTGTTATGGGGCGCAAAATCAATGTTGGCAAACTTATTGTTGAGTAAACTTACAAGTGGCAGCGAAAGGTACTGGCAGCTTGTTTTCCCTTTGTTGATTTCTAACATTTGCATGCTCTATGATGTGCCAAGGCTTGATACAGATAAAGGGCAAATGATCAAAGGAACAACAATTACTGTTGCTATATGGAGGAATCTTGTTGCTGCCGAGCCTAAGGACAAGGGGAAGGGAAAGGCAAGGGCACCCACGCCAAAGCCCAATGAGTCAAAGGCCGCGCCAATAACCATGCCAAAAACTGTTCCAGACAGTTCAATAATAATGTTGTCCCAAATTCACCAACGCCATGAGATTATTCTCCAAAAGCTAAAAAAGGCTGAGGAGCTCAATGTCAAGATGTGACACTACATCCAGGCCAGGGATGTTGTGATCAGAGAGGCTTTTACAAAATTACCAACTGATTTTGTGCCAGAGTTTCCAGACTTCCCTGTCGAGCTCTCTGCCAGCAACAATGTCATGCCAGCTAGTCCAGTTCATACCCCATCCGATGCCACAATCCCATTGTCTCTAGTTCAAGTCAAGCCTGCCATTTCTGATTCTTCATCTGAATCAAAAGAAACCAAAGCCAAGTCTGCCAAAGCCAAGTCGCTAGTGACACCTGCTATACATACGCCATCTGATGCCACCGATGCACCTGCTGCGATTGAGCCTGCCAAGGAAAAAGAGGAAGTTGGAGCCTCCACTGCCGCTTCAAAACTGAGCCTGAAAAGAAAGAAGCACATGACCCCTGATCGAGGGCTATTTATGAGAAGAAAAACCCGTGCCACACGAAAAATAGTCTCTGAATGAGAGTCATCTTCTTCCTAAACTCCTTTACATTTCATTCCATTGCATTTACATGATCATGCATTTTTAATTTTTTCTATTTTTCTTGTATATATGTGTTGTTTCATGCATTGGGGACAACGCACATCTTGGGTTTGGGGGTGTGCATTTTCTCACATTTATGCCATGCAATACATTTCATGTTTAAATTCTGTTGCCATGCCATTTAGGTCATTTAGATAGATGCATACCGAACCACTAAAAAAAGAAAAAAAGAAAATTTTTCCTTGGTGTAATTTTGAAAAATGTTAGCATTTGTTAGGCAAGTTTAATTTGATCTAGGTGTTTGTCCGATGAGGAAACTTTAATCTTTAGTTGTCATGCCATGCCAGCAGCGTAGTATACCAGGTTTTCTTGGCAATTGATCTCTAGTTTAGGGAACTGAACTTACACTTAACACGTAGTATGTATCTAGTTTCTTAGCAAACTTAGACTTTTTGAAACTATGCCCAGATTTAGAAAAAAAATGATGCCAGGGTAAAAAGAAATAAATAAGGCAACAATGTTCTACCAAGGCAAGAAAAAATTGAAATGAACTCTCCTCTACCTAGGGATAATAAGTTACTTGGGGCTTCGTGGTTTGCTCCCTCTTAGTTCTCAAGTCCAAAACCTTAGAGTATGAGTTAAAGAGAAAGCCTAGTGATGTCTAGATTAAGGTGGAGATTCGTGGTATGTGATAAGTGTTCAAAAGTACTATTTTCTTACCCTTTTTACTCATATTATTGTTAGACTTAGGCTCATATTAGTTGCATAATTAGCCATTCATGCATTAATCCATGTTTCCTTCCATCGTTGAGCTTGATTACATAACTTGGTAGCTTTTGTGGGAAAAGATGCTGCTTTGGTGTGTTTTGTGTGTATGTACAGGATCACTTGCCAAAGCAAGGCTAGAGCTAGTTTCCAGGGCAATCCATAAAGGAGATGCCGAGCTAGTTGCCAGGGCAATGCATGAAGGAGACGCCGAGCCAGTTGCTAGGGCAATTGTCGACAAAGAATAAGGTGATATGGTAGTCGAAATTGATGACTAGACAAGCCCAAGATGACGTGGAGCAAAGCTAAATTTCAAAGGAGTTTGATTTCCATGAAGAGATTAAAGAAGAATTAAATTCCAAGAAGATAGGAGAAGTTCTAGAAGGAATAAAATTATAATAAAGAATTATATTCTTTAAAGATAATTTAATTCCAACTTAACTTCCTCGTCAAAGGACTTTGACCTAGCCCTATAAATTAGAGGCCATGTCGTCAACTCCAAGGAGAGCAAGAGGAGAGAATTTTCGACAAGCATCAAGGGCAAGGGGGATTTCGACAAGCTTCATCCTTCATCTTTTTCTTTCTTGTTCAATTCGGTTCATGCTAGGGATTATTTATCTTGTGTTTCTTTGGAACCTAGCCATGAACCAAATCTATTTGGCTATGGTTATTGTGTTTTGTGGTTGTGAGAAACTATTGGATTTTGTTTAGGTAATAAGAGTTTGCACTTTTCTATTCAAGGTTTATTCATTCTTGGTTCTTATTCTTGTTTATGAAAGTGAATTGGGAGAGGATCTCGTAACTTCATCTATTTATCTAATATCGGGAGAGTTAGATTCAAGAAACGAATGAATATGATCTTTATTCAATCTATTGATGGTGAAGATTAATCCGGCTTAGGAATAAGTCAAGGATTTCAACGGCTAAGAGGAGCGCAAGATTGGTTGTTGTTCACCCTTGATTCATGCAGGGATGTATTATCAAGGCATGCACAAGTAGCTAGAGTTTCGACTTAGGGATAAGAAGAAACCATTGAAGAACGCTCTGCCGAACCTTAAAGGTTGCTGCCCAGACGCCCAAGTAGTTGCCCAGGCAACCATCGATTAGTTTCCAAGGAAACCCCGTTGCGCAAGTTGCCACGACAACTGAGTTGCCTGTGGACTTTTTTACCAAGACGATCAAATCGGCTATCACACCTTAACTCACGATAACCTGGCCTATCTCTCTTATTTGATCTCATCTATTCTTTTACTTTATTGCTTTCTAGTTTAGTTATTAGTTAAACTCCTATAATCTTCTATTTGTGTTTTTACTTTTTATAGAGCAAGAGACTAGATTCTTGAAGTGGCACCAATCCCTGTGGAGGCGACACTATAACTTGCGACGTGTATACTTGCACAATTGCGTAGCACTTATTACACGCAACAAGTTTTTGGCGCCCTTGTCGGGGATTGGCAATAGCGACTTTGTTTTTATTTTCTTGCACTTTCTTTTTACTTTTCTTGTTTAAGATTCAAAGGGCTAACAAACTTTGGTTTTGCATTGGTATATGACCAGGGCGAGACCGATTACACCAGAATATCCCTTTGATCCAGAAATCGAACGAACCTTACAAAGACTTAGACGAAGGATAAGAGTAGCAATGGCTAATCAAGACGACAATATGAATCAAGATGTTCCAGCAGGAGGATGAGTGATTCTTGCACGAAACAGAACTATTCGAGACTATCTTGAAGAAGATCTTGATGGACTTAATCCAGGAGTTGTCGCACCTAAAATTGAAGCCGACCACTTTGAGTTGAAACCGGTAATGTTTAATATGATCAACACAATTGGTCAATTTGGCGGCTCAACAACTGAAGATGCACGACAACATCTTAAATCTTTCCTCGAGATTTGCAACTCATTCAAAATACACGGAGTCACCCCCGATGTCTTACGATTAAGATTATTCCCCTATTCACCGAGGGATAGGGCGAAAGCATGGTTGAATAGCATTCCTGCCGGATCAATAGAATATTGGACCGATCTTTGTCGTGATTTCCTTGCTCGGTTTAATCCTACAAATTTGACTGATAAGCTTCATAACGACATTACTTCTTTTCGGCAGGCAGATGATGAATCCATGTACGAGGCTTGGGAGTGATATAGAGAACTTCTACACAAATGCCCCCTACACGAATTCCTGGTGTGGACTCAAGTAACAATGTTTTACCACACCGTGAATACACCAACAAGGATGATGCTAGATGCCTCGGTAAATGACATACTTCTAGATAAGTCGTCGGAGGAAGCAATGCAAATTCTAAACAGGCTGGCCAAGAATGATTATCAATTCCCCTCTACTAGAAGAGGAGGAGTTAGACGCCAATCCACAATACATGAACTAGGATCATCAGATTCAATTTCGGCACAATTGGCCACTTTAACCAAGATGGTCCAGAACGTGCAAAAACCAAACAACACACATGAGGTCAAGGTAATGGATTCTTTTTGTGAGTTATGTGGTGATAACCATGATTCTTCTGAATGTATGCAGAATCCGGAATCTCGCTTATGTGTGGGGAATTACAATCGGAACACCAATGTGATGTCCAATACATACAATCCAGCTTGGAAGATGCACCCTAATTTTTCATGGAGTAATCCCAACAATGCTCTAAACCAGAACAATCAGAATGCACAAGTATCGGGATTCCAGCAGAATATGCCACGGCAACAGTTGCCGCAGCAACAACCGACAACATCTAGTTCTTTGGAAAATTCTCTAAATGCTTTTATGATGAAAATTGAATCTTATATAGCTGAGAATAGTAACTTCATAAAAAGAACTGATGCTTTTATTAACAGGAACGAGATGAGATTGCAAAACCAAGAGGCGGCAACCAAATCATTAGAAAATCAAATCGGACAGTTTGCTCAAAACCTGAATACTAGACCGTAAGGAGGTTTACCTAACGATACTGAAGTCGTACGAGGAACTGGCCTTGAGCAATGTAAGGCGATCACCAATAGAAGTGGCCAAAAACTTAAAGAGGCTCAAGCCCGCTCAGCAAACAAAACTCCACAAAAAGATCAAGACGAACCTAGCTGTAAAGCCTCAGATGCTGAACCAGGAATTGCCGCGGCAACCGGCAATAAGAATGCCTCGGCAACCGGCAATAAGCATGCCACGACAACCGACAATAAGGATGCTTCGGCAACTTGTGATAAGAATGCCTCGACAACCCCAATTGATAATGCCTCGGCAACTCCAGTTGTCCCGGCAATGCCGTCAATTAGGTTCCAAACCAATGAAAGGATCGAAGATATCCGACTTCCACCACCATTCCCACAAAGGTTGAAGCGACAAAAGCAAGAATATCAATTCAAGATGTTTCTTGATATCCTAAAGCAAGTCCACATCAACTTGCCATTGGTGGAAGCAATTGAACAAATGCCAAACTATGCCAAGTTTCTTAAAGACATTGTGTCCAAGAGAACAAGGCTAGGAGAGTTTGAAACAGTTGCCGCAACAGAGGGATGCATGGCAATGTTGCACAATCGTATGCCGCCCAAGTTGAAGGATCCCGGAAGTTTCACAATACCCTGTTCCATTGGAAACCACTATGTCGGGAAAGCATTATGTGACCTTGGGGCTAGCATAAACTTGATGCCTAAATCAGTTTTCCAGAAACTAGGAATCGGCAAGGCAAGACCTACAACAGTTATGCTAAAGCTAGCCGACAGATCCTATGTGCATCCAGAGGGAAAAATCGAGGACATACTGGTAAAAGTTGATAAATTTATTTTTCCCGTTGACTTTATTGTTTTGGATTGTGAAGCAGATGAGCATGCACCTATCATTCTCGGAAGACCATTCCTAGCAACAGTGAGAACCTTGATCGATGTTGAAAAGGGAGAACTCACAATGAGGGTGAATGACCAGCAAGTTAAACTAAATGTGTTCCAAACACTAAGGCATGCTGATGATCCAGAAGAATGCCAACTTCTTCATGCCACGGCAGAGTTTAACTTCGACGAGGAATTTAGTTACCTCAGCAACTACATTGCCGATCAAGAGGAGCCTGAGAAGTATGAAGAACCGGTCGATGAGGAACAACAAGAAGAGGCAAATTGGCTAGTCAATCGACCAGGTACATACTTTGAACCACTGGATTACTCAGGTAAGGAAGGTAAGCTCGAAAAACCCTCTATTGAACAACCACCGATTCTTGAGTTGAAACAATTGCCAGAGCAACTAAAATATGCATACTTAGGAACCGATAATACATTGCCTGTAATTATTTCTTCTAAGTTACAGCTTGAGTAGGAAAAGAAGCTGATCAAAATGTTGAAGCTACACAAAAAGGCAATAGGATGGACAATTGCCGACTTGAAGGGAATTAGCCCGGCAGTGTGCATGCACAAGATTTTGTTGGAGGATGATCACAAACCTTCAATTGAGGCCTAGAGGAGACTGAATCATGCCATGAAAGGGGTTATAATGAAAGAAATCATCAAGTGGCTTGACACCGGCATTATATACCCTCTCTCTGATAGTACATGGGTAAGTCCGGTACAATGTGTACCGAAAAAGGGAGGTATAACGGTGGTAAGTAATGAAAACAATGAACTCATTCCAACCAGGACTGTGACCGGTTGGAGGGTTTATATGGATTATCGAAAGCTAAACAAAGCCACTAGGAAAGATAACTTCCCATTACCCTTTATTGATCAAATGCTTGACCGTCTTGCAGGTAAACCCTTTTATTATTTTCTTGATGGTTATTCAGGTTACAATCAAATTGCCATAGCACCAGAAGATCAAGAAAAGACAACCTTTACATGCCCATGCGGTACTTATGCTTTCCGAAGGATGCCGTTCGGATTGTGTAACGCCCCGGCAACCTTCCAAAGATGCATGATGGCACTCTTTTCAGACACGGTCGAAGACTTCCTTGAGATCTTCATGGATGATTTTTCTATTTTTGGTAATGACTTCGACAACTGTCTCGGCAATTTAGAGAGGGTGTTGGCAAGATGTGAAGAAACTGATTTAGTCCTCAATTGGGAGAAGTGCCATTTTATGGTAGATGAAGGAATAGTGCTCGACCACAAGATTTCATCCAAGGGAATTGAAGTAGACAAAGCCAAGGTGGACGTGATCGAGAGATTACCCCCACCAAGTTCGGTTAAAGGAATTCAAAGCTTTCTTGGACATGCAGGTTTTTACAGGAGGTTTATTCATAATTTTTCTAAAATCACTAAACCCTTGTGCAATTTTCTTGAACATGATAAAGTCTTCGATTTTGATGATTCTTGCACCCCAAGCATTCGAAACCCTAAAGGAAAAGCTTGCCTCGGCACCCATTGTCATTCCACCAGATTGGATGCTACCTTTTGAGCTCATGTGTGATGCAAGTGATTTCGTGGTAGGAGCAGTCCTAGGCCAACGCACAGGTAAGACCTTCCATGTGATATATTACGCTAGTAAAACTCTTAATAGTGCTCAAGTGAATTACACAACAACGGAGAAAGAGTTACTAGCTGTAGTTTTCGCATTTGACAAGTTCCGATCCTATTTGATTGGTACAAAGGTAATTGATCATACGGACCATTCGGCAATCAAATATCTATTTGCTAAAAAGGATGCCAAACCTCGTTTGATTCGTTGGATATTACTTTTACAAGAATTTGATATTGAAATTAAGGACAGGAAAGGAACAGAAAATTAGGTGGCCGATCACTTATCACGTTTAGAACGCAATAGGGAGGAGGACGCGGATCTAGAGATATGCGATGCATTCCCGGATGAACAAATTTTATTTGCCTCGGCAACCATAGAGGCACATGCCTCGGCAACCCTCGACGCCTCGGTAACCATGGACGCGCACGCCTCGGCAACTCTTGATGCCGCAGCAGCCCTTAACGCACACACCTTGGCAATTTTGGGAGCAGTCGCCACGGCAGCACATGCCTCGACAATACCCTGGTACGCAGATTTAGTTAATTTCATTGTTTGTGATATTTTACCTTATAGCCTTACTCACCAAGGGAAGAAGCGGTTCTGCCATGATGCTAAGCATTACTTTTGGGACGAGCCTCTTTTGTTTAAACAATGTGCAGATTAGGTTATACACCGATGTGTCCCTGAAGAAGAGCAACAGAATGTACTCCGACAATGCCATTCTTCACCCTATGGAGGACATTTTGGAGGAACTCGTACCACGGCCAAAGTTTTGCAATCCGGTTTGTATTGGCCAACATTGTACAAAGATGCCCAAGACTTTTACAAGCAATGTGATCGTTGCCAGAGGACGGGCAATATCTCTAGACGACATGAAATGCCGCTCCAGAACATCATCAAGGTGGAATTGTTCGATGTATGGGGGATCGATTTTATGGGACCTTTCCCATATTCATTCGACAACCTCTACATTCTACTTGTCGTCGACTACGTGCCTAAATGGGTTGAGGCAGCTGCAGTTCCCAACAACGATTCCAAGACCGTGCAACGATTCTTGCAGAAAAACATATTTACACGGTTTGGGATGCCGAGAGCAATTATCAGTGACGAAGGCAAGCATTTTGACAACAAACTTATTGCCAAGATGTTGCAACGCTTCGGCTTATCACACAAGATTGCCATGACATATCACCCACAAACCAACGGGCAAGCAGAAATTTCCAACCGGGAATTGAAGGGTATACTCGAGAAAGTTGTAAATCCCTCTAGGGAGGATTGGTCATTAAGACTAGATGACGCGCTTTGGGCATATCGCACTGCATTCAAAACACCCTTAGGTATGTCCCCCTTCCGACTTGTCTATGGCAAAACATGCCATCTACCGGTGGAAATCGAACACAAAGCATACTGGGCAATCAAGACCGTGAATATGGATTGGGAAAGTGCCGGACAAAAGCTTTTGTTGGACCTCAACGAGACATAAGAATTTCGTGCACTCGCCTATAACAATGCACGAATCTACAAGGAGAAAACAAAGCAATGGCATGGCAATAAACTATTGCCATGACAATTTACGCCAGGGCAACTAGTTCTCCTGTTCAATTCTCGGCTAAAACTTTTCCCGGGAAAACTGAAATCAAGATGGTCGGGACCATTCGAAGTTGTCAAACCATTCTCCCATGGTGTCGTGATAATCAAGTCCATCACTGACAAACATGAATTCAAAGTTAATGGACAAAGATTAAAGCACTACAATGGTGCCCATGTGGAACGTAACAAAGAAGTGGTCACCTTAGGAGATGCATGAGCATGCTCTCCCTTCGATATTTTATTTTTATTTTTATTTTTTTATTTTTTATTTTTGACTTTTTTTTATTATTTTTTTCGAACTAATTTTTATTTTTATTTTCGATTATTATTATATTTTTTAGGATAAATTTTCTTCTTTTTTTTATCTTTTTAAGTTTAAGAATCCCTTTACACATCTTTATTTATTTTCTTTTATTAGTTTATCTTTAATTTTAATCCTTATTTGATTTGCCTTTGAATTGTAGGAAAAAAGTTCAAGATAAAGAGGAATTTTGATCCAAGAAGGAAAACATCTTCAACAAGGAAATTAATGGGCTGAATCTAAGGCTTATATAAAGCCTCCAACTTACCCTAATTAAACCCCCTTGCCGTCACCCTTCCCCTAAACCAAAACCCTCTTTTTTGTCTTCCCCTAATCCCACCCACCATGTTTACCACCTATCTTTTCTACAAAACCCATCACCCTTAACCTATTCCTACTTTTTATCTTGCAACTCTTTAGTTTCTTTTATTTGTTTTTACAAAACTCACACCAAGATCATCCATGGCATCCAAAATTAAATTTTTGGTTCATCCAAGTTCCTTTAAAGAACCAAGATACAAGAAGTTTGCTACACCGGAGTTCAAGAAAGATTTCACTCCAAGTTTGAAAGCCGAAAGATTTATGAAGAACAAGGCTTTGAATACTCCAACTCTCATCAAGATTTCGGCCTTGAACCATTCATCTTCGAGAGGATTGCACATCAAAAGTGGCAAATATTTTGCCATCAATCGAAACCGGGCAACATCTCATGGGTAAGAGAATTCTATGCTCACTCACCTAACCCGGATAATCCTTATGTTTTTGTTCGTGACAAGGCCATACTCATAAGCCCCGAAAACGTCAACACCTTTTACGGGCTTTACATTGAGAAGGACGAGCATCAAGCCTTCGTTGATCAAGTCACGCCCAAGCAACTCGACGAGGTGCTTCAAGAACTCACTCAACCGGGAACTCATTGGAACGATGGTAAATACAAGGGCACAGTAAATCGCTTTCGGCCTAAACCCGAGGCAAAACTATGGAATAAGTTTGTTAAAACTTCTTTAATGCCCACCACACACAATACTACCGTTGATATACCACGTCTTTTGCTCATACATTCTATTTTGCATAATCGTATCATTAACATTGGAAAAATTATTTGTGATGAGATTTTTGTATGTAGCTCAAAAGATAAGGGTTCTCTTTTCTTCCCTTGCTTAATTTCTAATCTTTGCAAGGAGATGTATGTCCCAAGTGAGTCCACCGATGAAAAGGCCCTACCAAAGTCCGGTTGGAATCAAGCACAAATCCGAAAGCTAATGGGAGAGGCACCGGGAAAATCTTCAAGGCCTCCAATTGCCGCGGCAACTCCTGCCGCCCCGGCAATCCCTAATGCCCAAGCACCTAACGCCCAGGCAACTCGGCCATCAACCCCAGGACACTTTGAAGCACTCTTGCAACAATTGGTGAGCCACCTAAGGCAAATTGAAGACCGACAAATAATGTTCACGCGGTACATGAAGGAGCACAACAGTGCCATCACCCAAGTCATCCTAGAAAAGTACCCGGACACTTGCGTTCCGTTCCCAATCTTTCCTACCAAGATCCTTGCCCTGGCAACTAATGAAGCAGTCGCCACAACAACCGCAACAGATGATGCCGCGACAACCTACATCGTACCTACAGAAGCAGATGCCACGACAACCAACCCTGAAGATGCCACGGCAACCAGAGCTAAAGACGTCCCGGCAACCACTGCAAAAGCCAAAGGTAAAGCACCTATGCCCGAATCAACTCCTACGGAATCATTTTCTGATTTTTTAGATTCGGACGAGTCCTCCATTGCACCAACAAAGACCGCACCAATTGAATCCTCCAAGCGAAAAACCAATGACATTGATGAAGAGGATGATAAGGACAACCCCGTACGAGGATCAATTCCACCACCGGCAACAAGAAAACAACCATCGCGTTCAAGCAAGAGAATCAAGACACCAACCAAAAGGAAACTAATCATCAACGATGACGAACTCTCGGAGTAAGTCCTCGTTTGCATTTTATTTTCCGTTAATTTTATTTAATACATGCATTGAGGACAATACCTCACTCGAGTTTGGGGGGATTGTTATTAGTAGTTACCATGTTTAGTTACATTCATCTTAAGTATTACATTTAGGATACATAAATTGCTTGCCATGCCTTTAGTTGGAACAAGAATTGCCTAGATTTGATGAATATCCGATGATGACTTTGCCAATGCACTTAATTGATAGAATTTTTATTCTAGGATAACCATGGAAAAACTTAGAATTTTACTATGATGCTAAATTTGATGAAACACTGTTGTGGTTTGATTGATTTAAGGAATTCTAGTGAACTTAGGTTGATAATTAAACAAATTGGGGGATTAGAATAAAAATTGGATGAATGCTAGAGGTGCCCGAAATTGGCTCTAGCATGTGCTAAAAAATTGATCGCTAGAGGTACCCGAAATTGGCTCTAGCATGTGTTAAAAAATTGATCGCTAGAGGTGCCTGAAATCGGCTCTAGTCGAATAAATTAACTTAAGAAAACTAAGAACAAAACACTAGATGTGCCCAAAATTGGCTCTAGTTAAAACATGTTAAAAAGAACCCAATGAAGTAATTTGAAAACCTCTTGTTTGCATAGAATCCAAAAAATCAACTTGCACACAACTCCTCACACACTCACAAGCATTATAGTTTGATTCCGAGTAACTCCTAAGTTTTCCGAAAAATGAAAAGCCAATCATACTTTGTGCCCCGAGTCTGAGAATTGAAATCAAGTTCAAAGCTAAGTTTGTGAAAATTGAAGTCTTGGCAGGTAATTATTAGTTTGCATTGCTTGAGGACAAACGATAGTTCGAGTTTGGGGGTGTGATAAGTGTTCAAAAGTACTATTTTTCTTACCCTTTTTACTCATATTATTGTTAGACTTAGGCTCATATTAGTTGCATAATTAGCCATTCATGCATTAATCCATGTTTCCTTCCATCGTTGAGCTTGATTAAATAACTTGGTAGTTTTTGTGGGAAAAGATGCTGCTTTGGTGTGTTTTGTGTGTATGTGCAGGATCACTTGCCAAAGCAAGGCTAGAGCTAGTTACTAGGACAATGCATGAAGGAGAAGCCGAGCTAGTTGCCAGGGCAATGCATGAAGGAGACGCCGAGCTAGTTGCCAGGGCAATTGTCGACAAAGAATAAGGTGATATGGTAGTCGAAATTGATGACTATACAAGCCCAAGATGACGTGGAGCAAAGCTAAATCACAAAGGAGTTTGATTTCCATGAAGAGATTAAAGAAGAATTAAATTCCAAGAAGATAGGAGAAGTTCTAGAAGGAATAAAATTATAATAAAGAATTATATTCTTTAAAGATAATTTAATTCCAACTTAACTTCCTCCTCAAAGAAGAACTTTGACCTAGCCCTATAAATTAGAGGCCATGCCGTCAACTCCAAGGAGAGCAAGAGGAGAGAATTTTCGACAAGCATCAAGGGCAAGGAGGATTTCGACAAGCTTCATCCTTCATCTTTTTCTTTCTTGTTCAATTAGGTTCATGCTAGGGATTATTTATCTTGTGTTTCTTTGGAACCTAGCCATGAACTAAATCTATTTGGCTATGGTTATTGTGTTTTGTGGTTGTGAGAAACTATTGGATTTTGTTTAGGTAATAAGAGTTTGCACTTTTCTATTCAAGGTTTATTCATTCTTGGTTCTTATTCTTGTTTGCGAGTGAATTGGGAGAGGATCTCGTAACTTCATCTATTTATCTAATATCGGGAGAGTTAGATTCAAGAAACGAATGAATATGATCTTTATTCAATCTATTGATGGTGAAGATTAATCCGGCTTATGAATAAGTCAAGGATTTCAACGGCTAAGAGGAGCGCAAGATTGGTTGTTGTTCACCCTTGATTCACGCAGGTATATATTATCAAGGCATGCACAAGTAGCTAGAGTTTCGACTTAGGGATAAGAAAAAACCATTGAAGAACGCTCTGCCGAACCTTGAAGGTTGCTGCCCAGACGCCCAAGTAGTTGCCTAACTAGTCGCCCAGGCAACCATCGATTAGTTGCCAAGGCAACCCCGTTGTGCAAGTTGCCACGACAACTGAGTTGCCCGTGCACTCTTTTACCAAGACGATCCAATCGGCTATCACACCTCAACTCACGATAACCTGGCCTATCTCTCTTATTTGATCTCATCTATTCTTTTACTTTATTGCTTTCTAGTTTAGTTATTAGTTAAACTCCTATAATCTTCTATTTGTGTTTTTACTTTTTATAGTGCAAGAGACTAGATTCTTGAAGTGGCACCAATCCCTGTGGAGATGATATCTTTTATACTATAACTTGCGACGTGTATACTTGCACAATTGCGTAGCACTTATTACGCGCAACATTATGCTCCATATTATCTCTCACGCTAAATAGTGTCACGAAGCAAGCTTAAGTTAATGCCAACAGAAACCCTTGGCAAAAAAAGAAGAAGATAAAAATATGAGTTTAGGTAGTAAAATTGGCTAAGGGAGTGACATGATACTTGATGCATATTGCCTACACATCATGTAATACCCCAAATTACGATCTAGTAGCATGTAGCTATTTTGAATGTTTTCCAATTTAAATCAAAATTCTTGGATTGGATAATTAAGGTCTCCGAATTAAATTAGAATAGAAAGAAAAAATTGGTGGCTAAACACTAAGGACCAAAGTATGAAGGCCACTCAAATTAGTAACTATTTTGTAAAGACTAAAATTTAAAGAAATGAAATCTAGGTAATTGCATGTAAAACACCATTAATGGGAGGACCCATTTAGGAGGCAAAATATTGAATCTAACATGTGGAGGAAGACACAATGAGGTGTCGGTTATTGAGGATGATCAAGTAAAATGATCATCATCTTCTTCCTTCTTCAATCATGCATAACCGAAAGGAGTGAGAGAAAAAGAAGGAGAGAAAGCTTCTTAGATTATCTTCAACTCATGTTTCATGTTGAGCTTTGATCAAATCAGCTTAGGAGTATGTTACCAAAGTGATAGTAGCTCAAATTGAATTAAAGATACCTTTAAAATTTGGGTATTAAATAAGACAATCTTGTTCAGATTTAAGCTATAATAGAAGGGACCAAATCGAAAGAAAAGGAGGAGATAATAACTAATGTTTAGGGACTAAAATGAAGAAAGTATTAAACAGGAGAATTTCATGGTAAGGAAAAAGTTAACTAACGACCATTACACATGTCAAGCCAAAAGCTTGGACATGTAGAAGGGAGGGGTCTCAGTTTAGAAGATCATATAGAGAAAATAGAAAAAAAATTAGCTTTATTATCATCTTCACATGACCGAAGCTTGATTGAGAGATAGAGACTAGAAAAAAAAGCTTGCAAGGGTGAGAGTGGAGTTTGAATTAATCCATTCCTTTGTGTCATTCTTTAAATAGCTTGAAGAAGAAGGTGAAAATACTCTTTCCTCATTTTTATGTGAGATTTAAATTGAGTAATTGTTTGTATGTCATGATGAATTTTTGTTGTTTGAATTGATGGAGAATTAGACTCAGGATAAGCATTTCTTGGTTCAATCGAATAGGCAAACATAATGTCTTTGACCATGCATTTGAGGAAATGGCAATATGTTTGAAATGTTAAGATGCATTACGATTTGCAATGTTATCTTACGTTCAATCGGTAGTTAGATTTAGCATTTTAATGATTTCAAGAAGGTAACCTAATGTACATGGTTGAAATGATACATTGATGAGTAATGTCTATGAAATCATGAATAGAGAGCTATGGTCATTCGAATGACATATTGTTAAAAACATGCTTAAAATATGAATTAGGGTCTTGATATATTAAATAGGATAAACCTGAAGCGATTCAATGTTTCAAATGAATGTTCTGCTTTGGACAATCTCAAATATTCTGCTTTGGACAATCTCAAATATTAATTGGAATGTATTGAATGTAGTAACAATTTTAAGTTTAGGAAAATTCTGGTTGCAAACAGTTCATTCTATAGATGTTGGGATCGAATAAGAATGAATAATGATGCATTTGGACTGCCTTAGTAAAGTTCTGAAATTTTTGGAACATAAACCTTTAGGGGCTGTTTTTGTAACTTTAAATGCAGTTTCTTTTATAAGTCTGAAATGAAGAGCTAATTTGTAAAGTTCAGGACTGTTCTTAACACCAAAATGAACTGTTTTTAAAATTAAAATGGTAACTACTGTGTAAGTTTAATAGAAAGATTGTTTTACACCTCAAAGCTGGCCTGTTGAGTATGCATTGTGTGATTATGTGTAAAGAAATATTTTGCATCCATGTAAATATACTAAGGTCTATTATGAACATTTAAGAAAATAAAGGGGACTTTTTGAAGCATTTAAGTATATGTGTATATATATATCATGTATAAACTGTATTGTATTGGTGTAATTGTTAACGAACTGTTTGGTATAAAATTTTCATGTACGCATGTTCAAGTGAGTAGCTTGCAATAAAATTTATGTTAGAGTGTTCTCTAATATATCATTTCAGCCTTTGTTACGTTTAGACCAAGAGGGAATTGGAGGATTAAAGGTCTAACGAGAGACAAACAGTGGCAAACACAAAGGAAATTGGATCCAAGACAAATAAGCTAGCTTGGAGTATTGTAAGTGTAGTTATTGTGGGATTAGGACTTAGGTCCTAACCAAATATATATATATATATATATATATTCTTGCTACTGATATACCATGATAATGAGTTTAAATTAAATTGAATATAAATAGCAAGGGAAGATTGGACTAAACTGAAATTGTGTTTAAGTGATAGCATGAAAATTGATAAATTAAGTAGAAAGAAAAGTGAAAACAAATGTACGATTCCATGCCTTTGATTGACCTAATCGAATGCTTACTACTGGAAATGCTTACTATTTGAAAAGCTTGTTACTTGAAGTGCTTGAAATGTTTGCTAATTGAAATGCTTGAATCCTTGTACTTGAAGTGTGAGCTAATTGAAATGCTTGAATCCTTGTACTTGAAGTGTGATCTAATTGAAATGCTTGAATCCTTGTGCTTGAAATGTGATCTAATTGAAATGCTTAAATCCTTGTACTTGAAACATGACCTATTGAAATGTTTGATTCTATGTCTCGGATGTATTCATTCGAATTTCTTGCTTGGAATTGCTCTCGTGATATAAATACTCGTAAAAGTGATATAAACCATGAATATAAAGACATGACTAGATGCCTAAAAATGGCATATAATTTGAATTGCTTACTTGAATAACATGTTAAATTGCAAAATGATGAGCTAAGGCTCAATTGGCCTAAGGGCTAAGGATGACCTTGATATAACTCGCTTGAATATAATCCTTGAACATGAATTGTCTTGCATTGAACATGAAAGCATGGAACATAAGAAACAACAACAAGCTTTAAAGTATAAAATACACTCCAACTTTTAATAGGAGCTAAGATACTTAAGTTGCCTACTATGGAAGTCCTTGGATACAATGGTATGATGCATGGTATACTTGGGACTACGGTCCATGAGCCACGGCTCGGGGGACGCCCCATTGCATGAAATATGTTATTGGTGATAGTTGGAGGTAACAAGAGAGTTGTACGGAGATTGGCAACAATTGGTTGGATAGTGAGAAGGATAGGATTACATGTTTTCGATATTAGTCATTGCTATGTGCTTTGAGCTAAGTATATCTTGGACCTTTACGGTCAAACACGGACCAATGTTATTCATAATCAATTGTTATCCAAGGCAAACATGTTAAAAGGTATGAACCTTATTGAGAAATTGAATAAGAAATTCAAAAAGAAAATCTTGAATATGTTTTATAATGTTTAAAGGAAGCTCTTGGTGGGCATAATGTTTAAAGAAGCTCTTGGTGAGCATGATGTTTGAAGAAAACAAATGAGAAATAAATGAAGCATACAGTTTACTTGAATTTCTTGACATACAAACTCGTTACTTGAAATTACTTGTTACTTGACTTGTATACTTGAACTTCTTGCTACATGATTGATACTTGCAATAGATCTTGATCTTACTGGAATTCTTGAGTGTTGCTGCCATGTACACCTTGTACATGAAAATATGGATTGTTTTAATTGTAATTGTGTGTAAACATGAATAATGGTCGAATTGGACTATTTTGGGTATGTTAATTATGTATACATGCATTGTTGCTCGGAATAACATTAATAATGCTCGAATTGGACTGTTTTGTGTATCTTAATTGTGCATACATGAGTTGCTGCTCGAAATAACTTGAATAATGATCGAATTGGACTGTTTTGTGTATGTTAAATGTGTATACATGAGTTGCTAACATGAATAATGATCAAATTGGACTGTTTTGTGTATGTTAATTGTGTATACATCAGTTGCTGCTCGGAATAACATGAATAATGCTAGAATTGCACTGTTTTGTATATGTTAATTATGTATACATGAGTTGATGCTCGGAATAACATGAATAATGCTCGAATTGGACTGTTTTGTGTTTGCTAATTATGTATACACGAGTGTTGCTGCCCCGTATACTTTGTAAATGAAGTTAAGGACTGAATTGGTTAGATTATATGACAATTGCTTGTTATGCTTGAATGGTACTCAAATGACTTGATAATTGGTTACTTGATAATTGCTTGGTATGCTTGGATACCACTCAAATGACTTGATAACATGCTTCTTGATAATTGCTTGTTTTATTACTCGAAATGCTTGCAAACCTTATCTAGGGTCAAACTCCATTTAAATGAAACTTGGACAAATAATTGGTTAGAATTAGGGCTACCTCACTAAGTACATTTTTGTACTTATCACTCTTGTCTCCATTCTTCCCACCCTACCGGATAAAGGATTCGATCGTTTGCTTGATCCTGAAGTCAGATTCCTTGAGCTTGAAGTAAGGCATAAGCAAAAGCATAAGTATGAATCCATACTTGTTTGTAATGCTCCTAGTGGTTGGTGGCACATATTCTTGTATATAGTAAGCTAGGACATGCATTCTGATATTTTGAAAGCTTGTATATGATTATGAATTTGTCCTCTAATGTGCAAAGGCTTGATTGCTTAAATTTGAAGTATGTAATGACCAAATTTTCTTGTAAATGGAATAGCAAGTTGCGCATATAGGAACTCTGAGATTAAGTGAACACTTGCTAGCCATGTTATGCTAATCGAATATCACATGTTCATGGGTAAGTAGTAGTTAACTTTGAATGAAAATTGGAAGTAACCAATCAAAGTAAAGACCTATAATGAATAAGGAACTTGCTTATGCTTATATGATTAAATATGAGGTCTAGGTGGTAACTTATCACGAATGATAAACATGTTCTGCTTGCTTGAGATTGGATAGAATGTATGTACATAAAAGCATGACTAGTTAAATCTATATGAAACATTTACATGACTTGAACATAATGAGATTGGGTACGAAAGAATATGTTATTGTCTAAGTATTATATCTGAATGCTATGCATGGTCACATGTTTAAATAGTAGACATCTTTAAATGTAGAATTGCAAATGTTTAACCAAGTTGGTAACCGAGGGTGAATAAAATACATATGCTTGTTGTATGATAATATATGAACGTTTAAATGCCGTGTTAGTCACTCAACTCATCTAATAGGGATGAGTTCTTGAAAAGTTTTAAATTATTCGTGTTTCCAGTGTTCCCCGTAACACTCCTCAGTCAGCTTACTACTAAACCGGGTGGGGGTGTTATATTTATTGGTATCAGAGCATGGTTTAGTCGATTTTCAAACTAAACATGAACTCACTGCATTGTCATAAGTCTAGTGTGCCACCTAGGAGTTCGAGTTCTTGATTGTATTGGTAGTTTGTAACCAATACAGTTGTTTTCTTTGTTGACAAATTCAGAGTATGTAAAAATATTCTAAACTTGATAATGACAGTCCTTCGTCATCGAAGAAATTCAAGGGCGGATTTCTTTTAAGGGGGAGAATTGTAATACCCCAAATTACGGTCTAGTAGTATGTAGCTATTTTGAATGTTTTCCAATTTAAATCAAAATTATTGGATTGGATAATTAAGGTCTCCGAATTAAATTAGAATAGAAAGAAAATTTTGGTGGCTAAACACTAAGGACCAAAGTACGAAGGCCACTCAAATTAGTACCTATTTTGTAAAGACTAAAATTTAAAGAAATGAAATCTAGGTGATTGCATATAAAACACCATTAATGGGAGGACCTGTATAGGAGGCAAAATATTGAATCTAACATGTGGACGAAGACACAATGAGGTGTCGGTTATTGAGGATGATCAAGTAAAATGATCACCATCTTCTTCCTACTTCAATCATGCATAACCAAAAGGAGTGAGAGAAAAAGAAGGAGAGAATGCTTCTTAGATTATCTTCAATTCATGTTTCTTGTTGAGCTTTGATCAAATATGCTTAGGAGTATGTTACGAAAGTGATAGTAGCTCAAATTGAATTAAAGATACCTTTAAAATTTGGTTATTAAATAAGACAAAAACCTATTAACAATCTTGTTCAAATGTAAGCTATAATAGAAGGTACCAAATCGAAAGAAAATTAGGAGATAATAACTAATGTTTAGGGACTAAAATGAAGAAAGTATTAAATAGGAGAATTGCATGGTAAGGAAAAAGTTAACTAATGACCATTACACATGTCAAGCCAAAAGCTTGGACATGTAGAAGGGAGAGGTCTCGGTTTAGAAGATCATATAGAGAAAATAGAAAAAATTAGCTTTATCATCATCTTCACATGACCGAAGCTTGATTGAGAGAGAGAGACTAGAAAAAAAAAAAGCTTGCAAGGGTGAGAGTGGAGTTTGAATTAATCCATTCCTTTGAGTCATTCTTTAAATAGCTTGAAGAAGAAGGTGAAAATACTCTTTCTTCATTTTTATGTGAGATTTAAATTGAGTAATTGTTTGTATGTCATGATGATTTTTTTTTTGTTTGAATTGATAGAGAATTAGATTCCGGATAAGCATTACTTGGTTCAATCGAATAGGAAAACATAATGTCTTTGACCATGCATTTGAGGAAACGACAATATGTTTGAAATGTTAATATGCATTACGATTTGCAATGTTATCTTAGGTTCAATCGGTAGTTAGATTTAGCATTTTAATGATTTCAAGAAGGTAACCTAATGTACATGGTTGAAATGCTACATTGACGAGTAATGTCTATGAAATCAGGATTAGAGCTATGGTCATTCGAATGACATATTGTTAAAAACATGCTTAAAATATGAATTAGGGTATTGATATATTAAATAGGATAAACCTGAAGCGATTCAATGTTTCAAATGAATGTTCTCCTTTGGAAAATCTCAAATATTAACTGGAATGTATTAAATGTAGTAACAATTTTAAGTTTAGGAAAATTCTGGTTGCAAACAGTTCATTCCATAGAGGTTGGGATCGAATAAGAATGAATAATGATGCATTTGGACTGCCAGAGTAAAGTTCTGAAATTTTTGGAACATAAACCTTCAGGGGCTCTTTTGTAACTTTAAATGTAGTTTCTTTTATAAGTCTGAAATGAAGAGCTAATTTGTAAAGTCCAGGACTGTTCTTAACACCAAAATGAACTGTTTTTATAATTAAAATGGTAACTACTGTGTAAGTTTAATAGAAAGATTGTTTTACACCTCAAAGCTGGCCTGTTGAGTATGTATTGTGTGATTATGTGTAAAGAAATGTTTGGCAACCATGTAAATATACTAAGGTCTATTCTTAACATTTAAGAAAATAAATGGGACTTTTTGAAGCATTTAAGTATATGTATATATATATATATATATCACGTATAAACTGTATTGTATTGGTGTAATTGTTAACGGACTGTTTGGTATAGAATTTTCATGTACGCATGATCAAGTGAGTAGTTTGCAAGAAAATTTATGTTAGAGTCTTCTCTAATATATCATTTCACCCTTTGTTACATTTAGACCAAGAGGGAATTGGAGAATTAAAGGGCTAACGAGAGACAAACAGTGGCAAACACAAAGGAAATTGGATCCAAGACAAATAAGCTAGCTTGGAGTATTGTGAGTGTAGTTATTGTGGGATTAGGACTTAGGTCCTAACCATATATATATATATATATATATTTTTCTTGCTACTGATATGCCATGATAATGAGTTTAAATTAAATTGAATATGAATAGCAAGGGAAGATTGGACTAAACTGAAATTGTGTTTAAGTGATAGCATGAAAATTGATAAATTAAGTACAAAGAAAAGTGAAAACCAATATACGATTCCATACCTTGGATTGACCTAATCGAATGCTTACTACTTGAAATGCTTGCTATTTGAAAAGCTTGTTACTTGAAGTGCTTAAAATGTTTGCTAATTGAAATGCTTGAATCCTTGTACTTGAAGTGTGAGCTAATTGAAATGCTTGAATCCTTGTACTTGAAATTTGATCTAATTGAAATGCTTGAATCCTTGTACTTGAAACATGACCTATTCGAAATGCTTAATTCCCTGTCTCAGATGTATTCATTCGAATTTCTTTCTTGGAATTGCTCTCATGATATAAATACTTGTAAAAGTGATATAAACCATGAATATAAAGACATGACTAGATGCCTAAAAATGGCATATAATTCGAATTGCTTACTTGAATAACAAGTTAAATTGCAAAATGATGAGCTTAGGCTCAATTGGCCTAAGGGCTAAGCTTGACCTTGATATAACTTGCTTGAATATAATCGTTGAACATGAATTGTCTTGTCTTGAACATGAAGGCATGGAACATAATAAACAACAACAAGCTTTAAAGTATAAAATACAATCCAACTTTTAATAGGAGCTAAGATACTTAAGTTGCCTACAATGGAAGTCCTTGGATACAATGGTATGATGCATGGTATATACTTGGGACTATGGTCCATGAGCCACGGCTCGGGGGATGCCTCATTACATGAAATATGTTATTGGCGACAGTTGGATGTAACGGGGGAGTTGTACGGAGATTAGCGACAGTTGGTTGGATAGTGAGAAGTATAGGATTACATGTTTTCGATATTAGCCATTGCTATGTGCTTTGAGCTAAGTATCTCTTGGACCTTTACGGTAAAACATAGACCAATGTTATTCATAATCAATTGTGATCTAAGGCAAACATGTTAAAAGATATGAACCTTATTGAGAAATTGAATAAGAAATTCAAAAAGAAAATCTTGAATATGTTGTATAATGTTTAAAGAAAGCTCTTGGTGGGAATAATGTATAAAGAATATCTTGGTGAGCATGATGTTTGAAGAAAACAAATGAGAAATAAATGGAGCATAAAATTTACTTGAATACTTGAATTTCTTGACATACAAACTCGTTACTTGAAATTACTTGTTACTTGACTTGTATACTTGAACTTCTTGCTACATGATTGATACTTGCAATAGATCTTGATCTTACTTGAATTCTTGAGTGTTGCTGCCATGTACACCTTGTACATGAAAATATGGATTGTTATAATTGTAATTGTGTGAAAACATGAATAATGCTCGAATTGGACTGTTTTGGGTATGTTAATTATGTATACATGCGTTGCTGCTCGGAATAACATAAATAATGCTCGAATTGGACTGTTTTGTGTATGTTAATTGTGTATACACTACTCGGAATAACATGAATAATGCTCGAATTGGACTGTTTTGTGTATGTTAATTGTGTATAAATGAGTTGCTGCTCGGAATAACATGAATAATGCTCGAATTGGACTGTTTTGTGTATGTTAATTGTGTATACATGAGTTATTGTTCGGTAAAACATGAATAATGCTCGAATTGGACTGTTTTGTGTATGTTAATTGTGTGTACATGAGTTGTTGCTCGGAATAACATGAATAATGATCGAATTGGACTGTTTTGTGTATTTTAATTGTGTATACATTAGTTGCTGCTCGGAATAACCTGAATAATGCAACCTGAATAAAGCTCGAATTGGACTGTTTTGTGTATTTTAATTATGTATACATGAGTTGCTGCTCGGAATAACATGAATAATGCTCAAAATGGACTATTTTATGTATGTTAATTATGTATACATGAGTTGCTGCTCGGAAAAACATGAATAATGCTCGAATTGGACTATTTTGTGTATGCTGATTATGTATACATGCGTGTTGCTGCCCTGTATAATTTGTACATGAAGATATGGACTGAATTGGTTAGATTACATGATATATGGACTGTTTTGGCATTGGGAATTATGTGTACTTGTTACTTAAGATAAGGGCTCGAAATGTTAATGTACATACTTGAACCGTCTTGTATAAGAATGCTACTTGATAACATGTTTCTTGACAATTGCTTGTTATGCTTGAATGCTACTCAAATGACTTGATAATTGTTTACTTGATAATTGCTTGGTATGCTTGAATACCACTCGAATGACTTGATAACATACTTCTTGATAATTGCTTGTTTTATTACTCAAAATGCTTGCAAACCTTATCTAGGGTCAAACTCCATTCAAATGAAACTTGGACAAATAATTGGTTAGAATTAGGGCTACCTCACTAAATACATTTTTGTACTTATCACTCTTGTCTCCATTCTTCCTACCCTACCAGATAAAGGATTCGATCGTTTGCTTGATCATGAAGTCAGATTCCTTGAGCTTGAAGTAAGGCACAAGCAAAAGCATAAGTATGAATCCATACTTGCTTGTAATGCTCCTTGTGGTTGGTGGCACCTAGTCTTGTACATAGTAAGCTAGGACATGCATTTTGATATTTTGAAAGCTTGTATATGATTATGAATTTGGCCTCTAAGTATGTAATGACCAAATTTTCTTGTAAATGGAATAGTAAGCTGTGCATATAGGAACTCAGAGATTAAGTGAATAGTTGCTAGCCATGGTATGCTAATCGAATATCACATGTTCATGGGTAAGTAGTAGTTAACTTTGAATGAAAATTGGAAGTAGCCAATCAAAGTAAAGACCTATAATGAATAAGGAACTTGCTTATGCTTATATGATTAAATATGAGGTCTAGGTGGTAACTTGTCACGAATGATAAACATGTTATGCTTGCTTGACATTGGATTGAATGTATGTACATAAAAGCATGACTAGTTAAACCTACATGAAACATGTACATGACTTGAACGTAATGAGATTGAGTACAAAAGAATATGTTATTGTCTAAGTATGATATCTGAATGCTATGCATGGTCACATGTTTAAATAGTAGACATCTTTAAAGGTAGAATTGCAAATCTATAACCAAGTTGGTAACCTAGGGTGAATAAAATACATATGCTTGTTGTATGATAATATATGAACGTTTAAATGCCGTGTTAGTCACTCAACTCATCTAATAGGGATGAGTTCTTGAAAAGTTTTAAATTATTCGTGTTTCCAGTGTTCCCCGTAACACTCAGTCGGCTTACTACTAAACCGGGTGGGGGTGTTACACATCATGCACTCTTCATGAACTTAGACTGGAGTTATGTTGCTGCACTTGAATTACTACCTTCTTGGCATTATTGCACTGAGATACTGAGGACAGAAATAGAGCCAAATTCTGCTTGCCAGCTCGTGTTGGCATTCAACCAAAATTTTGACGAGGTAACTTTTTCACAATTTTTGTTTTTATTTTGATTGCATTACTTGAGGACAAGCAATGGGTTAGGTTTGAGGTGTGTTACCTCTCCAAAAGTACTGTTTTTAACGACAATTTTATAATGCTTTTGCTTGTTTTTAGGTACATTTAGTTGCATTAGGATGTTAGAATCATGCATTTGCATAAGGAGTTTAGAGTTTTGTGTATGCCAGTATGAAGGGTTCTTTTGTTGGCAATTTTGCAGGTTTGGCATAGGATTTGACCCATAAAATCACCACAAGAAGGAATGCTAGAGAGAATGTCGAGTGCTGTTGGCACAGATGGACTAGACAATGCCAAGCACCGGATGGTAGAGAAGTGAACTTGATGCCACGCCAAGAAGCTGTTGGACCCCGAAAAAATTGGAAATGATCAGGCTCTGAAAAGATAGCAATTGGAACAATCTCCAAAAAAATAGCGGATAAGATGCCAAGACTTGTTGGCAGATTCATGCCAAGCTTGGACACCAAGGCAGCGATGGTAGTATGACGTCAGCCCTAGCCTGATCAGCTCTCATTCAAATTTGGATAAGAAGATAATCCCTTATCTCTTGGGCAGTTGAAATTCAAAATTTGAAGAGCTAATCCTATCCCTTCCTCGCACGCCTATTTAAACACCAACCAAGCTAGACTTTGGGAGGGAGAAGAAGATTGGACCGTGAGGAGTTGGTGTGCGATGATTGAAAACCGACTGCACCTAGGAAGGTTGGTCCTACCAGCTTGGCCGAGAAGCCTGGATCTTGAAGGGCTACATCGAGAGACCCCCTCTAGCCCATTCTCTCTCTTTCAAGTTATTTATTTTGTTTTTAATGATGATGTATTTCAAAAATGTTTGTGGGTTTTTTGTTAAATACCTCACCATGAACTAATTTAATAGTTGGTGGGGGATGTTTGCGTTGAACGCTATTTTTATGTTTTAGTTTTTAATAATAAATCTGCCTTGGAAATGTTTTCACTATTCGGCATACCTTAATATTTCCTAAATACTATGCCAAGCGAGAGTTGACACTGTTGGCCTATTGTGCCTCAATATCTTAATAGGCTTGGGGTGGCAACGAATAAGTTGTTGAATACTAAGGAGAGAAGCTTCGAGAGAAGTCGTTCAAGTGGATGAACTCACTTCGGGAGTGAAATCCGCCCTAAGGAGTATAGATTGGATCTTAATCAAATTGGTTTATCTAAAAACAAACACTATAGAGATATAGGGGTTTTTGCATGATCAATTTAGGTCAATGACCATCGAGAGAGGCTTTGCTAATTTTGAATATGCTCGGCAAACAATGCCAAGATAGGTTGTTATTAAAAGCTGGCACGGCATGAATAGCGTGAAAGCCAGGCATTCCCTGCCAACGCTCATCATTCATTAAAACACCTTCCTTGCCAACGTCTTTACTTTACTTTACTTTACTTTCATTTCTTTTCTTTTTAATTGTTTTTAAAACCAACTTCAAATCAAATCACTTTTTCTTAAGGCAAGTAACAATCAAGGCAATTGAATTCCAAGTCAATCTCTGTGGGATCGATACTCAGCTTACTACTGTATTACTTGCAGACCGTGTATACTTGCACGCAAAAAACTCATATTGGCACGTTTTTATAATTTCCCAACATATACCTTTTGCCACTTTTGCCATCATTTTCACTCCGAGAGTCTATAGTGATTCATGATGAGCTAGGCGGATGGGTTTTGGGTTTTGTGAAATTTATTAGTATATGTTCGGCGCTTGATGTGGAGCTATGGGGGATCCTAGTTGATTTACGACATGCTTGAGATAGAGGTATTTACCGTATTAATGTTGAGATTGACAGTGGAGATGCAATTACACTTTTACGCATGAAGCTAGGAGTGGAAGATATAGCTCCCTTGTTCATCAAATTCGGTTGTTGGTGGCTTGGGGTTGGGAGGTCCAATCCGCTCAGGTCTACAGGGAAGAAAATATGGTGGCCGACTCGCTGGCTAAATATGGGTTCCAGATGGGGCAGGGGGAGATGGTCTTTGTTCAGCCTCCGGATATAGTTGTTAACGCTGTACATGCAGATATTAGTGGTTCTGTAAATTGACTATTGATGTAGGTTTTCAGGTGTACTCTTTTTCCTTCATGTAGGTTTAGGAAGGTTTTTTAACGAGGCACCTATTGACCTTTCTTTCTTTCAACAAAAAAAATCCTAATTAAGTTGAATTGCGATTATATATATTTAATATATATATTGAAATTCTAATTAAAGTTAAATTAGGATTATATATATTAATATACATAATGGAATTCTAATATGAGTTGAATTAGGATTACAAAGGCTATATAAAGGCATGAGCGATCTAGCAGTCATTAATACTTTTTGGAAAAACCCTTTAAATAGTTTAGAGAGTTTTATATGCCCGTTTAAACTGGGTGAACTGCGTAGAGGTTGAAGCGTTATCGTTACGTCTTACGAATTGACATCGTGGAATCGTGATTGGATATTTATCTCCTCCAAATTCAGAATTCCAGATTTTAAACAGGTAATTCTTCGTCCTTATTCACCTCGATTCATTCCTCATACATGGATCATGTAATATCCCAAATTTTTGGTTAGTGACCAAAATGAAAATTTTGAAAGTTTGTATTTTAGTCCTATAAATGAATAGTTCACCCCCAAGAATGATGTTTTAGTGTTACCCAGATTTTTCGTATGGAGTTTGTATTTTTGGCTATAAAGTGATAAAGTTTGGAAAAATATTTAGATAATCGAATCGGATATTCAAGATATTTTAAAGGATGATAAGGCAAGGTTAAAAATGTCATTTCCATGTTTTAAAATGGTAGGATTTAACATGGACCATTGGATTTAAAGTTGGTTTCCATGTTAAATATGAGCAATTGGATGAAAAATGGCAAGATGGTAATTTTGAGAAATTTCAAGTGTAAAGTTGGTAATCACTAACTCCTTGGATTGGTAGGTAGACATGTGGCATGATATGGAACATTGGATTTTAAGGGTAAAAAAGTAACAACAGTAAAGTATACTCGTAGGCCGAATATACATTAAAGATGTTACGAAATCATTGTGATAAATCTTGACTTGTAAATAATTTTTTACTCGATTAGGGTTAAACAACACTTAATTATGTCAAAATCCATAACTACCCATAGCAGACCATTTCTTTAAATCCATACTTCCATAAAAATGTACAAATACGTTGTAAACTTAAACTTGTAAAACAATTCATCTTTAAAAATACTACATGGCCACTAGTCTATCAAATTACGTTAAAGATGTACTTACTGTACTTATAGGTAGTGACTTGATCTTTCCAATTAGTAGCTCCTACTTGCTAATCTACTTTGGAGAACCTACGTGTTAAATAAACACACGTTAAGTACGAACTTAGTGAGGCAACTAATCTCATTTATTTAATCATGAAATAATGCATTACAGTATATTATATGAAAAGAAGTACATGTCCTGTAAAATGGCAAGCATGTTCAAATGTGATTTATATCATTAATCTATCTAACATAGAATCATATTATTATTATTCCATAATCATAAAGTACTCATGTGCATGACATATTCTTTAACATAGACATGTTTTCAACACGATTCATGTCATCTATCAGTTTTGTCATAGAAACATGCAATCAATATTTTATGATCATCAATAAGTCATTTACATAACGCATTCTTTATCATAACCATGCTTTCATCATTCTATCATTATCATGTAATTATTTGCATAACATGTCTTTTAACATATTCATGCTTTCATCATGTAATCGTTTACATAACATATACCTTGACATAGTCATGCTTTCATCATGCATTCATTTGTATATCATATGCTCTATCATGGTCATGTTTCATCATATGTTGTCACTATCATGTATATCATATATCACTATACTATCATATTCTCTATCCTGTACATGCTTTTAGTATGTAGTCATTTGCATATTCATGTCTTTCTTATAGTCATCTTGTAGTGTTACTGGCTGAAAGGTCCATTATGACCCCATTGCCTTCGTTACTAGCTGAAAAGTCCATTACGACTCCATAGTCTTACATATTTCACCGTAGTGCTATACTGGCTGAAAAGTCCGTTAAGATTCCATAGCCTTAAATACTGCACCATTGTGCTTTACTGGCTGAAAAGTTCGTTAAGACTCTATAGCCTTAAATACTTGAGTACGTACTCGAGGACGCTCTTTGCTCCTCATAACAGGACACTTTTTGCTCCTTATAAAGCACCTCGTTAGTGCACTTTGCACTATGGGCGTGGATCTCTAGGGTGCAACACTAAGGGCGTGGGTCCCCAAGGTGGTTACTTGTTTCATTTTAATCATGTCATTATTCATACTCCAATATTAAACAATTATCATTAATCATGTAACATACCATTCATATTTCATATCTCATCATAGATTTTTCAATTGTAATCATAGTTCATCAGTTATGCAAAACAACAGTTCATACCTTAATCTTCACCATAGCTTGCCATATCAAGTCATACATCAAATCATTTATTATAAAAATAATGTAATATTACTTCTAATTTTGGGTCGACTTATCTCAAGTCTTCCTTTTTTTCAACATAGCATGCATAAAGAAATGCACTCACCTGGGCCATGTAACAGTATGCCTCACTAAGTCTTACTTGATCCTTTTCTTCATAGTACCTCAAATCCTCTTTGATTCGTATTCGGCTTCATTAACCACATGAATATAAATAAACTTTTGTTAGATTCATCTCTAACAATATTTCAATCAAGTTATCTAATCATTTAACATAAAAAAATCTCCAAAATTTTCCTTCCTTCCTTATACTGTCCAACAACTCATTTTGGTCCTTAATAACCTTTTTGAGCTTCAAATAATTCTTCTTAGCTTGTTAACCAATATTTAGATACAAAATGTATCATATTCTGTTTTCTTGCAACTTTTCCTATCTTCAAAGATTTACTTATGCAGAGCAGAATACATATCGGATCTTAATATCCTTCATACCGTAAGAACTAGATTCGATAACGGTTCTAACGATATAAGACACATAAATTAATAAAATCTACAAAATTATGAAAATTCTTCAAACTTCCATTACATAACTGTCCTAACAGAAACTGCTCTGTAATTTTTTTGACATTCATTCAATTGAAAATCATATCTTTTAACTCGGAACTAGAAATCAGTTTCCGTTTGTTGGAAACGAAACTAGACGAACAAATATTTATATTGATATAAATATCATCATCTAACCATTTTATAGAATTTATGGCAATTTATTAAACTTACTGCCATAATTCAAATCCAGCTCAACTTCCATAATTAACTTCTATTTTTCTCTAATTCCACTTAATTACTTTTCTCCCTTGTATTTACCAATGTTCATTATGGTCCTTAGGGACCATTTTGAATATCAAACAATTGTTCAAGCTCAATTTGAAAAATTTCCATTATTAATTACTCATTTTGGACTACTACCTTTTTAGTCCTCAAACTTTATAAAAGTGACATTTTAGTCACTACATCACTTTTGTACATTAATTCGTGTACAATTAAACCATTCATTTATCTCTAATGTTCTTAGAAATTTTCCTTTAAATTTCAACTTTATCCAATTTAGTCCTTCACTAAAATCCTTATTTTCAAAAAGATCCGTCAATTTTTCTTTCAATCCTTTTAACTTCCTATCATGCTTAAAACATCAATTCCATCAACTATTTAACAATTCAAGACTAGTCCCATATTTTTCTTGAATTACCTAAATGGCCATCCTACTTTCAAAAATTTTCATTTTGGTCCCTAATCATCAATTCATGTTATTTTAGTCATAACTCCTCAATTCTAATGCTCAAATAAAATTTCCAATAATTTCCCCTAATTTCTCAATATTTTGAATTGGTCCCTATAATTTCAATTAGGGAAATTATTTAACATATCATCAAAATAGGACTCATAACATCATAATTCATTCAATTCCATCCTTAATTTAGCTTCCTAACCAAAACCCCTAAATTTTAGGGTTAGGGTTTATAAACTCAAACATGGAATTTATCCAAATTCAAACTTAATTCCATGTTTTACAACATCAATTCAACAAACTAGAACTGTAATTCCATCATATACTTCAATTCCCATAATCATCTTCATTCATAACATGAACTATACTTGACTTTTATCATGCAATACTACTATCAATTTGTAGAGAATCAAGTGTAGAATAATTTACCTTAATTAATTTTGCTTGAACATAGCCTTGATTCCCCAATTTTGAGCTTGAAAATTGAAAACTTCTTCCCCCTTTTATGTTTATTGTATTCAAACACTTCAAGAAATAGATGAGAAAGATTTTTCCCATCTTTTAATTGTTTTAATCCATGTGTATTAATTAAATGAATATTAAATTCATTTAATTAATGAATTTACTAATTCACCCTTTTAATCCAATGGCCAATATTTAATCTTATCAAAAATCAAGGGCCATGACCAAATCCATGTGTTATTCATCTTTCAAAATTGCCCTTGATATTTCAAAATATTTCAAAAATGCCATCCTTGGCAAAAGACCAATTTACCCTCCAACTAAACTTTATTTACTCACATGACTTAAAAATTTCCATTCCATAAAAAATTGAACCAAATTGGTTCCGTTCTAACCGGCCCCTTCCCAAAATATTTAATTTATGATATTTTTTCGATCCAAATATTCGAATTTCATCAATACAATTTCCAAATTTTCTTTCTTTGAACTTTATTGCTTTATAGCCACTCCATCATAATCTAACTAAATCTAGTTAGAATTCAACCAAAAATAATAAAATATTCATAAAATAATAATTTATGAATTTTTCATAATCTTTGAAACTATCTTTAAATTTTCAATTTGATCTGATATATCGATAATTATTGGGAATTTTTATTGGATACATCCCCTCTTAGAAATCTTATCTCAACAATCCATTACGAATACTACTAACTCAAACTTAATCTTTTTTATCAGTCAAAATATTGATATGGGACCTCCCCAGTAGGTCACCCATCCTTCTGCTACTCTGGTCTGAGCACGCTTAACAATTTTTATTTGATCCAAAATTAGAATAATATAAGCCACATATGAAAAATCCGGGTAACACGGAGATGTCACTCTTGGGGGTGAACTATTCATTTACGGGGTTAAATTATATAACTTTTGAAAATTATACTTTAGTCTCTAAACTTTTCAAAAATTTACACTTTAACCTTAAACTTTCAAATTTTACATTTTAGTCACTAATCAAAAATTGGGATATTACAAAAAAGTTCATTAGACATTTAAATTCATTTTAAATATATTAAAGACAAATGGCTAAATTAAAAGGAAAGGAAAACTCAAGATTTTTCTTCCATTTTCAGCCATTGTTCGAACACTCCTAAGGTAGGGGAGAAAATTTTTATTTTTGAATTTTCAAGCTTATTTAGTTGGAATTTTGATGAAAGCATGAAACATGAAATTAATCTCCATGAAATTCTCTATCTTTTGGTACCATTTGTCCATGCTTTCCTTGCTTGAAACCCTAGTTTTGAGAATTTGATGGATGAAGGGGACGTTTATATATGATGTTTTAAGATGAGATTTTGATGTAGTTGTTGTTGTAGAATCGTATCCAAGCTTATTTTATGATTGAAACTACTTGGAAGTAACTGGATCCTAATTTGTTTAAAGTTAGGGTTTTGTTAGGAAGTTGAATTTGAATTGATTTTGATATGGGAATGATTATAGAGGCTTGGAAATGAGGTTTAGAAGTTGAATTCATGCTTGAATCAAGTTGGAAAATTTGGATGTAGAGACCCTTCATATTCAGCCTATAGGGAAAAATTTAGAGGAAATTATGAAAAATTTTCCTAAGGTTAGAAATGATGGGAAAATGATGTTACAAGGCTTAGAATGTTGTTTGGACCAATTTGGAACTTTGTTAAATTCTAAGGACCTTTTCGTATACATTGAGAAAATTAGGGGTTAATATGCAAATGTTGGAAAGTTAAGGTATTATGATGAAAATCTAATATTAGAATATTTAATTGGATCATTTTGAGAAGTTTGCTAAGGGTTAAGGACCAAATGACAAATTAAGGAAAATATGGGATTGAAATGGAAATTGGTTAGAAAGCTATGTATTAAGTTTGAAAGTATTCTTGGAATACTTGGATATGTTGTTTAGTGCTTGAATTTAAAGTTTAATGGCAAGGGACCATTTTGAATAATTTGGAAAGTTGAGGTGAGTTCTAAAAGAATTCACTTTGTGGTTATTTTTAGGAATTTTATTCCTAATATCTGCTTATGTTAGATAGATACTAAATTACACTTTGAAATGTATGTATTCGGTAATGGTGATTCATAGATCGTGACCGTGATCAAGATCATACTACGAGCAAATCTAAAGACAAGGAAAAAGTTCAGGAATAAGGTTAAATCGACAATAAGATTTCTAGTAAGGCATCAGGTGAGTGTAATGCATACATAACATGATACATAGATGTTTTATACATCACTGGTAGGACTTGTGATGAGTCTACCTGGTTTATATATTGGCATGATATTTATGTCATTGATCATATATTTGACATATTTTAAATATGTCAAAGGTTGAAAATAAATGCATTGATCGCTAGTTATTGATGATGGTATGCTATGAATGTTATTTCGGGTATGAACTGCCCAAGGTTAAATTATATTGATATACATTGCCATGGATGGAACAAATACGTAAATTATGCCCAAATAAGTCAATTGAGGGACAGGATATAGTTGGCATGTCACAGAGTCCAACAGCACGCTGCATAATCGGGAATTCAGGATAGCATTATAGTGTACCTAAAGGTCACTTAGTGTATGGTTAGCACAGCCTTATAAAGGTGCGGGAGTTAGCACTTCGATGCATATTTGACTCGTGTATCCAAGGTCCTCATAGGTCTATATTTGGGCTATGAAAGCAGGCTATGAAAATCGGGTTATGAAATCGGTAAATATTTGATAAATGGGTTAAAGAGTTTATACATTCTTAAAATTATGACAAGTATATTGGTAAGAAAATTTATATCCAGCTCATATTATATTTATGTATGATTAACATGATGGTAAATCATATCTAGTGATTTAAATGCATGGAAACAGTTACATATTATTAGTTATTGTTATGTTATTGCACTGAATATTATTGTTGCCTCACTAAGTATATACTTAGCGTGTGATGATTTTCACGCGTAGGTAAAAAGCAGAAATCAGAGTAAGGAGCAAGCATCCTACCTATTCGAAATATAAATTTTGATGATTCTAGATGACATGTGTATGTTAAAGTTAATCGGTTATATACTACTTTATATATGGTTTGTATTAGTTTCTAAACTAGTTTGTGTTTATAGCAAAAGATGAATATTTATATTATATTAAAAACTGGGTAATAACAAAATAAGGGAAATAAAGTAATCGGGTAGATTTTTGTTTTAAGCAATTTTTAGGCAGATATATTCTATATTCTTTATAGATAAGAATTGTTAAGTTGTTGCCTGAAATCGGACTTAATTCAATAGAATAAAATTCGGTAAATAATTTTTATGCAAATAAAAAAAATTGTGCGTACTCTAATTGGAATTTAATATAGAATATTGATTAGGGTGTTACATTTATTGGTATCAGAGCTACATGTTTAGCCGGTTCTGAACATAAATCGGGTATATAGATAGTCAGAATTATATACATGCCAATAGGATGTCAAGATTACTGATATTTGTATAAATATAATTGGATGCCTAGTAATTAATGTTGTTACTCCTTACTTATAAAGGATGATTATGACATTAACAGATGTCAGATCATCAGGAATCTCGTCAGGCATTTGAGCAAGATATGCCTGCTCATGGTGGAAGTAATGAGGTGAATTAGAATCCACCTCAGGGGCAGCAGAATGTAGAGCCAGTAGCTCAGGAACAAAGAAATATGCCTGTTCAAGACCAAGGCTTATTTCTTCAAGCATTGGATGCTATTATCAATCGGAGAGCATCAGTATCAGTTCCAAAGGAATTAAGAAAGATGAAAGCACCAGAATTTAAAGGTGACACTGATGCTGATCCTATGGCTGCTGATTATTGGTTGAATGACATTAAGATCATGTTGAGTAGGATTCCTTGTAATGATCAAGGAAAGTTGGAAGGAGTAGTGTCCCTTCTAATGGAGCAAGCCAGTGTGTGGTGGAATGTAGTCACTGCACGAGTTCCTCCAAAACAGATTACATGAGAATTCTTTCTGAAAGAATTCAAAGAAAAATATATTGGGATCTGTTCATTGAAGAAATGAGGCGGCAGTTCTTGGATTTGAAGCAATCAGGCAGGACAATCTATGAATATGAATGTGAATTCAATAGACTGAGCCAGTTTGTAGAAGAGTTCCTTCCAACCAAAAAATCCAGGATCGATAAATTTATAGCCGGGTTGGACTCTCGGTATAAATGGGTATTGGTTTCACGCAACTTTACCACTTTCCAAGAGGCGGTGAATCAAGCAAAAGCTATAGAGAAAGTGGACCTTGAGGAAAAAGCAGAAAAACAGGTCTATTCAGAAAAAAGATCAGGAAAATCTTTTACTGCTTCGTCATTCAAACTCAGTAAAGGTTTTCCACAGGAAAGCCAAGCATCATCAGCTTCTTCTGCTAAAAAAGGATTTTTAGGAGGGAAATTTAAACAAACTCAGATTGTTACTGCGGGTACTCGGGGTTCCAGATTTTATCCTCCTCCAGAATGTGAACATTGTGGAAAGAGGCATTCTGGTCGATGATGGTTCGCTGGTGGAGACTGTTATTATTGTGGACAAGCCGGTCATTTCAAAAGGGAGTGCCTAGAGCTTCACTCTGATCGGTCAGTTGTAGCGTCCTAGAAAAATAAAAAAAAATAAAGGTGGCAAACCAAAAGTACCATAGCCATACCTGGCCGGGAAGATAAGGGTGTTGCTCGAGTATATAATATCAAGACTACTCATGATCGTGATGATTCAAAGATTGTAGCAGGTATGATCGAACTCTTTGGCAGATCTATTTTTGCATTAATTGATCCAGGCTCTACTTATTCGTATATTGGTTCTAAAGTAGTACTTGAAAGAAATATATCAGTAGAACCAATTTTGAGTGAGGTAGTTGCCATTAATCCTCTATGACAAAGCGCTAAAGTAGTTTGAATATGTAAAAAGTGTCCCATAAGGATCCAAGGAAGAGAGTTTCCAACCAATATTATGGAATTACCTTTCCAAGAATTCGAAGTTATTCTTTGAATAGATTGGCTATCGGCATATGATACTATGGTTGAATACCGATTAAAAAGGGTAGTCATAAAAGGACCAGATGGTTTAGAAATAGTGTTTGAAGGAGAGAGGCATAATTATTTGAGCCATGAGATTACAACTGTATTTGCTGAAAAGTTATTATCACATGAGTATAAAGCTTATTTAGCTCATGTGATAAATGCTTCGGAGACAAAGATAGATATGGAAAATATACCCACGGTGCGGGAGTTTCTAGGTGTTTTTCCAGATGAATTACCAGGATTACCTCCGGATCGAGAGGTGGAATTTGGTATTGATGTGCTTCTTGGAACAACACCAATATCAATAGCACCTTATAGAATGGCTTCTACAGAACTCAAAGAGCTAAAGACTCAATTACAAGAATTATTGGATAAAGGTTTTATACGACCAAGTATATTACCGTGAGGAGCTCCAGTCTTATTTGTGAAAAAGAATGATGGATCAATGAGGTTATGTGGGGATTACCGTCAACTGAATAACGTGACGGTGAAAAATAAATATCTTTTACGAAGGATTGATGACCTCTTTGATCCACTTAAATGAGCAACAATGTTTTCTAAAATTGATCTTCGATCAGGATATCATCAATTGAAGATCAAGGAAGCAAATATCCCAAAGACGGCTTTCAAAACTAGATATGGGCATTATGAGTTTGTAGTAATGCCTTTTGGACTTACAAATGCACCGACAGCTTTCATGGATCTGATGAATCAGATATTCCAACCATATTTGGATCAGTTTGTGGTGGTATTTATAGATAATATATTGGTTTATTCAAGAACCAAAGATGATCATGATACTCATCTTCGAATAGTACTTCAGATCCTCAGAGAAAAGAAGTTATATGCAAAGCTGTCAAAGTGCAAATTCTGGTTGTCTGAAGTAACTTTTCTTGGACACATAGTTTATGAGGAAGGAATTCGATTTGATCCTAAGAAGGTTCAAGCACTACTCGAATGAAAATTTCCGCAAAGTGTCTCTAAAGTGAGAAGTTGCTTGGGATTAGCTGGTTATTATCAGCGTTTCGTGAAAGATTGTTCAATGATTGCCGCTCCAATAACTAAACTATTAAGGAAAGATGTGCCATTTATTTGGACAGATAAATGTCAGGAAAGCTTCGAAAGATTGAAGAAGATATTAACAGAAGCTCCTGTTTTGGTACAACCAAAATCTGGGAAGGATTTCACTATATATAGTGATGCATCCCATAATGGTTTGGGATGTGTATAGATGCAAGAAGGTAAGGTTGTAGCATAACTCAAAACTCATGAGAGGAATTATCCTACTCATGATTTAGAGTTGGATACAGTGGTATTCGCTTTGAAGATTTGGCGTCACTACTTATACGGTGAAAAGTACTACATCTTCACGGATCATAAAAGTTTGAAATATTTGTTGTCTCAAAAGAAGCTTAACTTGAGGAAAAGAAGATGGATAGAATTGATTAAAGAATATGATGTAATCATTGATTACCATTCAGGAAAGGTTAATGTGGTAGCAGATGCATTTAGCTGGAAAACATTTTCTGCTTTAAGAATACTGAATGCTCAATTAAGATTGCAGGAAAATGGTACAATAATGGCTGAGCTTCAGATTAAGCCTACTTTGATAGAAAGGATTAAAGAGGTACAAGCAAAGGATAAGGAATGCATGGAAAAGAAGAAGCAAGTGGAACAAGGTGAATCTAAATATTTTGAAATAAAATCAAATGGATGTCTATACTGCAGGGGATGTGTGTACATTCCTGAAGATGAGGATCTAAAAAGGGAAATACTTTCGGAGGCACATTTCAATCCTTTCACTATGCATCCAGGAGACAAAATGTGTCAAGATGTAAAGAGTCAATTTTGGTGGCCTGGTGAAACAAGCTATCTCTGAATTCGTTGCTAAATTCTTAACATGTCAACAAGTAAAGGTAGAACATCAAGTTCCATCGGGGTTGCTCCAACCGATCTCAATTCTACAGTGGAAATGGGAAAAAGTTACAATAGATTTTGTAACATGTTTACCATTAACGCCAGGTAAGAAAGATTTGATTTGGGTAATTGTTGATCGATTGACGAAGACAGCATATTTCATACCAATTCGAACAAACTACTCTTTGAACAAGTTGACGGAGTTATATATTGAAGAGATTGTTAGATTGAATGGAATTCCTATGTCTATCATTTCTGATAGAGATCCAAGGTTTACTTTGAGGTTTTGGAATGCTCTACATGAAACATTAGGAACTCGGCCACATTTCAGCACTGCTTTCCATCCCCAAATAGATGGACAATCGGAAAGAACTATACAGATACTCAAAGATATGCTCAGAGCATGTATAATTAATTTTGCCAGTTTATGGGAAAAATATCTTCCATTAGTTGAGTTTTCCTACAACAATAGTTATCAATCAAGTATAAATATGGCACCTTATGAATCTTTATATGGAAGAAAATGCCGAGACCGTTGAATTGGTTCGAGTTGGAGGATCGAAAGATCATCGGACCAGATCTTGTTCAGGAGATAGAGAATAAGGTGAAGGTAATTCAAGATAATCTCAAGGCTGCTTCTGAAAGACAAGAGTCATATTTAGATCTTAAAAGAAAGGATATTGAGTTCGAGGTTGGAGATAAAGTATTCTTGAAGGTTTCACCTTGGAAAAAGATATTACGCTTTGGACGGAAGGGAAAGCTTAGTCCAAGATATATTGGCCCTTATGAAATCTTAAAAAGGGTTGGTCCAGTGGTGTATCAATTAGGTTTACCACCGGAGTTGAGTAAGGTTCATGATATATTTCATGTGTCCATGCTTCGGAGATATCGATCAGATCATTCACATGTTGTTACACCGGAAGAGATCGAGATTCAATCAGATTTGACATATGATGAAGAACCTGTGAGAATTTTAGCTCGAGGAGAAAAGCAATTACGGAACAAGAAGGTTCCTCTAGTTAAAGTCTTGTGGAGAAATCACAAAGTGGAGGAAGCTACTTGGGAAACAAAAGAAACAATGAAAAAGCAGTATCCGTACCTTTTTGAACCAAGTAAGGAAAATTCGAGGATGAATTTTCTTAAGGGGCAGAATTGTAATATCCCAAATTTTTGGTTAGTGACCAAAATGAAAATTTTGAAATTTTGGTGGTCAAAGTATAAACTTTGGAAAAGTTCAGGGACTAAACTATAATTTTCAAAAGTTAAAATGAATAGTTCACCCCCAAGAATGACGTTTTCGTGTTACCCAAAATTTTCATACGGAGTTTGTATTTTTTGCGATAAAGTTTGGAAAAATATTCGGATAATTGGATCGAATGGGATATTCAAGATATTTTAAAGGATGTAAGGCAAGGTTAAAAATGTCATTTCCATGTCTTAAAATGGTAGGATTTAACATGGACCATTGGATTTAAAGTAGGTTTCCATGTTAAATATGAGCCATTGGATGAAAAATGGCAATATGGTAATTTTGAGAAATTTCAAGGGTAAAGTTGGTAATCACTAGCTCCTTGGATTGTTTTGGACCCTTGGATCGGTAGGTAGACATGTGGCATGATATGGAGCATTGGATTTCAAGGGTAAAAAGTTCACTAGACATTAAAATGAATTTTAAATTCATTTTAAATATATTAAAGACAAATGGTTAAATTAAAAGGAAAGGAAAACTCAAGATTTTTCTCCCATTTTCAGCCATTGTTCAAACACTCCTAAGGTAAGGGAGAAAATTTTTATTTTTTATTTTCCAAGCTTATTTAGTTGGAATTTTGATGAAAGCATGAAACATGAAATTATCTATCTTTTGGTACCATTTGTTCATGTTTTCCTTGCTTGAAACCCTAGTTTTGAGAATTTGATGGATGAAGGGGATGTTTATATATGATGTTTTAAGATGAGATTTTGATGTAGTGTTGTTGTAGAATCATATCCAAGCTTATTTTATGATTGAAACTACTTGGAAGTAACTAAATCCTAATTTGTTTAAAGTTAGGGTTTTGTTAGGAAGTTGAATTTGAATTGATTTTGATATGGGAATGATTATAGAAGCTTGTAAATGAGGTTTAGAAGTTGAATTCATGCTTGAATCAAGTTGGAAAATTTGGATGTAGAGACCCTTCATATTCGGCCTATAGGGAAAATTTAGAGGAAATTATGGAAAATTTCCTAAGGTTAGAAATGATGGGAAAAAGATGTTTCAAGGCTTAGAATGTTGTTTGGACCAATTTGGAACTTTTTTAAATTCTAAGGACCTTTTCGCATACTTTGAGAAAATTAAAGATTAATATGCATATGTTGGAAAGTTGAGGTATTGTGCTGAAAATCTAATATTAGAATATTCAATTGGATCATTTTGAAAAGTTTGCTAAGTGTTGAGGACCAAATAACAAATTAAGGAAAATATGGGATTGAAATGGAAATTGGTTAGAAAGCTATGTATTAAGTTTGAAAGTATTCTTGGAATACTTGTATATGTTGTTTAGTGCTTGAATTTAAAGTTTAATGGTAAGGGACCATTTTGAATAATTTGGAAAGTTGGGGTGAATTCTAAAAGAATTCACTTTGTGGTTATTTTTAGGAATTTTATTCCTAATATGTGCTTATGTTAGATAGATACTAACATACACTTTGAAATGTATGCATTCGGTAAACGGTGATTTATAGATCGTGACCGTGATCAAGATCATACTACGAGCAAATCTAAAGACAAGGAAAAAGTTCAAGAATAAGGTTAAATCGACAGTAAGATTTCTAGTGAGGCATCAGGTGAGTGCAATGCATACATAACATGATACATAGATGTTTTATACATCACTGGTAGGACTTGCGATGAGTCTACCTGGTTTATATATTAGCATGATATTTATGTCATTGATCATATATTTGACATATTTTAAATATGTCAAAGGTTGAAAACAAATGCATTGATCACTAGTTATTGATGATGGTATGCTATGAATGTTATTTCGGGTATGAACTGCCCAAGGTTAAATTATATTGATATACATTGCCATGGATGGAACAAATATGTAAATTATGCCCAAATAAGTCAATTAAGGGACAAGATATAGTTGGCATGCCATAGAGTCTAGTAGCACGCTGCATAATCGGGAATTCAGGATAGCACTATAGTGTACCTAAAGGTCACTTAGTGTATGGTTAGCATAGCCTTATAAATGTGCGGGAATTATATTGGTAAGAAAATGTATATCCGGTTCATATTATATTTATGTATGATTAACATGATGGTAAGTCATATCTAGTGATTTAAATGCGTGGAAACAATTACATATTATTAGTTATTGTTATATTATTTGCACTGAATATTATTGTTGCCTCACTAAGTATATTATTGTTATATTTATGTATGGTTAACATATTATTAGTTATTGTTATATGATTTTTACGCGTAGGTAAAAAGCAAAAATCGGAGTAAGGAGCAGGCATCCTACCTATCTAGAATATAAAAACGATATCAGTAATAACATCTTTTGATGTGTTTAGATGATTCTAGATGGCATGTATATGTTAAAGTTAATCGGTTATATACTAGTTTACATATGGTTTGTATTAATTTCTAAACTAGTTTATGTTTATAGCAAAAGATGAATATTTATATTATATTAAAAACTGGGTAATAACAAAATAAGGGAAATAAATTAATCGGGTAGATTTTTGTTTTAAGCAGTTTTTAGGCAGTTATATTCTATATTCTTTATAGATAAGAGTTGTTAAGTTGTTGTCTGAAATCAGACTTAATTCGATAGGATAAAAATTCGGTAAATGATTTTACGCGAATAAAAAAATTGTGTGATACTCTAATTGGTATTTATTATAGAATAGTGATTAGGGTGTTACAGATCACTAGTGGTGATCGCTGAATATTTTTTCTACTGTGCCATGGGGTGTGTCGGCTGACCCAACAGTGGTATCAGAGCCACTTGTACGATACATATTCGGGTTTTAATTACTTGGGTGATGTAATTGTATGAGATACAAGTTACTTTTTGATTTATTTAGTGAATATATGATATTTGTACGAGCAAATAGATTCAATCATGGTTAATCTGTTAATCCAGTTAAAAGATATTCCTAAGATCGGTGATTAAGAGTTAATCATCATGATCTTTTTTGATAGGGTTTGAAATATTATATGTTAATTGTTAACATATTTAATATGGAGTTTTAGGGATTTAGATGTTAAGTGTTAACATGCGCAGGTTATAGTTATATATTAGACTAATGGTTAGTCTATAGATTTCGTACGGGGAAAGTAACAAGAGTTGTTTCAGTAAAATCTCGTGGATTTTAAAATCCTAAAAAACACGATAATGTTGATAAAAATTATCAAATTTTGAAGTTTTTTTACATAGCAATTAAAATGCTAATCTTTAAAAATTTCTCCGCCATTGACCGGTCAGCAGCACCTCCGCCGGCAGCCCTACAACCGCCAGGCCCCTGTAAGGGGCTTTGCTCCTTGACCCATACGTAAGAACAATCTGGTAAGACCTTAATAACAAACCACGTCGTTATTATGTTTGGTATGCACGGTGTTTAAAATACATGGTTATATCCCAATAGCCCACTTAGTTTTATTTATAAGGTTTTATAAATACGGCCTGCGTGTCATGCCTTTTTCTACTTCTATTGTAATTCTTTTCTCGTCTTACTCCCTCGTATGTAAAATGAGTTTATGAAATTGTAATCTATACGAAGAAGTATAGACCAAAGGAACAGAAGTATGGGCCGACAGAAAGATGCTTGAGAAGTGATTTTATCCTTAAAATAATTTGGTTCTCCTATTGGCTTGGGACAGGCTACCTTAGGATATGGGCTATAACTATTGCATTCATATTTAGTGTTTTTCATGTATATGATAAAATTAATGTATGAGATGCATGCTAGTTAATTGATATGATCAAATGTTAAGTAGTGAGATAATATTCACAAAACCCCTCAATAAAATATTAAGTCTTTTATTTCTTCTCAATGTTAACCCTCGTTAAAGTCTAGATCGATTCAATGTAGGTTTTGCTAAAGCAAGGTACTTGTATCTATCTTTTCCAAACGCGAAGAATAAGCAAGTGATATTCGTTGGTTGTAATATTGGTTAAAGACTTAACCAAGTTACTCTAATAGGATTAGAAACCTAAAGGCCAGCTATTTGGATAATCATAAGATGGTTATGAGCAAGAGTTGCTCACCAAATGAAGGAGTTACATGAGATGTAATTAGCAAATGTTGCTTACATAGATAAACCATAATCTTAAGAGAAAAGCCAAAGTTGACTTAAGAGAATGTGAATTTTGGATCCTTAGCCACTAGAAAAACTTTACAGAAAGTATTTTTGACATTGATATTTGAGGGCTATTAATTTTAATAAAAGTAATGGGAGTATAAAGTCCTTTTATAATCAAACTTGGTAAACGTACTAAAAATCATATTTTATTGTTGTAGACTTATTATGGCAAATACAAATTCGTTATCATTGCTATCAGTCCTTGAGAAGGACAAGTTGAACGACGTGAACTTCCTTGACATGTCACTAAAAGAAAAATGTTTTCATTGTAATAAGACATGTCATTGGAAGGGCTACCCTATTTATCTTGAAAAGGTTAAGAAGGCAAATGAAAGTGGAGCATCTATCTTAGATATTTATGTTATTGATATTAATTTATCAACACTTACTTCTTGGGTATTGGATACCGGTTGTGGTTCTCATATTTGTACATCTGTAAAAGGACTACAAAAGAGTAGAAATCTGAGAAAATAAGATATGGACGTATGGGTTTGTGATGGAGCAAGAGTTGTTGCATTAGCTATAGGAACACATACTTTATCGTCGCCTAGTGTACTTAATTTATGTTTAGAGGGTTGTTATTTTGTGCCTAATTTGACTAAAACATCATTTCGATTTTGCGTTTAGACAAGATTAGTTTTGAGATAATTATTAAGAATAATTTTTGTTCTTTTATCTCGATAATGTTTTCTATGGTGTGGCACAATTAATAAATGGCCTCTATATTTTGGATCAAGAGAATTCCATTTACAGCATAAATACGAAAATATCAAAAAACAAATAACTCTAATCAAACTTATCTTTGGCGTTGTCGCTTGGGTCACGTAAATAAAAAATTCATTTCAAAACTTCATAAAGATGGATTTTTGGATTTATTTATTTTCGAACAATTTGATGTATGCGAGCCTTGCTTATTTAGAAAGATGACCAAAGCCGTAATGCCCCAATAGTTGTTTAGTGACTAAATAGTAAAGAATTGAAAGTTGGTGGTTTTAGTGTAGTGACTAAAATGTAAGATTTTAAGTTTAGTGGCTAAAGTGAAAAATTGAGAAAATTTCAAGGACCAACATGGTAATTTTCATTAATGGCAATTTAGTCATTTCACCTATACTTTCTAATATAAAATGATTATGGAAGAAGATAAGGATAAGGTGTTGGCTTTCTATTGGTTATAACTCAAGGGCAAAATAGTCATTTGACTATTTTGGAGATTTTTTTATTTAGCCAAATATAAAGACATTTGGCATCAAATTAAAGAAGGAAAAATTTTGGAAATTTTGCTCATCTTTCTCCCAAGGTGTCGAGTACTCCAACCCTAGGTAAGAGAAAGTTTTGATTCAATTTTTAGCTTGATTGGATTGATTTTTGAGTTGAGACATGAAATAAGAAATTAATCTCTATCGAATTCTCTTTCTTTTGGTACTATTTTTATGTGGTTTTCATGTCTCTAAGTGGAAATTGGAAGATAGGGTGGATGAAGGACATATTAGAATCTTGTGTTTTATGATTCCATCAAGTTGGATATGGTGTTGTAGTGTTATTTTTATGCTCATAATGATGAAAATATTAAGATTTAAAGCATGGAGAATTTTTGGTGAAGTTGGAAAATTAGGGGAAATTATGTCAAAATTTATTTTGATGAGGGAAATGACTTGAAATGGTGTTTTTCATATTTGGTTGAAGTTGGAATGATGAAAACTTGAGTGATGGACCATTATGTCAATTATGGAAAATTAAAGGTTGAAGTGTAGGAATTTATTTTAATATTGGTTATGAAGAATTATGCATTCTACATGCTTTAAAGTGTTGTTTGAAGCAAAAATCCCATGTTGGAATGTTAAGGACCAATTCGGCAATTACCTAAATTATTGGGGAAATTTTTGTGAAATGTTAATTTAAAGTATTTAGGTTGATTGTTATCACCTAAGCTTTATTTTAATGTTTGTATTGTTGAACATGTGATTGAATTGTGAAAATTCAAAAGTGAGGTGATTGAGAGTAAGTGAAAGGAATGAGAATTTTTAGGAAGTTATGAAGTGGAAGGGTAGATTGAATTGAAGAAAGTATTGATATGTTATTAGTACATTAAAAGAATTTTATTTATGATTTTTTCTCCTATTAATGTACTTGGTGGATTGATAATCTAACATATACATTTAATTGTACATGTTATGGATGGATGATTACAAGCAGCTGAACAAGTTCGAGATCGGAACAAGTCAAGAGATAAAGAGAAAGTCTTAGAGTAAACATATTTTGGTACAAGTAATTAATGAGGTATATAAGGTGAGTGCATTTATATGTTTGAAATACATTTTTATTAGACTTTTATGAAGTCTATTTATTGATTTTATTGAAATAATAACATGGGTTTATATGAGCTATATGATGATTTACAAGCAAAGGATAAAGGTTAGTACATGATAGGGTATGAACTGCCCTATCATGTCTTATTTTGACAAGTTATTATTGAGTATGGTGATATATGAATCATTTACAAAATGATAAATTACGAGTTAATGATATGGATTTATTGCCGAAGTTTATGATATATAGATACAGTATAGTGGCATGTCATTAGAGGTCTAGCAGTCAAGGACTGTGTCTATCTACACACCGATCTTCAGATCTATATGTTTAACGACACTTTATGTGTTTATATGTTTTTGACACTTTATGTGTCTACAGGTTATCGCCACTTCGGTGACTAATACTCAAGGATTACCGACCTTGCATACTTCAATTTCTCTTTATACAATTCTTGGGCTAACTATAAAGTTAATGTATATGAAATTCACCATTTTCTCATGTATGATGGTTCTAAAGTATAAGGAAGGTTTTTGAAATGAACTTGCCTAACCATGTTCACATTTATTTCTTTATTTACTTTTATGACTGCCTATAATGCCTCACTAAGTTATATTTAGCGTGTGTGATTTGTTTGTACACACATAGGTTGATACGATACGGTGGTAAGCAGTAGTAGTTCGGAGTATTTTGCGGACGAGCGCATACTACAGGTTATCATAGTATCATTTTGACATCCTATATGGTATTTTGATTAGTGGCATGTATAAAGTTAAACTCTTGTATTTTGTGTAAACCAAGCTCTAATATCTTTATAGTTGGTGATGTTTATGGTTAAAATATGATTTAGTATTGTTAACAGGTAATTTGTATGATATAAGAATAGTTATGTAGACTTAAAATCGAAATAGGTAAAAATGGTTTTAAAATTCTGCACTGAGCAGTAAGTTTGAAAAATCATTATAAATTCTACTGGTTGAGTTAAATGATGAATTTTACATGTATGAACTAGAAGTTGAGTCTAGTTTATTTTTAAAAAAACGGGGACTGATTTTGAGGTCTGTGCTACAAGTTGTGAATTTTTATTCGAGGAAAGGTCAAAAAACTGGACAGCCAAATTTTAGAAATCTTACACTGTGACGAGACTTTGAGAATTTTTATAATTTTTTGTAGATTTTATTAATTTTTGTGAGAAAATACCTTTAGAATCGTGTTTGAATCTAGTTTTTATCGGTGTAAATAGAGTTGAATTCCGATTTCTATACTGTCCAGTAGAAACAAAAATGTGGAAAATGGTACAGAATACTATTTTGTAAGAAGCAATATTTGAAATGTTTTTCAATAATGTTTTATAACATTACCGACCCGTATTTAGAAATGAATACGAGAATGTGTGTTACAAAAACTCCTTTTAATGGTAAAAGTGAGCGAGCAAGTGATTTATTGGGATTAATACACAGTGATGTATGTGGACCAATGAATATACAAGCCAAAAGAGGGTTTCAATACTTCATTACTTTCACAGATGACTTCAGTAGATATGAGTACATTTACCTAAAACATCATAAATTTGAAGCCCTTAAAAAGTTCAAGAAATTTAAAAATGAAGTACAAAACCAACAAGGAAAAAGCATTAAGGCTCTTCGATCAGATCGAAAAGGAGAATACTTAAGTTTAGAGTTTGGTGACATTCTTATAGAAAGTGGGATTGTCTCACAACTTACACCTCCTGGTACTCCACAATGGAATGTAGTTTTCAAAAGAATAAATTGAACACTATTGGATATGGTTCGAATGATGAGTCATGCTGATCTTCCAGTTTTTTGGGGGGACATGCGCTAGAAACAACGGCTTTCACACTAAATCGCGTTCCATCTAAAATAGTTCAAAAAACACCATATGAGATATGGACTAGAAATGTCCCAAAATGTATTTTATGAAAAACTGGGGATGCGAAGCTTATGTTAAACATCATATGTCTATAAAGATCGAACCCAAATCTCATAAATGTAATTTTGTAGGTTATCTTAAAGAACTAAAGGATATTATTTCTTCAATCCTACCGAGAACAAAGTGTTTATTGCTCGAGTAGGAATCTTCCTAGAATGAGAATTTGTTTTCAAAAAAGGAAGTCGAAAAGATATTAAACTCAATAAAATTCAAGATCAACCACAAAATATTTGAACCAGAGATTGAACAACAATAAGTTCCACAAGTTGTTGAGGAACATTTAACTATTTTGGAAACACAATCACTGCGAAGATCCTTGAGAAAACGCAATGCGCCTGAGAAATATAGATTTCTTGTCACATTGCATGGTGATGTTCTCTTCATGGATCAAGATGAGCCTAGGACTTATCAAGAACCAGTGACAGGCCCAGACTCAGAGAAATGGCTAGAGACCATTAAATTCGAGATGGATTCCATGTTAGAAAACCAAGTTTAGACCTCGGTTGACACACCTCTAGGGATTAAGCCCATAGTGTGCAAATGGGTTTTCAAAAAGAAAACCGACATGGATGGTAATGTACAAACATACAAAGGGCGATTAGTCGCTAAGAGTTTTTGTCAGATTCATGGTATAGACTATGATGAAACCTTTTCTCTTGTTGTTATGTTTAAATCCATCTAGATCTTACTTGCGGTAACTGCATTTATGATTATGAGATATGGCAAATAGATGTTAAAATTGCTTTCCTTAATGGAAAACTAGATGAGGATGTGTACATGACACAACCTAAAGGTTTTGTCGATTCAAAAGATACCGGAAAAATATGCAAGCTACAAAGGTCCATTTATGGATTGAAGCAAGCTTCTCGAAGTTGGAATCTTCGTTTTAACGATGCAATCAAAGAGTTTGGTTTTATCAAAAATGAGGATGAGCCATGTGTTTTTAAAAAAATAGTGTGTGCACTATCATATTCTTGGTATTGTATGTGGATTATATACTGATAATAGGAAATGACATACCTAGCTTACAATCTTTTAAAAAAACTTGGTTAGAAAATTGTTTTTCCATGAAACAATTAGGTGAGGCAACATACATATTAGGAGTCAAGATCTATAGAGATAGATCGAGGTGACTCCTAGGACTGAGTCAAAATACATACATAGATAAAGTACTAAAAAGATTTAGTATGGAAGAATCCAAAAAGATGGTTCTTACCTATAAGACATGGTATTCCACTCTCAAAGGAAATGTCTCCTTCAATACCTCAAGAAAGAGAGCGCATAGTAAGTTTTCATATGTTTTAGCAATTGGATCTATCATGCTATGTAATCATCCAGATGTATCATACGCTTTAAGTATGACAAGTCCATATCAGGTAAATCCCAGTGAAGGTCACTGGGTCGTAGTTAAAAACATCCTTATGTACTTAAGAAGAACTAAAGATACGTTCCTTATATATAGAGGTGAGGAAGAGCTAAGTATAAAATGTTATACTGATGCTAGCTTTCAAACCAATAAGGATGATTCACGATCATAATCGAGTTTTGTGTTTTGCCTTAATGGAGGCACTGTGAGCTAAAAAGGTTCAAAGAAATATATAATAGCTAATTCTACAACAGAAGCCGAGTATATTGTAGCATGCTATGCTGCAAAAGAGGTGTTTAGATCAAGAAGTTCATATCTGAACTAGGGGTTGTGCCGAGCATATTGAATGCTATAGATCTGCGTTGTGATAACAACAGAGCCATCGCACAAGCAAAAGAACCCAAATCTCACCAACGATCCAAACACATACTTAGGCGTTACCATCTCATTCGAGAAATTATAGATCTAGGAGATGTGGAAATACGGAGAGTACCAATAGATGATAACATTGTCAATCCACTAACAAAGCCTCTGACGCAGCAGAAGCATGATCATCATACTAAGTCACTTGGTATTAGATACATGAGTGATTGGTCTTAGTGCTAGAGGGAGATTGTTAGAGCATGTCCAAAGACCAATCATAAAATGATTGTAAATGACATTTGTTTTTACCTTGTTTATTTATAAAGAGGCATTTCCATTATTATTTTCAGTTACAATTCTGCGTGCATAAATAAACTGAATTATAATAAAGTCCTTACAATATATGGTTATTCTTAAATATCCTTAGTCGAGTATTATTGTGGGCATGGACAACTATAATGCATTAAGAATAATATGTAGTTGATTGATGACAAAGTGTTATTATTGACATGGAGATGTCAAAATCAATATAGAAGTATGTGTTAGAGAACGACATACTGGACTGACCCGCTATGAGCATGTTTCTTGGATTATTATATGACAATCACAACATTGCTCATAGTTATAACTACATGTATGATCCTCAAACTTGAGATCATCATTATTTCAACATCGTGACATATTTTGATACAGCCAAATATGTGTCATAACTGACTACACTATAAAGACTGATATTGGATAGGTTGCAACTATGTAGTGGGGTATGATTGATCAATATAAGATTTGTCTCTCCTACATAATAGGAGTAATATCGTAGGCCACTTGATTGAGTGAGACTAGAAATGCATGGCCATGCTCGAATAAGTTAATATGAGATATCATAGTTATTCATTTATAATAGTCTACTCAAGATATCAAGAAATATTAAATAGACTGTACAAGTGTGACTATTCCATGGCTTTGTCCAATCTAGATATAAGGACAAAAGGGTGTAATAAATAAAAAGAGTTAATCACTAAGAGGTTATGTCGAATCATGATTTCTTGTAACTTAGGTGACAATAACATATTACTAGATGCCACTCATTGTTTGTAATATTAGAAATGTTCTAATATTTACTACTAACGTTACAAAAAACCTACAGGGTCACAACCACAGTTGAAATGAGCATATTTTAAACGAATTATATATGTACAAATTTGTTATACACAAATTTAATTAAATTAATATATATTTGATATATATTGTTTAACTATTATATAAATATTAAAAGAAAATAATTATTGTAACTATGACTCTTTTAATATATAAATAATATAATTTGATTTAAATTGATATATATATTAAAATCCTAATTAAAGTTGAATTTGGATTAAATATTGATAAATATATATTAAAATCTTAATTAAGTTAAATTGAGATTATATATATTAATATATATTAAAATCCTGATTAAGTTAAATTGGGATTATATATATTAATATAGATATATATTGAAATCCTAATTAAGTTAAATTGAGATTACATATATTTAATATATATATATTAAAATCCTAATTAAGTTGAATTGAGATTATATATATTTAATATATATATATATTAAAATTCTAATTAAAGTCAAATTAGGATTATATATATTAATATATATTGAAATTCTAATATGAGTTGAATTTGGATTACAAAGGCTATGTAAAGGCATGGGAGATCTAGCAGTCATTAATGCTTTTTGGAAAAACCCTCTAAATAGTTTAGAGAGTTTTATATGCTCGTTTCAACTGGATGAACTACGTAGAGGTCGGAGTGTTATCGTTGCGACTTACGAATTGACATCGTAAAATCGTGATTGGATATCTATCTCCTCCAAATTTAGAATTCAAGATTTTAAACAAGTGATTTTTCGTCCTTATTCACCCTGATTCATTCCTCGTACATGGATCTCTGGTGGTGATCATCGGATATTTTTTATATTGCGCCATGGGGTGTGCCGGCGTGACCCAACAAAATGTGTTTAGGGTTTCTTTAAATTCACAAAATTTATAACGTATTTTTTTCACATTGTTTCGGTGACATGATGATGTGTACGAATATATATCCCACATGAAAAAAATATCCTATGAAAAAGAATTTTAAAAAGCCACATCAGCTATGTCGTTTGGTTTCTAATGGCAGGTGGTCACTTTGAGTCCATTTTAATAGTTGAGTGGTCTAATTGCTTCAATTAGTAGTATAGTGGTCAAATCGAGACTAAAACCATAGTATAGTGGTCATTTGTATAGTTTACCCAAAAAAATACCAATAGTTGTACCAGAAGATGATCAAAAACAAAGATGATCTACTTTAACAGGTATGTTGTGCCAGAACAAGGCTTTCTTGGCCGCAACGGAGGCACTTCCTGTTAGCTACAGTATTTCAACATCATTTCTTCACATATTCTGGTAATCTACTAATATCGTGGTCTAAGTTTAACTGGTTTTTGATGCAGCAGGATCCATACAAAGATGGCAAATGTATAGCATACACCAGGAAAACTCACTAGAGATTCATAGATTCTTAAACCTACAAGAAGATTAGGAGGAAGAATGAAGGGTTTTAGAAAGCCATAGTTTAAAACACACGATTTTATTGATAAGGCTAAGGATGCCCTTACACATAGTTGAGCTTCCCTTTTATAAGCATAAGGGAGAAGAAATGACAAACATAGTACTTTACACATTTACAAACATAATAATTAATACAGACAAACTACTTTGGTAAAGTAGTAGATAAAGCAACATTGGATTCTTATTATTAGCTAATAGTATTGGAAAAGGGTAATTGGGCACTATCCATTGAGTTAACACTGTCTCCATTGTCATTCTGATCGGTTTAGTCATCACTTTCATTTAGTCTTGTTTCTATTAAGGTTGTTGTTGCTTCACGTGTTGCTTTTTTTGTCCAATATGGGTTCGGTGCATCATCCCTTATTTGTTTGCTAGCTGTACTAATATTCCATGGATATTCTTGGGACCACTCTATTAGGTCAGGAATGCTTTCTCTGTATTCTTTCACAGATGTCATTATTGCTTTGTGATAAGGATCTGGGATAATGGGCCACAAATCTCATGGTGCATGAATTTCTGATGGTGGCCATATTTCAAGGGGAACTGTTATGTTTAACTGATAGAGATACTTTGGAAGTTGCCTATATTGGTCATCCAAGTTTTTGAAATCTTCTGGATAGGTCTTGCGAATCCAGGCTATAGGAAATGATCCTAGCTGTGTGGCTTCTTTGTGCTGGATGAAGTATTATGGTTTGTAAAAAAATGATTATCATGGTCAATCTAGGGTTTTTCATAACCTCTATAATAACCATCTCTAACTACTAAAGAAGAGGACAAAACCATTTTAGGAAGGTGAAGAAATTCTGCATTTCTGGTTGGATATCATCATGGATTGCTTTAGCTAAAAAATACTAGAGGTCAGGGATAAAGAATTGTATGGCTATATGGTAAATATGAGTAAAATACCATAAAAACCATTTTAATTCATTTGGAGCCTCAGTAAATTCAAATTGTAGAGGGTGGATGAATGGATACTCATGATGTGAGCCATGAGGTTTGAGTATGAGACCAACAAAATTTTTGAATAATTCCAGCTGTATTCAAAGATCATATCCTTGGCCTTATTGTGGAAAGTCTTCTGTATTACTAGCTTTAGCACCTCTGAAGGATGTTCAGGGTTGAAATTCGGAGGAATAGAAAAAGCTATTTTTGGTGTAGATGATCTTGATTTTGATGTTGAAGGTCTGAAAATGAAGGTCGATACATCATAATTGTTCTGTCCATCATGATCTTTTGTGATAAAGTTTTGTACATTAAGATCTGATCAGCTGGTCTTGATAGAAGATCTACAAGTACATTAGTATTTCCTTTAATGTTTTTGCAGGCGAATGAATATATAGAAAACCATTCTGCCCATCTAAGAAGTTGGGGATGAGGCACAATCTTCTGTTTGAACTTAAGCATCTGAGGGAAGGAAGACATGTCCATTTCACAAGGAATTGGTGAACTATTAGATGAAACTCATATTTTGAGATTCCCTTCTTGACAACAAGGATTTCCTTGAATGTGGAATGATAGTGCATTTTTGCATTTGTGAATCCCCCACTCTTGTATACACATAGTTGTCTTTTTCCATTGACTTCTTGTAGCAAGATAGCTCTCAATATTTGTCACTAGCGTCTGTTCTGAGAATCTTTTTTCTATTAGAAGGGATCTTCAATGGAGGTAGTGTCTGTAGTTTTTCTTTGAGGACACGAACAGCTCTGGTTTGTGCTTCCTTCCATGGATGAGCATCTTTCTTCAGCATGTTTCTCAGAGGATTAGTATACTTAAAAAGTTTTAGAACAAAATCTCTAAGATAATTTACAATACCTAAGAACTGTAAAATTTGTTTCTTGGTGAAGTTTTCCTCTGGAAATTTGAGTAACTCCTGGGTAATTTGAGATCCTGGTTGGTTTTGTCCATCTTTAAGGTTCATACCAAGAAATTCAATTTCTTGTTGGTTGATCTTCATCTTTCTTTCTGAAAGCATTATTTCATACTTCAAAACAATATCCTTGAATTTTTTGATAAGTTCTGTATGGGCTTCCAGATCTGGGCTATATAGAAGAATGTCATCAATATAGACCAAAATGTTTTCCACGATGGGTTGGAAGATTCGGATCATGGCCTTCTGAAACAGTGATGGTTCTGTTTTGAGCCCAAAAGGCATGACCTTCCATTAGAAATGATGAATTGGTATATAAAACCCTATTTTGGGCCTATCTTCAAGATCTATACCCAATTGCCAAAATCCAGCTTTAAGATCAAACTTTGAAAATATCCTTGCTTTGGCTAGACTTGAAAACAAGGCATTTTTGTTTGGAAGAAGAAGCTTATCATCTTGTAGAAAATGATTGAGAGGCTGGTAGTTGATAACTAGTCTAAGCTTGCCTTTAGCTTCTTCTGATCGTTTGTTGACATAAAAGGCTTCACAGGCCCATTGTGAGTCTGAGTGTTCGATCAGTCCTTGTTGTAGGAGTTCATCACATTCTTCTTTTTGCAAGCCTTTGATGGTTATGATTCATTCTTGAGTGACTAGACTTGGTGGGATTGATGTCTTCATTTTTCTTGAAGGGTAGCTTGATGAGGAATTCTGAGTTTCTCCAAAGAGGATGATTGCATTTGGAGAGAAATTTTGAGTGTGATTCTGCACAAGCTTTTGTCTTAAGCTCTTCAATAGTCTGGGCTATTTGAGGATATTGTATAAAGTAAAGTTTGGAGATGTCTACAAAGGGTTTAAATTTCTTCTTAAACCTGAGTCCATTAGGTAAGATCCTCAGGTGATGGGCTTTTGTGTATAAATCAAAGCCCACAACAATATCCTTTCCTGGTAGCTGTGAGCCCAAAACTGTAGTTGTTACTGCACATCTTGGGAAGAATTGGATGGTGATCGATTTGCTGATAAGGTGGGTGGCAAATGTTTGGTCTGCGGTGGAGTTAAAGTATCTGATATGAGGTTTCCATCATTCTAGAGGAAGAATTTTTGGATTCATGATTGCCTCTGCTGCCCTTGTATCAATAAAGGCTAGGCGGTGATAGGCCTTTCGTACTTCCCCAGATATATCGAAACTGGGATATGGGGAACATGGATCATTGATGAAATGGTTGAACTAATCTTGTTTAGGTTGTGCAACATATAAATCTCCCCTTCTGAATACCATTCTTTTTCTGAATAGAGATCTTCAACCTCAATACTTTGAATAGCAAACAAAGATTGGTCAGTTGGTTCATCATCAACAGAAAAGAAACGCTTGATGTCATCTTCATCGTTGATAATAATCTCAGTTTTCTATTAGATTTGTTGAATCATCTTGGATCCTTTCTTTTGCCTCGGGCAATTACGCACAAAATGGCATTTTTGTCCACACACATAGACTTGACTAGTGTGGTTATTTTTTTCTCAAGTATCTCCATTTTCTTCTTCATTTGGATAAGAGAGGTGGCCTAAAGAGTGTCTCCTTTCAGTGATGCTTCTTCTTCTTGGTCTTACAATTGCAGTCTTGATTCTTTTGCATTTGATAGTAAGATCAGGTTCTTTGCAAGCTTTGTCAAATTCTTTGCTGCCAAACATATAATCCTTGAATAGTTTCTTTCTGTCACAGATTTCTTTTAAGACAATATATGTTTCTTGTTGGATTTCTCCAATAGTGAGATTAAGAACATTCTTTCTTTGTTGTTGGAGTTGTCTGTTGATAGTATTCTGGAGCAGTTCAGGGATTGAGGCTAGTATAGCCTATTTTAGACTTTGATCTTCGCCCAATGTGCAAAAAAGTTTGGTCATAATGCTGAAATGTTTGGCCAAATCTTTTCTTTCATAGGAGCGGCACATTCTCTTAAAGAATTCTCTTCTACTGAGTACTTTTGTATCATTAGGATTGTCAGTGAAGACATTATGCATTATCCTGATAATGAACGAGAAATCTTGTTGGACAAGAAATGTTGTCTGATCAGCTTCTCCCAACGTGCTCCACCAGTCTCTGAGTAAGCCCGTGAATATGAAAACGAACTCTGTAAGGATTTCATGATTACTATCTCTTGTCAGCTTTTGTGTTTCCATCTAGGCATGGAATTCTTGCAATCTTTGAGGCTATTTAGACGAGGGAATATCGTCTAATGTAAATGTGTATTTTCCATTTGCAGAACAGGCCTTATTTTGATTTGCTACTGATGTTTTTGCTACAAATTCTTCTAATGAAGGTTCTTCATCATTGATTCCTAATTGATTGGCAATTGCCATAATAAGATCTTCTGAGGATGATTCAGAGTTATCAGAAGAGTCCTCTTCGGATGTTATTTCCTCCGTAATGTCATTAGGATCTGGTTCTTTTATTTTTTGGACTAAAGAGATTTTAGGGATTGAGTTTTCCCTATATTTTTTGAGAAATAAAGTCAAAGGATTTTGAGCCTGGTGCTAGACCATAAGTGCTTTTGAAACTTTTGGAGAAAGAGGTGCATATTTGTCTTCTTGAGGATTAATTTGTCTTTTTCTTTTGTCAAATGCATGCCCCTTATCTCAGCACTTCTTTTCTCAACTTCTGCCTTTTTGATTCGTTGATACAACTCATATGTAATCGGCTTCTTTTCTTCAATTGGTGGGGAAAGAAAATACTTTGTGAGGATGAAGAATCTTTCTTTTGCAAGTTGGAGAATATTGATGGTTGGGCTTGTGTAGGTGGCTCGCACATCTAAGGAAAGAGATCTGATCTTTCACTGGGTTTTGGAAGTTGACCAGTTTGCTGCAACATTCATATCTGCTCTTTGAGCTTTTTGATTTCAAGATCTTTTTGCTCAAGATGAAGGAAGAAATCCTGGCCAGGTGCAGCAATTTCCCTTGTGACTTCTTGAATCCTTTTATGAAGTATAACTATCAACTCATTTACAATCTTGGTGTTTTTATCTACCTTAGATTCAACTTGAAAGACCTTTTTATCAATCTAGGTAATCTTGGAGTCTATTCTTTTAAGAGTAGCATTTTAAGATATTGCATTCTTAGATTGCCAATTGAGAGTAGCTTCTGCAGCACTGATAGACTTATTCGAGGCACTGTCTAGTGAGGCGTAGGAATTTTGGGAGTATGTTTAAATTATTTTTCAATAAACTCCTCAAGGGGAGGAAATTCCTTTTCATATGTGGGATTTGAGGATCCGAACATATAGATTGATGGTGTGGGGTGATTGTGTGAAGTTTTTTCAATAGTAGGTTGTTTTTAAACCCATTTCTGGATCTTTTTATAGCAGGGTTGAACCAATTTTTAAGGAGATATTTTAGGGGATGGAGGGGGTGTGGATGGTCTTGACGATAGTGGAGGTATTTCAAGCTTCTGTTGCGGTTTAGATGATGAATAATCCACCAAGTAGATAAATTTACCATTGTCTTCTCTAAGTGGTCCTATGGACAGATCACCTTCTATGTATCTCCTGTAAAATTATGTTTGGGTAGACTTTTTCTTCTTTTTACCAGCCTTGTAAGGGTTGTAAGTTGTTTTATCCATACTATCAAGCCAAGCATCAAAGCGATCATCAACGCAAAATTTACATGGACATTCTAGATCCCATAGGCAATGACCAGTAGTGGAATCTTTGAATATATAGAGATGTTTTACATCAGCTTGGAAACCTTCAATAAGAGTACTTTCTGGGCTAGGTTGGCCTAGCTCACAACAGCATTCTGGATCTTGTGGGTCATGTCCAGAACTTGGATCTCCTGTAATTAAAGAAGTTTGTTGGCTATGAAGATGACCATGATCAAACTTAATTTCAGAAGTTCCATCGCTTTTTGAAATAATCTGCCTCTTGGTTGACTGGACTGGTTCTCTTGCTTCATGGATTTGTTAATAGTTTGTGATCCATTTCTTAGGGAGAAGCTTGAGGAGTTCCTTCTTGGGAATTTTTTGAGGAACATTAAAACAATGTAGTTATTCATGGGTGTTTACCGAAATAAGCAGGAAATCTTTTGATCATGTTCTATTGAGTCAGAAAGCATGATCTTGGATTATGTATACAATCAGATAGTAAAGAGTGGCAATAATTGAAGATGTTATTTGAGAGGCTCTAACAATATGAATCTGAACCTTGAGAACATGTAAGAGATTAGGATCTGCTAGTGTCATGGTAAAATTTGAGAATAATGTAACCATGATGAGACCAGAATTGAGAGTTGCTTCAACTGTACCAATACAAACATCTTGCTACTTTAATTATCTGGTGTCTAGCAACGCTATCCTTGAAACAACAAGTGTTCCATCTCTTCTGTGATAATTTAGCGCTAATCTGATAGCTCCAAAATGGATGTTGGAGTATCCTACTTCTATCCATTTAGGAAGAAAATCTGGTGAAATTTCAAGTGTAACAAACTGCTCAGCAGTAGCTCCAGTAATAAAGTGTTTATCAAACCTGAAAGATTGTACATACTCTTTAACATTTTTTGAAGGAGTATGCATTAGGGATTTTATACTTTTGATAAGAGAGAATGAAGGCTTTTTATAAGTAGAATATGGGTTTACAATGAGAAGTTCAGTAGGTTGAACTTTTTCATCCTTTGAAAAGTAGGCGACTTCACAGAGGGATGTAATTTTTTTGGCTGATGTGGTTTTCAAAGGAAAATCAACCATAGTAACGGATGAAGTAGAAGTAGCTGCTTTAGCTAGGATTGAGTATGTCATATGGAAAGACCTTTCTCCCAATATTCTGCAAGTTTATGAAGATATGAATCTAGGAGTATGGCTCTAATACCAATAGTTGTACCAAAAGATGATCGAAAACAAAAGATGAACTATTGTAGCAGGTATGATGTGCTAGAACAAGGTTCTCTTGGCCGCAACGGAAGCACTGCCTGTTAGCTATAGTATTTCAACATCATTTCTTCACACATTCGTAGTTGTACCAGAAGATGATCGAAAACAAAGATGAACTACTGTAGCAGGTATGTTGTGCCAGAACAAGGCTCTCTTGGCCACAACGGAGGCACTGTCTGTTAGCTACAGTATTTCAACATCATTTCTTCAAACATTTTGGTAATCTACCCTTCAAGAAAAATGAATACATCAATCCCACCAAGGCTAGCCACTCGGGAATGAATCCTGACAATCAAAGGCTTGTAAAAGAAGAATGTGATGAACTCCTACAACAAGGACTGATCGAACACTTAGACTCACAATGGGCCTGTGAAGCCTTTTATGTCAACAAACGATCAGAACAAGCTAGAGGCAAGCTTAGACTAGTCATCAACTATCAGCTTCTCAATCATTTTCTACAAGATAAGTTTTCTCTTCCAAATAGAACTGCCTTGTTTTCAAGTCTTTCCAAAGCAAGGATATTTTCAAAGTTTGATCTTAAAGCTGGATTTTGGCAACTGGGTATAGATCCCGAAGACATGCCCAAGACAAGGTTTTGTATACCAAATCATCATTTCCAATGGAATGTTATGCCTTTTGGGCTAAAAACAGCACCATCACTATTTCAGAAGGCTATGATCCGAATCTTCCAACCCATCATAGAAAGCACTATGGTCTATATTGATGACATTCACCTATACAACCCAAATCTGAAAGCACATACAGAACTTATCAAACAATTCAAGGATATTGTTCTAAAGTATGGAATAATGTTTTCAGAAAGAAAGATGAAGATCAACCAACAAGAAATTGAATTTCTTAGTATGAACTTTAAATATGGACAATACCAACCAGGATCCCATATTGCCCAGGAGTTACTCAAATTTCTAAAGGAAAACTTCACCAAGAAATAAATTTTACAGTTCTTAAGAATTATAAATTATCTTATAGAGTTTGTTCCAAAAATTTCTAAGTATTCTAATCCTCTGAGAAAGATGCTGAAGAAATATGCTCCTCTATGGAAGGAAGCACAAACTAGAGTTGTTCATGTCCTCAAAGAAAAATTACAGACACTACCTCTATTGAAGATCTCTTCTAATGGAAAAAGGATTCTCAAAACAGATGCCAATGACAAATATTGGGGAGCTATCTTGCTGGAAGAAGTCAATGAAAAAAGACAACTATGTGGATACAAAAGTGGGAGATTCATAAATGCATAAATGCACTATCATTCCACATTCAAGGAAATCCTTGTTGTCAAGAAGGGAGTCTTAAAATTTGAGTTTCATCTAATAGGTCACCAATTCCTTGTGGAAATGGATATGTCTTCCTTCCCTCAGATACTTAAGTTCAAACAGAAGATTGTGCCTCATCCCTAACTTCTCTGATGGGGCAGAATGGTTTTCTAAATATTCCTTCGACTGCAAACACATTAAAGAAAATATTAATGTACTTGCAGATCTTCTCTCAAGACCAGTTGATCAGATTTCAATGTAAAAAACTTCATCACAAAGGACCATGATGAACAGACCAATTGTGATGTATCAACCTTCATATTCCAGACCTTCATCATCAAAATCAAGATCTACACTAGAAACAACTTTTTTTATTCCTTCGAATCTCAACCCTGAACATCCTCCAAAGGTGCTAAAGCTAGTAATGGAGAAGACTTTCCACAATAAGACCAAAGATATGATCTTTGAATACCAGCTGAAATTATTCAGAAATTTTAATGGTCTCGTACTCAAGCCTCATGACTTACATCCTGAGTATCCATTCATCCACCCTCTACAATTTGAATTTACTGAGGCTCCAGATGAATTAAAATGGTTTTTATGGTATTTTACTCATATTTACCATATAGCCATACAGTTCTTTATCCATGACCTCTAGTATTTTCTAGCTAAAGCAATTCATAATGATATCTAGCCAGAAATGTAGAATTTCTTCACCTTCCTAAAATTCCTAAAATGGTTCTATCCTCTTCTTTAGTGGTTAGAGATGGTTAATACAGGGGTTATGAAAGAACCCCATATTGGCCATGATAATCATTTTCTACAAACCACAATACTTCATCCAATACAAAGAAGCCACACAGCTAGGATCATTTCCTGCTGCCTGGATTTACAAGACCTATCCAGAAGAACTTAAGAACTTGGATGACCAGCATAGACAACTTCAAAAGTATCTTTTTCAGATAAACAGGACAGTTTCCATTAAAATATGGCCACCACCAGACATTCATACACCCTGGGATTTGTGGCCCATTACCACAAATCCTTATCACAAAGCAATAATGAAAGTTGTGAAAGAATACAGAGAAAGCATTCTTGACCCAACAGAGTGGTCCCAAGACTATCCATAGAATATCAGTACAACTAGCAAACAAATAAGGGATGATGCACCGAACCCATATTGGACAGAAAAAGCAACACGTAAAGCAACAACAACCTTAATGAAAGCAAGACTGAATGACAGTGATGACTCAACCGATCAGAATGATAATGGAGACAATGATGACTCAATGGATAGTGCTCAGTTACCTCATTCCAATGCTATCAGTTAATAATAATAATCCAATTTTGCTTTATCTACTAGTTTACCAAAGTAGTTTGTCTTATTAATTATTATGTTTGTAAACGTGTAAAGTAATATGTTTGTCGTTTTTGCTCGCGTATGCTTATAAAAGGGGAACTCAGCTATGTGTAAGGGCATCCTTAACCTTATCAATAGAATCGTGTGTTTTAAACTATGACTTTCTAAAACCCTTCGTTCTTCCTCCTAATCTTCTTGTAGGCTTAAGAATGTATGAATCTCTAGTGAGTTTTTCTGGTGTATGCTCTGCACTTGTCATCTTTGTATGGATCCTGCTGCACCAAAAACCAATTAAACTTAGACCACGATATTTACTAGAATTTGTAAAGAAACGATGTTGAAATACTGTAGCTAATAGGCAGTGCCTCTGTTGCGGCCAAGAGAGCTTTGTTCTCGCACAACACGCCTGCTATAGTAGTTCATCTTTGTTTTCGATCATTTTTTGGTACAACTATTGGTATCAGAGCTATACTCATAGATTCATATCTTCATAAATTTGCAAAACATTGGGAGGAAGGTCCTTTCATATGACAGACTCAATCCTAGCTAAACCAACTGCTACTTCATCTGTTATTGTGGCTGATTTTCCTTTGAAAACCACATCAGCCAAAAAGATTACATCCCTCTATGAAGTCACTACTTCTCAAAGGATGAAAAGGTTCAACCCACTGAACTTCCCCTTATAAACACATATTCCACTTATAAAAAGCCTTCTTTCTCTCATATCAAAAGTATAAATTCTCTAATACATACTCCTTCCGAAAATGTTAAAGAGTATGTACAATCTTCCAGGTTTGATAAACACTTTATTACTGGAGCTATTGTTGAGTAATTTGTTACACTTGAAATTCCACCATATTTTCCTCCTAAATGGATAGAAGCAGGATACTCCCACATCCACTTTAGAGCTATTAGATTAGCTCTAAATTATCACAGAACAGATGGAAAACTTGTTGTTGCAAGTATAGCATTGCTAGACACTAGATACTTAAAGTACCAAGATGCTTGTATTGGTACAGTTGAAGCAACTCTCAATTATGGTCTTATCATGGTTACACTATTCCCAAATTTTACCATGGCACTAGCATATCCTAATCTCTTAGATGCTCTCAAGGTTCAGATTCAGATAGTTGGAGCCCCTCACATAGCATCTTCAATTATTGTCATTCTCATCATATTGTATACAGAATCCAAGATCATGCTTCCCAACTCAACGGAACATGATCAAAAGATTTCATACTTATTTCGGTAAACACCCATGAACAACCACTGTGTTCATGTTCCTCGGAAAATTCCCAAGAAGGAACTCCTCAAGCTTCTCCCTAAGAAATAGATCACAAACTATGAACAAATCCATAAAGCAAGAGAATCAATCCAGTCAAGTAAGAGCCAGATCATTTCAAAAAGCGATGGAACTTTTGAAATTAAGTTTGATCATAGTCATCTTCACAGCCAACAAACTCCATCAATTTTTCCTACCCAGTTGATGATGATGCCAACATGAGATCTAAGTTTTGAACATGAACCACAAGATCCAGAATACTGTTGTGAGCTATGCCAACCTGGCCCATAAAGTACTCTTATTGAAGGTTTTCAAGCTAATGGAAAACCTCTTTATATATTCAAAGATCCCGCTGCTGGTCATTGCCCATGGGATAAAAATTTCAATGTGAATTTTGCGTTGATGACCGCTTTGATGCTTGGCTTGACAGTATTGATAAAATAGTCTACAACCCTCATAAAGCTGGTAAAAAGAAGAAAAAATCTACCCAAACAGAATTTTATAGGAGATACACTGAAGGTGATCCGTCTATAGGACCACTTGAAGAGGACAATGGTAAATCCATCTACTTGGTGAATTATTCATCATCTAAATCGCAACGGAAGCCTGAACCACCTCCACCATCATCAAGACCACCTCCACCCCCTCCATCCCCTAAAATATCTCCTCAAAAATTGGTTCAACCCTACTACAAAAAGATCCAAAAAATGGGTTCAAAAACAACCTAATGTTGAAAAAACTTCACACAACCACCCCACACCATCAATCTATATGTTCGGATCTTCAAATCCTACATATGACAAAGAATTTCCTCCTCTTGAGGAGTTAATTGAAAAAGAATCTAAAATGCTCCAAAAATTCCTACCCCTCTCCAGACAGGTGCCTTGAACAAGTCTATTAGTGCTGCATAAGCTACTTTTAATTGGAAATCTGAGAATGCAATAGCTTAAAATGCTACTCTTAAAAAAGTAGACTCCAAGATTACCCAAACTGATGAAAATGTCTCTCAAGTTGAATCCAAGGAAGATAAAAATACCAAAATTGTAAATGAGTTGATAGTTCTACTTCATAAAAGGATTTCCTTGAATGTGGAATGATAGTGCATTTCTGCATTTGTGAATCTCCTTGTTACCATTATTAATCTTTTTGTTGTAAGGGCTGAAGTCCCAGTGCGGATAAGGCCGTTCCGATTCACCTCTAGTCCACAGAGTTATGAGAATCACCTCTTTTTCTCCAATGTGATAAAGGTCCCTGCAGTCCCGAACAAGCGATTCACAGTAAGAGAAATTAGGCACAATATAACCTTTCATCTGGTTTACGAGCACAGTGTTGTTCTTGATCTCATTGCTACTTACCGAGTGTGAATGGAACGATGTAAAGCAGGTTGGTCGTGTCCTTCCATCATGTTCAAGGCCACATACGTGACCAAAAGACCTGTGGAATGAAATTTAAGGGATTAACGAGCTGTGGAATGAAATTTAAGGGATTAACGGAAGGAAAAGTAAACGGCAAACTTGTATTATATCGGTTTGGCTAATGACTAATGAGTTCCATTAAAGCAGGTTTTAAGGTTGGTTACTATTTCTCAGTACCTAAATCATAGGCAGTCATTGCCCACACGAAGTAGCCTGCTCGGAGATTCTTATTTGCCAGCCAATCGTATCTGCAAAAAACACCAAAACCATCAGTCAATGAACAGACATCGAAAAACCATATTCTTCAGTTGGATCAAATCTAATCAATGTAACGTTTGAACGAAGGCATCGAGTACTACAAAAACAAAAGCAACTTTTTATCCTACGATGCAGATTGAATTCGACCAATGGCACATTCATAAGCCATACAAATGTTGTAAATCTGGCCTTTTAAAAAAATTAAGATCAGCATGTTTTGGTCCTATAGTTGACAAGGTCTTAAACTATACAAAAGCATAAAGAATCAACAAAGATCAAAATTTAATTCCTGGATGGTAGCCATGCAGAAGTTACATATGGCTCGAACGTTCAAACCTTAGCGAAAAAGCCACAAGCAGTCCAGGTAAGATTATGTCTCTGAATCCAATAATACTGTAGCCGCCCCAAGGATCGAACATACGGGGAAATTTTAGAAGCATCGGTATGCCATCCTCTCCGCTCCTATCACCACGAGCTACCTAATATATTAGAAAAAGAATAAAATATGGTCCAATATCAAAATTTCGGTTCGAAGAAAAAATGCTTGTAGTTACTTACCACTATCATCACGCTCTCATTAAACAACCGTTTGGAAGCAAACACCCAGAAGATATCATACAAGAAAGCACAACCCAGAAGAACCGTTCTGACCTGATTCAATAAATGGTCAACACTAAAGAGCATAAATAACTTTTCAAGACATTGCAATTATTCTAGTGTAAATAAACATGGAGCAGATACAAGATATATAATAGCAAAACATTCATACACCCCTAAGCAGTAGGTAGAAAATGCAAAACAAACCAAGGTACTAACCTTGAGATCTGGAACACGAACAATCTAAAGGACCGTGATTATAAGTGCAATACACTAGTTGGGACAGAAAGAGAGGAGGTTTCAATATCAGAAGCTCACTATGATAGGAGTGCCAATCAAACTAAATTTCCAAGCATATTGATTTTTGATGAGAAGGAATGTACTATAAGCGAATGGAGACATCGGATACAATACAAGGTACCAAAAACATATGAAGATAAGAATACTAGAAAAGTTGTCTTACAAGAATATCTTGACCTATCCAGGCAAAGGAGATTCGTCGATACATTGCCCAAACAACAGTGAATGCGATGCAGAAGGGACAAACAGCTAGCATCAGATGTGAAACAGGTCCAAAGAAGGGTACTGTAATAAATGATTCGAAGAAGCGTTGAAAACACCTGAAACTATATATATATTTAGCTGTCAGTATCTATGTATCATAAGACTCCTAACTTGTTATAAGAATTTGGAAAGAAAAGTCATGTATTCTACGAATAGTATTGCTTTTTAAAATATTAGAATAGAGATTTAGTTGCCGACTTCCTTTTTCAACATATTACTGAGACATCGGTAATAATGATGTTCAATTACAGACACCAGAAAGCAGAAAAATTAAGATGGTCATGTAAACATGGAAAAACAACCTCCGGGAGGGGTGGGAGGGTATGCATACCTCACTAACAAAGCCACCAAGCACATTTGCAGGCCCTGGAAGCACAAAGGAATACAGTGGATCAGCACCCAGTTTTACACTAAGTTAGGCCACAAGATTACCCGTCTTGAACGTTAACAGATTACATTGACCAATACGAAACTTTTTAGTTGATAACATATCTTTTGGATACGACATTGAGAAGATTTTGCTAACTTTTTAGTTGGTAACATGTGTAGAAATAAATGACCCTTCAGTGTAAATAGACAAAGTAGACCATATGAAGTAACTCAGTAAAAACTTGTAAACTACCAAAAGATAAGAGGAAATAAGCCACACTGAGCTAAGCATACAAATATGTAGGGGAAGGCACACCTCCACTCCACCGATGCAAAAACAGAACCACCAGGACCTCGACAAACCAGAATGACATAAGCTTATAAAGCATGACCAAGAAACACGAAGCAAACACAACAAAGAGAATTGCTGACATTGTATTTATGCCAACAAAACCACTTGAACCAGCACTTCCCACTTGTAGAAATTCTTCCAATGCATCCTGTGCGAACAACATCACCTGGCACATCAATGGGGTGAATGATAGAATAGTATTGAATTTAACAAAGAGCATGAAAAATTGCTTTTATAAGTGTATAAACAAACCTTTAGTAGCTTATCTTGCTCAGTAGCAACTTCTCTAGCAGTCCATGCAGATCAAGAAGAAGCAAGCAAAATGGTACCAACCGCCATTAGCCACAAAAAAACTTCAGCAATATCAACTGCTGGACGCTTTGGGGAGTAAAGCGCAACACAAACTACATAAAGATAGAAAGTGCAGACAATTTGATATCCATTCCAGCGTGGTGCCATACGAGGTATTACCAAGCAATGAAAAAGAGCAGAAGAGAGTACTAAATTTTCCAGATGAACAATACATACCCTTTGTGTGGTTATTTATATAATTTTCCAAATTGGAACCAGCATCCTGAGGAAGCATGACAGCTGGTATTTTTATATTTACATCAGCATCTGATTCACAAACAGTCTTGAAGAGTTCTGTAGAACAAGATTAACTGGTTCAGTAATTAGAAAGCATAAATAAGTTTGGCTTTTAATAACCGCTCATAATTGTAATCAGTAATTATAATAAATTCTATCATTTTTTATAATAACATTTCCTATCTTCTAATGGCTCGATAATCAAAAATGATAATATCAAAACATCTATATAGACTATTTGGATGGATAAAATGACAGACATTTACAAACATTAAACATATCACCAGACGAGGTTAATCTTATGAGTAATTTTCAGATCACAGTTGCAGCAGAATTGTCTTTTTTCATGTTGATGGTTATAGTTGTAAAATGTAAAGATATCATGGACGAAAATATGTCCTCAAAATTTCTTCAAATTTCCAACTTGATGCAATAATTTTATCACGAATTCTGCACATAATATCTTCTTTTCTCTGGTTCTCTACTATAAAATGGAGATCTATCAATCAACGCAATGCCTCTGCAACAGGCGGATAACGCATAAATATGCATCGGATGCGGAGCCGATCTTCACTCAGCAACGCCATCAAGATGATCAAATTCTTGGGTTGCCTAAGTGGTAAAAGGACATGAGATACCTGTTTGGTTGTTTATTATGAGGATGGCAGAAGCACCTGTTTCTTCAGCTACATTTGCCTTCACCGTGAAACTACAGTTCCCTCGATGCACTAGAATGACCTCCCCTGTAAGCTACCGACAGACAAGATAATTCAACATTATGAAGGGTGCAAAGGGACAAGTGAAAGAGCTACTGATCAGATGAAAGTACATGCACATGTCAAAGAATAAATCTAGGAGTCAAATTGGATGGATATTATAAAGAGATCAAAATTTAAAAACCTGATTCTTAGGTTTGCTGCAACAATCAGGAGGATCTGCAAGTGCAAGCCTGGTATGATTTGCATGTTTTTCCTTTGATTCCAAAGTAGGTCCAAAACGAGCACCAACACCAACATACTCGGTGTTTTCTATACTATCAATCCAGATTGGGACTTTTACCTATAAAACATACTGGATCAAATCTTATATGCTAAGTCCATATTCATATTTTGAAAACAATATACCGAAGAATATGAGTAAACCAACAAAAAGAGATATGCATAAACAAGCAGCCTTCTATAAGAAAATGAATAATAAGAGTATATAATTTAGAAGCAAATGAATATGATCATACTCTATGCTGTTTCGACTCTTCAGTTTTCTTTTCTCTCGAACTATGCCTGACTAACACCTATATCAAACACATTATTTGACCCTTCAAGGACCTTCCGCAACGACCCTCCGAATACATGAAAAAACTTTTAAAATTGAACATACCGGTTTTGGCATTCACACCAAAGTTGAATTAAGACACTTACTCAATTAATCAAACTCACTATTTAGTCCCTCTACTTATCAGATGTAAAATTAAAGTTCAATTAATAACATTGTTAACGGACTTTCGTCAAATTTGAATGTATGACACTCTAATATTCTAAGGTCTGAGAGTTCTAATTTGGTTTAGTGGTTAAATATTTCAATCACTTCCATGACCACAGGGGTATAGGTTTGAATCCCTTTCCCTGCATTAATCACACTTTATTTATTTATCCAAAAAAAATATTCTAAAGTCTGATTTAAAATTTAGAGTGTAGTTGATAAAACATATTGCAAATCAATGAAATTCAATCAAGTAATGTAATTAATTGGAGTTTAATTTTAAAATCAGAGAAGTTGAGGGACTAAATTCCTGGAATTAAAAGCAGAGTGACTAAAGTTTAAAAAAAAATCAAAGGGTACAGGAGAAATTATATCATAGGCCTGGCTCGCCACGTCATCCATGGTCCCAACCAATAAAAAGCATCAATTTCATTAAATTTTTCCATGTCATCTTTTTACTAAGTGAATTTACAATTGGTAAAAAAAAATTAAATTTAATTTACAGTAAATCTAAGTGAAGATTCACTTAATAAAAAGATGACATGGAAATATTTAATGAAATGGATGCTTTTTATTGGTTGGGACCATGGATAGCGTGGCAAGCCGGGCCTATGATATAATTTCCCTAGAGTATAGGCACTAGAGGTACAATTAGTCCAAAGCCACACACAAAAAAACATATTAACCTTCTCCATCAAACCACAAAAATATGACTAAGAATAAAAATTCCCCACCATTTTCTCAGTAATCAAACAGGAAGAACGAAAAGACAATCATAATTAGAAGTGAATAAATCCTCACAAAAAAATTCAAACTACTTATATAAAATAAACCATAACATGAAATCAAGTACAACTCTACAATACTACAAGAGCAGGAAAAAAACTAGATTCTTTCAACATCCCTCAATTTTTTCAGCAACCAATCAGACAACAACAAGAAAAACATGTAAAAAAAAGAAAGTTTGGGTCGTAAAGGAATACCAGAACAAAGTTATTAGCACAACCAGGTCTTTTTGGAGCAACGTTGTCCTGATGAACTATGTCTCCAGCTGAACCCAACCCAGCATTCAAAACTACTACTAAAATTACTATCGACACACCACAATTTATTTCCATATTTGGAAAGAATCGACTTTATTGTCTTAATATTCCCTTTTAGGAAAAAAAATCGGATAACTACCCATTTTAAAGTACATTTGGAAAAAGACCCCTCATTTAGCACACATAAGCAAAACTCGCGTTCTGCTAAACGCGGATTCAATATACGCGTTTAACGAAACGCGTATTCAGTCCGATGTGGCATGACTTATCCGTTAACTTTATTTTAAAATGGTGTAAACTAAATTCGCGTTTGGTAGAACGCAAATTCAACAAGACAATTGTATTTATCGTAGTCAAACGAAACGGTTGAAAATTAAACGAAAAGGTTGAAAATTAATTATCGCGTTGAAATAATAGAGAAATTCGCATTTTACGAAGCGCGTATTCTGCAAATTCAGTCTGACACGAAGAGAAATTTGCGTTCTACGAAATGCGTATATCTATAAATTCAGGGAAATCGCGTCTGACACAATGCGAATTCAATTAACTACGCATTTGAACCGACGCGGGTTCTAGTATAAATAACCCCACCCCATACCCCACAAATCACACCAAAACAAAAACAAAAATATTCTCTCTGAATCTCTTCTGTAATATTTCAGATTCGCTATAATGGAGGGCTCGCTGATAAGGTTGGATCATAAACACGTCTTCGATTTTTGGCGAAAAAATGTAAGCTTTATTTATTTTATTTATTTTAAATTTAATTTTTCAGATTTGGTTTAGTTTAATTTTTAAAAAAATGCGATAGTTTAAAATAGAAATTAAGGTGTGGATGCTTATTTTTTTAGGATGGGATAGAACGTCGTCTCGAAGTCTTTATCACTCGGATGACGAATGGACCCGACACGCGTGTAGAAGAATATATTGCGAGGGCTGGATTTTTTCAAGTATCCAAAATTATTGGCGGTGCAAAATTGGATGTTGATTTGATCAATGCCCTTGCAGAAAGGTGGAGGCCGGAGACACACACATTCCATCTTCCGTACAGTGAGGCGACGATAACCTTGGAGGACGAGTCGCATATTCTGGGTCTGCCGGTAGACGAAGAGGCTATTACCGGTCACAAAAGTGGTGACTGGCGTGGGCTGTGTTTTGAATTGCTAGGGGCTGCGCCAGATCGGATGGATGGTGGTGTTGTGTTTCTTCGGTGGCTGCGGGAAAATTATAGCCATTTACCAGAGGGCGCGAACACGGATATGAGGATGGTAAAGAATTTTTTTCTACATATTAATGAAAAAAAATAATTTTCAAATTTTTTTAAAAAAATAATTTTCTATTGTAGGCATATGCTTGCGCGCATATTTTACAAATAATTGGCGGGATATTGGTGCCGGACAAATCTCACAACAAAGTACACATGTTGTGGTTGCGGCATTTGTAGGATTTTGATGAAGCTGGTAAACTTAGCTGGGGATCGGCGGTACTGGCATTTCTATTTAGAGAGTTGTGCAAGACCACGAATCCCGAGAAGCACGAAATTGGAGGTTGTCTTCTTTTGTTGCAGTCTTGGACGTGGTTCAGAATGCCATTTTTCCACTATGCCGGAGGTAAGAAAAAATAATTTTTTAAAAAAACTAATAATTTTTTGGTAGCCATTTTTTAATATTAATGTTATGTTGGTTGTTCTGTAGGTGGAACGATAATTTAAGCCATGTTGGTCTGGCGAAAGGTCTGAAGGCTATCAGACAGTACATTGAAAATGAATCAGGGAATCAGGTAAATATTTGGAGTTTAAATTTAATATTGAATTTGATGTAAATATTTAAAATAAAGCTTATCAATTTAAGTTATAATTGTAAATTGTACAGTTTTTGTGGACACCATACGCCGATCCGAGTATCCACGAATGCCTCCCAGAATTTTCAGAGGGGACGAAAAGTGCTTGGATGGCGACGATACCACTCATCTTCTACTCAACAGTTGAGTGACATCCGACCGATCGCGTCTTACGCCAGTTTGGTTGCATCCAAAGAATCCCGTCGAACCCTCCAAATTTTGTTGAATTATATAGGCTAACGCGACAAGGAAAGCTCGAGGTACAATAAAGTTAATTGGTTTAATGTTTTTATCAATTTGAATGAAGTTTATATTGATTTAAAGATAAATAAATTTTTTTAATATTGCGTGGTAGGTGGATTGGTCCGTGAGGCACGTAGAGTGGATTGCTCAGTGGAGGGAACGAGAACATCCGCAACGGCAGCCCATTCGTGAGTATGTAATGTTCGATACAATGGTCAGCCACGATTACTTTTCGTGGTACTTGGCGAATGGAAGCTAAATCTTTTGACTCTAGAGAAGCAGGCGGTCGTTATTGAGCGTATGCAACGCAACCGCCCGCGGAATGAACGTACGAGGGGGCACGTTCGAATTCTGGCCCTGCTTCGTCGTCGAGGAGAAGAAATGCTTCAGCTTCCTCAGCACCAACGCCATTGCGGGTCACCCAACCGATCCGACCACAGCCTTTTACCCACTCCATGCACTCATCGTTTCATCCACCGAGTCTGATAGAAGATTTTTTCATACCTATTGTCGGTAACCCCTACGAACCATTTTCGGCAATGATGAGTGGCACATCGAGTTTGCATCCAGGCTACGTACCTTTCTATCCGTTGCAACCATGGCCGACCAATTTTGGGGCTGGATTTGTTCAGCAAACACCGTCGTAGTCCCTATTCTTCAAAAGTGGGCCAGGTGGAACGAGTGGTACAGTTGGAGATGGAACCGAAAATGAGGGCAGTGATGATGACGATGATGATAACAATGATGAGGAGGAAGTTCAGCCCCTTTCGCGTCGACGCAATCCCGATCGACCTCGACGTTCACTGGGTTGTGGTACCGGTGGACATAGGTACCATTAGTTAATTTTTTTTCCTTTTTAAAGTAGTATATAAAAATTTGAGTTGTAGTATTTATATAAATATAAATGTAACCTTATAAATTATATTTTGATTTTTAATAGTGCACATTAATTTTTGCGTGGTACCTATTTCACATTTAATTTTTTTCAATCGCTTTTGTTCAATATTCCCTTTTGGGAAAAAAATCTAATAACCACCCCCCTTTGAACTACATTTGAAAAATACCCCCCATTCTGCATGCACGATATATTTTCCCAAAAGGGAATACATCAAACAATAAAGAAGAAAGCCATTAATCTTACCGGATAAAAAATAAACTCGCGTTCTATAAAACGCAAGATTGCTGATATGTCAGAATGCCTGACATGTTAGGAATCTTTTCAGAAATCCAGACCCAAATTTGCGTTCTATTAAACGCGAATTTACTGACATGTACTATAACTCGCATCTTGCAGGACACGAATTTGGTTGTCCTTACTATAAATACCCCGATTAAACGGATGAACATTTCGATGCATCAGTATTCACTAAAAATATATATAAACGTCTTATTTCTTTAAAAATGGCAAGAAGAGTTGTTCCAATAGTATGCTACAACGGTGAGATGATTCTTGATGCCGAAATCGGTGTCGTGTTTCAGTTCAGCAATACTATTTCGCTACAAATTCTGAGGGGAGTAACACTTGAAAGGCTAAAGCGAATGATATCGCAGAACGTTGCTTCTGGGAGGGAAATTTATTCACTAAGGTATCGAGTGCCATCTTCGTTAGATCCATTGTATTTCGTAATATTCGATGTTCTAGACGATGAAGGTGTACAACTGATGATCGATACTCATACCCAGTTTTCCATGGGATGGGACCTTGAGCTGTTTGTAACATTTTCTGAACGAAATATCGGAGGCAACACTGTGGTTCCAAATTGGCTGCGCGCAAATCTTGACTTCGACCCAAATGCTCATAGCCCCACATCAAGTTTGCGACAAGGAATCAACTTACAAAATACGAGCGATGACCAACCAGCATCATCGTCTGCATCGAGGCCAAGACATTCTTGCGTCGCCAGGTTTGACTTAGACCTGAACCTACCACCAACCCAGGAGTCACCGTACAATTCTTACAGTGGTGGTGCCGGGCCATTGTCATCTACGATGTCGTACGCCCGTGAAGAATTCAATCCATTCGATAATTTTTCATCTAGGAGGCACTCGACTTATATCCTTATTGTGGGCCCATCATCATCCACTAGGCCGTCATACCTTGAAGAGTTTAACCCGTCGGATATTGGATATAGGCCTCATCAGCGCTCTCGTGATCAGGTTAGCGGTGCAGTACATAGCAGGGTACAAGTTGTTGATGAACCAGAACTATACAGCTTTAACGAGGATAATTCTGATGAAGAACCACTTACGGAGGTTGGGCCAGATGGTAATGAGATGGGTTTATTTCCAGAAGAACCAACAGACCTTGACGAGCCCATCAGTACAGAAGATGATATAGAGGATGAGGCAAAAGAAGATATAGAGGACGATAACGAAGCCGAACCTGTAGAAATGGTTGCCCAGCGTAGTTATACTGCAATAGGTAGTAGCGCATCCTATTACGAACCACTATCCCACTTAACAACAGTGGATAAAGAAGGATTTAACACTACCAAATTTCTAGAATACCCACAGTTGGAGAATTACACTGAATAAAATGATGGGTATTTGCATCGTGGAATGGTCTTCAAGACCAAAAAACTGGCAATAGCTGCTATTAAGCATTACAGCATATGCAGATCAGTTACTTCTACAGTGAGGAAAATTAGAGCCGATAAATATATTGTAGTATGCCTCCACAAGTCTGAGGGATGTCAGTGGAGGGTCCGTGTATCGCGATTGAAGAGGCTGAACAACCTATGGAGGATAACCAAATACAATGGACCTCATACATGCTCCGTCGGAAGCTTGAGTCAAGATCATCCGAACTTAGATGTGCACGTGCTTTATGATCATCTCATTCCACTCGTGAAAGCTAATCCACACGTAAATGTGTCCGTATGTATAGCTTCCTTTAAATCTCAATTCATATATACAGTTAAATACGATAAGGCATGATATGCAAGATATCGCGCCATCCAACAACTATATGGCCAGTGAGAGGAATCATACAACGAGTTGCGAACATGGATGAAGCTGATGCAAAAATACAACCCAATAACAGTCGTGTAACTTGAGATAGTTTCATCTTACTACAACGATCGGGTTGTTCCTAGGGAGCACCAATTTTTTTTTACCTTTTTTGGATATTTTCGCAATGCCTTAAAGCTTTCCGCCACTGCAAGCTGATGGTACATATCGACGAAACTTTCTTATACGGCATGTACACATAGATTTTACTATTGGCAGTTGCACAAGATGGAAATAGAAAATGTATTTCGATCGCATTCGCTATTGTTGAAAAGGAAGATATCCCATTGTGGACGTTTTTTCTCACCAATCTGCGCAGACATATCCTGCGTCCTATTCTACGAGAAAAACTAGATGGGATATGTATTATTTCAGACAGAGGTGCAGGGATTTGGGGATCCATCGCGCAACTAGGCCCGTCTTGGGAACCTTCTTTTAATCATCATAGGTACTGTTTGCGATACATTGCTGCGAACTACTACCAACGATACAAGAATGATGATGAGCGTATAATGGTTCTTTGTACGGGTAAGCCTTTCACTATCAAAATTATATCCATTGTCATTCCATTTATTTTTATTTCTTATTAATTATTCAATCTTTTATTTAATAGGAAATGCACACTGAGTTGATAAGTTTGAGGAGATGTTAGAGGAGTTGCGATTAAGGAATATAGATGGATATAATTATATCGTTGATATCCCGAGGGAGAGATGACTACGATGTTATGATGGGGGGGCATTGATATGGTCATATGACAACGAACTTGGCTGAGGCGATCAATTCGTCTCTGAAGGGAACACGTCATTTACCTATCACATCCGTTGTCAAGGCGACATATTATCGACTAGCTACCCTTTTTGCAACCTTGGAAAAACAAGCAATGAACTGGATGGAAGGTGGCCACAAGTTCCATCCAGATCTCCAGCAAACATTTCAGATATTCATGTCGCACGCAAACGCGATGAGTGCTATATGCTTCTCCCGTCACGAACACAGCTTTCAGGTTACTGAATATTCGCGCCTGCTAGAAGGCATCATGCAGAACAATTACGTTGTTAGCCTACGACGAAGAACATGTGACTGTAGACGTTTTTAGACTTTCAAGTACCCGTGTGCGCATGCATTTGCTACATGTGCATCTGTTCATTTCGACGCAATAACACTCGTTGATCCAGCATACCGACTTGAAAACATTTTCAAGGTATATCGCAATGAGTTTCCTCCTATCAAAAATGAACACGATCATGCATTAGTCGATGATAAACCTAAGATATGGCCAGATCCTTCCTTGCGACGCAAGAAAAAATGTCGCCCGTGCTCAACTAGGATTTATTGTGCCGAGGATATGGTTCCAAAAGAACAGACATGGCAACCTAGGCTGTGTACAAAATGTAGGAACCCTGGACACGACAGGAGAAAATGTCCTCTTAGGACAGAGCCTTGAATCAACTAGTTGTTCTTCTAACTGTAATGTTTACATTATAAAAGGAAATAGTTCTATAGCATTTTTTGGTCTTCTAACTGTAAACAATGGTGAGAGGATCCGATAAAATATACAAAACTCAAATTACACATGCCTGTCTACCATTTGTTTTCATGTTCTTCATGATAAAAAAAATGACAACATAGCATTTTCAATGAGATATTTAAACCTGCTCAGATAAAATAGACTCCATGATTTTTGGACTTTTGTAAAATTATGTTGTTGTACTACGACATAAAAGTTCTATAACTAGAGAAATTATTACACGCCTTTGCCCAAAATCAAATTAAACATGCCTATCGACACTTGTTTTGATGTTACTCAATGCAAAAAAAACAAGGCTATATAGTGTTCTAACGCAATTTCTAGCAACGTTCGGATACCTTATATTGGATCATTTTTACACCATTTTATAGAGGTGAATCCATAGTACGATGTGGAGTTTCAATAACAAGAAAAATTATCCCCCAACATAGTGCAAATTCACCTGAAACATGCCTACCGACACTTGTTTTGATGTTACTCAATGCACAAAAACAGGGCTATATAGTATTTTTAACGCACTTTTTAGCAACGTTCCAATACCTTATACTGGATTATTTTTACATCGTTTTATAGAGATGAATCAATAGTACGATGTCAATGTTCAATAACAAGAAAAATTATCCCCCAACACAGTGTAAATTCACCTAAAACATGCCTACCGACACTTGTTTTGATGTTACTCAATGCACAAAAACAAGGCTTTATAGCGTTTTAACGCACCTTTTACCAACGCTCCAATACCTTATACTAGATTATTTTTACACCGTTTTATAGAGATGAACCCATAGTAAAATGTCGATGTTCAATAACAAGAAAAATTATCACCCAATACAGTGCAAATTCACCTACAACATGCCTATCAATCTATGCATATTCAGCAATTACACGATGAATTCGCGTTCCCATGAACGCGAGTTCCTTGATTATCTGTCATAATATCTTCATGCCATTTCGTGTGAATTTATTGTTGAACTCGCGTTTCGCTAAACGCCGGTTATGTTAACCAATTAAAATAAACGATTATACAAAAGGCGGTGCCACATCAGCCAAAATTTGTATTTCGTTGAACACGAATTCGTAATTCGCGTTGTGCAAAATGCGAACCGTGCTTATGTATGCAGAATGTGGGGTATTTTTCCAAATGTAGTTCAAAAGGGGTGGTTATTAGATTTTTTTCCCAAAAGGGAATATTGAAACAATAAAGCTGAAAGAATCACCATAAAGAAAATAAAAATAGAAGTGTTACAGTGGGTTTCTTTCCTTTACTAGTTCAGAGAATTAAAGGGGTGAAAAACAGATAGAAGGTACAGAAGATGGAAGCAGGTAGGAAGCAATGAATGAAGGAAGGAAGGGAAAATATCACTTGTATATTTATTTATTTTTTTAACATTGGGTGGGTTGTCGTTCATACTAAGGTTCGGACATGAAATAAACACCGAGTGGTGATGCTTTTACTCTTTTTCTGTGTTGTTCACGCTCTTGAGAAGTGTGCATTTCACACTCTTTTTTGTTTATTTATAATTTTTATCCTAAATTAATTAGGATAAATTATGTAAATCATAATTGGATTTCACTCTCGAATCTATTTTACTCACTGAAATTTTAAAAAGTTCAATTTACTCACTGAAGTTTAGACATTGAATTTTTTTGTCATTAAAGTTTAGACATTAAACATTTTTAGTTACTCTCAAACCCCAAACAATCGTAGATGGTGGTCGTTCGGTCTCAAATTTCACAAGTCATTTCATCTCGTCCCCTTGAGTATGAATTCGACTTCCATTTGCCAGAAGGTGCTAAAAAATTCACGAACCATCAAAAAATTTTATAGTTTTTCTCTCGTCGATCTCCCTCCTCTGCCGTCAGATGAAGCTCGTTTCTCAGTATGTTCCTTCTCTCGTGTCGATGAAGTTTTTTACAGTTCAAATCTTGGTGAAGTTCTTTTGTTTGGTAGCAAATGAGCGTCGTCAAAAAGTTAAAAGATGGGTGACAAAAATTTTCAATGTCTAAACTTCAATGAGTAAAAATTAAACATTTTGAAGCTTCAATGACTAAAATAATTTTAAGAGTAAAGTTCAGTGGTAATTTGCGTAATTTATCTAATTAATTAATAAGAGTTTATTTTTTAAAAAATAAAGGTTATTTTAGAATAAAATTATTGTATAAAATACCTTTTGAGAATGCTTTATTGAAAAAGTTGGATAATTATTCTGAATAATTTATATAAGAGAGTACAGACTATGTGTTATGGGGTGATATTGGTTGAATATTCCCTTTAAGAATATTAATTGGAAATTCACCCCTTTTGAACAACATTTAGAAAAATACCCCCATTTGGTACACGTAGGAACGACTCGCGTTCCAGAAGGCACGAATTCAATACTCGCGATACCCGGGACGCGAGTTGCTTGTGATGTGGCATGTCATATTCGATGGCGCCTTTTAAATATTCAGTTAAAAGAACTCGCGCATAACAGGACTCGAGTTCAGCGAGATAATCATGGGAAACGGCGGGAATTTATCACAATAAAATATGAACGGTTGAAAAATGGCCGCGTTGAAAATACAAAGGACTCGCGCTGCACAAAATGCGTGTTCCTAGGTAATTATTGAATCCGTGTTCTATAGGACGCGAGTTTTCTTAATTACTCGCATTTGAACCAATGTGAGTTATGCTATAAATTGACCCTACCCCACCCTTTTATTCATACAAACAAAAATTCTCTCTCAATTCCCTCTTTTGTAAATTTTTCGTGAAAATATCTCGGTTAATATCTCGAGTTTGAAGTAATGGTGGGGCTGATAAGGTTGGATGAGAAACACGTTTTTGATTATTAGAAGAGAAATGTAAGTTTTATTTATTTATTTTAAATTAGTAATTTCAGTTTTTATTTTGTTAAATTTTATTAAAAAATTGTATGGTAGTTTGAAATTGAAATTAGTTTTTGGTTGTTTAATTTTTTAGGATGGGATGGAACGTCGTCTCGAGGTTTTTTACAATCGGATGGCGAAAGAACCTGACCCGCATCTAGAAGATTATATCTCGAGGGCCGGATTTCTGCACGTATCAAAAATAATTGGAGGTGCAAAATTGGATGTTGATTTGATCAACGAGCTTGTAGAGAGGTAGAGGCCGAAGACACACACATTCCACCTTCTGTGCGGTGAGGCGACTATAACCTTGGAGGATGTGTCGCATATTCTCGGTTTGCCGGTTGACGGAGAGGCTATTATCAGTCATAGCAGTGATGACTGGCGTGGCCTGTCTTTTGAGCTGCTAGGGGCTGCGCCAGACCAGATGGATGGTGGCATTGTGTTTCTGATGTGGCTGCGGGAAAATTATAGCCATTTACCGGATAACGCGAACGAAAAAGTGAAGATGGTAAATAATATTATTTTTTGTGAATATTAATGAAATAATTAAATTTCCATATGTTAATATATTTTTTTCCTATTGTAGGCATATGCTCGCGCTTATATTCTACAAATAATCGACGGGATATTGGTGTCCGACAAATCTTGCAATAAAGTACACATGTTGTGGTTGCGGCATTTGTGGGATTTTGATGATGCCGGTAGATTGAGCTGGGGATCGGTGGTACTAGCATTTCTTTTTAGGGAGATGTGCAAGACCACCATTCCAGAGAAGCACGACATTGAAGTTTGTCTTCTATTGTTGCAGTCTTGGGCGTGGTTTAGAATGCCTTTTTACGCCATGAACTGAGCATGCCTAGTGCATATATTTTTTCACTGTGCAGGAGGTAAGCAAAAAAAGTTAATATTTTTTTAACAGTAAATATTTTTAATAGCCATTTTTTAATATTAAAGTTATGTTTTTTGTTATGTAGGTGGAGCGGTAATTTAAGTCATGTTGGTCTGGCCAAAGGTCTGAAGGCTATCAGACAGGATATTGAGAATGAATCCGGGAATCAGGTAAATATTTGGAGTTTGAATTTAACATTGAATTTCATGTATTTATTTAAAATAAAGTTTATTAATTTCAGTTATAAATGTATATTGTGCAGTTTTTGTGGACATCGTACGCAGATCCGAGTATCCACGAATGTTTGCCGAAATTTTTAGATGAGACGAAGATTGCTTGGACGAATAAGGTACCACTCGTCTTCTACGCTACAGTCGAGTGGCATCCGAGTGATCGTGTTTTACGGAAGTTTGGTTGTGTCCAAAGAATCCTGGAGAACCCTTTAAATTTTGACGAATTACATGGGCTCACTTGACAAGGGAAGCTCGAGGTAAAATAATTTTAATTGGTTTAATGTTTTATCAATTTGAACGTAGTTTATATTTATAAAGAGAAATAAAAATTATGATATTGCGTGGTAGGTGGATTGGTCGGTGAGGTACATAGAGTGGATTGCTCAGTGGAGGAAAATAGATCTTTCGCGACGGTAGCCCATTCGTGATTACGTAATGTTTGATACGATGGTCAGCCACGATTACTTTGCGTGGTACTTGGTGAATGGGAAGCCAAATCTTTTGACTCCATAGGAGCAAGCGGTCGTCATTAAGCGTGTGCAACGCAACCGCCCTTGGACTGAACGTACGAGAGAAGCACGTCGACTTCTGGTGATGCTTCGTTATCGAGCAGAAGAAATACTTTTGCCTTCTCAGCATCGACACCATCGCAGGCCACCAACTGATCTGACCACATGCTTTTACCCACTCGATGCACTCATCATTTCATCTGCCGCCTAGTCCGACGGAAGGTTTTTTCACGCCTGTTTTGGGCAACCCCTACGATTCATTTTCGGCCTTGATGAGTGGGACACCAAGTGTTCCTACAGCTTTTGTACCTTTTTATCCGTTTCAACTGCTACAGTCCATGTTCTTCATAAGTGGGCTTTCTAAATTATGAACGAATAGTTTCTAAAATAACTGAATGCACATCTTCATTTTACTTGTTTATAGCAAAGCTGACATGAACAATTTCTAAAAATACAATGAATGAACAAACAATTTCTAAAATAAATGACCAAACAGTTTCTAAAATAAATGAATGACCAAACACCAGTTGATTTACACCCCTCTAAATAGACCCCTACGCATCCTCAAAAACTTACACCTTTTCTTTCATTGAATAGGCTCAATATTTCTCTTAGTTCATTTCGTTTGTTGAAGCTCTATAATGGCTGCAAACGTAGATGATTTTCTATCTATTGGGAGATAGTCGTGTGATGTTGCTGTCGATAGTGATGGTGAACTAGAAGTTGGGATGATATTCACGACTAAAAACACATGAAGGATGCAATTAAGAACTACAACAAACGTCGATCGGTTGTTTCGATAGTGAAAAAAATGAGTGCGGACAACTATATTGCAGAATGTGTCCAAAAAGACCATGGCTGTAACTGGAGGATCCGTGTATCATGAAGGAAGAGGCTGAATAACATGTCGCAGATAACAAGATACGACAGACCTCATACATGCTAGTTGTTCCAATGTAATTTCATGATTAATACGCTTTCTTAATTACATATTTTGTGATTGTTAACGGTTTAAAAATGTAATCGGATGATTCGTACATTATTTATGATGTGATAAAAAGTACGTGACGTAAGTAAGCAATTTAAATCGGTTTGATGCAGAAAATTATATTAATGAAACGTACTACAAGATTGTTAATTGAAATAAGTACACCAACATTAAATTACTAAGCCTAGTTAAAATCTAGGAAAAATGAATCAAATTTGATGTCGTCGTAGTCGGTACTTATGTTAGATGTTAAGTTTAGTTCCTCAATTATTTGTTTCTTCTCCTATTTTCTCCTATAATTTCGTGTAGAGACTGTGTCCTCGTCTCGACAATGGGGGACTGTTGACGCAGTGGTTGATGAACTGTAGCCTTCATCAAATTGTACACTGAGCTCGATGTTCGTACCCCCGTCACATTTTTATACCAGAAACATCTTGCGCATATCTTTCTCATTGGATAGTGCTAGCATGTAGTGTTCTTCTGGGTCGGGCTCATTGACTGGCATTTTGACACGCAAGGCAAAAATTTTGGAGCTTGTAGATTCTCTAACCCGTGTTGAAATCGACTCAAATAAATAATCTTTTGTAATTTTCTTATTGAAAGAAGTGTAGAAGTAGGTTTCACGAAAAAATATAGTAGCAGAAAAATGCGCCATATTTGGTATTTGTAGTTTAGGAATATATGTATGTAGAAATTGTTTGAGTGGTGTAAACTTGACTCCTGGAGAACTTATATACGGTAGAAAATGTTTGAAAAATCATATTATTTATTCTTCCAAACTCACGTTTGCCGAGAAGCAGAGTCATCTACTATTGCAGAACTCATGTTGATCAGGATGCGAGTTTGACTGTCATGTCAATAATCCTGCAAAAGGTGGTTGAATTTGCGTTTTACGAAACATGTGTTCCTACAAATCTGACAAAAATTGCGTTCATCTAAACACAGGTTCTTCTGACATGTCAACTCTCTATGTTACACGTTGCTCACACGTCACGTCAAGTTACCTCCTATAAATAGGTACATGAAATGTTTTGTGACACACGTTCAAAGTACTTCGTCTGTGAAGAAAAAATACTGCTTGTTATTTTCAGCAATGGCACAAAGAGTGGATGTTCTAGTATACTACGATGGTGAGATGATCCCTGATGCCAATTGGTGTCATATTCCAATCCCTCAACAAAGTTACGATACAGATTCTAAGGGGAGTAACGTATGAAAGGCTGAAACGAGCGGTAACGAGGAAAGTTCCACATGCTTCTGGGAGGGAATTACAGTCACTGAGATATTGACTACCATCGTCGTTAAATCTATTATATTTCACAATATTTGATGTTCGAGATGACGGAGATGTCCAAATGATGCTCGATACCCATAACGACTATTCCATGGGATGACCCATAGAGCTCTTCACAATATTTTTTGAACGAAACGTCGGAGGGCAGACTGCGGTGCCAAATTGGCTTCGAGCAAATCTTGAGTTCGACCCAAATTCTCATAGTCCAACATCAAGTTTGCGACAAGGCTTCAACTTACTAAGTACGGACAATAACCAGGCTTCATCATCTTCTGCCTCCATGCCAAGGCATTTTTGCGTAGGCAGGTTCGACTTAGACCTGAACATGCCACCAACACAACACTTAACATATAATCCATACAGTGCGGGTGTATGAGCGTCATCATCTATAGGGTCGCTCTACCGTGAAGAGTTTAACCCATTCAATTTTTCTCAGTCGGCGACATTCAACTTATATTCCCAGTGAGGTAAATGTAGATGATTTCTCAGATGGACAACACTCAACTTAAATCCTGGGTATAGGGCCATCATCATCTACGGGGCCGTCATACCATAAAGAGTTTTACTATTTTGATGATTTCTATTCTGAATGGCTCTCAACTTATATCCCCAATGATGCAAACGCATATGACTTCTTATCGATGGGGAGACATTCATGCGCTGTTGATGTGGATCTAGATATTATACATATGCCTTGTTAGCGGTCTCTTGATAGGGTTACGGCCGCAGAACTTAGCAGGGTACATGTTGCCGATGAATCAGAACTATACCATTTTGAATGGGGTAATTTTGATAAGGAACCGCTCAGGGAGCCCAGGCCCGAAGATGACGAGATAGGTTTATTTCCTGAAGAACTAGAAGACCTTGACGAGCCCGTGAATGTGGAGAATGATGCAGACACTACTTCAGAGGATGATGCTGAGGAAGAACCTGTGGAAGTTACTGCCCCACGCAGTTCTACTGGACCAAGCAATCGCTTAGCGTATTACGATCCACCATCCCACTTTACAATAGTAGATATAGAAGGATTTTACGCTACAAAATTTCCAGAATTCCCACAGTTGGAGGTGTTCAATGGATGGAATGATTGTGAACTCAAAAGTGGAATGGTCTTCAGGACTAAAAAACTAGCGGAGGCTGCGATCAAGCATTATAACATACGCAACTCAGTTACATCCATATTGAGGAAAACTGAAGCGGACAAATACATCATTGAATGTCCTCACAAGTACGACGGATGTAAATGGAGGGTCTGTGTATCACGTTTGAAGAGGATAAACAACATGTGGCAGATAACGAGATACGATGGACCTCATACATGCTCTGTGGCAAGCCTGAGTCAAGATCATCCTAACTTGGATGTACACATGCTTGCTGATCATATCCTCCCACTCGTTAAAGCAAATTTACGCGTATTTGTGCCAGTATGTATAACTTTGATTAAATCTCAATTCACGTACACGGTTAAATACGATAAGGCATGGTTTGTAGGATATCGTACCGTCCAACAACTGTATGGGTAGTGGGAGGAATCGTATAGCGAGCTGTGAACGTGGCTGAAGGTGATGCATAAATACAACCCAGGAACAGTTGTGCAACTAGAGACAAAGCCAAGATACTATAATGATCAGGTTGTAGCTGGGGAGTGCCATTTTTTTTGCCTTTTCTGTATATTCCCGTAATGCGTTAAAGCTTTCCGCCACTGCAAGCTGATGCTGCAGATCGACGACACATTCTTGTATGGCAGATATGCCTAGATTCTTCTACTAGTAGTTGCACAAGACGGTAATATAAAATACATTCCTATAGTGTTCGCAATCGTTGAAAAGGAAGATATCCCTTCGTGGACTTTTTTTCACCAACCTGCGTACGCATGTCTTACACCAAGTTTTGCGGTCAAGAGAAGAGGTGATATGTATTATTTTAGACAGATGCGCAGGGATATGGAGATCAATCTAACGTTTGGGCCAGTCTTGGAAACCTCCGTATATTCATCACCGGTACTATCTACGACACTTTGCTGCCAATTACTACCAGAGATATCAGAATGATGATGAGTGTATAATGGTTCTTCGCATGGGTACGCCTTTCACTCTCAAAATTATTAATTAATATGGCTTTTACTATTATTTCTCGTTAACTATTCCATCTTTTATTAAGTAGGCAACGCACACCGCGTAGATCAGGTTCAAGAGCTGCTAGAAGAGTTGAGAGGTAGAAATTTAGCTGGATATAACTATCTTGTTGATATCTCGAGGGAGAAATGGCTGCGATGTTATGATGAGGGTCGTCGATATGGTCACATGACAACAAATTTGGCTGAGGCGATCAATTCGTCTCTGAAGGGAACGCATCATTTACCTATCACATCCATTGTCAAGGTGACATATTACCTACTCGCTACATTATTTGCAAACCTCGGAAAACAAGCAACGAGTTGGATGGCAGGTGGCCACACATTCCATCCAGATCTCTAGCGAAAATTTCAAATATATCCTGCGCACGCAAACGCGATGGGCGCGACATGCTTCTCTCGTCACGAACATCGCTTTACAGTTACTGAATTTTTCAGACCGCTTGAAGGAATATCGCAGAACAATTACGTTGTTAATCTAGAAGAGAAAATATGGGATTGTGGTGTCTTCCAGACATTCAAGTACCCATGTGCGCACGTATTTTCTACATGTGTATCCGTTCATTTCGACGTAATAACACTCGTTGATCCTCTATACCGACTTGAAAACATATTCAAGGTATACCGATTCAAGTTTCCTCCTATCGAAAATGAACGTGATCGTGATGTGGTTGACGATGAACCTAAAATACGGCCAGATGAATTCCTGCGACGCAACAAAAAAGGCCACCCAAAGTCAACTAGGATTCACTGTGCCGAGGATATGGTTCCTCGAGAACGGACCGGATAACCTAAGCTGTGCAGTAATTGTAGGAACCTTGGACACGACATCAGAAAATGTCCTTATAGGACCCGCCCTCAATTCAACTAATTGTACTTCTAAGTGTATTGTTTTATTCTTAATTATCATAAACAACTTTCCAAGCTACGCTTTCTTATTTTCATAACAGTTTTAACGATCTTTTAACTATTTCGGTTTTATGTTTTTACCGCCATTTTTTGCTTTACCACCATTTTCAACAAAATCAACTTAAACATGGCCATGTTTTCTTGTTCTTCATGGGAAAAAACATGGCTATATATCATTTTTAATGCAATTTCTACACCCTATATGATGCCATATACATGCCAATTTTAGCACCATTGCAAACATATGCTTCACTACTATGACGTGAAACCCAAACAACAACAAAAAAAATCCCCCAACATACCACAAAATTAACTAAAACATGCCCATGAACCCATATTTGCTTGTTCTTAAGGGGGGAAAACATGGCTAGATAGTATTTTTAACGTGATTTCTACACCATTTATGATGCCATATACGGGCCAATTTTAGCACCATTGTAAACATACGTTTCAGTACTATGACGTGAAAGTTAAACAACAACACAAAAATCTCCTGACATACCATAAACTATATTTAAACATGCCTACGGACACATGTTTGTTTGTGCTTCATGCAAAAAATATGGTTAGATAGCGTTTTTAACACGATTTATGCATAACCTAAGATGCCTTATACGCACCGATCTTTACACCATTTTCAAAATATGTTTCAGTACTACAACGTGAAAGTTCAAAAATACAAAATGATATCCCCAACACCCTGTAATTTCACCTACAACATGCCTATCGAAGCTTGTTTTAAGAACATGATTGAACAAAACTCGCGTTACCCCAGACGAGAGTTACATTCATATCGCGCGATAAATTAACACCATATCATCTTAATATCTCGCGGAATTCGAGTCCTACTAAGAGCGAGTTCCTTTAATTGAATATTTAAAATACGCCAACGGATAACACACGCCACATCAGACATAATACGCGTCCTGCGTAACGCGAGTATTGAATTCGTACTCTGTAAAACACGAGTCATTCCTACGTGTACCAAATAGGGAGTATTTTTTCAAATGTTGCTGAAAAGGGAGCGAATATCCAATTAATATTCTTAAAGGGAATATTCAGCCAAAATTACTGTGTTATGGATACTAAATTAATAAAGAAAATGGAAGGCCACAATCAAAGGGAATGATTCCCACTTCCATGTTAGAGGTGACAGTAGTTGAAAAGGGGGAAACGCGTGGGACAATTTCTAACTTAAGTTCAAAGCTTACCGGCTACCGTCTATATTGGTTAAAAGTTTCCGCATATACCGTACAGATAAGACGGTACAATAAATTATTACTACGTCTGGATCAGATGGTATCACCCTCACTCAATTTCTTGGTACACTTCATCTATTTATTGGTCGGATCCAGTTCACAACCATTTAAAGGGAGACACGTGTTGGTAAATTGATCTGAGCTCAAGCTGTAGAATGGGTTTCTCTAGACAGACAGCACTGAAGCTGCAAAGGAAGGCCCCCCCACATGGACACCAGTCATGATCGGCTATTCACACCTGCACGATCTATAATGGTGGAATCACACGTGTGGACCCCTCCAAGCATGGGAGAGGGGTAACTTCAGCTCATTTTTTTCCTTTGTGATTATATACGAATTCCAAATGGATAGGAACATAATTCGTATATTAATGTCACGATTGTACATATGGCCCAATAATTAGAACACGTTACCCTAAAAATAATCTAATGATATTTGTTCGATCAAACAAGAATAATAATTGGAAACAAATGAAAGATCAAACAAGTTTGGTTTCAATTTCTAAATGATAAACCAACACAAGAATGGTCATGTTGCATATGATCTAAATAAAATCTTTTCACAAGCAACATTAGATGTATTGTTCTGATTTTTCATTTTGCTACATATTCGGACACAAGTGTGGGTACATAACCTTTCAAATATATAGAAAACTCAAGAAATTTTAAATATATTTATACCAAACATGTAATAACGGCTTGCGCGAGCTTGACGCGTTTTTTTTTTACAAAAAAAGGTTTTTTTTATTAGAGTCACCACCAATATTTTTAATTTAGATGAGATTGAATCGCCTGAAAACTCGATTGTTTTAATGAAACTTATTTTTATCATTTTTATTAAAACGAGTTTTGATCTGCAAAACTAGAAAAATGAGTTCGGGAGTCGATTACGTATGGGAAAGGGTAAGCGCCCCCACAACGCCCAAAATTGGTACCTAGTCGATTACGTAATGTTTCAACTATGGAAATTACGAATTCGAATTTAATTTGAAAATTGTGATCCCTGAATGTGTAAGAATTTATTTGTTCAAAAATATTTTAAGAAATAATCCTTTAATTAGGATTAACAAGAAAATTATATCTCTTTGAGTTTGAGACATAATTCTCTTTGAGATTTCCAGATAGAAAGAATACGATTTTAGATATTATAATTTAGGATTAAGAAGATATTTTTATATTAGAGATTAACGAGAAGCGGCACCCCTTTAAGTTCGAGGTACATTTTCACAAGAACCCCTAATAAAGAAAGTCGTTTCTTAATTTAAAATTCGATTAAAACAAATACAGGACATATACGGATATATATATATATATGTTAAACTATAAATATTAAGTAAGTAATAATATTAGTAGTAATAACAATAATAATATTAATAAAATGATGATAGTAATAATAACATCTAAATATAATGACAATATTATTAATAACAATAATAATAATAATATAGTATAATATACTAATAACAATAATATGAATAAATAATAATAATTAATAGTAATAAAAACTAAAAAAAAAAAATAGTGACTGAAATGAAACAAAGCAAACATAAAATACGAAATTATAAAGGATACAAGCTGTAATTTCTCCATTCAATAAAAAAACGCGGATCTCTCCCTAAGTCAAGTCAGAGTGCGGAAGAGCGTAGATCTACAAGACTGGAACGACATCGTTTTGGGCTTGGAAGCTTGTTACCTCTCCAAAATTACTATTTTTAATGCCAATCTTACAATGATTTTGCTTGTTTTTAGGTACATTTAGTTGCATTAGGATGTTAAAACCATGCATTTACATAAGAAGTTTAGAATTCTGTCTATGCCAATGTGAAGGGTTATTTTGTTGGCAATTTTGCAGGTTTGCATAGTATTTGGCACAGAAAAGCAACGCAGTAAGGAATGCCAGAGAGAATGCCGAGTGTTGTTGGCATAGATGGACCAGACAATGCCAAGCACCGATTGGCAGAGAAGTAAACTTGATGCCATGTCAAGAACCCTTGGCAATTCCGGCCCGAAAAAATAGGACCAAATCAGGTTGCGAAAAAATAGCATTTGATCAAACTCCAAAAAAATAGGATGGTAAAAAAATAGGATGCCAAGTCTGTCTGGCACAGATGGATTGAACGATGCCAAGATCGGCTGCCAAAGGATCAATGGTATATGACGTCAGCCCTAGTGAAAATATGATCAGATTATCACCTTATCAGCTTATCACTTCAAATATGGATAAGATGATCACATCCCTTATCCCTTGGCGCATTCAAATTTCAAACATGAAGGCTTATCCTAGGGCTTCTTCGCATGCCTATTTAAAGAACGATAAAGCAAGCATTTGGAGGAAGAACTTGGAAAGGATTTCATTGACGATCAAAAGAGGAAGGCTGTGTGGTTCGACCAGTTAGACCGAGGGCTTGGAGCCATTGAAGGGCTGCATCGAGAGACCTCTTTCTGGCCCATTCTCTTTGTTTAGTTATTTTTATTTTTTTAATGACGATGTATTTGAAAACGTTTATGGTTTTTCAGTTAAATCCCTCACAATGAACTAATCCAATAGTTGGTGGGGGATGTTTTGCGTTGAACGTTATTTCATGTTTTAGTTTTTAATAATAAACCTGCCTTTGGCATTGTTTTATCTATTCGGCATACTTTAATGTTTTCTAAATACTATGTCAAGCGAGAGCTGGCACTGTTGGCCTATTGCTCCTCAATATCTTAACAAACTTGGGTGGCAACGATTAAGTTTTTGAATACTGAGGATAGAAGCTTCGAGAGAAGTCATTCAAGTAGATGAACTTACTTCGGAAGTGAAATCTACCCCTTAGGAGTATAGATTGGATCTTAATCAAATTGGTTTTATTTAAAAGCATGCACTATAGAGATATAGGGGTTTTTACATGAACAATTTAGGGCAATGACCGTCGAGAGAGGCTTTGCTAATTTTGAATCTGCTCGGCAAACAATGCCAAGACAGGTTGTTATTGAAGGCTGGCACGGCATGAATAGAGTAAAAATCAGGCACTCCCTGCCAACACTCATCATTCATTAAAGCACCTTCATTGTCAACTTCTTTACTTTACTTTTATTTCTTTTCTTTTCTTTTCAATTATTTTGAAAACCAATTTCAAAACAACTTTTTCTTAAGGCAAGTAACAATCAAGGCAATTGAATTCCAAGTCAATCTCCGTGGGATCGATACTCAGCTTACTGATGTATTACTTGCAGACTGTGTATACTTGCACGCAAAAGACTCATCTTGGCACTATTTTATATTTTTCCAACACACATCTTTTGCCCATTTTGCCGGCATTCACTCTGAGAGTCTACAAGTTTTTGGCACCATTGCCGGGGATTGCGATGGAATTTATTGCTTTAATTTTTACTTGTTTTTGTTTTCATTTTACTAACTTTTTTTGTTTTTTTAGGAAAGCTACAAAAAAAAGAGTATGGGCAGCCACATATGGTATGATGATGACTACATTTTTCCCACTTATGATTGCCAATATCCAACTCCAAGAGCGGTCCATGAGCAAAGACGATATGAAACGCATGAAGAGGATACCTATACAACACTTTCGACATAGATTTCTGAACTGAAAAACATGATTACATCAATGCAAGTGCCTAACAAGTTTAGCAAAAGGCAAGCAACACCCGTTGTTTTGTGCAGATTGTAGAGGATGCCACTCGTTTGACAAGTACCATTTCAACCCTAATTCCTATTGTTAAACGGGGCACTGTAATGTGAACAATCATTCCTCCTACAACTTCGACCAAGGATGGAACCAGCAGCAAAATATTTTTTGGAATAATCAAGACGGCGATTATTTTTATGCACCTAACAACTTTGTTGCACCACCAGACTTCAAACAAATGCCATCCCAAAATATGCCGATGCACAGCTATCCACCTCAAGATAAAACAAATTACATTGGAGACGTATTTGAAGAAGTCATGGATGCTATGAGAAGCTTGGAAGAACAAGTCAGAAGGCTTGCAAATGCCGTGAATGGCATGCCTCAAGAGAACGAGATAGAGCTTCCATCAAGGCAGCAGGAGGTGGGAAACACTTCGGTTAGTGATAATGATCAGAATGCCATGGCAACGCTACATCAACAAACTGGCAATTTTATTCCTTCATCTGCACCTCAAGGAATTCAGAATCAACATTACGAGTATCAGGTTTCCTAACACACTTGAATCAATATATTATACTGATGAAGAGTATTCAACAACAGGTACATTTGACTCATTAGTGGTAATAGAGTGTGAGGAAAAATTTAAGGGCAAACAACATCGAGGCAAAGCTAGATAATGTTGCCAAGTTCGATGCTAGGGCAGAAGGACAATATTATGAAGTTTCAAACCAAGAAGACAAAGGCAATCAACCGATTATTTGCCAATAAGAGAACTCAGTGCCAGCAGGTGAACCCAAGAACGTAGAGAAAAAAGAGGCAGAGGCTGATGATGCCATACCACTATCTGATGCCAGACCTCCAAAAACTCTGTCATGTGATATGGATGAAGCTCGACAAAAAGGGAGAGAACAAAGCAAAGCTATCACTCCCCTAAGTGGCAACCTGTAGCAATATCCTTTTTCAATTGTTCTTCACTAAAAAAAAACAAGGTTTTAAGGTGTTTGAGGTCTTTTGGATATTTTAAGAAATATCTTCCATTGGGGTTTTAGAAAAAAACCGTATTATTTAAAAAATAGAGTCGCCGCCAACCACTAAGGTAGGCCGGGCACCATAAAAACCAGAGATTTTAAAAATGTCAGGCTAGGGAGTCGGTTACGGATGGGGAAGGATTAGCACCCCCACACCGTCCAAAATTGGTACTTTAATAATTACCGCATTATTAATATTAAACTTTCCGGATTAAAGCGACGATTAAATTAAAATTTGGTTATAAGTGCGAGTAGATTTTAAGGACCCCGTTATTCGAGAGTAAACTGATAGACCACCATCACTGCGTTTGATACTGGCCACGTTTACGCTCGAATAAAAGGGCACCGCATTGACAATAATATATCCGAAATGCAACTTAAAACATTGCAAATAAAAATAAATACAATGCGATAAAAATATAAATAAATACTAACATAATAAAATACTAATCTAACATAAATAAAATACTGATCTGAAACATATATAAATTAATCTAACACATAAATAAAAGCAAATATTAACATAAATAAAACACTAATCTAAAACATTCATAAATATTAATCTAACGCATAAATAAAAACAAATCTAAAATAAATAAAATACTAATCTAAAACATTCATAAATATTAATCTAAAACATAAATAAAAACAAATCTAACATAAATAAAATACTAATCTAAAACATAAATAAATACAACGCATAAAATACTAATATAAAAATACCAACTAAAAATAGGAACAAAATTAAACAACATTTTATTAAATCAAACAACATAAATAAAAATATACCTAACTAGGAGCCCGAACCCCGATTGACTCCCACCAAGATCTACCACGATCCTTTCAAAAATTAACTAGATCAGATCCAAAATAGGACCTCGATCGAACCAGTTAGGACCGAGGTCATTGCCCTCAGCCCTGGTTAGCCGGGAGCCTAAGCCCCCTTATTTGGCCATGCCACTGCCGGCTCTTCTCTGCTGCCCTCAGTTGCTCTCCCCATGCCTTTATTTATAGGCAAGTGGGGGGTTTAAGGGTGACGTGGAGCACTAAGCTCCACGCATTGTATTCCCTTTTTTTTTACACTTTAATCAACCCCCCTTTTACCCCATTTTTATTTTAAAATTAATAATATTACTATTACAATAATACTAAAAATACTAAAACCCCAGACAAAAATGAGTGATTACAGTTGCCCCTTTTTGCTTGTTCTTGTAAATGAGAACAAAGCAAAGATCAAAATCACTCATTTTTTAACTACTTCCTTGTCCTTGGCTTCAGAATCATAGGTTTCCGCTCTTCCTCGGCCAACTCTTTAAGCTTGTAAGTCTTTCCTATATAGAACTTTTTCGCCTTTTGATCTTGGAGCTATAGGTCCTTCCTATATATAATCTTTCGTTTTCTTGGGTGGATCTTTCGAAATAGAAGTTCTTCCTATATAGAACTTTTTACCTTGAAATCCTAGAGTTAGGGTTCTTCCTCTATAGAACCTTTCACTCTGAAGCCTCGAGTTATGAGTCACTTATATATAAAACTTTTCACTCTGAGACGGCAAAGCTTGGAGTCCTTCCTATATAGGACTCTTCGCCTTCAACGCTGCGGATTTTTCCTATATAAAACCTTCTGCGTCACAGACGGATTCTTCCGACTGGGAGTTCCTCCTATATAGAACTGCTAGTCTTTAAACCCTGGAGCTGCAAGTACTTCCTATATAGAACTTTTAGCTTCTAAAATCTCAGAGTTACGGGTTCTTCCTATATAGAACCTTTCGCTATGAGGGCTAAAAAATACAGGCCCTTCCTATATAGAACCTTTATCTTCAAATGAGGGATTCACGCCAAAATGGTTACCGATCTTTCTGGACTTACGCTACTGAGGCTGCCGAAATCTTTTTTCAAATTTGGGGATTCACGCAGAAAATGGCTACCGATCTTTCTTCAAATTTGGGGGTTCACACCAAAAATAGCCAAATATCTTTCTGGACTCACGCTACTACGGCTGTCGAACTTTCTTCAAATTTGGGGATTTATGCCGAAAATGGCTACCTATCTTTCTGGACTCACGCTACTAAAGCTGCCGATCTTTCTGGCCTTACGCTACTAAGGCTAATGGTCTTCCTTTAAATTTAGGGATTCACGCTGAAAATGGCTATCGATATTTTTAGAAATTTAGGGATTCACGTCGAAAATGGCTACCGAACTTTCTTCAAATTTGGGGATTTACGCCGAAAATGGCTACTAATCTTTCTGAACTCACACTACTATAGCTGCGGAACTTTTTTCAAATTTTGGGATTCACGCTAAAAATGGCTACCTATCTTTCTGGACTCACGCTACTATGGCTGCTGAACTTTCTTCAAATTTGGGGATTCACGCCGAAAATGGCCACCGATCTTTCTGGACTCACACTAGTATGACTGCCAAACTTTCTGGCCTTACACTACTAGGGCTGCCAACATCTGGCCTCACGCTACTATGGCTGCCGCATCATGCCCGAAGGACTTATCACCATGCTCGAAAGACTTACTGGTGGCCCAAAGGTCTTATCATCATGACCAAAGGTCTTATTGATGGCCCGAAGGACTTAATATCCGGCTTTACGCTACTTTGGCTATCGTCATCTGGCCTCACGCTACTATGGCTGCTGACATCTGGCCTCACACTACTATGGCTGCTGCATCTTTCTTTCTTTAATAAAATCTACTTCTTCAAACTTTTTGACAATTCTTCAAATACCTGTCTAAAACAAACAAAAATTGACATGCATTTATCTATATAATGCATGCAATGTAATTCTTTCTTTTTCTTTTTCTTTTTCTTCTTCTTCTCTTTTTCTTTCTTTTTTTTATTTCTCTCTTTTATCTTTTTTTCTTTTTTTTTCTTTCTTCTATCTTTTCTTTATTTCTTCTTGTTTTTCTTCTTTCTTCTCCCACTCTCTTCTCTCTCTTTTTTTTCTTCTCTCTTTTTTTCTTCTTTTGTTCTCTTCTCTATTCTTCTTCTTTTTTCTTTTTTCTTTCTTTTCTCCCTCTTTTTCCTGTTCTACAATCTTGCGCACTGAAATGGTCGTTCTTCAGATTTCTTTCTCTTCTGTCACAACGTGCCCTTTGATCAATTATTTATCACATTCATATCTTTTAACCCTTTCGTACTATAATTCTTTTTTTCTTCTATATATTTTTCTTCTTATTTTTTTCCTTTTTCTTCTTTTTTTCTTTGCTCTCTTTCTCTTTCTCTCTTTTTCGTTTTCTTTTATCTTCTCTTTTTTCTTTCAATCTTTTTCTGTTCTAAAGTCTTACACCCTGAAAGGTTGTTCCTCAGATTTCTTCATCTCTTTATTTCTTCACTGTATGCTCTTAAATCCTCATTTAATCAATCACTTCGAATCTGAATTATCATGCTTTCAAATCTTTCGTCCGGAAGGCTTTCTTGTCTTCAGGGTTATCACCAGTCTTCATAAATGATCTTTTGGTCCTTATATTATTCTTATAAGAACCCTTGTCATTTCCTTCTCTTGGCGTTGCCCCATTCAATCACAGGCTCCACTACTTCGAATTTCCTGACCCATCATAATCACTAGGGTGACCAAAAATGCTTCTATCCCCTGAGCTCATCATTGATCTTCTCGTAGCATTTTGACGGGAACTAACTCTCGGTCCCTATGCTTTAAATCTCATCATCATTCATTTTTAAAGTAACGCAAAAGGAAATTTACTTGTGTATATTTCAATACAAAAAAATAATGATTGTTTGAAAAGATAACAGTCATTTTGAAAATCACAACTTGGAGGGAATACTAAACATTTTAAAAACATTGTTTGGAAAAAATGGTAAACATTTTTTTTCTTTTTTTCTCTATTTTTTTAAAAAACCAAACTTTTTTTAAAATTAATGTTTGAAGAATGGTAAACAAAATTCGAAGTATATTGCCACACATTTTAAAAACTAATGTTTGGGGGAAATGGTAAACATCAAAACTTTGGGAGAAAATGTAAAACCTTTTAAAACATATTTGCCCCCAAAATATCAAACACCATAGCACATCTGCTTCAAATTGTCAGAGATCAACTCTAATGAGGCGCATATTTAGAAGATCTTGATTATTGTGGAGATATAGGCAAATGTATAGTCTCTTCTAGTGTATTAGGCTTTTAAGAGGCACAATCCCATACCTAATTTCTAACCCATTTAAGGTGGCTCTCTTAATTTCACTAACTCACCATGCCTCATTCTTCCGTCATTTGGGTGTCGATCAAGCACTTCGAAGTTTGACGTTCCTTGAAGCAAGGTTAACCCTTATAGGCGGAATGAAATCTGAAGACATTCTCATTCAACTTGGATATCTATGGATGATCAGAATGGTCTTTAGAGGCTTGTAATTTAGGCCTTTGGTTCATGGTTAGACAAAGTCGTATCTCTGTGCTCGTATGATCTGGATATGCTCACATGGAGTATTCTTTTTTTTCTTTTTCGGGATCACTCTAGACTATCCGTTTTCGGGTTTTCACCCTAGAGTTCATTTCCTCACTCTCTTTCTTTTGGTCCGCCTTGCATTCTGGCTATGTATTGATGTTTATTTTCCGTAAAAAAATTATTGATCCTCCAAAGTTCCTTGAATGAAGGATTATGTACATTTCTGGGAGTTCTTGTGATTGGTATGCCCAGATGAAATGTTCCCCTTTCTTTCTTTCTTTTTCTTTTTTTTTGGATTGCTCTAGATTGCCCACCTTTGGGTTTTCACCCTAGATTTCACTTCATTCTTCTATATCTTCAGATCAATGTATTTTGGTTGGATATTGATGCCAACATGCTCAGGTAGACTACTCTTTCCTCTTCATTTTCGGGATCGCTCTAGACTGCCCATTTTTGGGTTTTCACCCTAAAGGTCATTTCCTTTTTCGAAATTGGCAATCTTTCGGCCAACTTGTCTTGACTTGGCTTCAATTCAAGCTTCTATACAAATCTTCAAAATTGTGGATTCTTTATTATCTCTTGCTCATTTCTTATAGTTGAAGTCTTGATCTTGTATTGTTTGATCTGTGTGTGAAGTATATATAGTATTTTTTATTTCTTTTGTTTTTTTGTTTTTTCTCTATTTATTTTTCTTTTTCTTGTTCTTTTCTCTCTTCTTCTTCTTTTTTCTTTTTTTCTCTTCTAAGGGAATTCAACTCATCACAATCCTTCGTCTCGAGAATAATGATAGAGCATACAACAAAACCTCGAGTTACTCGACATAGTCATGATTTGAATATATCACTCATGTAGCTACTCCACTTTTGACTTAAAAGATGGATGGAGCATACAACTACCTTCTGAGCTTTTCACTACAGCAGAGCGCCCCAGAAAATTCTACTCATTTCTCTTTTTTTAGACACTCTTATCTATGAATACCTTTTAGTAAACCCAAGCAGTGGAGTGTAATCTCTCTTTTTCTTTATTTTTTTCTTTTTTTGTTTTTGTCTCTTTTTTTCTTTCTTTTCTCTCTCTCTTTTTAGACTGTCCATTTTGGGTTTTCAGCCTAGAGTCTCTTTCCTCATATTAAAGTATATGGATGTGTTCTCGAATCAAACTGTATCTATACCAGACATTGTCGCTTGTTCCAGCTTGAACGTAATCAATTCTACCCAGCTCTTCTAAACTGGTGCCTATCGAACGGTAGAGTCTTCATGTATCTTCTTCTTACACTATTTAACTTAGTGTACTCGCTCTTGATTGATTCAGCCTTCTGATTGCCATTTCTTATGTTGCTTGGTTTACTTTCTGAGCATAAACTCGTCTTCATCCATTTTCCTCTGGTAGTTCTATGGCCTCCATGTCCAATCTATCTGGTTTCATCTCTTTCTCTTAGTAAAGTGAAAGAATACCATTCGTTCTTCCATTCATAGATGTCCTGAGAAAGCCTTCAGGGGGTAAAGGATTAAGGTCAACTCTCGATTCAAGGATTTTAAACGACAAGTGCCTGAGAAGGAAAATTCCTAAAATGGGAACCGCCCATTGTCTAAACACTCGCTTTGTTCCTCTGTTGACCTAAGTGGATTAACAGATACTCACATTTGCAATATCCTCACAACTTTCAATTTCTTCTAAATATAAGCATCTTAGAGTTGATTTCTGAATTTGAACCACATGTATTCTTGCATTTGAGATTCAAGGACCTGGTATAGAAATGATATATACATATGTCCATTCAAAAAAATGTGTATGTTTATGGAAAATCAAAAACCACCTCATAGCAATGAATGAAATGTTTAAAGAATCAAAGAATGCAAAAATGTTTTCTAAATGGAAATGTGAAAAAAAATATTTGTTTGAAAGTTTTTTTCCTTTTTTCTTTTTTTTTCTTCAAAGCTGTGAGAATTTCTTTGTGAACTGATGGGAAAACCATAGGGACCTTCGGACTACCTCCCGAGTACTAACTCATTTTGGCCCTTTCAATGTAGTGTAGGCTTGCCATTTCTCTTGTTTTTCCGTGTTGGATCAAATCTTGCGTTAAGACTCCCTCGCTAACCAGCTTCTGGATTTCTCGGTGCCATGCTCTAATGTCCCCACATAAAACTCATATGACTATTCAGGTTAAAGTTGTGGGCAAATGTGCCAGGTGTAATATTCATCAGCCTAGTGGTGAGTTGTTAACCTTCGACCAAATGAGAAAATATGTCTGAAATGAGTACCCCAAATATTTTCAGACTTGCTCGATGAATTTTCCTTGGTGATTTGGAGGGATTATCAAACCTCCTTCTTTTACCGTTATGAGAATCTTGAAGGTGGTACCCATTTATCTCTTTCTTTTCTTCTACTCCTAGGTAGGTCTAGTCTTTAAACTTAGGTCCCGGAGTGCTTGTTCGATTCTCTCTCCGACTGTCATGAAGTCCTCAAAGCTGGCCTTCATTTTCTCGAGCACCTTCTCAAAGAAGAAATATGAAAGTGGCATGAAACATGGAAGTCACTTTCCTCTTCGTCTACGGGAGGCTGCACCTGGTTCGCTAAACACAGCCACCTCAAAGCACATTCCATGAAGCCTTCATCAGGTTTCATCTTCGCCCCCTGGAGATACTGACGACTTGGTGCTAGGCCCAAAGCATATTTATATTGGCCCAAAAAGGCATTGGCTAAGTCTCCCCACGACTGAACTTGGTCTTTACTCAAACAGTTATACCATATCACGGTGGGTCCTACTAGATTGTCATGGAAGCAGTGGAATAGTAATTTTTCATTCTCAATGCAGCTCTCCATCTTTTTGTAGAACATGGTTAGGTGAATCTTGGGGCATCTTGTTTCGTCATCATGCGCAAATCTAGGAATCTTTGAACTTCGGAGGAATGACCAAATCAGGGTTCAAATAGAGTTTTCTTGCATCGAAGGCATCAAACTTATTCTTCTTTATTCTCGAGCCCATCTTCTAACTGCTCGAATCTTGATTTTTGAGTGTGTTCAATTCTTTTATTCACGATAAAACTCTAATTGGTCTTTGGATTACTCCCCAAAAATTTTATGCATGGTAATGATAATGTTATGTAAAATATGTCATGACTGTACAATGTGATGCAATGCAATGCATGAATGCAAATGCGGTGTTGATTCTCGAACAGTCCTTAAAACACTTTCGTTCAATAGAAAAATGTCTGGTTGCAAGAAACTAATAATGAATTACAGGTAACAGTTAGCTTTTTTTTGGATATTTTAACTTCGGGAAGCAAAGCTCGTGCTCCACGTCTCAACGTCGTCATCAGGATGATGGGTGACCTCATCTTCTCCTCTTATGCTACTCCATAGACTTGTGACGTCATGATCTTCATGCTCTGGCTTCTAATAAACATTGACAAGTGTAGGCATAATGCAGACAAGAGTTTCTTCTTCGGTTGATATGGGTGCAAACAAACCGATCTTCGAATAATGAGTCTAAATAGGGTTGGATCCTAGCGGTCCAAAGGGGGTCTACTTAAAGTCTTTAAAACTTTTGGGTTTACATTAAAATTCTCAAAGATCATTTGGTTTAAAGATTTCCCCTTTTTATTATCAAAAAGTTTTAACTTAAAATGAAACTTTTAGGTTTTTTTTTGAAAGTTTTAGGAGGGAAAAGAATTCAAAACACAATAATAATATTTTCAAGTTTTTTTGAAGGAGTTAAACTAAAATCTTTGAGATTTATACAAAGGTTTAAATGTGAAGATTTTAAAATTAGTGTTCTATAGTCCCCACTGGATCCTCTGATCCACACGTGCCTTACTATCAGACCGTCTTCTTTCTCGATTGGTCTTTGCTCGGCCTAACTTGATAGTGTAATATTATCATTTTCATCAAAGCAGACATTTTTTCTATTTTGAAAGATTTTTAAATGAACCGTTCTTGAATCAACACAATGTCATGATATGCAAAATGAATGCAAATAAAGGCATTGATTCCGCTGGTAATCAACCTTTCGAACGACTTTCATAGGAATTAAAGGGTCTAGATTCTAGAGCCAGAAAAGAAGTCTTCTACAGATATGCCCCTCTACATGTTTTTGGGTTGCACTCAAGGAAATGAAAGTCTCAGTTAAAATTGCTGGTATCAGGTTTGCCTTCCGCTTCATGCGTTCAAACAGATCCAAGATGGCTACGTTGATGTTTCCAAAACCCTCGAGAAAATGATCAAACCCTATATCCCTAAAGAGAACATGTCCATCTTCATCGCCTCATTCGGGTGTGCGGGTATGATGTCTTGGATACACTCCCATGTGCAGGCTACGCTGTCTCCTCGACTCTGAATCAGGACGTTGACCCAATCGTCACTTATCCCGGCAAAGGTTTTGAGCTTCAATGGATAATTCTAGTTCCTTGGCGGCTTCGTATATATCCAATCTTTTTAAACATTCTTTTTGTTGAGCAAGGCTGTGTACTCTTCTATCGTGGGTATCATGTCAAGTCCGTTGAAAGTGAAGCAGCAAAAAGTAAGATTCCAGAACTGAAAAAATGGCTCAACGCAAAGGCTGATTAACCCAGACATACATTAAATGTGCTATGTCGCCATAAGTATCAGAATATAGGTCTTATAGTCGTCGATCCCATCTTTTCCAAATCTCTTTAAGCTCACATAGGTCATTCTGTTGTAGGCTCTTGTATGTATATCCTGGCATTATGCGCTCACTCGGCAAACTGTTACCTTGGGCCCACTGGTTGACTTCTGACGAATGTCTAACTGCTGAGTTGATATACCTTTTATCCATGATGAAAGATTTCTGATCGGGCAAACCACTTGAACCAACACATTTATGTCATGCAATGCTAATGCAACAAAAATATGTGTAAAGTAAAAATAAAATAAAACAAAAAAAAATGAGTTAGTACCGAATAAAATCAATAGATACATAAATAGAAAGCGAAGTAGATAAGGCAACAAGCAGAGCAATCCTATTTATCCCGTCTAAAACACCTAAGTTACCAGCATGGCTCTAAAAGTGTGGGCTTTCTATATTCTCTACATGCAGTTTTGGTCCTAAGAGGTACCCGAATTGTCCTTGCAGTCCCCTACTAAGAGTAGCAAGGCCCCCGATAATCACCCATTATAGGATCTTTTTAACCGGGTTTAATTCAGGGGGACTCATTCGCTTATGCCCCTACGAAGGAACGATATCCTTACGAAAGCATAAGGTACTCGAGCCCCGAAGGTACTTTGCTAGGCCCATACGGAGGAACGATATCCTCACGAAAGCCCTAGCATTTTCCTCCCACTTAAAAGGACGGGTTTATATGCCAAATTTTAAATGCGTTAAGATAAACACGCGATTATAACCAAATGTTAATTTAATAGTCACTTTAATCCAGAATTTCCAATATTAGTAAAGCGATAATTATTTAAAAAGCTCGACTCTCTTTTATTTTTGAAAACCAAAAAAATGTCCCCAGCGGAGTCGCCATCTGTAGCGATATCCTTTTTCGATTGTTCTTCGCTAAAAAAAATGAGGTTTTAAGGTATTTGAGGTCTTTTGGGTATTTTAAGAAATGTCTTCCATTGGGGTTTTAGAAAAAATCGTACTATTTAAAAAATAGAGTCGCCACCGGCCAGTAAGGTAGGTCGGGCACCATAAAAACTAGATATTTTAAAAATGTCGGGTTTGGGAGTCGGTTACAGATGGGGAAGGATTAGCACCCCTACACCGCCCAAAATTGGTACTTTAATAATTACCACTTTATTAATATTAAACTTTTTGGATTAAAGTGACGATTAAATTAAAATTTGGTTATAAGTGCAAGTAGATTTTAAGGACCCCGTTATTCGAGAGTAAACTGATAGAACACCATCACTGCGTTTGATACTGGCCACGTTTATGCTCGAATAAAAGAGCACTGCATTGACAATAATATATCTGAAATGCAACTTAAAACATGGCAAATAAAAATAAATACAATGCGATAAAAATATAAATAAATACTAACATAATAAAATACTAATCTAACATAAATAAAATACTGATATGAAACATACATATATTAATCTAACATATAAATAAAAACAAATCTTAACATAAATAAAATACTAATCTAAAACATTCATAAATATTAATCTAACATATAAATAAAAACAAATCTAACATAAATAAAATACTAATCTAAAACATTCATAAATATTAATCTAACACATAAATAAAAATAAATCTAACATAAATAAAATACTAATCTAAAACATAAATAAATACAAAGCATAAAATACTAATATAAAACATACCAACTAAAAATAGGAACAAAATTAAACAACATTTTATTAAATCAAACAACATAAATAAAAATATACCTAACTAGGAGCCCAAACCTCGACTGACTCCCACCGAGATCTACCACGATCCCTTCAAAAATTAACTAGATCGGATCCAAAATAGGACCCCGATCAAACCGGTTAGGACCGAGGGCATTGCCCCCATCCCTGGCTAGCCGGGAGCCTAAACCCCCTTATTTGGCCATGCCACTGTTGGCTCTTCTCTGTTGCCCTCAATTGCTCTCCCCATGTCTTTATTTATAGGCAAGTGGGGGGTTTAAGGGTAATGTGGAGCACTAAGCTCCACGCATTGTATTCCCTTTTTTAACACTTTAATTAGCCCTTTTTACCCCATTTTTTTATTTTAAAATTAATAATATTACTATTACAATAATACTAAAAATACTAAAACCTGGACAAAAATGAGTGATTACACAACCAAGTCGAGATTTTAACGTGTGAAGAAGAGTCAATTGTTTGCCATACGAATAAATCAATGCCAGCGGAAGAAACCAAAGAAGCCGAGAAAAGGGAAGCAAGCACCAGCACTGCCAGATCTAAATCTGATGCCAACACCACCTCGGCAAAACCAGTAGAGCCAGTAATTGCCAACCCTACATTGGTGAGACAAATAAATATTACTTTTAATGTTGACAAAGCCCTTAAGTGTGTAGATAAACCTGAAGAATGCCATGCAGTTGAGCCAATGGAATCCATTTTGGATGAGAACCTGACATTGAATTGCCAAGGAATGAAAGTTGATGCCATAAAACAACAGTGCGATGGCAAAACAATTAAGCCATAGAGAAGATCGATTATGGTCAGGACTGATGCCATGAAGCGGGGTGTACTCAAATGGCTTGTTGCTAGAAAGAAAAGTGGATGCCAATTGACTGAGAATGAAGAGCTGAAGCAAGAGAATTTGGCCGTGGCAATAATGCCAGAGATGGTGCTGCCAGAAATTAAAGGTTTACCTAAGAATGCTATGGCAAGTCTGGAACCGGTTGAGGATACATACACCTTGGCATTAAACGAAACAGAAGGACCACAGCCTAAACACTAATGGGGTGTTGAATTCAATCAAAGATTTGATAGGCCTACAGGGAAGAGGTATTTTGGTTTTCTGAGGTGGTTATTCAAAACCCCCATGGCAAAACATTCTCCCTTGTTGAGCAATCTAGAGTTCGGCATACTCAAAGGTAAGCAATTCTTTGGCTTTCTATGTTGGTTATTCAAACAAAAGATTCCCATAGATTGAAGCACTACCGAGAAGGAAATCGAAATAATGCCAAAAAGACCATTCTCATTGCGAAAATTCAGTAACTCTTTGCCAACTTAGTTTGATCATTGTGAATATTTTAGGAGAATTATTTTTTTAGTACTTAGGATATCTCAGTTTTAATTTTTTAGTTTTTTGTTTATTTTCTTTTTCTATTTTGAAAGGTTCCTTTGAGTGAATGCAGGATTTTGGTACCAAGCAAAATGCCAAGGCCAGGACTGGCATGGGGTGATTGAACAAAATGCGGAGAATGAACTTGTTGTAGAAGATGAACACACCTAGTTTGCGAAAGCCTTGGACGATGCCAAAAGGAAGATGATGCTGAAAGAACTTTGTGAACTTGTCACTAAGTGGACTGTGTCATCAAAATGCCATCGAACGGTGAATCGACTGTCATTGAAAGACTGACATTGTTACATTCAATCATCATGGGCCGCAAGATCAATATCGGCTGTATCATTATTGATGAAACTTATAAATGCACCGGTAAGGATAATGGGAGTTTATATTTCCTTTTATTGATTTCTAATATTTGCATGCGGCATAGCGTGCCAAAGTTTGATATAGATAAAGCTCAAGAGCTCAAGGGAACGATGATCACTCCTGCCCTGTGGAGGTAACTCATTACCGAGGAGAAAGGCAAGGGAAAGGTTGTTGAGTCTGTCCCAAAGGCCAAGATGCCAAAGGCAAAGCCCGAGACTCCGATGCCATTTGGTTTATTGGCAATACTTTCCCAGATATATCAATGCAAGGAGGTCATCCTCCAGAAATTAAAGAAAGCCATGGAGCAAAACTCGATGCTTTGGTAGTGTGTTCATGTCAGGGACCATGCCATGAAGAAAACACGTAAGGACATGTCTGTCCACACACTGCCAGCATTTTTTGAGTTCCCTGTAGACCTCATTGCCAAGGATGACATGCCAGCCAGACCACACTCTGTCCATGCGCTGACCTAGTCTAATGCCACCATTGTTCAAGAATTCTATATCCATCTTGTGACCAAAGATTTGTCCTTCATGATGATTAGAGGCACGTGTGTGTGTTTTGATGAAGGATATATTAACACTATGTTTAATTTGGATGGTGCAGGGGTGAATATTTTGAGTATGCCAATTCGATGAATGCTGCCAAAAGAAAGAAGTTGCTGGCAGATTCGTGTGAGCCTGGCACAGCATGGACAGTCTCATCGAAGGGCCACTGAACGGTGAAACAATTGGCATTGAAACATCAACCAAGTGGATGAAATTAGTTTTTAAGGGCCAATATGATGCCTACAACCCACAATGAGACCATCTCAGAAAAAAGGTTGATTTTATTGCACTCCATAATGATGGGCACAAAATTAACGTTGGCAGACTCATTATCGATGAAACTTATAAATTTGCAGCAAGAGGTAATGGCATTTTCTTCTTTCCTTTGTTAATTTCTAATATTTTCATGCTCTATGGTGTGCCAAAGCTTGATACAGATAAAGGTTAAAGGATCAATGGAACGATAATCACAACTGCTATTTGGAGAAACCTCACTGCTGCCGAGCCAAAAGACAAAGGCAAGGGGAAGGAAAAAGTGCCCACGGCAAAGCCAAAGGTGTCAAAGGGAATGTCAGCCACCATGCCAGCCAGTTCACTAGTAGTACTATATCAAATTTACCGTCGCCAAGAGATCATTCCCTGAAAGTTAGATATAGCTGAGGAACTCAATGATAAGATAAGGCATTACACAAAGGAGAGGGATGCTATCATCAAGGAGGTTATTGAAAAAAATGTCCTATGATTTTGTGACATGATTTCCAAATTTCCCTGTCGAGCCCTCTGCCAGCGATGATGCCATGCTAGCCAATCCACACGAGAAGAAGTCTACAAAAGGGAGTCCTCATCTTCCTAAACTCTTTTACATGTCATTCCATTGCATTTACATGATAATGCATGTTATTTTTATGTTTTCTTTTATATATGTGTTGTTTCCATGCATTGAGGACAATGCACATCTTGGGTTTGGGGGTGTGCATTTCCTCACATTTATGCCACGCCATGCATTTCATGTTTACATTTCTGTTGCCATGCCATATAGGTCATTTGGAATAGATGTATACCGAACCACTGAAAAAAGAAAAAAATTGCCTCGGTTTAATTTTGAAGAATGTTAACACTTGTTAGGCAAGTTCAGTTTGATCTAGGTGTCTGTCCAATAAAGAAATTTTAATCTTTAGTTGTAATGCCAATGCAGCAGAATAGTTATGCCAGGTTTTCTTGGTAATTGATCTCTAGTTTAGGGAATTGAACTTACACTTAACACGTAGTATGTATCTAGTTCCTTAGCAAACTTAGACCTTTTGAAACTATGCTCAGATTTAAAAAAATGATGCCAGGGTAAAAGAAGTAAATAAGGCAACAATGTTCTGCCATGGCAAGAAAAAAAATAGAACTCTCCTCTACCTTAAGGATAATAAGCTACTTAGGGCTTCGTGGTTTGCTCCATCTTAGTTCTCAAGTCCAAAACCTTAGAATATGAGTTGAACAGAAAGCCTAGTGATGTCTAGATTAAGGTGGGGATTCGTGGTATGCTCTCTCTTATCTCTCACGCTAAATAGTGTCACGAAGCAAGCTTAAATTAATGCCAATAGAAACCCTTGGCAAAGAAAAAAAGATGATAAAAATAAGAATATGAGTTTAGGTAGTAAAATTGGCTAAGGGAGTGAAAGGATACTCGATACATATTGCCTACACATCATGCACTCTTCATGAACTTAGACTAGATTTATATTGCTGCACTTGAATTACTACCTGCTTGGCATTATTGCACTCAGATACTGAGGACAGAAATAGAGCCAAATTTTGTTTGCCAGCACTTGTTGGCATTCCAACCAAAATTTAGTCGAGGTAACATTTTCACAGTTTATTTTTGTTTTTATTTTGTTTGCATTACTTAAGGACAAGCAATGAGTTAGGTTTGGGGTGTGTTACCTCTCCAAAAGTATTGTTCTTAATGCCAATCTTACAATGCTTTTGCTTGTTTTTAGGTACATTTAGTTGCATTAGGATGTTAAAACCATGCATTTACATAAGGAGTTTAGAATTATGTCTATGCTAGTGTGAAGGGTTGTTTTGTTGGCAATTTTGCAGGTTTGGCATAGAAAAATAGTGCAGTAAGGAATGCCAGAAAGAATGCCGAGTGTTGTTGGCATAGATGGACCACAAAATGCCAAGCACCAGTTGGCAAAGAAGTGAACTTGATTCCATGCCAAGAACCCTTGGCAATGCCAGCCCGAAAAAATAGGACCAGATCAGGTTGCGAAAAAATAGTATTTGATCAAACCCTGAAAAAATAGGATGGAGAAAAAATAAGATGCCAAGTCTGCCTGGCACAGATGGGTTGAACGATGCCAAGCTCGGCTGCCAAAGGATCAACGGCATATGACGTCAGCCCTAGTAAAAACTTGATCAGCTTATCACTTCAAATATGGATAAAATGATTACATCCCTTATCCCTTGGCACATTCAAATTTCAAACGTGAAGGCTTATCCTACGGCTTCTTCGAATGCCTATTTAAAGAATGATAAAGTAAGCATTTGGAGGACGAACTTAGAGAGGATTTTATTGATGATCAAAAGAGGAAGGTTGCGTGGTTCGACCAGAAAGACCGAGGGCTTGGAGCCATTGAAGGGCTGCATCGAGAGACCCCTTTCTTGCCCATTCTTTTTGTTTAGTTATTTTATTTTTTAATGATGATGTATTTTCAAAACGTTTATGGTTTTTCGGTTAAATCCCTCACCATGAACTAATTCAATAGTTGGTGGGTGATATTTTGCGTTGAATGCTATTTCATGTTTTAGTTTTTAATAATAAACCTGCCTTTGGCATTGTTTTATCTATTCGGCATACTTTAATGTTTTCTAAATACTATGCCAAGCGAGTGCTGGCACTGTTGGCCTATTTCTCCTCAATATCTTAACAGACTTGGGGTGGCAACGATTAAGTTTTTGAATACCGAGGAGAGAAGCTTCGAGAGAAGTCGTTCAAATAGAAGAACTTACTTCGGGAGTTAAATCTACCCCTTAGGAGTATAGATTGGATCTTAATTAAATTGGTTTATTTAAAAGCATGCACTATAGTGATATAAGGGTTTTTACATGATCAATTTAGGGCAATGACCATCGAGAGAGGCTTTGCTAATTTTGAATCTACTCGGCAAACAATGCCAAGACAGGTTGTTATTGAAGGCTGGCACGGCATGAATAGCGTGAAAACTAGGCACTCCCTACCAACGCTCATCATTCATTAAAACACCTTCCTTGCCAACGCCTTTACTTTACTTTTATTTCTTTTCTTTTCAATTATTTCCAAAACCAATTTCAAAACAAAACAACTTTTTCTTAAGGCAAGTAACAATCAAGGCAATTGAATTCCAAGTCAATCTCCGTGGGATCGATACTCAGCTTACTGTTGTATTACTTGCAGACCGTGTATACTTGCACGCAAAAGACTCATCTTGGCAATATTTTATATTTTTTCAACACATATCTTTTGCCCCTTTTCCAGCATTCACTCCAAGAGTCTACAAAGTTGGAGGCCAAAACGATATCATTTTGTATGGCATATAAATAGCCATTTGAATCCCAAAAAATCATTTGTTCCTGATATCCCAAAAAAGGCTCAAAACACTCTCAACTACTCTCTTCATCCCCTCTGCCCTAGGCCGGTTGTCTTCGAGCCATCCGCCGCGTACCACCGCTGGCTGCTGTTTATTGGTGAGGTGAGCCGTCGCCTTCTACGATCGGAGTTGATGAAAAAAAGATCACGATGTTCGGTTTTTTCTTTTATTTTGATTTTTTTCTATTCTTTTTCTTTGATCTTATCTCTTCTAAGTCTCTCTTTTTTGTCTCCCTAAAAAATGTGTTCTCTTTTTTGGATCTGCATGCCAATTTTAAAGGAGGGGAGATGGACTTTTGGCCAACCACGTAGAAGGTGACAGTGCATGTGATGGGAGTAGCGAGATGAGGATGATGCCAGATGGGCAGTGGCCACAAAGCAGGTTAGCGGATGCGGCTTAAACTGGCGGCAGCGGAGACGACGGCTCAAGTTGCAGCTAGGGTAAAGTTATTTTAGGTTTAGATTATAATTTTGGGTTGGGTTTAATTTTAGGCCTGTGGGTATATGTTTGGGTAAGTGGGTTTCAGGCCTGGTGTATATAGTTTCTTTAGGGTATTTTGATTTGTAATTGGGTAATTGAGCTTATTGGATTGTAATATTTTTTGGGGCTTTAGGTGCCCGGACAGAATTGGGTTCTTATAGCTATCATTATTTGTTCGTTGTTGTGTAAAGGCAATAGATCAAATACTAAAAGAGAATCAATTATGTTTGGTTTGGTTTGGCTACACTTCGTACGACATCTTCTATCTTCGATTAATCTTTTTCTCTACTCTTGGAAACATAAACTAGGTGACCCTTTCCATTGCATTTTCAAGGATACAAGATTTGTTGTTGTACTTATTCCACTGCAATTTCAGGGAGATGAGTCCATCATAACTTTATATGTTTTTTTTTTGTAAATTTAGGGAGATAGACATTCAATTGAGTTGATCTGCTCCACCGAGGAAGAGGCATGATCTTGTTGACTCGCCTTCTTCATCCTTCTATTGGAAAGACAAGATCTGCAAGAGTAAAAGAAAATTATGTTAGATTGGGAATCCACCCTTTTTATTTTAAAATGTAAAATTAAAAGGTTTAATCTAAAGTATATATTTGATTTTGTTCATCCATTTCGCCAATCTTGGAGAAGTAGATTCTGTGCTCCACCACTAACGGGGAGGAAAAATCTAAAAAATGGTTAATCCGCTATAACACTGACGAATAGGCAGAATATAGAGAAGAGAGTTTGATCCGCTACAACACTGACGAAAAGGCAAAATTTGGAGAAGAGTTCTGATCAAGTTTCAACTCTGACGAAGAGGCATGATCTAGGTGTTAGTTCTATTCAAGCTACAACTCTGACGAAGAGGCATAGTCTGAGAGTTTGATTTTGATCAAGCTACAACTCTAACAAAGAGACGTGATCTGATAGTTTGATTTTGATCAAGCTATGACTCTAACAAAAAAGCATGATTCGAGAGTTTGATTTTGATCAAGCTACGACTTTGATGAAGAGGCATGATCCAAGAGTTTGGTTTTGATCAAGCTACAACGTTGACGAAGAGGCATGATCTGAGAGTTTGATTTTGATCAAGCTACAAATCTAACAAAAAGACATGATTTGGAAAAGAGTTTGTTGATCCGCTACACCATGTTACGGGTGATATAGGACCTGCAAAAGTTAGTTTTCTTTCTAAAAATTGTTTTCTTAGTTGCTTGAAGGTTTTAACAGCACTTTCGAGGGTGATTCCCCGAAGGTCCTAGCATTACTCATGAAGGTGACGGCCCGAAGATCTTAAGTTCATCTCTTTTTCAGACTCTGCTTTCTTTGGCGGTTTGTTCTCTCCATCAGAGAAAATGGTATCACGAGTCTTCTTTGGACACATTTTTTCAATTAATTCAAATGCATTTATTTTTTTATGTATCTATTTATATAATTATGCGTGTATTTCTCTTGAATAAACAATGCTTTCATGGATGTAAAAATACAGTCTCATCGATCATCATGTTTGGTTCTCAAATGAAGACTTCTAAATTCTTCTTTGATCGATTTCTTTCTCGGGTATCAACCTCATCAATTGTCAAGTCTTACTTGTGAACTCTTTGATTGTTTAAAATATATGTTGTTGCTTCGAACAGCTTTACCCCACTCAAACTTGTGTTTAACCATTTTCTTGTCTTTAACTCTCGTGGAAAGTCTTCCCTTGTAAAGTTTAACATCAATGTATGCACCTGCCACAAGTCCTCATATTTTGGTACATGGACACATTTTTCATCTCATGGTGATGCCCCATTTTACTTTTGGGTTCAGCTACATCTTCTTTGATTTCAACGCTGATGGATCATTTTTCTTGGTTCTATTTTGTCGAATAGGTATTTTTCTAGATTTTTAACCACTCTTATTTAGGAAAATTGCCTTTATCATTTCTGCACTCAGTCAATTGTCGAAAATGTTTCCATCATCTCTAGGTGAAAGGCCAATTTGAACATTTTTTATATAAACAATATCTCGATGCTTTACCATGCCCTTTTTGATCACAATATCATATGTTAGGGCGAGCATATGCTTCTGAATCCATGCATTTAAATCTCTTTACAAAGTAATACAAATAAATCTTTTGTTTCTTTAAAATGTTAGTATGCTTGTTTTCCTTCCAATGCATAATGCTTGTATGAATTATCAATATTAATGATTATTTATTCTTTCAAAAATAGTTTTTTTAAAAACTTGACAAGAATTTGTAACCAAAATCCGGTGCCCCAGATATGAAAGGCATGGGCGCCTTTGAACCAATTTACCAATGTTCGTCTCAAGTGTAGCTTATGTCTAGAAAACCTCGAATGTTGTGTCGATGTCTGAAGATGTGAAGTGCCTTTTAGACTATTACGCTTATGAAAAGATTATTTCTCACGTACCTAATATTCTAACCGATTTAGGTGGCTCTCTTTGACTTGTAAACTCCCATATTCTATTCTTCTCTCTTTCTGATCTCGATCGAGCATTACAAGTTTTAGCATCTTTGAATAAAGGATAATTCCATAAGGTGAGATGTAATCTGAAGACAAACTCCTTCAACTCAGATATCCATGTATGGATTTCAAAGGCATATAAATTACACCAGGGCTCACGATTATGAAAGAAATGATATTGTTGCAGTACTTGATCTTAACAAGCTTAGATGCATTATTTTTCTTCTTTCAGATCACTCTAGACTGCCTTTTGGGTTTTTACCCTAGAGTTCATTTCTGCTCTTCTATTTTTTTGGAAATTTGTAGCTCAAACAAACTCTTACTATGGTTGAACATCTGTGCATGCTCTGATTTTGCAGATGAGTAGTCTTCCAAATCTCTTTTAGGTAGGGATTTTTTTGGCTGGAAGATTCTACATTTGCTTATCCCTTGAAGGCTTCATTTTTTATTTGGCAGATTCATTTTTCTGTTTCTTTTTCTTTTATCCTTTTCTAAAGGGTCATTATTTTGCCTTGGTTTTTCTTTTCTTTCCTTTTTTCAATGCTTTTTATTTTCGGTTTCGAGTTCAAGACCCTCAATCCATTTTGGCATGTTCTTCAAGCACAAATTACTTATTGCATCCAATGTGCATCTTCTTGTTTCATGCCCTTTGATGGACGTTTTCTTTTCAATACGATTACAAGTGGATGAAATTAGTTTTTAAAGGCCAATATGATGCCTACAACCCACAATGAGACCATCTCAGAAAAAAGGTTGATTTTATTGCACTCCATAATGATGGGCACAAAATTAACGTTGGCAGACTCATTATCGATGAAACTTATAAATTTGCAGCAAGAGGTAATGGCATTTTCTTCTTTCCTTTGTTAATTTCTAATATTTTCATGCTCTATGGTGTGCCAAAGCTTGATACAGATAAAGGTTAAAGGATCAATGGAACGATAATCACAGCTGCTATTTGGAGAAACCTCACTGCTGCCGAGCCAAAAGACAAAGGCAAGGGGAAGGAAAAAGTGCCCACGGCAAAGCCAAAGGTGTCAAAGGGAATGTCAGCCACCATGCCAGCCAGTTCACTAGTAGTACTATATCAAATTTACCGTCGCCAAGAGATCATTCCCTGAAAGTTAGAGATAGCTGAGGAACTCAATGATAATATAAGGCATTACACAAAGGAGAGGGATGCTATCATCAAGGAGGTTATTGAAAAAAATGTCCTATGATTTTGTGACATGATTTCCAAATTTCCCTGTCGAGCCCTCTGCCAGCGATGATGCCATGCTAGCCAATCCACACGAGAAGAAGTCTACAAAAGGGAGTCCTCATCTTCCTAAACTCTTTTACATGTCATTCCATTGCATTTACATGATAATGCATGTTATTTTTACGTTTTCTTTTATATATGTGTTGTTTCCATGCATTGAGGACAATGCACATCTTGGGTTTGGGGGTGTGCATTTCCTCACATTTATGCCACGCCATGCATTTCATGTTTACATTTCTGTTGCCATGCCATATAGGTCATTTGGAATAGATGTATACCGAACCACTAAAAAAAGAAAAAAATTGCCTCGGTTTAATTTTGAAGAATGCTAACACTTATTAGGCAAGTTCAGTTTGATCTAGGTGTCTGTCCAATAAAGAAATTTTAATCTTTAGTTGTAATGCCAATGCAGCAGAATAGTTATGCCAGGTTTTCTTGGTAATTGATCTCTAGTTTAGGGAATTGAACTTACACTTAACACGTAGTATGTATCTAGTTCCTTAGCAAACTTAGACCTTTTGAAACTATGCTCAGATTTAAAAAAATGATGCCAGGGTAAAAGAAGTAAATAAGGCAACAATGTTCTGCCATGGCAAGAAAAAAATAGAACTCTCCTCTACCTTAAGGATAATAAGCTACTTAGGGCTTCGTGGTTTGCTCCATCTTAGTTCTCAAGTCCAAAACCTTAGAATATGAGTTGAACAGAAAGCCTAGTGATGTCTAGATTAAGGTGGGGATTCGTGGTATGCTCCCTCTTATATCTCACGCTAAATAGTGTCACGAAGCAAGCTTAAATTAATGCCAATAGAAACCCTTGGCAAAGAAAAAAAGATGATAAAAATAAGAATATGAGTTTAGGTAGTAAAATTGGCTAAGGGAGTGAAAGGATACTCGATACATATTGCCTACACATCATGCACTCTTCATGAACTTAGACTAGATTTATATTGCTGCACTTGAATTACTACCTGCTTGGCATTATTGCACTCAGATACTGAGGACAGAAATAAAGCCAAATTTTGTTTGCCAGCACTTGTTGGCATTCCAACCAAAATTTAGTCGAGGTAACATTTTCACAGTTTATTTTTGTTTTTATTTTGTTTGCATTACTTAAGGACAAGCAATGAGTTAGGTTTGGGGTGTGTTACCTCTCCAAAAGTATTGTTCTTAATGCCAATCTTACAATGCTTTTGCTTGTTTTTAGGTACATTTAGTTGCATTAGGATGTTAAAACCATGCATTTACATAAGGAGTTTAGAATTATGTCTATGCTAGTGTGAAGGGTTGTTTTGTTCCAATTTTGCTGGTTTGGCATAGAAAAATAGTGCAGTAAGGAATGCCAGAGAGAATGCCGAGTGTTGTTGGCATAGATGGACCACAAAATGCCTAGCACCAGTTGGCAAAGAAGTGAACTTGATTCCATGCCAAGAACCCTTGGCAATGCCAGCCCGAAAAAATAGGACCAGATCAGGTTGCAAAAAAATAGTATTTGATCAAACCCTGAAAAAATAGGATGGAGAAAAAATAAGATGCCAAGTCTGCCTGGCACAGATGGGTTGAACGATGCCAAGCTCGGCTGCCAAAGGATCAACGGCATATGACGTCAGCCCTAGTAAAAACTTGATCAGCTTATCACTTCAAATATGGATAAAATGATTACATCCCTTATCCCTTGGCACATTCAAATTTCAAACGTGAAGGCTTATCCTACGGCTTCTTCGAATGCCTATTTAAAGAACGATAAAGTAAGCATTTGGAGGACGAACTTAGAGAGGATTTTATTGATGATCAAAAGAGGAAGGTTGCGTGGTTCGACCAGAAAGACCGAGGGCTTGGAGCCATTGAAGGGCTGCATCGAGAGACCCCTTTCTTGCCCATTCTTTTTGTTTAGTTATTTTTATTTTTTAATGATGATGTATTTTCAAAACGTTTATGGTTTTTCGGTTAAATCCCTCAACATGAACTAATTCAATAGTTGGTGGGTGATATTTTGCGTTGAATGTTATTTCATGTTTTAGTTTTTAATAATAAACCTGCCTTTGGCATTGTTTTATCTATTCGGCATACTTTAATGTTTTCTAAATACTATGCCAAGCGAGTGCTGGCACTGTTGGCCTATTTCTCCTCAATATCTTAACAGACTTGGGGTGGCAACGATTAAGTTTTTGAATACCGAGGAGAGAAGCTTCGAGAGAAGTCGTTCAAATAGAAGAACTTACTTCGGGAGTTAAATCTACCCCTTAGGAGTATAGATTGGATCTTAATTAAATTGGTTTATTTAAAAGCATGCACTATAGTGATATAAGGGTTTTTACATGATCAATTTAGGGCAATGACCATCGAGAGAGGCTTTGCTAATTTTGAATCTACTCGGCAAACAATGCCAAGACAGGTTGTTATTGAAGGCTGGCACGGCATGAATAGCGTGAAAACCAGGCACTCCCTACCAACGCTCATCATTCATTAAAACACCTTCCTTGCCAACGCCTTTACTTTACTTTTATTTCTTTTCTTTTCAATTATTTCCAAAACCAATTTCAAAACAAAACAACTTTTTTCTTAAGGCAAGTAACAATCAAGGCAATTGAATTCCAAGTCAATCTCCGTGGGATCGATACTCAGCTTACTGTTGTATTACTTGCAGACCGTGTATACTTGCACGCAAAAGACTCATCTTGGCAATATTTTATATTTTTTCAACACATATCTTTTGCCCCTTTTCCAGCATTCACTCCAAGAGTCTACAAAGTTGGAGGCCAAAACGATATCATTTTGTATGGCATATAAATAGCCATTTGAATCCCAAAAAATCATTTGTTCCTGATATCCCAAAAAAGGCTCAAAACACTCTCAACTACTCTCTTCATCCCCTCTGCCCTAGGCCGGTTGTCTTCGAGCCATCCGCCGCGTACCACACCGCCGGCTCAGCTGCTTATTGGTGAGGTGAGCCGTCGCCTTCTACGATCGGAGTTGATGAAAAAAAGATCACGATGTTCGGTTTTTTCTTTTATTTTGATTTTTTTTCTATTCTTTTTCTTTGATCTTATCTCTTCTAAGTCTCTCTTTTTTGTCTCCCTAAAAAATGTGTTCTCTTTTTTGGATCTGCATGCCAATTTTAAAGGAGGGGAGATGGACTTTTGGCCAACCACGTAGAAGGTGACAGTGCATGTGATGGCAGTAGCGAGATGAGGATGATGCCAGATGGGCAGTGGCCACAAAGCAGAGTTAGCGGATGCGGCTTAAACTGTGGCAGCGGAGACGACGGCTCAAGTTGCAGCTAGGGTAAAGTTATTTTAGGTTTAGATTATAATTTTGGGTTGGGTTTAATTTTAGGCCTGTGGGTATATGTTTGGGTAAGTGGGTTTCAGGCCTGGTGTATATAGTTTCTTTAGGGTATTTTGATTTGTAATTGGGTAATTGAGCTTATTGGATTGTAATATTTTTTGGGGCTTTAGGTGCCCGGACAGAATTGGGTTCTTATAGCTATCATTATTTGTTCGTTGTTGTGTAAAGGCAATAGATCAAATACTAAAAGAGAATCAATTATGTTTGGTTTGGTTTGGCTACACTTCGTACGACATCTTCTATCTTCGATTAATCTTTTTCTGTACTCTTGGAAACATAAACTAGGTGACCCTTTCCATTGCATTTTCAAGGATACAAGATTTGTTGTTGTACTTATTCCACTGCAATTTCAGGGAGATGAGTCCATCATAACTTTATATGTTTTTTTTGTAAATTTAGGGAGATAGACATTCTATTGAGTTGATCTGCTCCACCGAGGAAGAGGCATGATCTTGTTGACTCGCCTTCTTCATCCTTCTATTGGAAAGACAAGATCTGCAAGAGTAAAAGAAAATTATGTTAGATTGGGAATCCACCCTTTTTATTTTAAAATGTAAAATTAAAAGGTTTAATCTAAAGTATATATTTGATTTTGTTCATCCATTTCGCCAATCTTGGAGAAGTAGATTCTGTGCTCCACCACTAACGGGGAGGCAAAATCTAAAAAATGGTTAATCCGCTACAACACTGACGAATAGGCAGAATCTAGAGAAGAGAGTTTGATCCGCTACAACACTGAAGAAAAGGCAAAATTTGGAGAAGAGTTCTGATCAAGTTTCAACTCTGACGAAGAGGCATGATCTAGGTGTTAGTTCTATTCAAGCTACAACTCTGACGAGGAGGCATGGTCTGAGAGTTTGATTTTGATCAAGCTACAACTCTAACAAAGAGACGTGATCTGATAGTTTGATTTTGATCAAGCTATGACTCTAACAAAAAGGCATGATTCGAGAGTTTGATTTTGATCAAGCTACGACTTTGATGAAGAGGCATGATCCAAGAGTTTGGTTTTGATCAAGCTACAACGTTGACGAAGAGGCATGATCTGAGAGTTTGATTTTGATCAAGCTACAAATCTAACAAAAAGACATGATTTGGAAAAGAGTTTGTTGATCCGCTACACCATGTTTACGGTGATATAGGACCAAAAAAAGTTAGTTTTCTTTCTAAAAATTGTTTTCTTAGTTGCTTGAAGGTTTTAACAACACTTTCGAGGGTGATTCCCCGAAGGTCCTAGCATTACTCCTGAAGGTGACGGCCCGAAGATCTTAAGTTCATCTCTTTTTCAGACTCTGCTTTCTTTGGCGGTTTGTTCTCTCCATCAGAGAAAATGGTATCACGAGTCTTCTTTGGACACATTTTTTCAATTAATTCAAATGCATTTATTTTTTTTATGTATCTATTTATATAATTATGCGTGTATTTCTCTTGAATAAACAATGCTTTCATGGATGTAAAAATACAGTCTCATCGATCATCATGTTTGGTTCTCAAATGAAGACTTCTAAATTCTTCTTTGATCGATTTCTTTCTCGGGTATCAACCTCATCAATTGTCAAGTCTTACTTGTGAACTCTTTGATTGTTTAAAATATATGTTGTTGCTTCGAACAGCTTTACCCCACTCAAACTTGTGTTTAACCATTTTCTTGTCTTTAACTCTCGTGGAAAGTCTTCCCTTGTAAAGTTTAACATCAATGTATGCACCTGCCACAAGTCCTCATATTTTGGTACATGGACACATTTTTCATCTCATGGTGATGCCCCCTTTTACTTTTGGGTTCAGCTACATCTTCTTTGATTTCAACGCTGATGGATCATTTTTCTTGGTTCTATTTTGTCGAATAGGTATTTTTCTAGATTTTTAACCACTCTTATTTAGGAAAATTGCCTTTATCATTTCTGCACTCAGTCAATTGTCGAAAATGTTTCCATCATCTCTGGGTGAAAGGCCAATTTGAACATTTTTTATATAAGCAATATCTCGATGCTTTACCATGCCCTTTTTTATCACAATATCATATGTTAGGGCGAGCATATGCTTCTGAATCCATGCATTTAAATCTCTTTACAAAGTAATACAAATAAATCTTTTGTTTCTTTAAAATGTTAGTTTTCCTTCCAATGCATAATGCTTGTATGAATTATCAATATTAATGATTATTTATTCTTTCAAAAATAGTTTTTTTTTAAAACTTGACAAGAATTTGTAACCAAAATCGGGTGCCCCAGATATGAAAGGCATGGGCGCCTTTGAACCAATTTACCAATGTTCGTCTCAAGTGTAGCTTATGTCTAGAAAACCTCGAATGTTGTGTCGATGTCTGAAGATGTGAAGTGCCTTTTAGACTATTACGCTTATGAAAAGATTATTTCTCACGTACCTAATATTCTAACCGATTTAGGTGGCTCTCTTTGACTCGTAAACTCCCATATTCTATTCTTCTCTCTTTCTGATCTCGATCGAGCATTACAAGTTTTAGCATCTTTGAATAAAGGATAATTCCATAAGGTGAGATGTAATCTGAAGACAAACTCCTTCAACTCAGATATCCATGTATGGATTTCAAAGGCATATAAATTACACCAGGGCTCACGATTATGAAAGAAATGATATTGTTGCAGTACTTGATCTGAACAAGCTTAGATGCATTATTTTTCTTCTTTCAGATCACTCTAGACTGCCTTTTGGGTTTTTACCCTAGAGTTCATTTCTGCTCTTCTATTTTTTTGGAAATTTGTAACTCAAACAAACTCTTACTGTGGTTGAACATTTGTGCATGCTCTGATTTTGCAGATAAGTAGTCTTCCAAATCTCTTTTAGGTAGGGATTTTTTTGGCTAGAAGATTCTACATTTGCTTATCCCTTGAAGGCTTCATTTTTTATTTGGCAGATTCATTTTTCTGTTTCTTTTTCTTTTATCCTTTTCTAAAGGGTCATTATTTTGCCTTGGTTTTTCTTTTCTTTCCTTTTTTCAATGTTTTTTATTTTCGGTTTCGAGTTCAAGACCCTCAATCCATTTTGGCATGTTCTTCAAGCACAAATTACTTATTGTATCCAATGTGCATCTTCTTGTTTCATGCCCTATGATGGACGTTTTCTTTTCAATACGATTACAATTATTCATCTTCCACTTGACCAAGCCTTTTATATTTCTTGCCCCAGTGCGGCGGTGATCCTTGGTTGATAAATATCATATCTTACACAGATATCATCGAGGAAGGGTAGTCTTCAGTTGGATAGATGTTTGGAGTTAACACGATATTCAAAAATCTTAGACAACAATGCTTGAGAGGAAATATTCACTCAAAAATTGTGTTTGAAACCTTTCCATCACTCCCAAGCACACTTAGTAGTCCTTCTATTGGCCTAAGTAGATTGGAAGATAGGCCACATCCTCCTCATCTTCACATCTTTTGATTTCTTCTAGACACAAGACTGCTCGGATTAACCATCGGATTGAAATTGATGTTGTTATACTGGAACATGAAAAATGCATACATATATGTATGGAAGAACCAAAACTAACTTATAATGAAATAGATGGAATGGTGTAAAAATTAATTTTTAGAAAATATTTGGCAAATGAATGTAAAAAAAACATTATTCATTGAAGACAAAACTACCAAACATATGCCCTTACAAAAGTTCCAATTGTTTTAGGATTTAAGCAAAAGGTTGGTTCTATGCATTACTTGGAAAGAAATTTAAATTACATGGATGTCTTAGCAAACTGAGCACCCATGATAAAAGCTTAATAAAAAGGAACTCAATCATTCACAAGAGTCGTTTGTCTTGGTCTTTTAATGTTTTTTAACTGATTTAGCCTTACGACAAAGAGCTCAAACTTCTATTTCGGATTGTATCGTCTATTAGCTTTCCTTCTATCAGAAGATTGCAGAAATTACCTCTTGAACCTGTGAGCATCAGATCATAGAAAAGGAGCAGGAAGGGTGCTATGAAATATAGAAGACATTTCACTTTCCATCATGGGAGGTTGAACTTGAGCTGCCACTTCTCGCCATCTTAATGTATACTTTTTAAAGCTTTTATTTTGAAAAAACTAACGGCCTGGAGTCAAACCCAGAGCAAACATGTATTGCTCTAAAAAATGTAGTGACTAAGTCAACCCATGATCGAATATGTTCTTTGTTAAGTCAATTATACCACTCCACAGGTGCCCCAGCTAGACTATCATGAAATAGTGGATCAACATTTTGTCATCATGTAGGTAACCTTCTATTTCTAATTTGTGGAAGATCTTAGTGTCTTCTTTTTCATTTATCTTTTCTTCAAAGCTCTTCAATCTATCTTCAAACAGCCCAAAAAGCTATATTCTCAGTATTTTTGTCTGGTTGTCTAATCTAAAGAAAAAAGGTTTAGCCCGACTCATCCTTGGATTTGATATGGATTCCCCATGGTAATTTGTCGAGAATAATATGTCAGCTTGGCGGGGTGTTATTGATGGACACTTCACGTATACGATAGTACCATTTACTTTATCAGTACCTTTTACAGTCAATGCTTGAGTTGCTTAATTTATTATTTCTTGTAAAGACTTCAATATTTGGTTTTTGTATCTTGCATTCATCTTGGACAACTATGCTTGTAATTGTTCTCGTATCCCCCCTGAGGTTGCTCGCTTACTTTCATCTCATCATCCATGTTGGTAGAACACTTGTTGGATTTCCAACCAAATCTTGGATTACTTCTATCAAACCCGTAAGTGATTCAGGTTGAGTTTATGAATGTAAATACAATGTTGCTAAATATATAATGGATATACAACGCTATTAAAATGTGATAAAGATGCAATACTGGATATAAACATGTGTGCAAAAGGTATTGATTCAAAGAGTGGCCATCGTAAGACAACTTTTGTTAAGTAAAAGATCTCATTACATCATGTATAGAAGTTATAGATAATATCGAGCCCTAGCTCCTAGGTTATATATCTTCTTTAAAAGCCAAGCCAGCTTCTCGTTAGGATCTTAGGACATGTCGTCATTTTGACTCAGTTCAGTTGCTACATCAGCCAAGTCCAGCACTTGTTGAGCCACTTTTTGCGCTTCGAAAATGACATCTTTCATGTAGTTGTCTTTTTCTTTTATCTTTTTCTTCATCTTTTGGAGCTGACAACACCACTTCTCATTATTTTCTTGTAAGGCTTTCTTAAAATCATCCACAAGATCCTTATACATCAATAGAACACTGTTACACTTATCTACTTGCTTCTTTAGCATTTTGACTTCAGCTTAAGAATTCTCACGTAGATGTATACATGCTTTCAAAACCTCACATTTGACTTGAATATTCTTCAATTCATTATTGACAGCAATGCACTAATCTTACATTGCTTATAGTTTGAGAGATAAGGTCTTAACTCAATTTTTATTAGCCTTGGAGTTTCTCTTCCAATATTTAGCATTATTTTTTAATTGGATGACCCTTTTCTTTTATTGATCTGTAGTATCTCCCAAACCAGTTTCTCTAAATGCTAAGTAAAGTTTTTGGTAGTTATCTTGCAAGCTCTTTAGTTCTTTGCTCGAATGGTCTTTTTTTCCTCAATATGTTGACCCGGGCTTCATATTTTAAATGATTTTTTTATTCTCTTCGAGCTCTTTTGGTTTCATTCCTATTGGGTAAAAATAATAGCTGGATTATGTTGATGCTCCTTTTTGAACTTCCATATCTTACACTCTAAGAGGTTTTGAACTCGGCATTTGAAGGCAGCGCAATTTTTAATAGAATGCCTCCTAATTCCAGCGTGATACTCACAATAAGCTTTGATGTTGTACCATTTGGGGTATGGAGGTTGTAGAGGCATGAGATGACAGGGGGCAACCAATCGTGCCTCTAGTAACTGCAAATATAAATCTCCATATGAGATGGATATGTGATCAAAAGGACCATTGACTCTTGATTTTTGGTCGCCAATCGAAGATGATTCCGAAGATTGGACACTGGAATTTGAACTCTGACCTTGGCACTAGATTATGAGCGTTGGATATTGACTCCTATATGCACACTTTTGCGCTCCAATATTGCTCGAGCTTTTGGAAATTTTAGGATTTCCTTCTTCAAAACTTAATAGACATTCTTCAATTAGGTTCCTAACATTGTTCTTCAGAGCTCCACAATTCTCAGTAGTATGACCCGCACCTCATAGATGATAGTTACATATGGCCTTGACGTCGTAACCTTTAGGATAAGAGGGCTGCTTTGGCTTGGACTGAACAGGAGTCACAAGTCTTTCCCTGACCAGTACCGGAAGCAAATATGTATATTTTACCAGAATATAAAATGTGGTCTTTTTTCTAGCTTCCTTTTTTGGGGCTTTGCTTTGGATCGTCTCAACTTTTCTTGATCTTGCCACCTTTGCATCTTCAGGTGTCTTATTTATGTTGAATGTGACAGTGTACAAACCTTTCGGCTTGCTAGAATCAATGCGTTCAGAAGTAGAATCCTAGATATTGGGCATCATAACATGGCTTCTATTCAGCTTATCTTTCTCTCTTTTTATATCGAGCTCTTTCCCCTTGACCATGTCAATCATTATGTATGTCTGACGTGTATCCTTCGAAAGAAAAGCATCTCGCTTCTTTTGGTATCACTTCTGGGCACTGCCTCATATCTGCATTACTTTCTATCTGATCACGTGACCCTTTATCCATTATGAAAGCTTTCTATATTAAAGATCGCTCGTGAATCAATACCTTTTATTTATGAATATGCAATGCAAAAAACATAGAAAACATAAAATCGGTTAGTACGCATGGAATAATCAGACTGAAAATATAAATGGTAAATAAAAAGTATATCTATACAACCTACCCGAGCATACTTTTCTACCTGAATACGTTCTTAAAAAGGTGGGTCCTACCCAAACATGCTTTCTACCCGTATATTTTATGTTACAAAAATAATTTTTAACCGCGTGATATCTAGTTACATGCTTCGTTGCGGGAAATAAATGATACTAAAATTAATGAGCATAAATGAAAGAAAATAAATAAACACAATCTCTCTATTATGCACTTATTGGGTGACTCGCTAAACGGGCAGAGGTTCGGTACGACTCTAAACAAGGTAGGCTCTAAATAAGGTAGGCTCTTACGATTCATTACAAGTGGTTTGTGTAGCGACTAATTTTTTCGGAAACCGCTACATAAATAATTAATTATTATTTATATTAATAGGAGTCCCGCTTTTATTTGAAAATTTTATTTAAAAAAGGGAATTTGGGGAAAACTCATATTTTTGAAAATTTTAGAGTCGCCACCGGCCGCTTTGGGTAGACTGGACACCATTAAAACAACAAACAAAGATTTTTTAAAAAAAAAACTTGGGTTCGGGAGTTGATTACGGATGGGGAAGGATTAGCACCGCCACACCGCCCAAAATTGGTACCAAATAATTACCGCTTTATTAATATCAAATTTTACGGGTTAAAGTGACAATTAAATTAAAATTTGATTATATGTACGAGTAAATTTTAAGGGCTCTAATGTTCGAGGGATAAACAAAAACTACCATCTACGTCTTAGACTGGTAGCCAAGTTTACCGTCGAAAAAGGGAGCACAGCAATGACAATTAAATATATCGAATATGCAACTTAATAAACATAATAAATCATACATAAACATAAATAAAAAGCATGAACATGACAAAAATGCGTATATTAAATAAAAAACAAAAAACATATACATCAATATCATAATTTCTAAACCATATATTAAATTTAATACAATATACAAAAAACATATAAAAACGTACTAATATTAAATAAATACAAAGCTGTATATTATCCTACTTCTAAACCAATATTAAAATAAATACAAAGATAAGGATTAAATATTACCCCCTAAAAACTCAGATGAAAAACTTCGACTAACCCTACCAAGATCTACATGCCCTCTCATCATGGCCCAAAAATTAACCAGATCGGACCGCAAAAAGAGCTTTGATTGAATACTAGATCGAACCAACTGGGGCCGAAGGCACTGCCCTAGGCCCCTGGCAACCCGTGCTAGGGGTTGCCTTGGCTCCCTATAATTTTGGGTGCCATGGCTGGCTCCATGTCCTTGTTGGCTACCCCCACCCGCCTTTTATAGGCAATGGTGATGGGGGAGGTGAGACGTGGAGCTTTATGCTCCACACAATTCATTCCTCCTTTTTTTACTTTTTACTTTTTTTTCTTTTTTTAATTTAATTTTTGCATTTTCTTTTTTTTTCTTTTTTTTTATTAAAGATAATATATATATAATGATATTAATTAACAATAATATTATAATATTATACAACCCGGATAAAAATGAGTGATTACAGATGCCCCTCTTTGCTTGTTCTTGTGAAAAGAGAACAAAGCAAAGATAAAAAACACATATTTTTGTCCTACTTCCTTGTTTTGATCCCAAATCACCACGCGCTGAAGGTCCTACTGATGGCTCAGAAATCTTGGAGTTATGCACTAGAAGTCTTAATAATTGCCCGAATCACCATGCACTGAGGGCCCTACTAATGTCCGGACGATACTAATTTCTCCAAATCACCAAGCACTAGAGGTCTTACTAATGGTCTAAAGATCATAACACCATGCACTGAAGGTCTTACTGGTTGCTCGAATCACCCCGCACTGGAGGTCTTACAGATGCTCAAACGATATTAAAGCCACGCACTAAAGGTCTTATTGGTTGCTCGAATCACCCTGCACTGGAGGTCTTACAGATGCTCGAACGATATTAAAGCCATGCACTGAAGGTCTTACTGGTTGCCTGAAGCTTGAAGTTGTTCTTCTCATTTAAAATTCTTCAATCTTCTACTAAAGTTTGGAGTTTGAAGCCATTCTTCTCATTTGAAATATTTCATTCTCCGAGGTCTGATGCTGTTCTTCTCATTTGAAATTCTTCATTCCTCAATTGATGTTGAAGGTTGAAGAGTGTTCTTCTCATTTGAAATTCTTCAATCTTCTACTAAAGTTTGGAGTTTGAAGCTGTTCTTCTCATTTGAAATTCTTCATTCTCCGAGGTCTGAAGTTGTTCTTTTCATTTGAAATTCTTCATTCTTCAATTGATGTTGAAGGTTGAAGTTGTTCTTCTCATTTGAAATTCCTTAATCTTCTACGAAATTTTGGAGTTTGAAGCTGTTCTTCTCATTTGAAATTCTTCATTCTCCGAGGTCTAAAGTTGTTCTTCTCATTTGAAATTCTTCATTCCTCAATTGATGTTTTTAATGATTTTTTTGAAAATAGACAGAATAAATTAATGTTGTGGGTTAGCATGCCCCTAACTTAAGGATGTCTAATTACTCATGATGCATAGATAATGCAAATTAAGGACCACTTGGGGTGAGCTCATCTTCAAGGAGGCTCAAGGTTTCTTGTATTAAAGCTCTTTTTGTAGCAAACAGAGCCCATCTTAAAGTGGGGTTCAAATATTTGCAAATCTCATTGTTCCAAAACTTTTCCAGGTTCCCTATTTCGGATTGCTATTCATATCTAGCTTAGCTTAATGTCTGGTTTGGCACTGAAAGGTCTTTGCCACTAAATGGATTGGCCATCTTCTTGCCCCAAAAAATTAGACACCCAAATGTTAAGTACAAGAGTGCATTTGTTTCGATTTGACAAAGCTTAAACCAAGTGGAGCTTATGTTTGAAGGACCGCGAGGGTTGCGGTGACACGCGCTCATGTGAAGCCCCTTCTGGGCTATTAGGTTTCTGGAAGGAACATCTCACATACCTAATTTCTATCCCATTTAAGTGGCTCTCTTGACCTCACTAACTCACCATGCCCTATCATTCCCTCATTTAGGTGTCGATCAGGAACTTGAAGCTTGATGTTCCTTGAAGAAAGGTTAACCCTTAAAGGCGGGTTGTGATCTGAAGACAAAATTATCCAACTTAGATATCCACATATGATCTGAATGGTCTTTATTGTCTTGTAATGTAGGCTATGGCTCACGGTTATGAAAGAAAGGATATAAAGGCCCAAATAAGTGTTTAAGGCTGATAAAACCAAGGATCATTTCTTCTTGGTGAAATATCTTCTCTGCACTTGTTGATGGAAAGTTCTGTAATAAAATCTTCTTTGATTTGTTTCTTGGATCACTCTAGACTGTCCATTTTTTGGGTTTTCACCCTAAAGTTCATTTCCTCTTCTAGTGTAGCTTGCATCTTTGACTGAATGTTGATGCACTTTTATTCAAATATAATTAAATCTTCAAGGCTTTAATGTCATTTATTGCACTTTCAAACTTGGTGCTTTAATTCTTGACTGTGCCAACCTTCTTATTGGCCAACTTTCAATTTGGTTGAACTAATCCTTTCGAGCAAAAAGTTCTCGTATCGACTTATTCTGATGTTTCTCTGGTCTTTGTATCCAGTATATCGATTCTCATTTCTTGCGCTTATTCATGAAGCACTATCTTTGCAATATGGTCAAAATTGGGCGATCTCAATTTGCCAACAAAATTTTTGTTCCTTTTTGCCCCCAATGTGGGGGTGATCCTTGATTTGGGTTTCAAATGAAAAGAAACGATCAGGCTCAAAGGGGGACAACAAATGGATATTTTTATATTTGCGAAGGGAAGTGAATGAATGCCACTCGTCATCCCATATATGGATATCAAAATAGTCTTCAGGGGGTAGAAGTTTAGGGTCAACACTGGATTCAAGGTCCTTAAATGAAAAATGCCTGAGAGAGAAATTCACTCAATGGGATCTTGCCCATTATCTAAACACTCGTTTTGTTCCTCTCGTCTGCCTAAAGAGAATAGAAGATGTTCACACTTTTAGTGTCCTTGTAGTATTTGCTTTCCCCTAAACATAAGCTGCTCAAAATTAAAGTTACTTTTGCGGTTAATATTTGGGTTTCTAAAAAATATGTACAGATATGTGTAGGAAGACAAAAATATCCCATAGCAATGAATGAAATGTATAAAAATCAAAGAATGCAAAAAAAATGTTTTCTAAATAACAAAATGAAATTTTCATTATGACAAAAATGACTACACTATGATATTTGAAAAAAAAATCTACAGCTTAACTCATAGATTTCTTTTGCATTTTTCCCAAATGCACAGGGATCAACGGTTTTGAGGTGCCTTTACCGGTAGCCGTTTGCTCCGGGCTAGCTATACCATTCCCTGGGTACAATCAGTTTTGACCAATCATGAAATTGGATTTTTCCAAAGGGTTTATTTTCCTTTGACCATTCATAAAAATGGATTTTCGATGGACATTTAAATTATCCAGTGTCTTAAACTTTGCCGTATTTAAGCCAACATTTTGTTGGACTTGCCAACCCCAAAATGATCACCTCCAAGGTTTGCTCTCAAATTTATAGGGTGGCTTTCAGATGCCTCACTGATTTGAACTTTCTTCTTGAGCAGTGGCATTTCAGGTCCAAATGATGATAGTTTTGAAGATGATATGGTGACAAACTTGAGGCGGTGGGTATGTATGGCTGAGTAATTTGGCGATGAATGGATATGAGGCTGGTAGTGAAAGTTTTGGAGGTGATTGTGCTCACTTTAGTGGAAGGCTATGAAAAAAAGTATATTTGTGAGTTTTTTTTTGGATTGTCGGATGATTATGAAGAAATGAGGAGAAAAAATGGGTTAATGGATCTGGAAAATGGTAATCCAAGAGTGAGGCTCCTCTCTCTAGTGGCAACAAAAAATGATACAATGATTGCACATGAATGCTTTACAAAATTAAAGACTTGGATAATATTAATATCATGATTAGCTGCGTCATAAAAATGTATGAAGCAACCTAAATATGTCATGATGCAAGAATGAATGCGAATGAAGAGATGATTCTCGAACAGTCCTTAGAAAGACTTTCGTTTAACGAAGAAGATATCTTGTTGCAAGAAGTTGAAAATGAATTACAGATATCGATTGGCTTCTTTTCTTAAGATCTTGACTTTGGGGAGGGGGAGCACAAATTTAACTCCATGTCTTAATGTCATCTTTGAATCGATAGGCACACCCGTCATCCTCCACGTATGCTACTCCAAGGATCTGCGGCGGTACAATCTATGTGGTTCGGAGCATTTGGGAAGACCATTAACTGGTGCAGGTAAAATCCAGACGAGAGTCTCTTCTTCGTAAACTCGGGTGCAAATGAACCGAAATTTGAACAATGCGTCCAAGCAAGGCGAATCTTGACAATCCAACTTAAAGGAGTTTATTCAAAATCCTTGAAAATTTTGGAGGTGTAAATTAAAACTTTCAGATATAGTACAGGGTTTAATGTAAAATTCTTGTGAGAGTTCAACTAAAATTTCAAAAATGATTTGAAACACATTAATAATATTTTTAAAATTTCTAGAGGGGCCAAATTAAAATGTTTGAAAGTTTAAAGGACTAAATGTGAAGATATCAAAATTTGGGAAATTATGGCCCCTACTGGATTCGATAAGGATTCGCCTCTATGTCCGGTTACACTGTCTCTGACTCTCACATATGCCTCATAGTCGAACTTGACAAACATACGTATATTAAATAACAAAATAAAAAACATATGCATCAATATCATAATTTCTAAACCATATATTAAATCTAATACAGTATACAGAAAACATATAAAACGTACAAATATTAAATAAATACAAAGCTATATATTATCTTACTTCTAAACCAATATTAAAATAAATACAAAGATAAGGATTGAATTTTACCCCCTAAAAACTCGGATGAAAAACTTCGACTAACCCCACTAAGATCTACATGCCCTCTCGTCATGGCCCAAAAATTAACTAGATTAGACTGCAAAAAGGGCTCCGATTGAATACTAGATCGAACCAACTGGGGTCGAAAGCACTACCCTAGGCCTCTAGCAACTCGTGCTCGGGGTTTCCTTGGCTCCCCATAATTTTGGGTGCCATGGCCGGCTCCATGTCCTTGTTGGTTGCCCCCCACCCGCCTTTATAGGCAATGGTGAGGGTAGAGGTGAGACGTGGAGCTTTTCAATTTTTTTGCTTTTTTTAATTTAATTTTTGCACTTTCTTTTTTTTTATTTTTTTACTTTTTTATTAAAGATAATATATATATAATGATATAAATTAACAATACTTTTATAATATTATACAGCCCAGACAAAAATGAGTGATTACAGTTTGGTTCTAACAAAAGGTATCCGAACTGTCCTTGTTATCGCCTGCTAACGCTAGCACGTTAAATTCAGGGGGATACATTTCCCTAGGTCTGCACGGAGATGAAGATCTCACAAAGACAAAGGTACAAATGTATCCCAAAAGTGATCCACTATCCTGCACGGAGGTGATACCTCACGAAGGAGTAGCTTCTCACTCCCACTTAGAAAGGACGGAGCTCGGGTGCAGAGCTCATGACATGCAAGAACTGGAAAATAGATTTTATTAAAAACCTTTATAAAAATACTCAAAAATAAAAAAAAAGGATCACAAAATAAATTAAACTGAAGTCATAATTTTCTATCTAATAAGCCAAAATGTAATCGACTTGTGGCTTGACTCTCTAAAAAAAGTCCTCGGCAGAGTCGCCAAGCTGTAATAACGACTTGTACGAGCTTGACGCGTTTTTTTTACAAAAAATATTTGTTTTTTTATTGGAGTCGCCACCAATATTTTAATTTAGGTGAGATTGGATCACCTGAAAACCCGGTTGTTTTAATAAAACTTATTTTTATTAAAACAATGAGTTTTGGTCTGTGAAACCAGAAAAATGAGTTTGGGAGTCGATACGTATGGGGAAGGGTAAGCGCCCCCACAACGCCCAAAATTGGTACCTAGTCGATTACGTAACGTTTTAACGATGAAAATTACGAATTCGAATTTAATTTGGAAATTGTGATCCCTAAATGTGTAAGAATTTATTTGTTCAAAAATATTTTAAGAAATAATCCTTTAATTAGGATTAACAAGAAAATTACATCTCTTTGAGTTCGAGACATAATTCTCTTTGAGATTTCCATATAGAAAGAATACGATTTTAGATATTATAATTTAGGATTAAAAAGATATTTTCATATTAGAGATTAACGAGAAAGCGGGACCCCTTTAAGTTCGAGGTACGTTTTTCACAAGAACCTCTAATAAAGAAAGTCGTTTCTTAATTTAAAATTTGATTAAAACAAATACAGGACATATATATATATATGTTAAACTATAAATATTAAGTAAGTAATAATATTAGTAGTAATAACAATAATAAGAATAAGAATAATAATAATAATAATAATAATAATAAAAGTATAGTATAATATAATAATTATTATTATTATTAGTAATTAAAACTAAAAAAAGTGACTAAGATGAAGCAAAGCAAACATTTAAATGCGAAATTATAAAGGATACAAAAGCGGAGAGACCAAAGCTGCGATTTCTCCATTCAATAAAAAAACGTGGATCTCTCCTCGGGTCGGCTCAGAGCGCGGATCTACAAGACTAGAAAGACGTCGTTTTGGGCTTGGAAGCTGGGGGTCAAAACGACATCGTTTTGTATGGCATATAAATAGTCATTTGAACAAAAAAAAAACATTTGTTCTTGATATCCAAAAAACCTCAAAACACTGTCAACTACTCTTTCCATCCCATCTGCCCTAGGTCGGTCACCGCCGAGCCGTCTGCCTTATATCACCGCCGGCCACTGCTCATTAGCGACGACAAGCCGCCATTTTTGACAGCCAAAGTTGATAAAAAGAGGTCAGGGTGTTCGGTTTTCCCTTTTTTTGATTTTGTTTTTTTCTATTCTTTTTTTCTTCGATCTTATCTCCTTTAAATCTCTCTTTTTTGTCTCCCTAAAAAAGATGTATCCCCTTTTTTTAGTTTTGCAGGCCAATTTTAAAGGAGGGGAGAGGGGCTCTTGGCCCGCTACGTAGATGGTGACAATGCATGCGATGACAGCAGCAGGATGATGTCAGATAGGCGGTGGCCGCAAAGTAGGTCGGCGACGGCTTTAAATGACGACGACGACGGCTCAAGTTGCAGCTAGGGTAAGGTTATTTTAGGTTTAGGTTAGAATTTTGGGTTGGGTTTAATTTTAGGTCCGTGGGTATATGTTTGGGTAAGTTGGTTTAAGGCTTGGTGCATATAGTTTTTTTAGGGTATTTTGGTTTGTAATTGGGTTTATTGGATTGTAATATTTTTTGGGCTTTAAGGGCCCAGACAGAATTGGGTTCTTACAAGACACATAAATCTAAATTTGAGTAGTAGGGACAACACAACCTTACTAAAAAAAATAGAGCAGCATACTTGCATATCTCTCCTTATGAACCCTTGCCATTAAGTGACAAATGTACGGTTGAAGAATATAAGATATTAAGGTTGTTTTTTATTGGCTACAATATTATTTTTTTCTACATACACTTGAGCAGGTGAGGATGTAAACTATTTTGTTTGGACTCTTCATTTTTCATGAAATACTTTTGTTCGACACTTAGATATGAAAATATAATCTTTAAAGATTATCCAAATATATAAAAACTTAGAAAAATCTAATCATATTTGTTCCCGACACTTACACCCAAGTCTGAATAACATAGAACGTAAATGTTAATCCCTTTAGAAGCTGCAAAATAAAACTCGCTTACCTCCTATTAGTGGTGAGCAAAACTCTACTCGACTTGAAAAATTTGAATTTTTTTCAATTTTGAGTTAATCGATTTATTTGAGTCAAATCAAGTAACTCAAAAAAATTCGAGTTTGAGTCGAGTTGAAATTTTCCCAACTCGAAAAATCAAAAAACCAAAAAACTCAATTTTGCAATTTAGTCCTTGATTTCATTTTTCTTCAATTTCTCCTTCATTTTATGTCCATTTTTGACCAAAGTTGAACCACATGTTCTTAAACCAATTTAGAATACCTATATAGCTTCAATTCATATTTGTGAAAATAAAGTTTATCTTTTTTCAATTTAGCCTCTCAACTTTGTTTGATTTCCTTATTTCTTCAATCCCTGTTCGGTTTAAGTCCATTTTGACCAAATTTAAACCACATGCTCCAAAACCACTTTAGAATACCTATTTAGCTTCAATTCATGTTTTTAAAATAAATTTCCTATTTTTTCAATTTATCCCCTCAACTTTGAATGATTTCCTATTTTTTCAATTCATTTTTCATTTTAAGTCTATTTTCGACCAAAATTAAACCACGTGATTCACTAACACTATATAATATGTATGTAACTTCAATTCATATTTTTAAAAAAATATATTCTTTTTGCAATTTAGTCCTTTAACATTACATTTTATTCAATTTGATCATTCAACTGAAAGTTTTGGTAAAAATCTTTTTCACGTCAAATATTGATTTATTTATACTCTCATTAATATTTTATCCCCAAAAGTTCCTTATTTAAAAATAAAATTATAAATATATTTTAGAAGTTTAGATGATATTTTTTATTAAATAATATTATAAATCTCATTTATACATGTGAAAAATAATATGAAGAAATATATATGCATATCTTATATGGTTAGAGAAAGTTGTTTAAATTGGAATTAAACCGTACTATAACGTGATAAATAATTACAATAAAATTTGTATAGGAACTCAAAAACTCGACTCGAACCCAACTCAAATTTCATAAACTCGACTCGAATCGGAAAAAAATCAAATTGACTTTTGAGTTGTAAAATATGACGTGTCAACTTGAATCGCGCAAAATTTTTTTACTCGACTCGACTCGATCAAACGCTCACCCCCTACCTCCTATGATGCCTATAGAAGGAATCAAAAAAGAAGACGGAAAGGTTTATAGTATTCATAAAAAGCAGAACTTTAAAAGATAACAATTTGTGGTGTATATAACATACATTCCAACACAAGTAACTTTCACATCCCAACTCCACCAAAACATAAACCTTAATAACATGGTATAAATTTACTTTTTAACTATTTTTTTTAAATTTAACAACAAAATTGATTGAGCAAGCACATTTGGCCGGTTGACTAAGCTGCTCATTATTGTTCCTTCATTTTCTTTAGGTCGTGAGTTTTAGACCCACTAGAAACACCCATTTCTTCCCCTAGAGTCCCCTTTCGCTTAATCTATATACCTAACTGTTAATATGGCTTAAGCACTTCCACCCATCTATCAGTTCTATCATTAAACCACACAATCAGGATATGCCAATTGCCGACATGACATTGTTAGAAAAAATATATGTAAAAAAATAATTTGAAAATATAGAAAAATCTAAAAAATATGATTAAAATTGTAAATTTTCTAAATTATTTAAGGGATGAATTTTTTGATAAAAGTTTTAAGTATCATTTTTGAAAATTTGTAAAAAATATCAATTTAAAATATATAAATTCTAAAAATGAATATATAGATTATAATTTTAGAAAAAATATTATTTAAAAAACATATGATAATTTTTTTGTATTTTAAAATAAAAAAAAACATTTTTTGAAGAAAAAAACTGTAAAAATTGTTAAAAATTTAGGGGGAAATAGAGAAAATTCTCAAAAATAAAAATATCATTTTACAGAAAATTTATTAAACTTCTAAAATCAGAAAAACAAATATATATATATATATATATATATATATATATATATGATTATCTCTTAAACAATCAAAATATATAAAATTTAAGATTTTCAAAATAAAATTAAAAATAAAAAAACAATTTTTTAAATAATTATGAAATTTCAAGAAGCCCACTATTGAATTCCATTTCTGAAATCCTTATTCTCATTTCTTCTATCTCTTTAAGCTTACTGTTGTTTAGTTTAGCATATTGAAGTTGCTGAATCTTAGGAAACAATGTTTCCAGCAATAATCCCACATTGACAAAACAGAGACGCCATGACCATTAGATCAAGTATAAATAACCAAACATTAAACTCGGAAAAGAACGCAGCCACGCATTGGGCACAGAGCGAACTATTCTTTCGCCTTTTACTAAAGAATACCGTGTGCTCACTGTAGATGGTGGCAAACGCCTATTTTTGGAGGGCTTTTTCACTACACTAAGTATGGTCTAGCGGCATTTTTAGCGGCGTTTTAGAAGTAAATGTCGTTAATGTTGCACAACTAGCGGTGTTTATATTAAAAAATGCCATAAATGAAAAAATTTACGGCATTTTAAGGATAAACGCCGCAACAAGTCTTACTTTTCGTGGTTTTGTATATAAAATGCCACAAATATACAGTTTTAGTGGAGTTTGTATATAAAATGCAGCAAATGTATAGTTTTTAGCGGCGTTTTTATACCAAAAGCCGCAAATGTATAGTTTTTAGTGGCGTTTGAGAACAAAAACGCCGCAATAAGTCACTATTTCATTTAATTTAGAGATATACCCCTCACTCTTAGTCACTCTCCCTCACCCCGATCCCCAAATCAAACCCACAATCTCTAGCTTTCCTCCATCGTCGACCTCAGTCTCCATCATCGCTCACAAGAAGGCGTCGCTCACCAGACTCAAATTCGGCGGTCTCCATCGACATCTACAACCAAGATTTCTCGTGCGTCTTTCTTTCCCTCTTGTTCATTTCTTTTTCTCTTGTTCATGTAGCTCCCGATTTCGTTTTAGGATTTGCATGTAAGCATCATTTTCTTTGTTTTCTGCTAATGACTCAATTTAGAGAACATAAAGAGAAAATAAGTCAATTTAAAGGAACTTCTTTTATTTTTTTTAGTACTTGGATCTTAGAGGGCTGCAAATCTGGTAATTTTGGAACTATTAGTTTGGCTTTTATTTTATTTTCTTGTATTTTTTCTTCCCTAAAATCTTACCTTTTTCCTAGATTTTCAATTTTCTTACTGTTAATTCATGTATAGGTCCTTATTTTTCAATTAACTAAAATACTAGAGGTAATTTCAAATATTTTTATTTAAATTTGGTAATTCATGTATTTTTTCACCCAATCCCTAAAATACTAGAGGTAATTTTATTTTCCTCTCATTTTATCTTTGTAATCATCATGCATTCTGTTTTTTGTGTTTAAAATTATGGTAGGAAAGTCTTAGTTTTTTATTAAAATTAGATCATTTGGAACTGTAATAGTGAGGGGTAAAAGAGATGATCTTGAGCCATCCATAGCTTGATCAACAAATCTTTGCTCTATCAGATGATCTTGCTGAAAAAAGACACAGTAATAGTGAGGGATAAAAGAGATTGCTTTCAGCCTCCTATCCAAAATTATCTGCCATTGTTCTCTAGATCTTTTGAACCGTATTAAATGTAGCTCAAAAACTCTGCAGGTAGCTTTCCACTATCATTTCTCTCTCATTGCATATATTCATGTTCAGTATATAAGTACTATTTGCTATTAGTTGCTACCATTACACTTCTTTAAGTAGTTGCTGGTTTTTTATAACAGGCTGAAATTATTGATCCAGCTGTGAAGGGAACACTTAATGTTCTTAGGTCCTGCTCTAAGGTTCCATCTATCAAACAGGTGATTATAACATCCTCAATTGCAGCTATGGTGCATAATGAAAGGCCTCTTGGTCCTGATGTTGTAGTTGATGAGACTTGGTTCTCAGATCCTGCTTTTTGTCAGAAATCAAAGGTCTGCAAATCTACCAACTTATATTGCATGTATGTGTGTGTCCATGCATGCATATTCAAAAGAGTTTTCAAAGCAAGCATCATTTGTGGACTGGTTAAATTCAAATATCTTCACTGTTTATTGTCAGCGTTGGTATATGCTTTCTAAGACGTTAGCGAAGGAGGCTGCTTGGAAGTTCACAAAAGAGAATGGCATGGACCTGGTTGCAATTAACCCAGGGTTGGTGATTGGACCTCTCTTGCAGCTGACTCTCAATACCAGCGTGGAGCTAATATCCAAACTTATTAATGGTACTATGATTTGAAGAACATTTGCATTATGAACTATGATTTTATTTTTCTTGTTTTGAATGTTGGACATTGTCATTTTTGCAATAACTAAAGTTGCATATGCCAATGCACATGTAAACATTGCCTTCTTTTGATGCAGGGCCTGAAACATTTCCAAATGCTTCGTATAAACTAATAGACGTTAGAGATGTTGCCGATGCACATGTGCTAGGATTTGAGAATCCTTCAGCTTGTGGAAGATACCTTTTAGCGGAGAGAGTTGTGCACTGTTCAGAAATTGTGGAAGCTTTGTGCAAGATTTACCCTGACCTTAGTCTTCCTAAGAAGTAAGTCTCGAGGACATAATCTGAGTTTATATTTACTTATTATTCATTTCATGGATTATTTGTGAATTGTAGCCCTTTATTTATGTATTATTAACTTTTGCAGATGTGCCGATGAAAAGCTAAGCGTGCTGATCTTTCAGGCGTCGAAAGAGAAAGCAAAAAGTTAACTTTACACCTATGGAGGTGAGTCTAAAGGAAACAATTGAAAGCTTGAAGGAGAAGAAGGCTGCAGGAAATTGATCATTCTCTTGTGCCAGTAAGTATTATTTGTATGATGTTTTTTCTGGTTCATGCTGGAGTATAACTTGCACAAATCATTTAAGCCCTTGTTCACTGGTTGCTACCCTTTTTTTCCTTTTAGCAAAGAGTTGGGACTTTTTCGTCATTTGCTTCAAACCGAAAAAACAAACAAGATTTGACCAGTTTGGTTTAATTTGGTTGGTTTCAGGAAGGAGAATTTCCAGTTTGAGTTGAATCTTACTTCTAGGAAACATGATGTTGTTAGTAGACAATAGCCAGTACAAAAAATGTAATTATTTGATACTAACTTTTTGTAATGAAATAAATATTTTGTTTAACAAATATTTTAAGTTAATTGTGACAATAAATTTTTGGATGAAATAAATATTTTATTTAACAAATATTTTGTATCTGTAATTTATATTTTTTGATGAAATAGAAACAAGGAAAATTTAATTTTTATTATAATTTTATTTCCCTTACAATCAAGACTAGCGACGTTTGGAAAGAAAACGCCACTAAAAGTTAGTCTATTGCGCCGTTTGTAAAATAAAAGGCCACTAAAAGTCAGGCTATTGCGGCGTTTGTCACTAAAAGCGCCACTAAAAGTTACTAACATATAGTGTCGTTTTGGGGAAAACGACACTAAAGAAAGGTATTAGTGGCGGTTTTGTAAAATGACGCTAATACCAAAAATATACCGGCGTTTTCAATATCAAGCGCCACCATAGATATCGACCTTTTGCGGCGTTTTTTGTTCACAAACGCCGCTAACTGTTGCGGCGCTCGATTCAGAGGCACTTCTTGTGGCGTTTGAAAAAGCGCCGCGAGTGTTTTTAGCGGTGTTTAAAAACGCCGCTATTAGGTTAAAAAACACCGCTAAAAACTAGTTTTGCTGTAGTTTTTCTACGAAAAGTGCCCTGAAATTGAAATTTAAAGCTTGACAATGTCTTTTACTTTGTTTTCCTCTATTGTTTTTGCAATGATGTTTAATAGTAATATTTGTGGCAGTATAGCTGAAAATGAAAATATTTATATTGTAAAAAAATGCCCTTAACGTTTGAATGGATAATTACTCCGATCTTTATTTTAGAAATATTTTATTTTTTAACATTTTATTTTGAGTTAAAATGACCTCTCCATAGATGAAAACTATACTAAGTGTTATATGATTGCAATGTCAGCGTGCACTACTGTTAGTTAACTAACATTTTTCATCATTCAGGGCCATTTTGACCTAAAATGAAATATTATGTTGTTTTGTCACGTCATTTCAAACCATTTACACTTAATTAACTAACCATTTTCATTATTGTAGGGGTCATTTTGACCTAAAATGAAATGTTTATGGTTAAATTGCTCCCAAGAAAGAATAGGGATTACAATGACTATCCAGTCAAACGTTAGGAATATTTTTTGACATTGTTAGAAAAAATGTAGTAATAATATAATGATAATAAAAATAATAAAATACAATGTAGTAATAGTAACAAAACAGAGTACCAGTAATCGGACAGAATTGAAACCATAATAAGAATTTTGTTGAGGCCTGTATGAACAGCATTCTTAAGACAAATTCGTCCTCTCCTAGGTGTTTTGAGTAACGTTGGACGTCAGTCTCCCAGGATACAACAACAAACGATCATCGCAGTAAGCACCAAAACAGTGAATAGTCGAACACAATCTTGTCTTTCTCTATCACCAAAAAGAAAAAGGATATTTGGAATGATTTTTTTCTAAATCAGAAACTTCTAAGTTTGGAAGGAATCTTGTTTTCAAAAGTTGATGTGAAAATGAGTCATAACAATCCTTTATATAGTGGATAAAAAGATTAACCATTTGATGAAAAGATTAAATCGTTTGATGAAAAGATTTGTTGAAAAGTTAATAGATATGATTGAATAGATGCAGCTTTAAACAAATAATTAATAAGTCTACTCACCAAGTGGCATGACTTATTATCAATATTATTCAACCAATATAAATTATTTTTCCAACGATCCCCACATGAATAAAATTGATAGATAAAAAAAACTTTGACTCGATGTGGTGATAGATTTTACGTTTGATATTTACATGGGATAGGTAGGCGTCCCCCTTTGAACCTTGTGAAAATATGTTTACCTTACTGATTGTCCAGTAGACGCGATGTCCCTGAACTGTCCTGCCGTTTGTGCAATCGATGACATATCTCACACAAATACCTTACTAACAAGAATTTGGTTCTTATGTTTATGTCCATATAGCCTTGGACAACTTATCGTTCTGCAAGAGCTAGAGAACTATGCCCCAATAGTCTCCTTGAAGTAACTCTACTTCACTCTCACATAGGTGACTTATGTTGTTCGGTTTATCGAAACACACAATGGTCATTAAAAGCATTGTTTAACCTTTTCCACATTTTAGCCACTGTTTACATCATAGGAATGGAATTGGGATAAGAACCCCCACAGTGACCTCACAAGGTCTATGCAAGTAGGTTGTCCCATTGAACCTAGATCTTAGGATCTCTAGTCAACTAGGTTGGGTTTTCCTTCACATAGTACCTTAACAATTCATGGGCTTCAGCCTCATTCCTTTCGATGTTTTATTAAATTGATCTCGATTTAACCCTTTGGCTAGCATATCCACAATGTTATCTTTTGATCTTACAAAATCAATTGTTGCTTGGTTATCACAATATAAGCATATTGTGGGCACGTGTTTTGGCCATTCATAAATATCCTCTAAAAAGTTTCATAGCCATTTTGCCTCTTTTCCAGATTTGTCTGGAGCTACAAACTCAGATTCCATTGTGGATCTGGTTATAACAATTTTTCCTGAGGATTTCCATCACACAGCTCCTTCTCCCAATGTGAAAATATAACCACTTGTACCTTTGGTATCTTGAATATCAGGTATCCAACTAGCATCGGAGAGTCCTTCTAACACAGTAAGATCCCTAGAATAATGCAATCCATAGTTCCTAGTATATCTGAGATATCTTAGCACCCTCACAATCGTTTTCCAGTGGTCCTTCCCTAGATTGCTTATAACCCCCTCGACCCGGCCTAGTCGCAAGACCGAACCGAGCGAGCTACATTAGGTTTTCCAAGGTAAACTGTGAAGAAGATATTTGAAACACGTCCGTTTTTTTCTTTTATCTTATCTAGATGCAGATTATTATCCTAAGTGTTCATATTGACAGGGGGTGAAAACTTAACTCATTCAGGCCTCGAATTGACATCCAATTGGGTACAATTGTAATTTAAGGACCAAATTGCAATTCTAGAAAACTACAAGGACTTAACCCCTTTTATGTTACCGACCTTTAATTAATCCAATTTCATGCATACATATCGAAACTTAGCTCACAAGGATCATTCATACTCATTCAATTGCATCCACAAGAAACATGGACTAAAATGCAAGAAAATAGAACTTCAAAACATCCAAATAACTGAATTAACGGTTAGCCGTATCGGTAAACTTACACGCGTATCGGTACGTGTTTGCTACTTCAAAACCCCCCAAAACTCTTATTGAAAGGCCATCGGGTACCGATACGCCCTGCCTATTACACTTATCCCGTACCGAAACGATTCCTCATGTACCGAAACGCTAATCCTGGAAAGGCTTATCCGTACCAATACGCTCATCCTGCGTACCAAAACACTGGCCTCAAATGGCCTAAGCCCGTACTGAAACACTTACCCACATTCTGATACGCTAAGCTTGGAATGGCTTACTCGAACAAAATAGAGACACGTGTACCGATACGTCTGGACCTGAAATGTCTGATTTGCTGGTTTATCATGCTTTCAAACATGCCATAACACCATAACATGCTTCTAACATGAATCCAACACATTCAAGAGTCAAACCACAGCAAAACATTACAGATTCATCAACAATTCATGGCATTTTGCATCGAATTAAAACTAGAGGCATGCTTCCTAGAATCCAAGCCAAGCAAACACAAAACTCAAAACCAAAGCAACCAACAGTCCAAAATGGCCATTTACAAACCAAGAGCAGCAATCAACTTTGCTCAAACAGGGAGTTTAACAAACCATTTCCCAGAACAACAACGAAAACCACATTGCCCTTATTACTTATAGTCTAATTCAAAACAAACTTTTAGTATAAAGTCTTCGGTGGTCCCTTGCTCCCTTCGAATCTTTAATTCTCTGTATTGATGGATAAAGAGAGCGTAAGCACACTAGGCTTAGTGAGGAGTGCTCAAAAACAACACACCACCAATGCATTTAAAACCATTTCTCATTAACACATTGAAATCTCATTTCAATCATCTTTTAGACATCACTCAAATCATCATTTGAACATCATTCCTTGAAAACCATGCACTTAACACTTCCAAAACCAGCATATTAAACCATATGCAACATGTGTCATTAACCATCAGTAAATCCCATTGCTAAACCTCAATTCAAGCATTTCCATGCATAACAAACCATATGCAAAGCTTAAAGAGTAAACATGTATAAATCACATTATACAACATAAACCATTACATGATACATCAACAATTATATTGGCTTACAAGTGATCATTAACCAAGTTCCATTAACAAAATAGTTCATCGGATACACGGATTCAACAAGTGTTCTCACAACACTTCAAGCCATCTCAACTGGAATAGCGATACATCACAATTGCAGTACATTACAACTGGGTACACTTAGAACCCACGGGGACACCAACCCCAACCTTCGGTTAGATGCTTAATCCACTAACGGGAGTTTACGGTACCATATAACCCCTCGACCGTTAGGGTACTTGGATGGAGTATTCAGTACACCGTATAAAATCCCGCGACATCCAAGGCGACTCTTTATAGTGCATTATCAATCCTATGGGCGGCCAACTATATTCGATAACATTTTTAAACCACATCACTTGCCAATATAATTCACAATTAAACACATACCTCACTATTTTTATATGCGTTGAACCAAACCATTATCCAAAGCAACAAATCATACTTTATAACAAGTATTTCCACATACTTGCAAGGATTACCATGTGCATCCTTCCACATCTCATGATTAAAAACAGTATCTCACATACTTTAAAACATGCTTAAATTGTAGGTACCATGTAATTCAAAACAAGTGCATAAATTTATTTCATAATAGCACAACCGAGAGAGAAAACCATTTTATACTTACTTCCGAGTTTAAACCAACATTTCAAGCTAAGTTTAAACTCCCATAAACCACCTTTAAACCATTTCAAAGCTTAAATCCACGTTTTCACTCACCAATACGTGAAACCTCAATTTGTCAACGCGAATTCAAGCGTCTGAAGCCTCCAAAGCTTCACCGATAGCTTCCGGACCAGCCTCTCCTACTTTAACCATATAACAGAGGATTAATTCATCTCAATGCATTCAAACCACTGCAGCAACATTCCTCACAAACATCAACAATCCTTTCACAATTGCCCAACCTCAACAATCGAAATCATCATCTAACTCTTTCTAAACACAACCCAGTCACAAACTATCAATCTAACACTTCCATTAACATCAATCAACACTTAAAAATAGGATTACATCATCCTTATATCTCCAGCAACTAAACAGCCACCACAACACCTCAAAAATACATATCTAACAACCCAAATAATTAGGGATTCAAGGAGTTTTAGGATTCCAATGTTAAAAACAACTTATCAACATTATAAAACATCTAATACATGTTTAAAATCAATCATCAACACTGAAAAACAGATCCAATACGGTTCTCCCTCAATTTCATCAATTAAACCCAATTTAATCAAATAATCATCATAAAAATATAAAATCAGATTATAAACCATAAATCAATGATCAAATACTTGGGAATATCAATAAAGAACCATTCAATAGAGGATAAAAATGACCCTTACCTCTATTGTGTGATTTCTCCCTCAATTGATTGATTAAAGCTTTAAAACACAAGATTTTAATGAGATTTTGCAAATCAAAGATGAAGAATCATTTATAAATCAAGAATTCAAGAAATTAGATCTCTCACCTCTGAAATTTTATGAAATCAAGAGTGTTTGTCAGAATAAAAGTTGAGAGAAAAGATTACGCCAGATATTATAAAAATCAATAACTACATTTTATTATAAAAACCTCTTTTTAATTAGTGAATAAAGCACATGTTAAAAACCTTAATTGAGGGGAAAAAACACCAGCCAAAACTTGGTAAAATAGCTCCCTAAGGATTCTAATAATTGACACCTTTTCAAACCAGTCACCATTAAAACAGTTTTTAAAATCTTCCATTTTGGTCACCAACCAAAATGTCACCCTTCCAATACCCATTTTCCAAAATTGATTTCACCAGATTCATTTATATAATAAATAATGATTTTTAACCATTTTCCCATATTTTTATCTCACTCAAAAATATTTATTCCCAAATCTGACTCGAATCCCTAACCCAGTCCACTGGACCGTTTAACCAGCCCTTAAACCGCTATGCCCGAAACTAGGGCGTTACATTGCTTGTGAATCTACTTAAATTGCTTACAGTGAAAGTAATATCAGGTCTACTGCAACCCATAAGGTACATTAGACTGCTTATGACTCTTGCATATTCCACTTGATCAACACTTTCACCTTTGTTTTTTGATAGATGTTGACTTGTATCTATCGGAGTTTTGGCTATGACAAAATCATCATTGCCAAATTTCTCAAGAATCTTGTCTATATAGTGTGACTGAGTCAATACGAGACCTTCAGATGATCTTTTGATTTAGATGCCCAAAATCATGTCTGCAAGCTCCATATCTTTCATGTCAAATCTTAAATTTAACATGTTTTTGGTACGGTTTACCATTTCATTGTTACTTCCAACAATGAGTATATTATCAACATATAAGTGCAGGATTACATATTCATCAATAGTGGTTTTGACATACACACATTTGTCACACTCATTAATTTTAAATCCATTAGATATCATGACATTGTCAAACTTCTCATGCCACTATTTTGGCGCTTGTTTAAGTCTATACAAAAACTTCACCAATTTACAATTTTTTCTTGCCCTAGAGCTACATGACCCTTAGGTTATTCCATGTAAATTTCTTCATCAAGATCTCCATTTAGAAAAATTGTCTTAACATCCATTTGATGAACATTAAGATTCTGCAAAGCGACTATAGCAAGTATCATACTTATAGAAGTTATTCTTGTTACATGAGAAAATGTATCAAAGTAATCAAGACCTTCCTTTTGTCTATAACTTTTTATAACCAATCTGGCTTTGTACTTATCAATTGTTCCATCTACCTTCATTTTTTGTTTGAAAATCCATTTAGAATTTAGTGGTTTAATTCCTTGTGGAAGATCCACTAATTTCAACGTATGATAGAATTAATTTCACTCTTGATAGCATCTTTCCAAAATGTACTTTCATATGAGTGTATAGCTTCCCTATAAGTTTGAGGTTCAGTCTCTATCATATATGCTAGGAAATCTAATCCAAAAGATTTTTCAAGCCTTGGTCTTTTACTTTTTCTTGGCTCTGCCTCGACTTCAACCTCTTGTTGAGAGTCTTGACTATCAATAGTCTCTAAGGTTCATTTCTTTGAACTTGATCCAACTTCCCTAGTCTTATAAGGGAATATATTTTCAAAGAACGAGGCATTTTTAGATTCTCATATCTGTTATGTAAATTTCAGGATTCTTTGATTCATGCACAAGAAATCGATATGCATTGATGTGGTGTGCATAACCAATAAAAATACAATCCACTATTTTAGGACCTATTTTCATTTGTTTCGGTAAAGAAACCATTACCTTTGCAAGACACCCCCCACTTTCAAGTAGTTGTAGGAAAGTTTCCTATCATTCTATAACTCATATGGTGTCTTGTCTTTTTTCTTGCGAGACACTTTATTTAAAAGGTAATTTGCTGATAAAATAGCCTCTCCCCATATGTTTTGTGATAATCCAGAACTTCCTAACATTGCGTTCATCATTTTTTTAGGGTTCAATTTTTCGCTCTGCTACTCCACTGGATTGAGGAGAGTACGGTGGTGTTGCTTCATGAATAATACCATGTTGTCACAAAATTTACCAAATGGTTCAACATATTCACCACCATGGTCACTTCTTACCCTCTTAATTCTTTTATTAAGTTGGGTTTCAGCTTCTTGCTTATAGAGAACAAATTTTTCTATAGCTTCATCTTTGCTTTTAAGCAAATATACATAGCAATATTTTGTGCTATCACCAATGAAGGTAATAAAATATTTATTTTCTTCTCTAGTTTGAATAAACTTTAAGTCACAAATATTACTATCTATTAGATCAGGTGGTTCAATATTCCTTTCATCGGATTAAAATTAATAACTTACTAGTTTTGCCTCAACTCACGTTTTACATTTATTATTATAATTAATGCGAAATGAAGAAATATGTTCTAAGTTAATTAATCTACGTAAAGTATCATAATTAACATGTGTGAGCCAACCATGTCATAAATTAAATAACTCAAGCATATAAATAGAAGAAGAAGCATTATTCATATTCATATTATTAGCTTTTGCAGAGATAGAATTGAGTTATCACATATCATTTAATACATATCCCTTCCCACAAAGGTTCTCCCTTTTGAAAAAATGAACTTCTAAGATTCAAATACCATCCTAAAGCCGTACACACTTAGTATGTTTTCAGAAACAAGGTTCTTTCGCATGTCAAGTACATATAACACATTTTGAAGTTTTAACTCTTTGCCATAAGTCATCTTTAAAATTACAGTGTCTTTCCCCTTGATCTTGAAAGTTGCAGCGTTGCCCATATAGAGCTTCTCCCTTTTCTCACAAGGAACCAATTCAACAAAGGAGTCTTTACAGTGCCTTTCCCTTGATCTTGAAAGTTGCAACATTGCCCATATAGAGCTTCTCCATTTTCTCACAAGGAACCAATTCAGCAAAAGAGTTTTGGTCATAACAAATATGTCGTGTGACACCAGTATCAAGCCACCATTCTCTTGAATTTGAATCAACCAAGTTAACCTTAGAAATCACAGCACAGAGGTCAAGTTCAGATACTTCCTTAGAAATGTTTTCCACAGCGTTGGCCTCGTTTGTTCTGACCCTCTTTGAAAGCCTACATTCGGATGACATGTGTTTCATCTTATTGTAATTAAAACATTTTTCTTGAAATTTTGGCTTCTTGAAAACACCACATTTTGGTCTTAATTTAAACCCAATGTGAGAATGTTTTCTTTTCTTGGAGTTTTTCTTGACTTTCACTACGTTTGCTTTAGTAAAGTTAAGATTAGATAACTTGTTTAGCCTTTTAGCCACACCTTGATTGTCTTCTTCAATCCGAAGTCTGCCAATCAGATCTTCCACTGTCATTTCTTTTCTCTTGTGCTTAAGATAGTTCTTGAAGTCATTCCATACAGTGGGAAGCTTTTCAATAATGTTTGCCACCTGAAAGGATTCACTTATAACCATCCCTTCTACAAGAATATCATGAATGGTCAATTAGAATTCCTGCACCTGATTTATAACAGCTTTAGAATCAACCATTACAAAATTTAAGAATTTGGCAACTAAGAATTTCTTAGCACCAGCATCTTCAGTTTTATATTTATGGTCCAACGATTCCCATAATTCTTTAGCCATTTTCTTGATGCTGAATACTTCATAATGTTCATCAGGTAAGTCATTCAAGATGTAGTTACGGCATAGGAAATCAGAGTTGTTCCATGCTTCGGTAATGTTGAAGGCATCAATAGCATCTTCCTCGTCTTTTTTAAAAACAAGAGGATCTTCCTTCAAATATTTTGCCATATTCAGCATGGTCAAATAGAAGAACATCTTTTGTTGCCATGTTTTAAAATTCTCTCTAGTGAATTTTGTAGGCTTTTCATTGTGACTCATAGTCACAGGTAACGTTTGGCTTGTAGCCTTAGCCTGAGCAGCGACAATCGCCTCAGCCTTTGAATTGGATGAGTTGTCCGACGTATGAGACATTTTTCTGTATTCAGAACAATGAACCAGAATCAACAAATAAATTAAAATTCGAAACAAAGTTACGGTGGTAATATGTACGTTTTAAATTAAAACTACAACAAATAATCTGTCTTAAGATTGTTAAAAAATGTAGTAATAATATAATGATAATAAAAATAATAAAATACAATGTAGTAATAGTAACAAAACAGAGTACCAGTAATCGGACAGAATTGAAATCAGAATAAGAATTTTGTTGAGGCACGTATGAACAGTTTTCTTAAAACAGATTCGTCCTCTCCTCGGTGCTTTGAGTAACAATGGACGTCGGTCTTCATGATACAACAACCAACGATCACCGCAGTAAACACAACAACAGTGAACAGTCGAACACAATCTTGTGTCTTTCTCTATCACTAAAAAGGAAAAGGGAATTTGGAAAGAATTTTTTCTAAATCAGAAACTTCTAAGTTTGAAAGGAATCTTATTTTCAAAAGTTGATGTGAAAAATGAGTCACAACAATCCTTTATATATTGCATGAAAAGATAAAACCGTTTGATGAAAATATTAAATCATTTGATGGAAAGATTTGTTGAAAAGTTAATAGATATGATTGAATGGATGCAGCTTTAAACTAATAATTAATAAGTCTATTTACCGAGTGGCATGACTTATTATTAATATTATTCAACCAATATATATTATTTTTCCAATAGACATTACGCCTAATTTATATTGTTACTGTTTCTTTTGAGAAGTTTATTTATTAGTGTATATGCGATTCTATGATGAAATTGAAGCTTCTATTCTCTGGGTTTTTGCCTTAGTTGCAGATTTCTATGGTTCGTGTTCAAATTCAATACAAAAGCAGGAAAATTTCATGCTATTGCTAATGGTAAATTTCTCTTTCAAGTTTTTTTATGGTTTGTAAAATTAGTTTTACTTGCTGAAGAAAGTTTATACTAATTTATGTTAGTGTATGTGAATATATATCAAATGGAGGAAACTTCAAAGGCCTTTTTGACCTTATTTACTTGATGCAAGGTGTAAGGGGATATAGACCCCAACTTTTACGTTTAATTATGTTTTAAGCATCCAAGAGTTTAAAACCTCAAATTAAGTTTTGGGTTTGGTTTAACTATTTTTAAGACCCTATTAGTTTATAGTTAATGAAATTATGTACTTATTTTTCTAGTTTAATTACATTGTAGGACATGCTAGTCTTGAAGTTTGTGAAATTAAACATCAATCCTGTATTTTTTGGGTTTGGCTATCTTTTAAAACTTATTCATTTCAAGATAAGCAACTGACTCCTCTCATAATTTCATCCTAATTCCACTCTTGGTCCCTCTGGATTTTGCCTTTGACATATTTGATATTTTTATGATTCCTGCTCAAACTAAGCAACAACATGTCAAGCTACTGTTAATGGTAAATCTCTTGTTTAAATCGGCAGTTTTAGTTTTCAAAATTTACCTCTGCTCCCAGGATAAGTTGATCTTCAGGATTCATTCAAAGGAATCTTCATTGAAGTTCCGAAGCGTTCATGTTATGCAGTCCATAAATAATTTCTGTCTATCCATCAAACCAAATTCTTATGGTGGTTTGCTCTTGGACAATCTCAAGAATTCAGCCACCTACTTCGAGAACCATGAATTGTCCTCGAGTAATATCTTTGGCGTATCGTATTCCGCTATTTTCCCTGGCTTTAAACAGCATCAGAAACTCGCCTTTTCTGCATTTTTTGTAAGTAGCATTTAACCATGTTTCAAAATTTTCTTAGGTGATGCAACATATATTGAGGTTTATGCTTGCTTTGATAATATATGCAGAAGAGAACCTACGGTCTTACACCAGAACCGAATCATTGTCGATAACAGTTGGTATCCGATGTGCCACGGTGTTGACCGTACATACTATCATACACCAGAACCGAATCATTGTCGATAACAGTTGGTATCCGATGTGCCACGGTGTTGACCGTACATACTATCATTCCTTATTGTCCCCTGAATCACATTGTCTGTGGCCGAGAGAACAGGTTGTCTTTGCCCGACACTCCAATTCTCTCCATTTTCAGCCACTGCACAATTAAACCGGACGAAACTATATCAAGTGGAATGTGTATATAATCTGTCTGGCAATTTTTGCTCATATTTATTGTGCAGCGACTGAAGATGCATTTTACAAGGACCCATTAATTGTTATCTTTTCAATTCGATTCGGACTAATACCAAACAGACCGTTTAAACAAAACACGCTACTGTTGATGGCATCTTTTCCTCAGAAGTTTTTCGGGATCCATCTGGTTTTTTAACACTTTTTTTCCTGTTCAATACAGAAATATGAGCGTCGCCTGAGAGATTCGAACTCTCGCGGAAAATCCCATGTACTTAGCAGGCTCACGCCTTAACCACTCGGCCAAAGCGACCAACTGTTTGTTCAACACGAATAGAATAACAAGTCGATTTTTGATTGAGATGATTCAACAAATTCGATTTTTTTGATTAATTGAATCATCACATTTGATATCATAATGGAGCTTAAAGTAATAGCTAGGCTAGAACAGTGCGGTTTCGTTAAAGCCAACACCATTGCCGAATCCCTTCTTTTCTCTCGACATAGACAGAGTTGGTGACAGACCCAACAGACACGGCAAGCTCTTGATAGTTACTGTAATAGAGATCAGGATGCATGTGGGTGTCTCTTGTTGGCTTTGTGCAGGAAGAATGTGAGGATTTGCATCAGAGAATTAAAAAGGGCTGGCTGAAGAGGCCAACTGTAGTACATTTTGCAGAATCCATAAATATTACATTCAAGTGCAGGAAGGAAAGTGGTCTTTGTTTAGTTAACAAATTAAGTTTTTTAAGGGCTGTGTTAGTTAGTTCAAATATTTATTGTTAGGGGCTTTAGTTTGCAAACAAATTAATTTATTTTGTCTACTCTTAAAATTCATTTTTAATACTTGTTATTAAGAGCACAATTTACAAACAAATTTATTTATTTTTGCCTACTCTTAAAATTTTATTTTTTTTCCAATACTTGTTACTAGGGTCAAATTTACAAGCAAATTAATTTATTTTTATCCGCTCTTAAATTTTTTTTCAATGTTTGTTATTAAGGTCCAATTTACAAGCAAATCAATTTATTTTTGTCTACTCTTAAAATTCTATTTTTTAATACTTAGTTATTAGTGGTCCAATTTACCAGTAAATTAATATGTTTTTGTCTACTCTAAAAATTCTATTTTTTAATACTTGTTATTAGGGGCCGAATTTAAAAGCAAATTAATTTATTTGCCAACTCTTAAAATTTAATTTTGGGTAAAGCACACAAATGATCACTAAACTATCCCAAAAATACGAAATGGATACCAAACTTTCAAAAGTTACATAATGGTCATTAAACTTTAGTTTTTGTTACAAAATTATCACTGAGTCGTTAGCTATTGTTGACTAGGTGACATGGCAGTTACAAAAATTTGTATAACAACACATTTAATCCTCAATATTTAAACATTCAATCAATTTAGACATCAATAATAAATTAGGACTAAATTGATTGAATGTGTAAATATGGAGGATTAAATGTGTTATTATTCAAATTTTTGAAATTGTTATGTCATTCACTTAGCGACAGTTAACGGCTCGGTGACCATTTTGTAACAAAAACTAAAGTTTAATGCCTATTATGTAACATTTGAAAGTTTGGTGACCATTAGTATTTTTGGGATAGATTAGTGACCATTTTTGTACTTTACCCTTTAATTTTTTCAATACTTGTTATAGGGGCCCAATTTAAAAGCAAAATATTTTTGGTCTGCTCTTCAAGTTTATTTTTTCAATACTTGCTATTAGGGACCCAATTTTTAGATTCACCTTATGCCACTAAAATCCGATAAATGGGCTTGCTTACACTCTAAAAATCTAAACCTTAAATTCTAAACCCCTAAACTAAACTCATATAGTCTAAAATAAATAAGTTTGTGTAAGTTTACACAATCTGTGTATAAAAAAACCACATATATATACATACATATACATATATATATATATATATATGTTAGGATCCATTGTCGCAATGTTAAATTTAAGAGTTTTACACGTTTTTTGGGCTATTGTATTAACGAAAATCGATTGATGAGATTAACAGTATGTAATGAAAAGGTTTTTACATGAAAAATTAAGTGAATATTTAAAAGTTTTAATTTCAATCATTAAAATCGATTAATCCAATATATATATATATATATGAATTAGAATCCTCTTCTACAATGTAAAACTTTTCGGTCTTACATATTTTTGGATCGTTGGATGAAAGAAAATAAATGGTTAAGATTAAATCCACTTGTTATGTGGTCTGACCTTAGCAGAGTTCCCTTTCGATTAATGTGATCCTAGGTTAGAATGAGCTTGCCTAAGGTTTTGTGGCATGAATTTATTGCATGTTACTAAGCATGTCATCATTTCTTGGATGGTTACCCTTGGTCGGCTAGCAACTAAAGATAAGCTGTTGAAGATGGAGATTTCTGTTAGTAGTCTTTGTGTTTTGTGCGCTATTGCTGCTGAGTCATATGAGCACTTGTTTTTTGAATGTTCTTTGTCCAATAGTCTGTGGAAGGCTCTCTTGGAGTTGTGTAATTTGCATAGGAGCATTGTTGTTTGGGAGTTGGAGCTTGAATGGGCTTGTACTAGGCTAAAGGGAAATCTCTTCTTAAGCTTGCTTGGAATGCTCGTATATATTACATTTGGGAGGAAAAAAAACTATATAATTCATAGAAAGAAATATAGGTATATTGAGGAATTACGATATATTATCTGGGAGGTTGTAAGCATTAAGAGTAGTGGTACAAGTTTGGATAGCATTGATTCTATGAATAGGTTGCTTTGCAGCAATTGGGGCATCCTTGTATAGCTTTTATGCCCTATTTCTTTCTTTGTTTAGATGTATAATACATATTTCTCGGCTTCTTTTTGGATATAATATAAACTAATTTATCATAAAAAAATCCACTTGTTATGTAGAAAATTTGTTATTTTTCTAATGTCTATCTCAACTATCAAATTTTACTCATTTAACATTCTAAAAAAATTATAAAACTTAAGAGATTAAATTGTGTTGATGAATCTTATCCCTACCTATATAATTTTGTTGTCATATTTGGAGTGAATATGTGGGCCTGTTATGGCCCTATAAACAGCTAATACCGTCGCCCACAGTTAAATGAAAACGAGGCCATATAATATTAATGACTGTATTGAATTTTGGTACACAATTATGCAAGACCTAAAAGTGTTATTTTATTGTTTTGAAATATATATATATTATTTTATTTTATTTTATTGTACATCCAAATAATATTTTATTTTATTTTAGAACGCAACAAGGTGTTTCAGTAAAAAACGGACAATATTCATCTTAAGAGATTTATGTTCAATCACTTTGTCTGCAAGGTGTGTGCATTGTCAAAGAGTTAAAAATGTGTATAAATAAATACTACCTTAAAATTACCTTTAGACTATTCAAAAAATATAATTTTACGTATAACTAATAAATTAAATATTAACATATTTGTTATAAAAACTTATAATTAAATTTATTTAAAAAAGTTTATAAAGTGCCAGTGAATTCACTTATTTTTATAATATTAAAAAACTGCAGACAATACATGTGAATATACACAAACGAAAGAAGAAAATAAAAGGAAAGGAAAAAAGAATTACTAAATTGTTAAAATGCTTATAAAGTATTTCGAACAAAAAGATAAAAGGCTTATAAATAAAGAATATGCCAAGGTTATGAATGATATTTAACCTCAATGTCAGCCTGGCCCCCACTTCCCCTACACGAAATTGAAGATTTAACCAATAGAATTGAACTCTGCTTTCCACCCTAACTCACGCGCCGCCGCTTTCACCGCCATTACCTTGAAAATCTTCACCATCATTCACCGTTGCATTTACTATGCAATTTCTCTTCACTCATAATCTTTTCAACAATGGCCCCCAAATCTCTCCCATGCACGTTTACTTTGAGCCCATATTTCATAAACAAAGTCAGCGAAATCTTCTGCTCCACCTTATGCCCAGGCGCCATCGTCAGCTTATGCCTCAACAGCGCGGCCGCCGCCACCGACTTCATTTGAAGGTAAGCCAATCCTCTTCCCAAACATATTCTTGGTCCCGCATTGAATGCCACGAACTTGTATGAGTCATGTGTGATAAACTCCTTCCCGTCCGCTGTTAACCACCTCTCCGGACGGAACTCGAGGCAATCGTCACCCCATATCGACCTCATTCTCCCTACCGAATATATCGAATACGTCACCGACGACCCCGCCGGTACAAAAGTTCCATCCGGGAACACGTCGTCGGCCACCACATGCTTCGAATCTTGTGGCACGGACGGGTAAAGCCTTAGGGTTTCTGATAACGCAGCCTTCAAATATATCAATCGGTCAAGTTCTTCGAACCCCAAGGGCTCATCAAGCCAAGTTGACGTGTCGACACCACGTTTTTCGATTAGGACGGTGCTGATTTCACGTAGGATTTTGTCTTCAACGGTTGGATGTTGAGTGATGAGCCAGAAAAACCAGCAGAGAGCAACGGATGACGTGTCACGTCCAGCTAGGATGAAATTGAGCGCCACCTGTTGGAGAAACTCATCCGAGTAGGATTCCTTTTTCCTCATGAATCTCGACAGCAAATCGTCGTGTGGATTCCCATCTTTTTGCTGACTCAGCAGTTCTTGCTTACGTGCAACGATGACGTCGGATAAATACTCATTTATGTGGAGAACGCTTCGGCTCAGGCTGGCTTCTAAACCAAGCCGAAGCCATTTCTTAATCTTCCATAAAACCTCCGGCAAAATAAACCTCTGAAGAGAGGCTTCGGTGGCTCGGTCAAATGCCGAAGCGAAGCTGTTCTCGGGGAGCCGTTGAGCGCACGTTTGCGGGTCCTTTCCGAAAGCTAATCCGCAAATGTTATCAAAGGTGAGCCGAAGCAACACGTCTTGTAGATCAACCGGCTGGCTTTTGTTCTCAGCTTCCTCAAGGATGGGGCAGAACCGGAACTTGATGGCTCTAGTGACCCATCGAGCCATGGCTTGGCGAAGAGTCCTGGTGGTGAATTCCAGCGCGGCGGTCCTCCTCTGGAAGAGCCACGTGTCGCCGTCGGAGTTGAAGATGCCTTGACCGAGCAGATCATGGAACACCGCTTGCCACGTAGGACCCTTGGGGTAATTGTTGAACCGGGTCCTGAGTATGTGCTCCAAATTCCTCGGATCGCACGTGACCGTCACGAGACCTTGTTTCTTGGCCAAGAAGGGGACGGCACAAATGCAGGTCTGGTACGTCCCACCGCAAGCCCGGAGGTTGTCGGAGATCCAGTCATGCAAGCGGTCACAGTTCTCGATCAACCCCGGCAGACTGCCCAATAGAGGCCAGACACGTGGACCACGCAGAGACCTTGAGATGAACGTGAACCACAGCAGGTAAGCTGTGATAGCCGCCAAAAGGAGCAGAGCCGTCGATACATCCATAATCACAACCACAACAAACTAACCCCCTTCTAGAAGAATTTTCTCGAGAAACAATCTTTTTTTCTCAGAAAATGGAAAGATGAACCCTAAACGTGGGTTCAGTTCAGCTGATGGAGCAGAGAAGAGAGATAGTGCAAAATGGAATATAGAGAGAGGATTTATAGGTGAAAATATAAAGAGAAGCAATTATTAGAGACAGACTGTTCCCTTGAATTGCACCATTTCATCTCTCTAACCATCAGATGCAGCACCATAAATACGCAGAGGGGTTGTTGAAACTCCTTAAAGATTCAAAAGGAAAAAGTCTTAAATCCATGAGAGAATTTAATGAGTTTAGTTGAGGAACTAAGACAGACTGTAAAAAAACAAAAAATAAAATGAAATACTACAAGACAGAAGCAGATGGCAATGAAGATTGAAGCTGTAAAAGGAAAATGCTGAAACGCGTAAACGTAGAATGTCTTTGTTCGGTGCGTTTTAGGGTTAATGAGATTTTATAGTGGTGAAGAACAAGGAGAGTAGGAGTCTTAAATGAAAATGGGTCAAGTCATGTGGGAATTGGTTAGGTGAGCAAATCCACCCCCACCAATTTACTACCAACGCTCCCATATTTTCTTTCTCTCTTTTGTTTTTATGCACTCGTCCCCTACCTGTTGGAATCAATGAACATATAAATTTAGGGTTAAATTGTATCTACAAGGGATTTAAAACTCGACCGCGGTCGCGTTTTCGGACATAACGAAGGCTATTGCAGTCACTGCGGGTGTCGCGGTCGTGAATTTTTTAAATTTTGTACATTTTCTTGTAAAACATACTAATTATAATTATAAAAAAATCAATTTTAATGATTTTTAGAGTGTTTTCTAAACGAAAATGGACATATATAATATAATTATGAGGAAGAAGTTTTCTTACAATTTTATCAAACATATCTTCTATCATTCTTCACTGACAAGCTCAAGAATAATATATATTTGTCATATCGATCAATACCTAAAGTTTAAAAAATGATAAGGTAAATAATAACAATGCAATACAAGGTGAATTGGATATTTAATACGAGGTGTCATGCTTCAATTTCAATATAAACTGAAATTTGTATATTCATGAGTCATGACATAAAATTAAACAAAAATATAATGTATTTTTTCAACTCAAAATATTATTTAATTATACTAATTTAACATGATAATAAAATTGATATACAATACGAAAAAATAAGATTGAATTCGAATGTGAATTGGGTAGGTTTAAAGAAGATAAAATGACAAATAGAATTAAAATAAAAGGACAATTTTTTTATTGAAATTAGGACTAAATTGAATAAAAAATAAAATATTACGCCAAAATGAGAACTTTAAAAAGTTCAATATCACGCCTTGTAATTTACCCACTCCCAAAATATTACATCGTCTTCTTCTTCATCGCGCCGCTGCTCTCTGTTTCAAAACAAAAATGTCAACGGATGAAATCAAGCAAAAACGGTAATAGTGGTAATAGCGGTCCGTTATCGCCGCAATCGGCAGCTACCCTTTAAATCGCGGCAGCAATCCGCCATTTTTGGTGTGAATACGATTCACATGGCGTTTTTTTGAAAAGGCGGTTTCGACCGGCGACGCTACCGTTATATAGCGGCCGCAATTGCGGTTACAGACCGCTTTTTAAAACTCTGGTATCTACCATCCTCAAAACTATGGTTCAAAGTTTAAATTGAATGCCGAAAGTATAAGTATCATATCAATTAGATCAATTCGTTAATTTAGACATTTAACAACGGTTCGAATACAGGACAAGACTCTCGATGTGTTAAAACAAAGACAAAATCATTATAACTATTGTCTTTTACTTTAACATGTTAGACTCAAGTTGTCCATATATTCTACTTGTTAACATGAAAAATCCAAACTGATGATTTGACTGACAAAACAACCTAATTCATGTCACAAATCACAATCATACTTGAAGGATACAATTAAATCGTTTTGAAATTTAAAGACCGATTTTAAAAAATAGACCATAATTTGGGCGTGCCTGTTATAATTAACCTCATATTTATGTGTTTACCTAAAAGATTTTAAGAGCTGATATATATATATATATATATATATATATATATATATATATATATATATAGGTTTGACTCTCTATGTATCTTTAAATGCTTCTTTTGTTGAAAAAAAGATTGCCTCTGAATTCTGAAAACCTGCGATCCATTCTGCTACGAGAGAAGAAAGTCAAATGCATATCGGCACAAACACCTGAGAGCACCGGTGGCTTTCAGCTTCTGCAATCTGCAGCATTATATATATCTATATAGCTCGAGGCAATATAAGATTTGCTTGAGTTTTGTTTTCAGATCCTTTAAGAAACTTTTTGACAGGACAAAAATATTCGGTCTCTTTTGGCTTCTATTTTTATACCCTCACATTATAAAAATTAAATTTTAAGCTATACCTTTAAATTTTAAATCTTAAATTATAAACCTTATAAGAATGCACCCATACACATAATTCTTTAAACTCTATTCATAAACTATAATCTTAAGCCTAATTTTTTAGTATAGAGCATAAATAAAAATACTAAAAAAGGCAGATTTTTTTTACGTATCGCAAATGAAATAAATTATTAATTACAAGGGGAAAAGGTGGGTTTGAGGTTTGACAAGGGGAGAAATCATCTAAGGTAGCATTACTTTTGAAATGTGCTTTTTAAAAGTGCTGTCAGAAAGAGATTTTAAAAGGAATTTAAAAAAGTTGATTGTAAGATTTTAGTGTTTAGTATTGCTGTCAAAAAGTACTTTTAAGAAGATAAATGATCATTTTGAACATGCTATTGTAAGTTATATATATGTGTATGTATATCTATATATATAAATGGTATTCAAATTCTTTAATGTTATAATATATGAAATATATCAGCTTAAATTATTATAAAAATATTTTTATAAATAAAAAGTTTAGCTTTTTACGTTTGGGTTCAAAAGCACTTTTTTCCTCAAAAAATACTTTTGAAAAGTGTTTTTGAAAAATATTAATAAATTATAATAAAAATATAAAATATTAATAATGAATCATATAATTATGTATTCGTAAAAAAATATAAGTTTACAAATTATAAATAAAACAATAGCAAATGAAGGTTCAAATTGTAATTTGACTCCCAAAAGTATTTTTTCAACCATAAAAACTAAAAATTTCAGTTTTTGAATTTAAGTTGAAAATCATTTTTCAAACGTAACTTTTTCTTCAAAAATTATATATTTAGCATTATTTTTAGTCTCATTAACTTTTAGAACCAAAAGCTAGTTTAAAAAATAATGTTAAAAGCAGCCTAAACTTGGGTATTGTTTTAGAGATAATAATTCATTTCGATTATATCGTGACCTTCAAGGCACTTAACGTATAGGAATTTGCTTCTCCAGTTTGATGCACAGATACATATATATTATATAATACTCCACATAGCCGCAGTAATGAAAATAGACTATTATTTTCTTGTACAAAAAGTCAACTATAATTTTTTAAGCCAAGGGAATAGCAGAGCTAGACAAAGCATATGACATTTCGTATGACAAAGCATATGGCAAGTCTAAAGGAAAATATACACATATTTTATATAAAAAATAATAGTTAAAAAAACTCAAGACTAATGAGGTTAGTCTAAGTGGTAAGCAATTTGATATTATTTAAGTTATTGGCGGAGCCACATATTAAAAGTGTGGTCAATTGACCCTACTTGATTTGTTGGAGTATGAGATTTTCAAAGAGGTAAATGAGATTTTCAAAGAGTTAATATAGATTTTTTTGTAGGATATAATAGAATTGACCCCACTTGATTTGTTGGGATATGAGGTCAACAATACTTATTTTAGTGGTATTAAATTCATGTACCTCACACTATACTATGACCCCACTATATGGTAATCCTGCCTCCGCCACTGGCTTAAACAAGTCTCGAGTTCGAGGTGTAGGCAGAAAATCCCTGCTGGAAGACTCAACTACCAAAGTCAGGTGTGCGACGCGGGGCAGTCCGGATTAGTTAGGGCAAAGCCCTGGAGAATTGGGAAGGCAACAAAAAAAGAAGACTTAAGGGTGCTTGAAGCCCTTGAACTTTTGAAAAAAAGCAATTGAGTCTATAATTTTTTTTCACCCATTTAAGCCTTTGAACCAATAAATTGAATCAATTAAGCCCTTTGCCAATTTTGACCATTAACTTTTTGATTTTTTTCTTGAGATATTACTGTCAGTTCATCACATGATACACTATAATTCTGTCATGTGACATTTACAGATTTTTTAGAAAACTATTTTTATAACTTTTATGCTAAGTTTTTAGGATGTTTAGAATTTTTAAATATTTTTTTAAAAAATAAAAAATTTAGAAATGCCAAGTGACAATATTGTAACATGACACATTGCACTAATTGGTCCAGAAATATTGTTAGATTTAACGGTCAATGTTGGTCAAACAGGTGAATTGATAAAATTTTAGAGTATAAAGGCTTAACTGAGTGTAATAAAAGTTCATGAATTAATTGATTTTTGTTTCAAAAATTCAAGAACTTACGACACCTTTAAGCCAAAAAGAAAGAGTTTATCTGAAAGGCTTGTTGCACGCTCGAATCGATCTCCGATTACCATCAAGAGGGTTGTTTTTTATGTTTGGTTGAATTGGCTAAAACCGATAAAAATTGGACAAAATGCACAGGATTTTAGAGTGGTTCAGCTTTCTAACCAAAGCCTACATCCACTACCTTAGCACACCACTAAGGATTTCCCAATTCACTATGAATTCTTCCCCCTTTTGTTATATCAAAAATAATTTCAAAAAAAAGTTTGAAATCTCATTAAGTTCAAAACACCAATTGTTGAAAAATTGAAGTACCAATTGATAAAAATACCAATTGTTGGTGTAAAATAAAAATGGAGATAAGATTTTTTTAAATCAAAAGCTCCCCCTTAAACAAAGCATTCCATTTTAATAAATTTAGCTCAAATGCTTGACACTTAAAAGACATTGAATTTCAAGATAAAATCAAATTAAGAGCATATGAAATTCATTTTATCCAAGACTTTAAAAATAAAAGAATAGATAACCAAATAAATAAAGAATTAGTATAGAGGTTATCTTCTTCGTTTGTGTGACTAGAGCATTTCCATATCTTTGCTTTGCTTGCCATTGCTCCAAACACACCTACAAAAGACATTTACTTAATTTTTGGTATCCAAATTGCTTTGTATCCATTTACATTAGTCACAATGTCTTTAGTTCCCTTAGGAACTCATACTTGTCTAATCATATAAGTTTTCTTTTCTTTATAGGACAAGTATACAAAGAATGACCATGATAATGACAATGTGAGCATTTTGCCATTATGTGACAAGATGAATTATTAAAAATAATTTCTTTTTCTTTTGTTAAGCTTTCAAGCTTAACTTTCAAACCAAGATTTTCTTTTTCTAAAACCCCATTGCTTGTTTTTGAAAACTCTAAATCATTTTTCAAAATTTCATTTTGGTTTTCAAAATCCAATTTTGTTTTCAAAAGAAAATCATTTTCAAATTCAAGTTTAGAAATCATTTTCTTAAATTTGGAATTCATGGTCTCAAATTCCAAAAATAATTCATCGAAAGCATCTTGTAACTCGTCAAATGTATATAAATTTAATCCACTTGAGTTAGAAGATACCTCGAGCTCATCGAGAGCCAAAACACCATCCACATTTAGATTGGAAAGAAGATTTGCACATGATTGATCATCATTTTTCTTTTCTCCCTTCTTGTTGCCATAGAGCTTCTCAAGTTTCTCCCAAATTTCTTTTGCACTTTTGCATGTGGAGACTTTCTTGGAAACGTCTTTATTGAGGCCACAAAGAAGAGTGTGCATCGCATTTGCGTTTAGCTTCGCCTTCGTGTTATTTGTACTCTTTCACTTCTTCTTCTTAGGTGCTTCCAAGTATCCATCTTCAATGATATCCCAAACCTCAAAATCAAGAGATTTGATGAAATACTTCATGATGTTGCTCCATTGGAAGTATACTTCTCCTTCGAAGAGCGGAGGACACGAGATAGAACGGTCTTTTTTAAATCTTGCCATTTTCTTGAACGGTGGACTTCGAGCAAATGATCTTTACTCCCGGATGTTAGTCCTTCGATGGATATGAGACTCTGATACCAATTGAAAGGCTTGTTGCATGCTCGAATCGATCTCTGATTACCGTCAAGAGGATTGTTTTTTATGTTTGGTTGAATTGGCTAAAACCGATAAAAAATTGGACAAAATGCACAAGGATTTTAGAGTGGCTCGGCTTTCTAACCAAAGCATACATCCACTACCTTAGTGGGAAGCTAAGGTAGTGGATGTAGAGCTTGTTAGAAGCTTGAACCACTATAAATCATTGTGTCAATTTTTCTTATCTTTTACTTCCACCACCAATAAAAATTGACTTCTCCACCACTTGGCAAGCAATTCGGTTAAAATAATTCGAGCTTAATCCCACTCAACAATTGGTATCAGAGCGAGGCTCAATCGAGAAGGTTTAACCACTTATTGAGGCGATCCAGCAAGCTCGACCAACAAACACGTCAACCGACTTCCATGGCGTTATCCATGGACAAGCCACCATTCTTCAACGGTGAAAACTATGCCTTTTGAAAGCATAAGATGATGTTCTTCATGAGAGGCAAATACTACCTTCTTTGGGACATAGTTGAAGATGGACCATACGTGCTACCACAAAACAAGGCAGAATAGAGCGCGGAAGATTGCAAGAAGATGAAGCTTAATTGTAATGATATACACATTCTATTTTGTACATTGGGCCCCGATAAGTATACAAAGATATCTTCTTGTGAGAGTGCCAAGGAGTTATGGGATAAACTTGAAGCAATCCATGAAGGGACAAATAAGGTGAAGGAGACAAAGATTACTCAACCTCGAATACAAAAACTTCAAGATGGACCTATATGAAGACATCAAGAGCATATTCGATTGGTTCTCTATAATCGTCAATCAACTCAAAAGTCTTGGAGAAGAGATTTTAGAAGAAAATCTTGTTCAAAAGTTAATTTATTCACTTCCCAAATCATGTGAGAGAAAGAAGATGACCATTATTGAAGTCAAAGACTTGAAGAAGCTCAAGCTTAAAGAGCTCGTAGGGTCTCTTCTCACCCATGAGATGATGTCTCTACCCTTAAAGAGGGAGAAGGAGAAGATAATCAAAGAGCAAGGAGTTAATGTCAACATCATTACCCTTCAATTCTCCACAAGCCACCAAGAAGAATCAAGTGAGGATGAAGAGATGGACTATCTCTTCAAGGAACTTTCTCGATTCATGAAGAGCAATATAAAAGAATCCAAGCATGAATTGAAGAAGAAAAAGATGGTGGATCCCCCCAAGTGCTCAAAATACAAGGAGAAGAGACACACCAAATACGATTGCCCTCGCTTCAACATAAAGGGATCATCATCAAAGAAAGCATATGTGGCTACATGGAGTGATGAAGACTCCACCGATGAAGATGAGATAGCCCACCTATGCTTGATGGCCCTCCAAGATGGGGAGGTAACTTCTAACTCATCCTATTCAAATTCAAATTCATACACATTTGATGAGTTATAAGAAGCCTATGACAAATTGGTTTTTGAGTTCAAGGCTTTATTTTTGAAAAATAAAAAGATGATTTCAAAATTGAAAATCCAAAATAATTTGCTTTTAAAAACCAATTTGGAATTTGAAGCAAAATTAAAAGATTTTGAACTTAAAATTTTAAATTTACAAAATTTGCTTCAAAGTTTAGAAAAAGATCATCAAAAGGAAGTTGATGATCTTAAAAAAGAAAAAGATTTGATTTCCAAAGAGCTTGAAAAGAAAATCAATTTAGGAAAATCAATTTTTTTATCAAAGATAATATAATGCCCCTAGATTTTTAAATGGAAAAGTTTTTAGACGTATTTGGGTCCCAAAAGGACTAAGTACTTCACATAAAAAGGATGAAATTGAAAAATGGATTCCTAAATTGGCTAAATTATGTGCTACTAATGCCTATGGATCCAAAGCAATTTGGATACCAAAAATCAAATGATTGTCTTTTGTAGGTGTGATGGAGCCTTGATCAACAAGTGATGAAATTGAGGGGGAGCTTTATACACACAAAGGATGAACACTTGAAGAAGGAAAACTTCACATCCTCCCTTTGGTTCAAGTGTGGTAAAAATTAGTTGAATTTTGTTTATTTTATTTTAATTTGATTTATTTATTTTAATTCAACTAGTTTATCATACATGTTGGACTAACATTTGAATGATGCTTGAGTAAGGGAGAGCCAAATTTAAAACAAAACTTATTTTTGTCAAATTTCTTTAACTCTCCATTATTATTGATCTTTAAAGTTTGAACCATTTTTGATATAACAAAAAGAGGGAGTTTTTTGAAAAATTGATTTTTCAAATGAATAAGGGGGAGCTTATAAGATTTTTAACAATTCATCTCTTATTCAAATTTTATTTTTACTAAGGGGGAGAATCTCAAAAACAATTTTTCAAGTTGGTTTTATTATATCAAAAATGGGGAGATTATTAGGATTTATGTTTTGATATAATAATTGAAAAATAGTTTTGGACCAAATTGAAAAGATTTCAAAAATGGTTTTAAGTCCAAACAACTTGAAAATAAGTTTGAGAAGGTTTTGAGAGGTTTTGGAAATGTTTTAAATGTTTTAAAGTAGCCAAACTAATGTTTTCAACACAGGCGTACCGATACGGTATACCCCGTATCGATATGGTCCAAGGGTTTCATCTACAATATTTTTCCAGTAACCAAAAACTGTAACGATACGCCCCTAAGCGTACCGATACGGAGTGGATCGTTTCGATACGCCTACCCGCGTACCGATCCAGTTTTCAACCACCCCAACGGCTATTTGAATTGCAGGGCGTACCGAAACGGACCAAGACATACCGATACTACGTACCAATACGGCCCAAGGTGTTTCGATATAGATATAAAGACTAAGCATAACGGCTAGTAACTGTACCGATACGGGTACACGCGTACCGATATGGATAGTTGCAGAACTGCATTTATTACGGGAAAAAAATAAGCTCCAACAGCTCCAATTCAATCCTAACGGTCTCCAACGGCTAGAAACTCAATTGGGAATATTTAAGGACCCTTCAAGCTTTAGCAACATCTAATGCTTCTATTGTCAACAACATTATGATGCCAAAATTGTCTTAGGGCTTTTAATTCTCATTCTTTGTATAGACAACACTTATGAGCTTTAATTGTTATATTTGCTCAAGTGTTTAGGTTTGGGTGAATGCTTAAAAAGAGTGCAAACATTTACCTTGTAGAGATGATTTCTTGTTTGCTTTATTTCTTTTGTTTGAGAGGATTCCCAAAGCTTGGGTTGTAAGCTTTGGATGCTAGACTTGGTAATTGAGTCTAGGTTGTAAAGGTTGCCTCCTAAGCCTTGTTAAAAGGGGAAAAAATCTTAGTGGATTTGGGAAATCCTTAGTGGGAAGTTAAGGTAGTGGATGTAGAGCTTGTTAGAAGCTTGAACCACTATAAATCTTTGTGTCAATTTTTCTTATCTTTTGCTTCCACCACCAACACCCAAAAATCGACTTCTCCACTACTTGGCAAGCAATTCGGTTGAAGGAATTCGAGCTCAATCCAACTCAACAGTATCTCATAAGAGTAAATCTCACTGGAATAAATTTTATTGTCCGAAAATCTGATTTTAAGAAAACTGGATCTATAGGGCTAGAATGAGAGAGCGGTAAAATGTATTAAGGCTTTGTTTGGTAGGTTGTAAATTTTATTGGATATTATTTATTGAAAAATGTTTTATGTTTTAAAATAGGGTAATTATTCCATGCACTGGTAGTGGAAATAAAAAGTTTCCACGAACACCTTGGTTTTAGGGTTTATGATTTTATTTGAGGTTTAGTGTTTAGAGATTTAAGTTTAGGGGTTTTGAATTTAGGCGTCGTGATTGGAATTTAGGGTTTATATGTTAAAATCAAAATCCTTAACCATATTACTTTAAAACCTAAACTCTAACATTCAAACCCTAAATAATAACCATAAACACTAAATTTTAACCATAAACCCTAAATTCTATAGCCATAAACCTAAACCCATAAATCCTAAAGCCTAATCTAAATCTTTAAACCCTAAAACCAAGGCGCTTGTAGAAACTTTTTTCACTGCCAGTGCATGAATATTTTCCCTTTAAAATAATGATAATTATTCTATACACAAGCGATAGAAACAAAGCGTATTTACAAGTGTCTTAATTTTAGGGTTTATGATTAGATCTTAGGATTTAGAGGTTAGGGGTTTATGTTTAGTGGTTTAGAAATTAGGGGATGATGTTAGAATTTAAGGTTTATAGGTTAAAACCTAAATCTCTAACCATATTATGTTAAAATCTAAACCCTTAAATTCTAAAACCCTAAACATAAACCATAACCTATAAAGCCCTAAATTCTAACAATAAACCCCAAAATTAAGATACTTATGGAAACTTTTTTTGTTTCAACCACTAGCGTATTGAATATAAATCATTAAAATAATATAACAATTTATAAAAATAAAAAAATCTATAATAATAATAATTTAAATCATTATAAAAAAATTGTTGAATATACTTTGTAGTCATAACGAAATATGAAATAAATTCCTTTAAAAAATTAACACTACTACAAGAAATTTTTATTTTTGTCACAAATCTAATTTTGATAAAATTATTTTTGTCACTATTAGTAAATTTATTGTGACAAAATAAATAAATATCATTTTAAATTAAAAAAACATATACAATTGTGACAAACACTAAAATCGTCGTAATATTTTGTCACAATTAACAAATTTGTGTAACATATGATGACAAAATATATTTTTTTATCATTTTTTGTCACAATTTTCCCTCCATTTTTTGGCTCCAAAAAAGTTATATAGTGACAATTTTGTAACTATAAGTTTTTAATAATTATTACAGAAAAAATTTGTCACCATAAATAATGATATTCAAGTTTTTTTGCGACATATAATGTTTGTAGTTATATATTTTAACTATAGTGACAAAATATATAGTCACAAATGTTTCCCTCCATTTTTGGTGCAAAAAAAGTCATATAATGACAAATTTTGTAACTATAAGTTATAATTATTGTTACAGAAAAAATGTCACAAGAAATAATGAGATTTAAGTTTTTTGTGACAAATTATGTTTGTAGTTATATATTTTAATTATAGTGACAAATTATATTGTCACGGATATTTTCCTCCAGTTTTTTGTGCCAAAAAAATTATATAGTGATAAATTTTGTAACTATATAGTTATTGTTACAAAAAATATCACAACAAATAATAAAATTCACGTTTTTTGTGATAAATTATGTTTTTAGTTATATATTTTAATTATAGTGACAGAATGTATTGTCACAATTATTTCCCTATGTAATGATGATCAAAACGATCCACACATTTCCCATCCACATACTCTGCAGTGCTCACAATATTAGAAAACTTATCAATATGCACAATTGAACAGATCAAAAGTTATTTCATGTAGAAGCATACAAGCAATCATAATTAATTGGAATAAATAACATATTTTTTTCAATAAAATAATTACCTCGATTGAAATTATTAAGAATCAAATTGAAAAGGCTTAATTTCTAGTCAGTTTAGTGAAAATGACCTAATTGAATGAAATTAATCATATGGTCAATATATTAAAAAAAACATGCAAAACAATGACCTAAATGGAAAAGAAATTAAATTTTAAGGCTCAATTAACAACTAATTAGCTAATATTTAAGACCTAGTTGAAAGAAAATTAAACCTACATGCTAAAAATCGATCAAATTAAAATTAAATATGGTTAGATTGCATTAGATCCAAACCTAAAAGACCAATTGAGGACCTAAATGAAGACTCCTACAAGGCGGTAGGACTTAAACAACAAATAACCCTAAAATTTAAAATAATGTGGGTCATGAGTCTCTATCGGGTCGGACTGACGGGTAATCGGGTAAGTATATAGGTTATGTCACATCATAAAACCCAGGTTAAATTTTTTCATTGTGATACCTCATATTTTGTAATTAGTCTAATTGAGTTTGGAATTTGAAAACTAAATTACAAAGAGTTGGGGAAATAGGATCAAAATTGTTAACCCTGAAAAGTTGGGTGTCACCTTGAAAATAATGGGAAGTTTGAAGACTTGCTTAGAATTTACCCATTTAAAATTTAGGATAAACTACACCGTGACCAATGAACTATTTGGGCATACCTATTTTGACCATCGAACTATCGAACTCGTCAATCAGACCACCGAACTTATTAAATTGACCTATTTTGACCACTACCGTTAAAAATAACAAAGGGTGACGTGGTAGTTAAGAAAATTTTGTAAAATTACACATTTAGCCCTTGTTATTTACTTATTAAATCAATTTGATCCTAATTTTATTTTAATTAAATAAAATTAATCAATCAATCTGATGACACGTGTCACCACCTGAATGGAGAGAAAATTAGTGAAGAGAAACTCGATTTAAAATATTCGAATATTTTTTTATTTTTCATATTTAAATTAAATCGAATATTTATTAAAATATTAAATATTCAATTTCAATTTAAAAAATATTTTTCTGTTCTTTTAAATTAAATTAAATATTCAATTTCAATTTAAATATTCAATTTCAATTTAAAAAATTAAATACTTTTTTAAAATCAAAATTTTTTTCTTTTAAATCAAATATTTTTTAAATCGAATATTTTTTTAAATCAAATTTCTTTTCTTTTAAATTAAATATTTTAAATATTTGATTTAAAAAAATATTTGAATATTTTTTTAAATCAAATTTCTGTTCTTTTAAATCAAATATTTTTATATTTTAAATCGAATGTTTTTTATTTAAAAAAAATATTCAAATATTTTTTAAATCTAATATTTAAAATATTCCAATATTTTAAATATTCAAATACTTTTTTAAATCAAATTTCTTTTCTTTTAAATTAATTTTTTTAAATCAAATATTTAATATTTTAATAAATATTCTATTTAATTTAAATATGAAAAAGAAAAAAATATTCAAATATTTTAAATCGATTTTTTTCTTCTTTTAAATCGATTTTTTTATAATCGAATATTTAATAATTTTTAGATTTAAATTAAATCGAATATTTGTGTGATTATACATATCCCAAGTGATTTAAGTTCGAGTTCCCTTTCAACCATTTTTACTTCCTTTTCCCCTAACATTTACTGAAGTATAAGATATGTATATCAGAGTGTGCAATTTATATTATTAAGAGCCATATGTCTTAGTGGTAAAGGCTTGGGTTTTTACTCTTTTGGTCCCAGGTTCGAACCTCCCCAATGCCATTCTTCATTTTTTACTAATTTTCCTCTAACCAGGTGGTGACCATTCTTCATTCTTTACTAATTTTCCTTTAACCAGGTGGTGACACGTGTCACCACCTGGTTGGAGGGAAAATATATTAAATATTAAATAAAATAAATTAAAATTTGAATAAATTAATCCAATTGGTTGATAACACATGTCATCATCTGATTGGTTGATTAATTTTATTTAATTAAAATAAAATTAGGATCAAATTGATTTAATAAGTAAATAACATGAATTAAATGTGTAATTTTACAAATTTTTCTTAACTGCCACGTCATCCTTCCGTTACCCATTTGTTATTTTTTTAACGGCAGTGGTCAAAATAGGTCAATTTAATAAGTTCGGTGGTCTAATTGACGAGTTCGATAGTTCAGTAGTCAAAATAGTATGCCCTAATAGTTCGGTGGTCACTGATATAGTTTACCCTAAAATTTATTTGAAACAAAACTCCTAATCATCATCGATGACGTGTTCAAAATTACGACTCGAAATACCTAACCTGGCAACCGTCGGCCCGATGTTTAAATAAGGTATTTCACAGCAGCGGGTTCACAGGTCGGGCCTGGAAGATCATAAAAATATTACTTAGCAATGCCCTAAAGTCTGATTATTTTATTAATATTTTGCCTTCACGATTATTTTCCCATAAACTAAACCAAATCCCTAAAAATTAGTAAATTTTAGTCTTTCCTGTCCTCATTTCATCATCACTGACCACCAGCAGTGACCATCCTAACGTCCGGCAGCCACACTGTTGTCAGTCGGCACTCGCCACTCGCCAGCATCATCTCACCCTCCACCTCACTCGCCGCTCGTCTTGAAAAGTAAGTCAGCCGCAGTGTTCTAATTTTTTTTCTTGATTACTCTGTTTTGTCATTAATTGATTTGTGTTTTTGGATTGGATTTCGAGTATCTCACCTTTTAACTCATTGATTTACTGCTCTGGATTTTGTTTAAGATGGATAAATTAATTAGAAAGGTTTCTTCGAATTAGCTCGCGTACAGGGTGCCATTGGTCAAAAGGGTTGGTTCCAAGATTATTTCGAAGCTTGATTGTCCCCAGATTTTATCCTGCCAAGCTTTTTAAATTGCTTGAAGTTGGCTCCTTTAGTGCCCTTTGATATTCTTCCACTTACTTGCTGCTAAGTGAAAAGGAGATTTACTGTTGGAAGATAAAAATTGTTTTGAGAGATAGGGAAGGTATGAGTCAGGTCATTAATGGCCAAATTTTTCCTTAAGAGATGGAAAAAGAAGATTTATATGCATCATTCCAGGTTAGTCAAATGATATTTTGAAGTATAATCGACTTATATTAACATTAGATGCTTCAATGTTCAGTATGAATAAACTTTCATGTCTAGTTTCATTATATTCGTCCTTACTTATTTCCATCAAATTAGAGTATAACGAAACCATGTTTTTAGGTAATCTAATGACTCCCAGTTGGGCATCGAAAGTTCAAAACAAGAGTTCGGGTCGCGCAACCGTCGAGTGCAATAAAACCCCTACTCAATAATTTAGTTAATCGAGCATTGATATCTAGGCTCGTGCCTTCCCGTATGAGTGCAACTTTTGCTTTGATTTAATTAATAACATGTTAAACTTGAATCTTGTCTTGACTGTCGATTGATACCGAGGTAACATATCATCTTTGGGTGTTCCTTTTTGTTGTGTTATGAACTGTGTTCTGAGTTGTGTATGCATGATAGGTAATTGCATGTTTAGAAATTGAATATTAATATGTTTGGTGTTAATTGTTAAATACTTGGAAACCATGGCTCTTGCCTTCAATTATCTATGATTATGCGTGTTCTTGAGAATATTTTGATTATTGAGTCACATGCCTTGCGATGTCCTGTACTATGCATAAGCATGTCATATCTGTATTGTTGCATGGATTAGGAATTATTGGAGAAAGTTTAATGTCCCATCGCTCCTGACAATATTTTTTATTAACTTTGTTTGTTTTTTCTTCTCTGATTGTAGCTAATCGTGACGAAAAGAATTCTATCTATACCAGAGTACAATCGAGCTTCGGACAAAAGAGTAATTTCCACTCTTTCAGCTTTCTTTCTTTATTATATATGACATATTAAAGCAAAAGCAGCTTTAGATATTAGCCTAAACAGTAGTAAGCAAAAGCAGCTATTCTCAGAACTAATATTTGTATAGTTTGATGACTATGGATGACTTTTCAGCTTCATAAATCCATATGGTAAGTATAATGTATAGCAATTTCCTTCTAGTTATGGTTGTTTTCAAGATGATCATGTGTAATTAAACCGATCATTACTTCAACAGGTTCAACTCATCTTTTTTCTTTCTTTATTATACATGACATATTAAAGCGCACACTCCATAAAGATTGTGTGAGGTAAAGACTAGAAATTAATGGTTTTATATTAACTTTTTTTCTTCTTCTATGATCGCAGTGCATGTGGCTTTGGTTACGGTAGGGAATGAGTTGAAAAAAGAGAACAATGAGTTCTTTGAGGCTTACACAAAGCATATATACTAGAGAGCTGCTGAAATAAAGAAAATAATTTTTGTTGCAATATGTATTTTGTCACAAAAACCATTTATATTTGATGTTAAAATACAAGTTAGTTGTGACAAAACATATTTCTCGTGATGAAATAGTTAATTTATTGTGACATATTTTATCGTGATAAATTAATTATAGTAACAGAATTTCATTGTTACGATAAATAATATAAAATGGTAATATGCACAATTTTATCATAATATACTTTACATGACGGGTTGTTCTAACAAATACGGTAATAAATAAATTTGTCAAAATAAATATATCGTGACAAATTTAATACTTTTTGCGATAAATAATTTTGTTGCAATATTATAAAATTTATTGAAGAACCTTAGTAATTCTTTCTACTTATTGGCTGTCTTTCCGCAAGTAACTCTGCTATTTAGCACATCTTCTTCTGGTTATCTTCCTACTTCTACTCTCCTATAGCTTCCACAGTGAACCAATCAATTGCAAATCTTTCGGTTACGGACGTTGAAGAGAACATCATACAAATAGGGGTAGGTTCATGGCCCTCAAGAGTCTCATTTGTGAGTTGTTTAGTGTGTATTTTTCTCACTTCTAGTGTAATCAACTTTCAATTCATGCTAAGAACCCTTGCCGACGTTTGGCACCCAATCGGAGGCATAACTATTTTGGATCTAGAGGGTGATCGTTATTTGTTTTGGCGCATTGTTGCCATCAATTTAGCCATTAGCGTCATCGGTTGCAGAGATTTGGTATATTAGGAGGGCCAGTACGAGAGTCATTGTGACTAATTTTGAAGGTTAGGAAGATTTCTACACTCACCACACCAACTGTTGATGTCGAAATAAAGAAGCACCAAAAATGGGAGGCAGACCAAGGTGGTTGTGGCAAATTCAGGCGGTTCATTTCTTGTAGGTTTGGGGCAGAGAGCCGCAAAAAAATATGACTGTTGGAGCCAGGAAGGAGATGAAAGAAGAGATGATGAAGAAGATGTGTATTACCCACTGGATTCAACCTGCTTTCTCTCTGGCTGTTGGGTATTTCAGATTCTATAACAATTTATAAACATGTTAATAGAGATAGACTTAATTTCCAAATACTAAACTTTGCATATTAGTCATGTTGGTGTCGTGCAGTAACACCTGACAATGTCGATTTCCAAAAGTATATAGGCCTTTGATTTCATGATATTCCAGTATTGCAAGGCTCCAAGAGTCGCATTCAGAGTGACCTAGTGTGGAGATAGAGATATTAGGTATAACACACGTATTTCAAAAAATATTTATAAAAATAATTGATAAATAATAATATAATGTATAGAACAAGTGTATTTGCATTGGTGGGTATAAAATATTTTTTCTATCCCACTAAATTTGTCATTTACTAACTTCTTATGTTCAAGCTTTATGTATTTTAATCATAAATAATTAAATTTCATAAAATATATAAAACAAATTCAAAACTGGTTTTGTTATAATAAAGGTCGTCAGGACATTTTAATAATTGCATTATTTTAAAGATTTACTAATTGGTTGAGTAGATAAACATATTGGCTTTGTTTAGTAAATAGTGATTTGAGTAAAAATTTAAGGTTTGACCGGTTTAATCCTCTAATTTGAATGTTTGGTGAATAACGGCTTAAAATAGTGGATTGGGGTGAAACCTTTAATTTTAAAAAAGCTGTCAATATGAGCTTTTTGAAATTAGAGGTTTTGACATTAGATTTATAAAGACCCTCTTACCCTTAAAAATTATAAAAAATCTCTAAATAACATAAATTTAACATTTTCTATTTTAATTCTTCACCCCACGTGTTTTACATTGTGATATTTGTAAATTGGTTAATATTTGATATATTGCCAATGTAAAAAAATGTTTATACAAGCATAGCTATTTTCAAGCCTAAATTTAAAATATAAAATTCTAACCCTAAACCCCTAAAAATCTAACCCCCAACCCTCAAACCCTAAATTATAACCATAAATCTTAGATTCTAAACCCTACAACATAAACCTCTAACCTCTAAAACCTAAACCCTTAAATAACCCCGCTTATAAAAACTTTGTTTTTCACCGCAGTGTTAGGATAATAATTCTTTGTAAATTAGTATTTTTTTGTTTTTTTCCTTTTATTCTCACACATTTATATTTGTATTTAAATTTAATAATTAATTAAATTGTATTAAAAATAATAGTGTAAACTACATGAGTGACCACCAAACTATAGGATCATTCCTATTTTGACCACCCAACTAAGACACTCGTCAATTAGACCACCGAATTATTAAATTGCTCCTATTTTGACCACCGGCCGTTAAAATCTAACGAATGATATTTACATATTATATCAATTTGATCATGATTTTAATTTAGTTCAATAAAATTAATCAACTAATAAGATGAGGACACATGTCACCACCTAATTGGATGAATTTATTCTAATTATTTTATTTTATTTAATAATTTTCACCCAATCAAATGGCGAAACATGCATCATTTTTTATTTTAATTTATTTAATTTAATGGATTTAACTGATCAACCAGATGATGACACGTGTCACCATCTGATTAGACAAAGCAAAGGAAGCAAATAAAATTTTAAAGGCTTATTGCACAGTGGGATTCGAACCCGCACCAACTGCAAGCTTAGCCAAAGCCCAATCCGCTGAGATGACTACTTTTATTTTATATAAGATGATAATATAATTTATTTATTTGTTTGGTGAAAATTAAAGAGAATAAAAGAGAATTATTGAGATTTGATGGGTAAAATTTTAATACACAAATTGTGTAAAATTAATTTTATACAAGCTTGTATATTTACACTATAAAATCCAAATCTTAAATTTTAACCTTAACCCTAAAAACTAAACACTAAACCTTATGCCCTAAATTCTAAACACTAACCTTAAATTCTAAATACTACAACCTAAACCCCTAAACTTTAAACCTTAAATTAAAACTCTAATTCTTAAAACTAAAAGGCATGTGTAAACTAAAGTTTACACGGCGTGCGTATCAAAGTTTTTTCTTTCGAACTTTGGACTAATTGTATAAAACTAAAACACTAAATAAACTTTATAGCTTATAAATATATGAGAACATATAATATATGAATTAAATAACAGTTAATAAAGTAATAAACATGATTAATTATATTAATATTTTTATAAAAAATTAAAATATTATTAAAAATATCATTAATGAAAATAATAATTTTTATTTACTAATAATATTAAAAATAATGTATAGTTTTATGCATAATTCTCTTTCTCGGTTGGTTCACTATTTTCTTTTAGCAGTGTAAGTTCCACTCCAACAACCTTTGCTACAACAATTTCGTTAATTGCCATTTAATAATATTTTTAATAATATTTTCAATATTATTAATTAAATATTATTATTTTCATGAATAACATTTTTAATAATATTTTAATTTTATATAATCAAATATTAATATAGTTAATCATATTTTTTTATTTTATTAACGGTCATTTAATTCATATATCGTATGTTGTCACATATTTACAAGTGATGAAGTTTATTTAGGGGTTTAACATTTTAATTTAATACAATTAGTCCCGAGTCCGAATCCTATTAATTTTCTTTTATTCTGTTTAATTTTCAGCAATGAAAGTAACTCTTTAATATAGCATGTTATCATTTCATATCAGGTGGTGACACATGTCAACATCTGGTTGGTCGATTAAATCTATTAAATTAAATAAATTTAAAATTAAAAAAATAGAACACGAGTCTCCATCTGATTGGGTAAAAATTATTAAATAAATTTATCCAATTAGGTGGTGACACATGTCGTAATCAGATTGATTGATTGGTTTTATTAAATTAAATTAAAATCATGAATAAATTAATATATATATAAATAACATGGATTAAATTTATAATTATACAAATTTCGGTTAACTGCCACGTCACCTGCTCCTTTAGATTTTAACGACTGGTGGTCAAAATAGGAGCACTTTAATAATTCGGTGGCCTGATTGACGAGTTTCTTAGGTGATTGGTCAAAATTGAAATGACCCCATAGTTCGGTGGTCACTCGTGTAGTTTACCCAAACACTATTTTTCATAATCTAATTAATATTAATAGATACAAAATATTGATAATTAATAAACTATTCAAACAAAAAAACTATTCAAACAAGTATAGAATATAATCATGTCTTTATATGTTATTTTGCTTGTTTAAATAATCAAACAACTATCAACGAATATCAACTATTAGTTAATTTTACAAATATTTTTATACAATCAGCTAATACAATCCGCTAGTCAAATCAACTAATGAATCTGATATTAGCTATCAACTATACGCTAATTGTCAAACATGACTGTTATGTTATTCCATCTTGTATAAAGTTTGATTCCCAACTTTTACATTTAGAATATAATACATCTCTATTTAATAAAAAAAAAATAATTACATCATTTTTATGATTTATATAAATTGAAAGATTTCTACTCTGATAGGAAGTACAAAGAAGAGTGAGGATGAAAAATAGATCGGTTTAATGGTTAAACTACAAAGGAAAAAAAATTTTGAACAAAAAACTACAAAGGAAAATATTGGTTATAAATCTTTAGGAAAAAAACTTTAATACACAGGCCGTTTAAACTTTAATTTACACGTGCCTTTTAGTTTTAGGGGTTAAGATTTTAGTTTAGGGATCTAAGTTATAAGATTTAGAATTTAAAGTTAGTGTTTAGAATTTAAAGTATATAGTTTAAGGTTTAAGATTTAGTTTTTTAGGGTTATGATAAAAAAAAATTAGGGTTTGGGTTTTATTGTATAAATGGAGGCTGGTGTAAAATTAATTTTACACCGTCTGCGTATCAAAATTTTACCCAAATCTTAAACCATTTAATTCACAAAATTTTCATTCTCTCATTTTCCTTTATACCAAGTAAAGTAAGTATTGAAAAATCAAGTACTATTTTTTTTATTTTTTTGGGAAATTAAGTGATGTATTATTAGTACAGTATTTTTAAGTACAAGTACTGAACTCTTTTTTTTTTATCAAAAAGTATGATTTATTAGCAAGCGAACCATACAAAATACCCATATGTGCCTCATTAAAAACCCCCTAAGCCTAGTTGGAGGAAAAGAATACACATAAGGGCAGGCATATATAGAAACAAACACGACACATAGCGAAAAAACACAAGACTAAACCAACCCTGAAGTCATGCACTAGCTTGAAACCAATCGACCCTATTGGCACCCTTTTTCGCTAAAATGTCGGCAACACAATTGGCTTCCCGATAAATATGGTGAAACTCAACACAACCCAAAAATACACACCACTCATCAATTTGCCGAAACCAGGACAATAAACACCAATGTCGTCTTTTCCAATGTAGAACCCAAGAAATTGCATTCAAAGAATCCGATTCTACCATAATTAAGAAGCCATCATTCCATTTTGAACGTGACAAAAATAACAGAGACATAGCTACGGCACCCACGTAACCCAAGGGTCCCAAAAATACTGCAAGAAAGAAAGAGAGCTACATTTTCAGCCTGCCAGTTTCGTCTGTAAACGACGAATTATCGGCTCCCAGACTATGTTACACCTTGGATTGACCCCAATTGGAATTGTAACGACCTAATTTTTGGGCCATTAATTCGGGTTGTAATTCGATTTTGAGTATTTGAATATTGAGGATTTAATTGGAAGACAATTAGAGTTTAAAAGTTCAATTAAAGGGTTTTAAGGACTAAAGTGAAAGAGAAATAAAATATCGATTCAAAAGTTAAAACAAGGAGCAAGATGAGGATTTATAAATTGATTTACCCTTTTGTTGGGATATTTTGAAATTTAAGTTGGCTGGTGCTGGGAGAAGAAAGAGAAAAAAAGAGGGGGAAGAATATTAAAATGGAGAGAGAGAGAAGTATTGGGTTTTTAGAGAAAGAAAGTGCTCAAAGAGATTTTTATCGCCAACCACGCCGACGTTGATGGCACTGCCGACACCATCGAAAGCGCCTCGCCGAGACGCATACGTCGGTGGTCGCCCCGTCACCGCCGCCAATCATCGGGGTGAGATAAAATGGCGGTCGGAAGAGCTAGAACGGTATGAAACAGTGCTTAACACTGCGAATGAAGGCAACCGCTGGAACCACCGGCCCGAGAACTGTCAATCTGGATCTTGCCGTCGCCAGCCGACCACCGGAGGCTACCCCACGCGTCGCCGCCTGCGCGTGGGCTGGCAGGCAGGGCAGGTGTACACTACTTTTTAGTGCACCCTGCGGCACTAGATTCCTGCCCGCGGGTGCATGCGCTTATCCTGCACATGCGCCGCACCGGATCGCCAAGGACTTTGATCTACCTGTTGACCCGTTGACTTTTTTCGGGGGACCCTACCCGGGGTTTCTCGACGTTTCAAATCTATTGGCACAGTCTGTTCTACCAAATTCAAACCTGATAAGTATTTTTTACGCATTTGACCTTGTGAATAGTATAAGAGATGTATGGAAATAATATATTTTCGTATTTGTTGATATACGAGGGTTATCCAGGTTTGGTTATTGAATCAAGAGGAATATTTGAGAAGCTCGAAAGAAGATTTTAGTGATATCGGCTTAAGGTTAGTACACCTCAAACTTTGAAATGCTTCATGAGTATCATAAGTGTAATTGGCTTGTATGTTAGTGGTTGCAAGTTAGGAGATAAGTAATAAGCATGTGTTGATACTCTTAGTTCGAGGCTTGATGATTATCTGATTGTATGATTAGTTCACTGATTGATTTATGGTGATGTCTTGCGTGTTAGCCGAATAAATTAATATGTTCGATTGAATATTGGTTAGAGACAATATTGATAAATATTCAATTAAATGGATAAAAAGCTGGTAAGTAGTAACAATTAATTAAATACGTTAGCAACGTACTTTAATGCCCTTCATAAGCTTTAGGGACCCAATAAATGTTATAACACCGTAATTTAAAGGAATTGTACGAACCCATGAGTTGGGTACTGGTACGAGCTTTGGTTGTACCAATAAGCGATTAGGGTCATATGGGTATGTGTGGGACCGTACCGGTACTTATGAAAATTAGGAACTTTCCAGTAACTAATTGGGTAACGGTATACGGGTGAGTATCGTTAACCAGGGGTACCGTATTAATACTCATATTTGAGTACCGTTGTCGCTGAATTGGATAGTCTAAAATACCAGTCTAAGATAAGGGTAACATGAAATATTAATAATTGAACTATGCCTTTATAAATGAGATTAAATATGTACTCCTCCATAATGTATTAACAATTCGATAATGTATAATAAATGATATGTTGACGATTAGCAACAATAGGGGATCATTGGGATCGCGTTGCTTATATGTCAGGTAGGCATTTGATGAATTGAATCTTCTTGATTGGTGGGATCTGAATACCCAGCGAAAAAGTATTGCAACACCATGGCTGAGATACCGAATGAAGGTTACCGATACTATGTGACCTGTGCCTCATTCGAAGATACTTGATGGAGAATTCTGAGTATGGGTATATGTTCCGATGCTATGTGACCCACTCTCACCCATCGAGTAGATGCTCAAGGGATAATTCCGAGCAAGGGTGTATGATTCGATGCTATATGACCCAGCCTCACCCAGGGCGTATGATCTGATGCTACGTGACCCGACCTCACCGGAGTGTATGTACCGATACTTTATGACCCGGCCTCACTCTAGAGTTATGTTGTTGTAGTTGATGTTGTTTTTTCCTTGGTGATCTGTTAAGATCTCGGGCTTCGTTGGTCCTTGTGTGCCATGATTGATTATTTTTTATAATGTTAGCATGGTTTAGGCGGCCAGTGGTAACGCCACATGTGTATTTATCTCTTCTTATTGCTCGTACTAGCTTGCATGCTTATGTTTATGATTAGCATGAAGTATAGTAGAGTAGATGTGTACCACTGAGCTTTGTAAGCTTAGCATTCGAAATTGTTATTTCCGTGCGTAGGTTGATCGCGGGATCGATGAGCACTATCTGTATAGGATTTTAGCAAGTGGCGTTGCCAAAGTATGATATTTGTATTTAGTGGGCTGTGTATTCATAGAACCTTACATGTATGAGTCTGTAATTCTTATTTTGAACTCGTATTAATCAAGTTAATTTTTAAACGTTTTATTTAATTAGAGCTCATTTGTAACGTTTTAATCGTATATATATATATATATTTATTTTGAATCATGGGCTTTAAATGTTTTTGAAAAGCATTTTATTTGGGCTAAACCAAGTTAAGAACTTGGGCTTGAGGCTCAATATGACATCCGGGTCGAGGGTGTTACATTTAGTGGTATCAGAGCTTAGGTTTAGCCAGTTCTAGGAAACCCCAGGGTGGTATAGGTGTTTTAGTAAGGTGTCTAGTGAATACAAGCCTTTAAATTAAGTTCGTACTCCTTAAGACTAGAATTCTGATGGTGTGACCAATACTATGATGTTAAGATGGTTACGTTTGTAGCCGCGAGGGCCGAGATAAGCGTTAAGCTGCTCATGAAAGCAATTTTGGAGGAGTCAATGTTGCCCCGATTGTTGAGATATGAGTTAGTTAAATAATGCCGGAGTCGAGGATGTGTTCTCTACATAAATGGTGTTTTTATCGCGTAGTGTAACAGTTTTGGAGCTTTCAGGTGCTTTATGGGAGTTTGTGGTAAGGAATCTTCATCGTTATATGCGTAAATGCATGTTGTAACACGAGTACGGATAATATGTTCTTGAAACAGTCGGTGGATGCATGTTGGGTGGTGAACTCTTTCGTTTGCTTAAAAGAAAGTTCGTTGATAGTTGAGAGGTGTCGTCATCCTTTACGAAGGTGTTTCTCAGAGATAGTAGACTCAGGATCTACTAGATCGTTAAAGTGTGGCCAAGTTAGATGTTCTACAGGTTTGAAAAAGAGCTACCATCTCGGGAGTTATGGCACTGTAGAATTGTTTTGGTTAATCAACGTGATGTAAGCCAGTAATGTCGAGAGTTGTGCTCGAGGCTTCGAGACCTCGAGGGAACCCAACCTTTGGTGATGAGAATGTTTGGATCGTTGCCCCTCTACTATGATTTACCTGGTTGTTGTTTTGAGAGTGACACACGGGGTTGTGAGACATGTTTAACCGTTCGACAGATGTTAATGTGTGCAGTTTGACACTGGTGAGGCTTCAGATTTTTCAGAATATTTGTTTATGCCTTTTGGAGGTGTAATCAAGACTTTCTCCTTGTCGAGGACGTAGATGGATGTTGAAGGTAAAATCAAATTAGACATCGGTGCCCATCGTCTTTGTCGGAGGACACCGACTCGGTTGAAAAAGTTAGAGGTTTAGTTGTAAAGGTACAGCTTGAAGGCGGTTCCTTTTGTTTGAGTGTTTAGCCCAAAATAGAAGTAGGCTTGCTCATTAGCAAGAAGTTGGTTCGTTGAAGGGGGTACTTTAATCGTAGATAGTGGTCGTGTGATAGAAGAATATCGTTACAGCATAAAATAGTGCTCAACACCGCTAATGGAGGCTACCGCTGGAACCACCAGCCAGAGAACTATCAGTCTAGAGCTCGCCATCGCCGGCCGACCATCGGAGGCTGCCCCACGCGCCACACAAGTTACTTGTATGCCGGGTAGGCATTTGATGGATTGAATATTCCTGATTTGTGGGATCCGTACCGAATGGAGGTTACCGATGCTATGTGACCTGAGCCTCATTCGAAGATACTCGATGGAGCATTCCGAGTATGGGTGTATGTTCCGATGCTATGTGACCCGGTCTCACCCAGCGAGTAGATGCTCGAGGGATGATTTCGAGCAAAGGTGTATGATTTGATGCTATGTGACCCGGCCTCACCTAGGGTGTATGATCCGATGCTACGTAACCCGGCCTCATCGGAGTGTATGTACCGATGTTTTGTAACCCGACCTCACTCCAGAGTTGTGTTGTTGTAGTTGATGCTGTTTTTGCCTTGGTGATCTGTTGAGATCTCGGGCTTTGTTGGGCCTTGTGTGCCACGATTGATGATTTGTTATGATGTTAGCATGCGTTTAGGCGACCAGTGGTAGTGCACATGTTTATTTATCTCTTCTTATTGCTCGTACTAGCTTGCATGTTTATGTTTATGATTAGCATGAAGTATAGTAGAGTAGATGTGTACCACTGAGCTTTTTAAGCTCAGCGCTCGAAATTGTTGTTTCCGTGCATAGGTTGATCACGAGATCGAGGAGCACTGTCTGTATGGGATTCCAGCAAACCGCGTTGCCAGAGTATGATACTTGTATTTAGTGGGCTGTGTATTCATAGAACCTTACACGTATGAGTCTGTAATTCTTATTTTGAACCTGTATTAATTAAGTCAATTGTTTAAATGTTTTATTTAATTGGAGCTCATTTGTAACGTTTTAATCGTATATACATTTATTTTGAATTGTGGGCTTTAAATGTTTTTGAAAATCATTTTATTTGGGCTAAATCAAGTTAAGAACTTTATGATTTTGAGTTGGGCTTGAAGCCCAATATGATATTCGAGTCGAGGGTGTTACAGGAATACCCAAGTAGTTGAAAGGAACAGCATCCGAAGCACAACCCAGAATCAACGCCAATTGTTGCACATTGTCTTCATCTACCCCAATTGCATTGATACAGGATTTGGAGAAATTAATTTGCATACCCAATCCATATTGGAAACAAGTAAGAATCCTCTTCAAATTACGCTCTTTATCAACCCCACCCTTAAGGAAAAGAATCGTTTCATCAACAAATTGAAGGTGCGATATCGTTAGCTCTTCCGAAATATGAATCCCCGAGATTAAACCTTGAACTTCAGCATTCGAAAGAAATTGGTGCAGAGCCTCGACAACCATGAGAAAAAGAAACGGTGACAAGGGATCCCCCTGACATATTCCGCGTTGCATTGGGAATTCTCTTGTCGCAGAACCATTAACCAGGACTGCAAGTCGCACAGTGCTAATACACATCTCGATCCACTTACGCCATCGCACACCAAAGCCCATACGCAACATAATTTGATCCAAAAAATCCCATCTGATACAATCGTAAGCTTTAACAAAGTCAAGTTTAAGGACAACACCTCCTTCGCCATGCCGGCATTTCTGCAGGGAATGAATTATCTCATTTGTCAGCAGAATCCCATCGCTTATTTGCCTACCTCGTATAAAAGTTGTCTGTACATCCTCTATCAAGGAATCTATCCAGGTTGCAAACGAGCTGTCAGCACCTTAGCAATCACTTTACATGCGGAATTGAGGAGACAAATTGGACGAAAATCCATCACCAAGGTTGAATGCTCCACCTTCGGAATCAGCACAACAAATGTAGAATTAACACCATTCTGTAAATTTTCGGTAGAATAGAAATCCTCCAACAAACTCATCAAGTCCGCTTTAATAAAATTCCAACCCTTCTTGAAGAAAGCAAAAGTGAATCCATCCGGACCCGGTGCCTTCGCCCCCTCCGAGTTCCAAATAACCGAACAAACTTCCTCCTCAAAAAACGGAGCCTCTAAAGACATTGCCTACGTGGAGGTAAGGCACCTAAACTGAACCTCCAGCAAAATATAACCCGCTGTAGGGATGAAAGTGAAATGCTTGCGAAAATGCGAGTAGAATACATGTTTCAAATCATCTCTTTTACGGATCCAATGACCATTAACTTTTATGCCATCAATGTTGTTTCGTATCGCCCGGAGTTTTGCCACTCGATGGAAGAAACTAGTATTTTTATCACCCTCTTTCAACCATAAAACTCTAAATTTTTGTCTCCATATCTTCTCTTTTCGATTATGAAGACGCCATAATTCCGAAGTTAAATTCTTATAAGCCTCGCTCTGTAGTTTGTCTGCCAAATCATCCCCCTCACAAGCATTAAAAGCTTCAATTGCTGCTGTAGTATCCTTGATCTGTTGATCCACATTCCCAAAATGTGAATGGTTCCACGACTTGAGAAAACATTTCATCTTACGAAGCTTGTGCACAAATTTTTCCGGACCCAAAACATCAAATATACGTAACCATTCCTCACCAAAACAATCTATATGCTCCTCCTTATCCAACCACACATTCAAGAACCTAAAAGGGCGAGCTCCCCAATCCGATTCCTCACCAATAAGACAGAGCGAAGCATGATCCAAAATTCCTTTCGGTAGATTGTGCTGCACAATTTTCGTAAATCTTCCCAGCCAATTCCCCGTGACCATAAACCAGTCTAGTCGACTACATCTTCCACCCAGTCTAAACCATGTAAACGCTTTACCAATGGTTGGAACATCCACAAGCTCCAAACTATCACAAAACTCCACAAAAACCTCCATCTCTCCTATGGCTAGTGCAACCTCGCATTTCCTTTGGAAATTTCACCACATTGAAATCGCCTCCCACGCAAATCGCCATACCTATATTTCCAAGTAGATCAACCATCTCCTTCCAAAGATGAACCTGGGCATCATACACAGAAGAGGCATATATATTAACCATATAGCAATTCCAATTTTCACTAATCCACTTACCTTCCAGATCAATAAAATTTTGATGAGTCACCGCCCCCAAGACTAGAATTTTAACACCTCCCAAATCACAAGTAAACCCCCTGAATTGCCATAGAGGGCCTAGAAAGAAATTTAAAATTATCAGTATACCAAATACGACTTACAGACAACCGATCATAAGTTTTCATCTTCGTCTCCTGCAAGAAAACCATCTCACAACGGTGCTGTCTTAATAGATTATTAACAGATCTCTTTTTAACGAACTTTCCAAACCTCGTACGTTTCATGACAGCACCCTCATACCGAACGCTACTAACCCTTTCCTCGCAGATCCAAAAGGCGCGCAATATCTTTCACTATTTCTTGCTCATTCCCAACTGTCGTTGCACCTACTAATCTCCCAAGAGCTACCATTTCCTCAGCCTCACGAAGGATGACGTTTCGTCGATTAATAAAATTAGAGTCAGATAGAGAGCCGTTGGCGATATCGGCCACCGTTGCCTGTTTTTTGGTCTACCTCGTCCTCTCTTTCGTAAGTTTCCTTCGGCCACTTCCTTCTTTACTGGCGATAAAAAACTAAAAACAATCTCCGACATGTTTCTAACCCGTATTGCCTTTCCATTATATTGCATAACCACCGATTTACTAGCCCTATTTGTAAACATCGGCCCATGATTAGAATTATGGATCGGCCTTTCCACATATGTGTCCCGAACACCCTTCACATTTTCCAGTCTACGCTGGATCACCTCGGGCACCCGGTCAACCATACCAACTTGCTCATCGGATATCCCATAGTCACTGGAAAAATCCATCACCCGTTTATCCTCTCTTCGTGTTTTCTCAAGCCTCGATTCGATCAGAACGGTAGACTCTACACTATCCTGTAACTTGTTCGGCAGGATAATCCAGAACTGAATCTGGAACGATTGTCTCCCCTGAGCTTGATGCATCATCCTCACTCCTCTCAATCGCCTTCGGATGTGAACATACCTCCACCCTAGTATCAGCCTATACATTTTCAACCTCACACTTACGATCATTTATATATGAGGATTTAGAGCTTTCTGCATCCGAAGAGCTAGACTCTATCCATTGATATGGTTCGAACCCCATGCCAGACTCATGGATGCGAATAAAAAATGTGCGATCTCCCATAACTAAATCGATCGTCTCTTCAATCTGGATGGTGGTTGATGTGCTAATAAGAATATGTCCTCTATCAAAGGATGATGGTTGATTCGTTGAATCCGACAAACGAATTAGCGATCCCCATAAAACCGTAATATTTTCAAAAGTTTAACATGACCAGGCATGAACTGGGATGCCTGTGATCGAAAGCCATACCCTCCTGGAATCTATGATTAAATTCGGAGACCATTCCTTTACATCCGAAAACCATTTCTTTAATTCCCTGGATAACAATAATCTTTCTTTGGTTCCCACGGCATCGCAGTGTAACAAAAACATAAATCCAGCCAAACGCATAATTGAAAAGCCAGTTAAACCAATCTGATTAAGTTCTGTCGCCAAATCGGCAATTGATTCTTTCCAATCCAACCAACCCACCACACAATTTTTAAGAACATTCAAGTTCCGTTCGTCACTAGATCCAATCACTTTGCGCTTCGATTCCATCGATGGATTTGGTAATCGCGGCCTGCTACTAGAGACATCACTTTTTCCTCTAAAAAGAATCACGTGCCCCTCTTATTGCCCAAGCAACTCTGATTTTCGATCCGTGAAGCAAAAACCCATTAAGTCTTTCAATAACCCTCAAGATACCGCTTCGATGTGCCATACGCACAAAACCAAATCGCGTTCCATCGGCCGCTCTCTTGTTTGGGATGAAAACATCTACCACAACACCATGACGATCGAATGCTTGCCATAGCCCTTTCCAATGGAATCGCGGCGGTATATTTCCTACAAAACAAGTCCACACAGGACGGGATCGGGAAGATTCTCCCTCAAGCTGAGGAGTTTTCCTCTGATTCATTTTTTTAATTTGTACTAAAATTGTATAGTTATTTTATGATTTTTCCTTTTCCCCTCAAACTCCTAGATTGGAGACAATTACATATAAACATATTTGAGCTAAAAAAAGCTCCTCATAGAGTCCTAAATGCTAAAAGGGATTTGGGTCTCCTTTTGTATCCTGCCTAAGTTCTTTCCCCTACCTATTGGCTTAGCTGTAAAAAGCGCGCCTGAGGCATGAGGCGCTGCGAAGCGCAGAAAAAAACGCCCCCAAGGGCCGAGGCGAGGCGAGATACAGGATGCACGCGCCTCGGGGGCTTTTCGCCTAAGGCGTGAGGCGAGTGCTTCTGCGCCTTTTGTAGTTAAAAAAAACGTAAAGAAGAACAGGGAAAGTCTTGTTGAAGAAGTATTTTTGTTCAAAACAAATTTGGATTTTTTTCTTATCATTTTATTAAGATTTTGTTATTCTATTATTATTATTATTATTATTATTATTACCGGTACTTATTCTATATCAATATTAATTTTAATATAAATCAATATAATAAAATAAGATTTATTTATTTAAATAAATAAATAAAATATTAAAATTACATATTTAAATAATATAATTTATTAATATTTTAATATATTTATTTTTAATAGTTTTAAAATTTAAATATAATTGAAATATTTTAATCTTTTAGCATTTATAATATAATTATCATATTTTTAAGTATAAAATATGTTATAGGGTTATTTATAAAATTTTAGCTTAAGAGTTTAATAAGCTCTTAAACTTTTGTAAAAAATCAATTAAGCCCCTAAATTTTTTTGCACCTAATTAAGCCCTCAAACTCAAGAAAAAAATCAATTTGGCCCTTTGACCAACGTTGACAGTTAAATAAGCCCTTAAACTTTTGCAAAAAAAAAAAAATCAATTAAGCCCCTAATTTTTTTTGCACCCAATTAAGCCCTAAAACTAAAAAAAAATCAATTTGAAACTTTGACCGTTACATTTAACGGTTTTTTAAATTTTCTTGGCATGTGTCGCAACAAGATAATATCAATTGTCATTTCTAAGAATTTTTAAACTTTAATTTTTAAAAAATATATAAAAATCCGAAAAAAATCTAAAAAAATTTGGAAAATTATTTTTAAAATATAAAAAATATTTTTAATTCCAAAATTTATTTAAAGATAATAAATAATAAATTTTCAAAAGATTAAAGTATTTTAAAAAAATTTAAAAAATTAAATATTATTATACAATTATAAAAAAATAAATTGAAAAAATATATAAAAATCTAAAAAAATGGATTTTTTTTATATTTTTTAAAAATTAAAGTTTAAAAATTCTTAGAAATGTCAAGTGGCATTATCCTGTTGCGACACATGTCAAGAAGATTTTAAAAACTCATTAAATTTAACGATTAACGTTGGTCAAAGGGCCAAATTGATTTTTTCTTGAGTTTGAGGGTTTAATTGGGTGCAAAAAAAGTTTAGAGGCTTAATTGATTTTTTTCTTGAGTTTGAGGGCTTAATTAGGTGCAAAAAAAGTTTAAGGGCTTATTAAACTCTTAAGTATAAAATTTTAGGATAAAGAGGGGCTCCACCTACGAAAGGCCTCGCGTCTCATGCCTCGGCTCCAGAAACCTTTTGCGCCTCGGAGCGCCTCGCGCCTTTTAAAACAAGAAAGCAATTGAAGAGGTGGAAGCCTTTATTTGGTTGTACAAATTACTGTGGCAGATGGAAATTTTCCTTGCATGTCTCGACTGTAAATTTATTTCCTTGTTATTTCAACTTAAATTCTCTATTCTTCCTAAGAACCTCTTGAGAGAGAATCTTGGTGAGTTAACTGATAGTTTCCATCTGTAGGTCTTTCATTCCCACTGTTTATGCTATTTACTTTTGAACAAAGGAAGAAGATGTATATGGCGACATGCCAAAAACTGCATCAAAGTTTCAGTTTCACAATCAAATATGATATATATATATATATACACGTGTGCGTGCGCGCATGTGTAGAGAGAGATCGGAACGATTTTATAAAACAAAAAGGATGGAGAAATCCAAACCTGTGCCAAATCCAGTAATTTTGTCTGTTCTCAATATTCCTGATTATTGCTGCCATGGCCAGTGCTATAAAACCAGCAAGCAAAAAGCCCCATCGAAATTGCTTCATCGAAGTGTTTACTAGATTATTTATCCATTCTCTGATCCGCCATCTGCAGTTAAAAAAAAGGTACTCAGCTTTCTTAGAATAGAAAGTTAATTAGTTTATCCGGCAAACACTAATGTTAGTCCACCATCTATCAACCATGTTGTGCTTCTTTCTTGGAAGAGAGAGTTTCAGTAGTTCATCCAGTGAACACTGGCGCACTGTCTTCGAGCATTAACATTTCAACTTTTCTTTTGACAAAGCATGATTTCCAGTTTGAGGTGAAAACCACGCACTTAAAACGTCAGATAATAAATCACATTAAAACCAATGTTCAAAGCATAGTATGCACAACCGTTTAAAATTGAAAAGAAACATAAGTTTTAACCCTCTCGGTATAAATTACTAATAACTATAGGCCGGTTGTGTGCTACTGCATGAAATCCCAAGTATGATTTATATTTGTATCAGGAGCCGGGAAAAGAAACATGCATGATGGTAGATAAGAGAATCTCACCTCTCGAGCGCATTTAAACATAAATCCATTGAGAAGGAAAGTGGCCTATACTTGCTACAGAACTCTATCAACCACCCAACAAGAAGAGCTAGTGCCCCAATTGCCATCACTAGAATAACATTTGATGATCTAAACAACTTAGCTCGGTCAAACACCTGCCCTATCTGTTAGAACAGGGTCGTAATTTAAGAATTCAAATGCAACGAGATACATATGCCTTTTTGCATTGGTTATGGCCATCAGGGCAGTAAGGATAGTCATGACCGTGTGGATTGCCCTTTTATAAACTTCACCAATTGTAGTGAGGTATACAAAGGTGCTCACCACAGCCAAGAATGAGAGCCAAAAGTCAAAAAACTGAAACATTTCCCAAATTGCTATTCAATATTAGCTCAAAACGATTAGCTGAAAAATATGATAAGAAAGCTTTAGCAACAATGATATGCAATAGGCCCATAGGTTTATATATAAGTTGGATTTGTGTTTTTCCATTGTGTACTTACGCTTTTTCAATGTTTGTCGTGATGAATAATGTCATCGTCCTTGTTTGGGGGGAGGGGGGACTGCCAACATATACCTGTAAGACACCAAAGGATAATACACACCAGGTGCCCACATCACTTGCATGATATAATCCACTCGAAATCCCACTTGTTGTGTAGATCACCCATTCTGAGAAAGCCTGCATAAAAGCAACTAAGTTTTTGACTAAATAACGACCATCAAAGAACGAGTTAGCAAGTTAATGTTGGATGATTAGAATTAGTCCAATTCCAAAGCTTAATGTTCCTTTACTCAAGAGTTGGTTGATATTAATTATCTCCAAAATATGGTAACCATGTCAGAACTTTTTCAGCATATTAATACCCTTCCATTTAATGGTTATGCTTATGCATGCCTTTGAACTGCTAAATGCTAATGATTCATCACAAAAGATTACCAACAGTTCCTTCAGAAATCTAAATCATACGAAAATGCAAGTGAGCCCATGGCATATATGGAGCTTTACCTTCTGCCTGAGAGCCCAAAAAGCAGGAAGCACCGCTGCACCATTTGACCCTATTAGAGCAATTGATTGCCATATGTGTCCTGCATCAGTTTCCAAGTCCAGGATTGGCCAAATTTGATTTAATAGCATTACATAATAGTATTATGATAATACCAACCCCTGGAATTCATTTCAAATGCAAGAAAACAAAATACTAATAAACCTTTTCCTAAGCTAGAGAGTACAAGACCCATCTAAACGCATATGCAACTTTCTGATGCACTTGACTCGTTAGAGACCACAACTCGAAAGCTACGCCTGATCATAAACTTAAGTTGGAGTTGGTCATAGACTGAGCCAATTATTACAGGTTTTGCCAATCCCCCCCCCCCCACCCCAAAAAAAAAATTAAAAAATAAAAGGAGCAACTGCATTAGGTTGACATATGATCTAAATATATTTTTTTTGAAACTAGTCATTTCCTGGAAAGAGAGTAAAAATCTACTTTGGAACCATAAGCAATAATGTTGATGAAAGGTAGTGACAAGGATTTCAGCCATATTTTTGCATTCAACCAAAAAAGAATTTACCTTGGCGTGATACAATCTCAATGCTACAATCAAACCCTCCATGGTTCCGGTCACAGGCACAAAAGCTGAGAAACAGAAAATAGTACAGTTACAAGGAAATGAAGAATGAACTTCAGACAGTCATCGTGTCCTAAAACAAGGAATCACATGCAATTAGATCTAATAAAAATAATAATTTTAATAATAAAAGATATAAAAATGTGGAGATGGTTAATACCTGTATGATGTTAATCCACTTGCATCAAGAGCGGATCTGCAATCACCATGATATGAGCAACTTTTCGGGCATCTTTCAAGTGAAATAGACATAGTAGTCTGCCCGTTGGAAGTGCCACCAATTCTGTTTAGATTCCTTAATGCAATATTCCAGACTCCTTCCTTAATGTACAAGATGTAAAAATCAACCTGTTCTTCACTTGAACTGTCCAATACAAAAAACATGGAACTGTGACTGCTGCTTGACTTGTTAACATAATAAAAGTCCCAGTTAACAAGTGATGGCAATCCACCGTTTCTAATATATACTTCATAATTTGTCTTTCTATCTGACGTCAGCTGGACATGGATATTTCCACCAGCTGCACCACGAGGAATGTCCAAATAAATAAGTCCAGGTATCTACTCCTCCAGACGAGTAGTTGCTTAAAAGGGGCTGGAGAAGAAAATTGGCAGCATCCCACATGACTTCCTCACTATATAGCGAAAAATAGTATTCGAAAGGGGTGGAATCTTTCCTGAGAACTGTCTGCAGACAACCATTCTCAGCTTGTCGATAACTTACTCCTGCGAATGAGTTTCTTCGAGCATCAACAGAAAGAAAAGATAGTCCAGGAATAAAACTGTTCACAAATCTAATTAAAATAATAATAAAACTAAAATGGAAATCAGAAATCAACAGTTGCATCCCATCACTCAATGTCTGAGTGAATACTTAGATGGTAAAATTTTAAAACCAAAATTTGGCCCCTCCTTGTTTAAAATGAGTACTTCTTTTAACAATCCTCAGCATTCAAGGCCATAAATTGGTTGGTGAAGTTTCACCCTTTCAGTCCTTGATATCAGATTGACAAGATATGGCGTCCAATCACACGCGAATGGAATTCACACTGTCATCGTCTCATCTTTAGTTTTGTGTCACCATTAACAAGAAAGTAAATTGTTCTTTCTTTTTTCTTCATACCTGATAACTACTCTATCCTCAAAGATGTGAATTATATTATTCAATGCACAGAATTTCACAGAAGAACATCAAAGTATAAAGCTAAAAAAATGGGGGGGGGGGATAAATCAATGAAACTTATAAAGAAGAAAGTGAACAAAGATTACATATAACACATTTATTGACAAATCCCACCTGAAGCATTTATCTTTCAGTAAACAGTTTGGTCCAGCCTTCCCCAATGGACATTCAAGCTCTTGTAGATCAAGGGAATAGCAAACTTTTGAGATATTACTTTGAGACCCTCTGATCACCTTAGAGAGATTAAGGGCTAGAATAGAAATATACCACTGACCAACCTTTGGGGAGTTAATGACCAAAGGGGATTTATTTAAGTTACCAGAATAATCATGTAGAGTAGCTGAAGGCAAAGCACCGTACCGAGCATAGCATATCAAGGCAATTTTGCTACTATTCCCAGTGATACTTAAAGGTCTTAACGTTACATTTTCTGCCGAAATGGTTAAGAATTCAGCTATTCGTAGAATCTCTAAGGTGTATATTTTCATTTCATCATCTTCAAGGCAAGAGGTCTCAAAATTGTTCCAGCAAGAAACCATTGACGAACCCAGATGCAGAACCATGTTATATTTTGACTCAAATTCTAATTGGTAATTAAGTTGGGTTTTTTTTTGTAATTCTAGTGGTTGGAAATTACTTGGTAATTATAATTTACTTTAATGAGTAAATATCTATTTTAGGAAGAGATCTTATTGAATAAGGTTTCTTGGTGACTAAGTATTTGGGTTTATGAATATAGACTAGGTTTAACCTTTTGAATCATGAGAGAACAAGAGAATGAGAGAGATGGAGAATTATTCTAGAGAGATATAACCACTTTTAGAATCTCTTCAACTATTGTGCCTACGTTGTAGAGATGGGTATTGTAGGGATGTTGGGAAGAGTGTTTTGGTTCCACCGGGTCATGAAATTTGTACACTGGGTTTTGGGATTACATGGGTTATCATGTATTTGTACTCTTCGGGTTCTCTACGTTATTAGTGGATTGCTCATTTCTCTCATCCGTGGAGGTAGGCTATGCTGAACCACATTAAATCTTGTCTCATGTGCATGTCTTGGTCTATGTCATTACTGCTTTGGTTATTTTGCAGCATACCAAATTCCTAACAAATGGTATCAGAGCTATGGTTCGAGCTACGCGATTGTGGGGGAATTTTTGCTGTGGATTTTACGGTGCGATAATGGAGACATGCCAAAGGAGTATTGCTGCAACGAGCTTTCAGTTGCAGGAGGAGTAATTCTCAAAATTTAACGGTGCTTCAATGGATATTACGTAAGAATTGGAGTTGTTGAAGACTTGGCTGCGGTGCTTCAACGGATATTTGACTTACGTAAAAATTGAAGCTGTTGAAGAGTTGAAGACCAATGCTCGAATAGAATTTGTGTCAAGGGGGAGATTTGCTATATTTTGACTCAAATTCTAATTGGTAATTAAGTTGGGTTTTATTATAATTCTAGTGGTTGAAAATTACTTGGTAATTAGGATTTACTTTAATGAGTAAATATCTATTTTAGGAAGATATCTCATTGAATAAGGTTTCTTGGTGACCAAGTATTTGGGTCTATAAATATAGACTAGGTTTAACCTTTTGAATCATGAGAGAACAAGAGAATGAGAGAGAGGGAGAATTACTCTGGAGAGATGTAACCACTTTTAGGATCTCTACAACTATTGTGCATACGTTGTAGAGATGGGTATTGTAGGGATGTTGGGAAGAGTGTTTTGGTTCCACCGGGTCATGGGATTTGTACACCGGGTTTTGAGATTACATGGGTTATCATGTATTTATACTCTTCGAGTTCTCTACGTTATTAGTGGATTGTTCGTTTCTCTCGTCCGTGAAGGTAGGCTATGCTGAACCACGTTAAATATTGTCTCATGTGCATCTCTTGGTTTATGTTGTTATCGCTTTGGTTATTTTGCCGCATACCAAATTCCTAACAAACCATTTCCAGAATTATTGCGAGATAGACCACATGAAAGCTGCTCAACAGTTTGGTTGCAATATTGCCCCTGCATTGTTGAGGTTACACATCCTTCCACGGTGATATTGGCCGCAAAGGAGTAAGAAGGGCCTCGAACAATCTGCAAACCATAGCAATAGCTGTAAATTCAGTTTCTGGTTGAATGTATGGAACAAATGTACCAAAGCCTCTTCTTGAAAAGGATAAACTAGCATGAAAAAATACGAATAAGATAAATAGGAGCAAAAGCTAGCATCTTCAAACAAGAATTCAAGGGTTCACCAGAAGAGTTTCACTTCACCAAGCTTAAATACAAGGACAGATTCTTTTGGCAGAGATAACTTGTAATCTTGCATCGCAAACCAGTCTGAATATTTCCTTATAATCATCTAACAAGTTTCTATCATGCAGACATTTCCATTAGAATATCCTTCTATAAATAAAGTTCTATAGGTGGTTTTTTAGGAGTTTACAAGCATCTTTATTTTCCATTAGAGCAAAGGATTCCACAAGTAAAGAAAAAATAGTTATTTTTCTCTTAAATGAATTAAACTACACAGGTATATATGATCAACCATTAAGATGCTTAACCACATGACGCATGCAAGAGTTACAAAGAAGCTCTAGCGACAATGAAACGAGTCATGAATAAGATGCAAAATAGTGGAGATCATAGTCTTACCATCTTCGATTGTGTTCTTGTTGGCTCAACACCATTGAAAGACCAAAATACAGAACGCTGGCAAATATCTGAAACACATATTTTGAAATTATAACGCCAACGTTTAAGTTTCTTAGAAACATATAAAAGAACAAATGGGGAAGTTTTGGAATATTCCTTGTGCCAAACAAAATATTTCACCCCACCCACATCTCATTGTGGTAAAACTATGCCAAATGGATGATGTAGTGCAGTACTTGCCCATAGAGGTGGCAATCAGATCGTTTGGATTAGGTCAAGACTACATTCGATTTAGGTTCAATTTAGGTCAAATCTGGTTTGGATTTAAGGTAAGACGGTTTGAGTCAGATATCAGATTAGGTCACTATCGATTTGGATCAATTTTGGGTCAGGACAATAATAGCTCGACCGACTTTTGGTGTAATGACCCAAATTTCTGAGTCAACATTTGGGCGTTGACTCGGGTTATGGACTCTTGTGCTTGTTTGGAGAATCAGATCCCTTGGGCCAAGTTTGGGCCCTATTAGGTGAAATTGAGCTACAAAGAATTGAGTAGTGACCAATTTATGATTAGGGGGAGAAACTATGAGGTTTTAAGTTATAATTCTACCCATTTTCAAATAAAAGGCTGAACACCCATTTATTTCCCTTGGCTTTCACGTGAAAAAAGATGGACAAAGTGAGATCACCCATCTTCCTTCTCCCACACACTCCTTTATTTCTTTGATCTTTCAAGCCTTGTTTCAACAACAAAGATTCAAATTTCCTAACCATTTCTTCTATTCAAGACTCAAATTTTAAGTATGTTGTTCCCCATCTCATGAGCTTCAAGAAAAGAGTATTATCTTGTGGAGAGGTGAGTTTTTCTAGTAATTGGGCTTTAGAGAAATTGGGGTTTTAAGAGATTCTACCCCTTTCTTCTGTTACAAATTTGAAGCTAAATCTCCCCATGGTTGCTAATTCAAGTCTTGACTCATTTTCATGTTGGCATGGCAAGAGAAGGTGTTTTGGGGGCTTCCCTCAAACTTGGGATAAGAGAGGAAGTTGAGAAGTTTTGCTTGGAAGCTTAAATCTGGGAATCTTTGCATAAGGCCAGTACATCCTGACTCCTTTAATTCTTGATGATCATAAATTAATTGACTTGCTTGATTTTATAGTTTTGTTGGGTGCTTATGTGCTAAACATGATTTGAGGATTTAAGTAATGGTTTTTGTTTTAAAAGTATGATTAAATGATTCTTGGATGCTCTAATATGACTTAGTAACTTTTGGTAACCATTAGGGCCTTGTAGGGGATGATTTGAGGCATGTTAGAGTGATTTTTGGGGATTAAAAGTGGTTTTGGGATTAAGGTTTCGAAACCATATGAACAGGTTTTGATACCTTATGAATTTCTATGAAAAAATTGGATTCTGGAGCAAAGGTTTTCATACCTTTAGAAAGGTTTCCATACTTTGAGGAAAGGTTTCCATACTTTGGGGAAATGATTTTATACCTTTAGGAATGTTTCCATACTTTATAAAGGACGGTGTTGGGCATTGTTCTAAATGTCGAGAAATGTTTCGAATGAACATAGAAGCGATGTTTCATCGATTAATGGCTAATGGCATGATTAAACCCTTGAATAAAATGTGTATTCACTAAAGGTGATGATGTTGATTAATAAGTCGATGATAATTCGATAATGAGACTTAAATTGAATAAATGACTAGATATCTTTCATAAGGTACTAAAGGCATGATAGTGGGGCTTAGAGGCCCTTACCCCGTGATGGGGTGTATCAATGCTCGGGGAGCATTACTTATCTTATGAATGTTGTATAAAGGAATCTGGATACCCATAAAGTAACACTCGATGGTTATGTGTTTCCGAGTACTAAACGTTCGTTATTTGATGGCCAAGTGTTTTCGAATACGAGACTTCTGCTACTTGATGCCTGTGTGTTTCCAAGTATGCGATGAACCTTACTCGATGGCTACGTGTTTCTGAGTGCTAAACGTTCGTTATCCGATGGCTAGGTGTTTCCGAATACGAGACTTCCGCTACTTGATGGCTATGTTTCCAACTATGCGATGAACCTTACTCGATGTTTATGTGTTTCTGAGTATGCATTGTCTTCTACTCGATGGCTATGTGTTTCTGAGTAGATGACCTTGTTACTACCCGATGGCTATGTTTCCGGGTATGTAGCTAGTGAAAGGACCCGAGTTCAAGGTGGTTCCAGGTTTGACTACCACTATGTTGGCACTTGTCAATTCCTTCACTTTCATGCCTTATACTCTATGCTTATGCTTGCATGCTTACTTTTAAGAACATCATGAATTATTGTAGAGTAGACATGTACCACTGAGTTGTGTTAGCTCAGCGTGCAGATGTGTTGTTTTTCGTGCGTAGGTTAATAGGTAGAAGGAGCACATTGACGAGGATTTTCCAGCACTGCATTTCCTTCAGAGTACAATACTTATTATTTTAGTTGGGCTAATGTATTCATAGGACCTTACTATTGTTGAGTCTGTAACTCTATTAGAAATATTATTTTGGTATACAATATTTTACATTTGGAGGTCCTATTTTGTAAACTCATCGATCAGAGCAACCTATACCAAAACCATTAAGAGAAAGCAGAGCAAATTGACCCGAAATGGCTAATAACAAAGACTGCGAAAAATAATTTTACGTACCTCGTATATAACGCATATCAAAAGGTATACAGTAAAGGTGTTATATTCATCAAGTTGCTCCATTGAATTACAGTGCCCAAATAAACAACAAAAGAGAGTGAAAAGACTCAGAATCAATCTAGAAACAGGGCAAACAATCGAATTTTCAGCCATTTTCTTTTTTGGCGATTCTTACAGAGAACTCAAATAAAGGAATTAAAAGCACAAAAGATTATTACAAAAAAAGCACAAAAGATCAATCTGGAGATTGTTTCCTTAAAGTCCTTAATTTAAGATTTCAGTGGAAATTGTTTTTTTTTTTTATTGACTTCAACCGTAGTGCGAGTCAATTTAAGTAAAAGGAGACGGAAAAAAGACCACGCTCGAGCAAGAGGAACATGTCAAAACACGCCACCCGTTTAGAGGGACTGTTTGGTTTTTGGTCTAGAAAGCCGAAAGCATTTGAACCATGGAGAAAACCAATCTAAGATGTCAAAAACCAAACGGAGATTAGATTGTTTTTGAAAATTTATTTTGCTAGCTAACCTAACTTATTCTATTTAAGGGTAAACTACATGTGTGGTCACCAAATTATCCGTATTTTTTTATTTGGTCAATAAACTATTCATGTGTTTTTTTTCTTGCATAAATGTCACTAACATTTAATTTATTATTTTGGTGCCGTTAAAGAATTAAGAAAAACATTTAGTTTTTAGAGTGTTTTAGTATTAATTTTATAAAAATGAATAATTATTTAATTTTTTTATTTCTAAATGATTTGGGAAAAATAATTTTAATTTGTTATTCGATTTTAATAACAATTTAAGTTAAATTTTAATTGGTTAAAAATATATATTGATTGTATTTTTTGGTTTAATGGTTAAGTATCCGACTCATTTCGAAGAGGTTTTAAGTTCAATTCACATTATTTTAATATAGTTTTGAGGTTGTGATACAATATAAGTTAAATAAAAATTTTGTGAAATTTTAATAAAAATTAAGTTTAGCTTATTTATTAGGTGTTGGACAATTTTACAAAGGGTTGGAGGTTTGATTCCTCTCCCTAATGCTTATATTTTTATTTTCTTTGATTTTAGTTGGCCAATAAGCAATGTTACGTTTCACCATCGTATTAGTCAAATAAAATAATTAAAAAACTAAAATGTGGGATGCTGATAAGAAGAGAAAGTAACTTGAAAAAATACAATTTATGATTAAAAACATGAAGTTTAAGGTTTGAAAAACAATTTATCAAACTAGAACAAATCAATTGTTGGTAATGCTCAAGGGTGTCGGATCGAAATTTGTTATCAAATACCTTATCTAAATACCGTTAACTTTTGAGGGAATTGATGAAGTGACCGTTAATTAAATTTGTGTGGTTTCACATTTAGTCATCGTTACTTACATATTTTATCAATTAGGCCCTAATTTTAAGTTAATTTAATGAATGAATTTAATTCTTTAATCTTATGATGACACATGTCACTTAATTCCTTTCATTTGAAATGTTTCTTGAAACCAAAAACCCTTTCATTCCTTCGTTTGAAACATTTCTGAAAATGAAGTTTCTTGAAATTAACAACAAAAAAACTTATATTATAACTTGTAATAACTAACCAATTATGACAATTAAATAATTCAATGACCATTTTGTAACAATAAAATTGTTCAATTACCATTTTATAATAATTAAACAGTGAATTTACTACTTTTTAATAGTTAAATAGTTTAATGACCATTATGTAACATTACAAAATTCAGTGACCATTTTGTAACAATTAGTATATTAATTTAATTGCTCAGTCAGTCCGTCATTAGATTGTTAATGACATATAACGGCCCAATGCTTATTTTGTAACAAAATTTAAAGTTTAATGCTCATTTTGTAACTTTTGAAGTTCAGTGACAAAAATGATCATTTGGGATAATCTAGTGTCCGTTTGTGAACTTTACCCACTAATTTATTTAAAATTTAATTCGATATAAAGCCGATATATTTTTTTTAAAATGATTCACATAAGTAATATCAAACTATATCTATCCATGAGCAATTTAAAATGTGTGCACTGTCACGTAGGTTTGACATGTCATTTCAAGTCATTTAATGTTAGTTGACTAAAAATTTTCATCCATGGAAGGGCTATTTTGACCCATAATAAAATGTTAGGGTTAAAGTACTTCAAAAAAAATAGAGGTCAAAAAGACTATTGAATCGAACGTTTGAGGCATTTTTTAGTATTATGCCTAAAAATATATGCCTATTTAAGTAACTTAGAAAATATTATAATAGTAAGAACATGTCCAATGAAACTAAATATAATTTTAGGCAAATTAGTATTGTAATTAACTAGATGAAAAATTTGTCAATAATCTCTAGAATAGTGGTTAAAAGTTTTCAATTGACACTTTTCTCTTCTCTTAAGTTATGGGTTATACATTAAAATCAAATTCTCTCTCCCCTCCTCTAGAGAGGAATTGTTCAAAAAAAAAAAAACTAGATGCAAGATTTTTAACCGTTGATAATTTTATTGTCTCTAAATTAATACATTTGCTCGCAAACGTTGTTGGAGCCCAAAATTTGACAATTTAACTTAGCCCCTTTAAAAATTTAAAAATTATTATTATATTTCAAAAATTTTAAATAATTTTAGTTAAATCATATCCTAAAATTTTTAAAAGTTCTTGATAAGTCTCAAAATTTTTATTTAAACCCCTAAATTTTTATGAAAATTTTAATTAAGCCTTTAAACATATTTGAAAATTTAATTTAGACTTCTAATTTTTTAAAAAAATTTAAATATGTCAAACTGGTTAGCCAAGATCTACCTATGTTTGCTCGTGTGTATTAATATTCATTATTTTAAATCGGAGGATTTAAACATCTAAATTTTCATTTTCTTGAATGTTATAAAACAAAAAATTTAATCAAATTAAAATTTAATTAACTAATTGATCAAATATTAATACGACTTAGTTAAAAACGTGATTAAAACTATTCTTTAAAACACGAGACTTGGAGGTTGTACTTGTCTCTATTCGTCGCAATTTTCCATGGTTAGTACTTACTATTGTCTTATAGGGGTGATAATTTTCGCCGAACTAAATAGGTCTCGAATCAACTTTATTAGAACAATATTTTTTTAGGTAAACTACATATTTAGTGCCTCACCTATGCTCATATTTCTGTTTTGACACCCCAACTAATTTTTTTTTTGCAAAATCATACTTGACGTTACATTTTTATTATGTTTTGGTACATCAACCGTTAAAATTTAACGGATATGATGGCGTGACTTATTTTTAATTGGCATAATATCAATTTTAGTCCCCAAAACTTGTATATTTCTAACAATTTGGTCCAAACTCTAACGATTTAAATGAATTTTACCTAATCAGAGAGCAAAATAAAGTTGTCAACAATGATGGATTGCTAAATCTTCAAAGATATGGAGCTTAGAAAATGACGGCGGTGGCTGAAAGTGAGCGACGGAGGGTGTAGACGTTGTTTGTACGGAACATATCGAAAAACTTACATTGGAAAGGGGTATGGCAATCGTTTGATCGCCATGGGAAAGTAGTAGATATGTTTATTCCGAATAAGCGCACGAGAGAGGGTGTCTATTTGGTTTTGTTCGTATGGATTCACAGGAGGATGTGTTGCACGCAATAAAATGCTTGAATGAGTTTTGGTTATGCGGATCGAAGATTAACGTGGCCTTGGCAAAAAAGAAGGTTAGAGAGGTTTTTTGGCGACGTAAAAGAGGTGTTGCGGTCAAAGAGGATACGGTAAGAACAATAGAGACGAGGGAGGATGCGGGCGAAGACACGTCGGGGAAACGTAGAATTGTGTTAGGTTTGATTGATGAGAGTAAAATAAAGGTATTGCAAGGGTGTGCGGTGGGATGATGTAAGACGTCATATAGACTGAGGGAATTGGCGACAAAAATGCATGCGGTAGGTTTGAAGGTTGTGGAACTTATGAGGATTTCGAGGAATATGGTTCTTTTGATTTTGTCAGACGTAGATGATAGAAGGAGATTGTTGGACAATAGTAATCTTCAAAGTTGGGTTGAGAGAGTAGATGAGTGCTCACCAAAGATTAAAGTTAGTTCTCGGAGCGTTTGGCTTTCGATAAGCGGATTGCTGTTACATACTTGGTCCGTCGACTCTTTTAGGAATATGGCATGTTTATGGGGAAAATTCGTCCAAATTGATGAGGCGATAAAGAAACCTCAGTCTTTTGAGAGAAGTTGAGTTTTGATTGGGACCAATAGATTATAGCGAATTGATGAAATATTGGATTTGGTTGTTGATAGAAATATATTCTCGATTAGAGTTCAAGAAGAAGAAATTGTTTAAATTCAAATGGTAGGGAATGTGAGTAAGGAGGACGATGCGAGTAGTGATAATGATTCACAGAGGACCATTACTGTTGAAATGGGTAAGTTAGAACAACATCAACATGTAGGGGTGTGTGATGAGGAGGATACTTTTGTTGCAGAATCTGTCGAGGGGCGGCCAAATTGGCATGATAATCATTTATAGAATATGAATTACTGTCGGGATTCGCGAGCTGAGGTATCATTTGAGGGATCGAGGTAGAGTTCGGATGAATTGGCGGGGCTAGTGTATCGAGTAAGTGTTGGAAATCATAAAGAGACGGTTGGTGTGCAAGATGACATTGTAGAAACAAGGGATGTAATCGAGTTTGGTACTGGTGGAGGCTCTGTAGGGGATTGGTTGTTAAAGGTGTCAGGGGAGCTGAATTTTTGAGATGATGAGATAGAAGTTGAGAAGAACTCAAACTCCTTAATTTCTGTCAACATTGAAGCAAATTTTGAATTAGATTCAATTACACGAGGGGTTGTGGAGGATGTGGTAGTTGAACAGGTTTCGAACAATTTGTTGTCATCTGAATTGGTGGTAACAATAGGAATGCATGGTAAAGTGCAATCTGAGAATATTTTAGTAGATATTTCAGGATCACAAGAACAACATTTTGTGCTTAAGGTGCTAGAAGGAAGGAAAGGTAAATGATGTCTTCAGAAGGAGGCAGTGTTGGAAAATGTAATTTCCACCATTTTGGATAATTTGAATAGGCAACAATCTATTAAAATGGAAGCAAGAGCGACGTTACAACTAGGAAATTTATTGGGTGTTAATACGATAGGAAATGAGGAGGATATTATACAAGATATCTCTAGGATTGTAGAGGGTAGGGGTTGCTTCCTCTAGCAATGAGGATCTTATCGTGGAATATTTGCGGGTTGGGTAATACGACAAAGAAATGCGAGGTGCGAGACATTCTTCGTCGAAAGAAATGCGATATGGCGTTGTTACAAGATTCAAATTTGAAAGAGGTGTCAGCTGTTGTTTCTCGAAGAATATGGCCGTAAAATATGTGTGGTTTTGTGTTTGTCGTGTCGGTAGGAGCATCGGAGGGAATTTAGTGTTGTGGAAATCTTCTCGGTTTCGTTTGGTGTCATTTTTCAGTAATCGTCATTTTGTGATGTTGAAAGGCTGTTGGGTTCAGAAAGGGTGAGAGTGTGGGGTGATTTTAGTTCACACGCCAAATGGGGTCACAGATCAAATGAGGTAATTGAATGGTTAAGAATGGATATAATTTTTCCTATTAATATATTTATGCATTCAGGAATAGTAGCAAGGTGGAGAGTATACATGGACTACAAGCGAACAAAGAAGAAAGACACCTCCACCATGGTAACGCAAAAGGGAGTAGTGGCAAGCACATTGGCCAAACTCTTTTTGGGCAATATTGTCACCCGATGGAGGGTTCGGATGGACTATAAGAAGTATCGAAAACGACCATCCTCAAGTTTTCTCATATATGCACTAACATTAGAAGATGCATGATGGCACTATTTTCAGACATGGTCGAAGACTTCCTTGAGATCTTCATGGATGATTTTTCCATTTTTGGTAGTGACTTCAATAGTTGCCTCGACAATTTAGAGAATGTGTTGGCAAGATGTGAAGAAACCGATTTAGTCCTTAATTGGGAGAAGTTCCATCTTATGGTAGATGAAGGAATAGTGCTCGGCCACAAGATTTCATCCAAGGGAATTGAAGTAGACAAAGCTAAGGTGGACGTGATCGAGAGACTACCCTCACCAAGATAAAGTCTTCAATTTTGATGATTCTTGTGCCCAAGCATTCGAAACCCTAAAGGAAAAGCATGCCTCGGTAACCCTCAATGCCGCAACAACCCTTGATGCCTCGACAACCATGGATGCGCATGCCTCGGCAACCCTCGACACCGCAGCAGCTCCTGATATGCACGCCTCGGCAACCATGGATGCGCATGCCTCGACAACCTTCAACACCGCAGCAACTCCTGATACGCACGCCTCGAAAACCATGGACGCGCACGCCTCGGCAACCCCTAACGCCTCGGCAACCCTTGATGCCATGGCAACCACTGATACGCATGCCTCGGCAACCATGGATGCGTATGCCTCGGCAACTCTAGACGCACACGCCTCGACAACCTTGGGAGTAGTCGCCACGACAGCACATGCCTTGGCAATACCCTGGTATGCAGATTTAGTTAATTTCTTTGTTTGTGGTATTTTACCTTATGACATTACTCACCAAGGGAAGAAGCGGTTCCGCCATGATGCTAAGCATTACTTTTGGGACGAGCCTCTTTTGTTTAAACAATGTGCAGATCAGGTTATACGCCGATGTGTCCCTGAAGAGGAGCAATAGAATATACTCTGACAATGCCATTCTTCACCCTATGGAGGACATTTTGGAGGAACTCGTACCACGACCAAAGTTTTTCAATCCGGTTTGTATTGGCCAACACTGTACAAAGATGGCCAAGAGTTTTACAAGCAATCTGAGGGCAATATCACCTACAAACCAATGGGCAATCAAGACCGTGAATATGGATTAGGAAAGTGCCGGACAAAAGCGTTTGTTGTACCTCAACGAGATAGAAGAATTTCGTGCACTTGCCTATAACAATGCACAAATCTACAAGGAGAAAACAAAGCAATGGCACGACAAGAAACTATTGCCGCGACAATTTATGCCAGGGCAACTAGTTCTCTTATTCAATTCTCGACTAAAACTTTTCCCGGGAAAACTAAAATCAAGATGGTCGGGACCATTCAAAGTTGTCAAACCATTCTCTCATGGTGTCGTGATAATCAAGTCCATTACCGATGAACATGAATTCAAAGTTAACAGGACAAAGATTGAAGCACTACAACGGTGCCCATGTGGAACATAACAAAGAAGTTGAAACCTTAGGAGATGCATGAGCATGCTCTCATTTCGATATTTTATTTTTCTTTTTATTTTTTTTGAACTATTTTTTTTCTTTCTATTATTTTCGGTTATTTTTTTATCTCTTTATTTATTTTTGGAATTTTTAGGAGAGATTTTATTTTTCTTCATTATCTTTAGTTTCCAGGTTTTCTTTTCCACAACAAGACTCACAACCACCATGCTAAGGAAATTTACTGCCAACTACTTGCCACAGCAACCACAACAGAAACTAGCGATGCCCAGGCAACAACAATGGCTTCGGCAACTATTGATGCTCAAGCAAATGAACCTGCCTCGACAAACATGGATCAAATCAAAGCAATGTTATTCACGCGGTACCATCATTCAACCACCGACTGAAAAATGAATCAAGCAAACGACACGAAGGAAACTTATCACTCGAGGTGACGACCTCTCCGACTAACTCATTTCATTTAGTTTCTTTTAAATTTTGTTTCACTCTTACATGCATTGAGGACAATGCTTCTCTCGAGTTTGGGGGGTGTTGGTTTCTAGTTAGTTTCATGTTTAGTTGCACTCATCTCTAGCAATCATATATAGGTTGCATATGTTACTTGCCATGCATTTAATTGGATTTAATTGCTTAAGACTTGTTGAATATCCAATGATGAATTTTTGCCACTGCACTTAATTGAAAGAACCTTTAATTTTAGGATTGCATAAAAAGAACTTAGAATTTTACTATGATGCTGAATTTCTTGTCACTGTTGTGGCTTGTTGATTGAAAGAAACTTAGTGAACTTAGGTTGCTTAAAATTTGGGTAAATTTAAAGTTGAAAATTAAAAGTTAATTTCTTGCTAGAGGTGCCCAAAACTGGCTCTAGTAGTAATTGCACTTTCTTGCTAGAGGTGCCCGAAACTGGCTCTAGTAGTTAATGCACATTAAAGAATTGCTAGAGGTGCCCGAAATTGGCTCTAGTCGACTAAAATAAAATGAGAAATTGCTTACTTTGCTAGAGGTGCCCGAAATTGGCTCTAGTGAAAATAAAAATAAATGCCCTGATAATTAAATTGATAAAAGCCTATTGTTCACATAGAATCTTGAAAATCAACTTGTACACAACTACGCACACACATTGTCACGAGCATTATAGTTTTGTTCCAGGTAATTTTTGTGCTATCCGAAAAATTAAAAGGTGATCATACTTTGTGCCACGGTTCCGAGGTTTGAATTCAAGTTTGAAGCATGTCTTTAATGATTAAAGTCTTGGCAGGTAATTGTTAGCTTGCATTGCTTGAGGACAAGCAATAGTTCGAGTTTGGGGGTGTGATAAGTGTTCAAAAGTACTATTTTATTACCCTTTTTACTCATATTATTGTTAGACTTAAGCTCATATTAGTTGCATAATAAGTCATTCATGCATTAATTCATGTTTTTTTCCACCATTGAGCTTGATTACATAACTTGGTGATTTTTGTGGAAAAAGATGCTGCTTTGGTGTGTTTTTGTGTGTGTGCAGAATCACTTGCCTAAACAAGGATAGAACCAGTTGCCAGGGCAATGCATGAAGGAGATGCCGAGCTAGTTGCCAGGGCAATGCATGAAGGAGACGCCGAGCCAGTTGCCAGGGCAATTGTCGACAAAGAATAAGGTGATATAGTAGTCAAAATTGATGACTAGACAAGCCCAAGATGACGTGGAGCAAAGCTAAATCCCAAAGGAATTTGATTTCCATGAAGAGATTAAAGAAGAATTAAATTCCAAGAAGATAGGAGTAGTTCTAGTAGGAATATAATTACAATAAAGAATTATATTCTTTAAAGATAATTTAATTCCAACTTAACTTCCTCCTCAAAGAAGAACTTTGACCTAGCCCTATAAATAAGAGGCCATATCGTCAACTTGAGAGGAGAGCATGAAGAGGGAAAATTTCGACAACTCCAAAGGGCAAGAAGGAAGAGATTTCGACAAGAGAGCAAGGGGGAGAGAGTTCGATTTCTTCTTCTTCTTCTTTGCTTCCATTAGATTCATGGTTTGGGGATTATTCTTTGTATATCTTTTGAACCCAACCATGAACTAACTTGATTGGTTGGGGTTATTGTGTTTTGTTGTTATGAGAAACAATTGGATTTTGTTTAGGTAATAAGAGTTTGCACTTTTCTATTCAAGGTTTACTCATTCTTGGATTTTATTCTTGTTTGCGAGTGAATTGGGAGAGGATCTCGTAACTTTATCTATTTATCTAATATCGGGAGAGTTAGATTCAAGAAACGAATGAGTATGGTCTTTATTCAATCTATTGATGGTGAAGATTAATCCGGCTTAGGAATAAGTTAAGGATTTCAATGGCTAAGAGGAGCGCAAGATTGGTTGTTGTTCACCATTGATTCACGCAGGGATGTATTATCAAGGCATGCACAAGTAGCTAGAGTTTCGACTTAGGGATAAGAAGAAACCATTGAAGAACGCTCTGCCGAACCTTGAAGTTGCTTCCCAGACGCCCAAGTAGTTGCCCAGCTAGTCGCCCAGGCAACCATCGATTAGTTGCCAAGGCAACCCCGCTGTGCAAGTTGCCACGGCAACTGAGTTGCCCTTGCACTCTTTTACCAAGACGATCCAATCAGCTATCACACCTCAACTCATGATAACCTGGCCTGTTTACTCTATTTTAATTTCATCTATTCTTTTAGTTTATTGCTCTTAGTTTACTCGTTAATTAGAACTCATATTATCAATTGTGTTTTTACTTTTCACAGTGCAGTAACTAAAGCAAAGTGGCTCAAACCAATCCCTGTGGAGACGATACTCGATACTCAATACTCGTATCACTTTATTACTTGCGACGTGTATACTTGCACATTTGCGTAGCACTTATTACACGCAACATCCATACGCATATGATGCCACTGATGCACCTGTCACATCGGAGCCTACCAAGGAAAAAGATGAAGTTGGAGCCTCCACTGTCGCTTCAAAACCAAGCTTGAAAAGAAAGAAGCACATGTCCCTTGATCGTGGGCCGTATGTGAGAAGAAAGACCCGTGCTGCACGACAAATAGTCTCCAAATGAGAGTCTTCTTCTTTCTAAACTCCTTTACTTTTCATGCCATTGCATTTACATGATCATGCATTTTTATTTTCTTTTGCTGTTTTTCTTGTATATATGTGTTGTTTCATGCATTAAGGACAATGCACATCTTGGGTTTGGGGGTATGCATTCCTTCATATTTATGCCATACATTTCATGTTTAATTTATGTTGCCATGCAATTTGCCATGCCATATAGGCCATTTAGAATAGATGCATACCGAACCACTAGAAAAAGAAAAAAATTACCTCGGTTTAATCTTGAAAAATGTTAACAATTGTTAGGCAAGCTTAATTTGATCTATGTTTCTGTCCAATCAGGAAATTCTAATCTTTAGTTGTCATGCCATGCTAGCAGAGTAGTATGCCAGGTTAGCTTGGCAATTGATCTCTAGTTTAGGGAACTTAAAATTCACTTAACATGTAGTATGTATCTAGTTCCTTAGCAAACTTAGACTTTTAAAACTATGCTCAGATATGAAAAAAAATTGATGCCAGGGTTAAAAGAAATAAATAAGGCAGCAATGTTTTGCCAAGGCAAGAAAAAATCAAACTCTCATCTACTTAGGGTTAATAAGTTACATGGGGCTTCGTGGTTTGCTCCCTCTTAGTTCTCAAGTCCAAAACCTTAGAGTATGAGTTGAAGAGAAATCCTAGTGATATCTAAATTAAGGTGGGGATTCGTGGTATGCTCCCTCGTATCTCTCACGCTAAATAGTGTCACGAAGCAAGCTTAAATTAATGCCACTAGAAACCCTTGGCGAAGAAAGAAAAGAAAAAAAATGAATGAAAAGAAAAGGAAAAAAAATCTGAATTTAGGTAGTAAAATTTGTCTAAGGGAGTAAAAGGATACTTGATGCATATTGCCTGCACATCATGCACTCTTCATGAACTTAGACTAGAGTTATATTGTTGCACTTGAATTACTACCTGCTTGGCATTATTGACTGAGATACTGAGGACAGAAATAGAGCCAAATTCTGCTTGCCATCACGTGTTGGCATTCAACCAAAATTTTGTCGAGGTATCATTTCCACAGTTTTTGTTTTTATTTTGTTTGCATTACTTGAGGACAAGCAATAAGTTAGGTTTGGGGTGTGTTACCTCTCCAAAAGTACTATTTTTAATGTCAATCTTACAATGCTTTTGCTTGCTTTTAGATACATTTAGTTGTATTAGGATGTTAGAATCATGCATTTGCATAAGGAGTTTAGAGTTTTGTCTATGCCAGCGTGAAGGGTTGATTTGTTGGCAATTTTGCAGGTTTGGCATAGGATTTGGCTCTGAAAAGCAACACAGGAAGGAGTGCCAGAGAGAATGCGAGTGTTGTTGGCATAGATGGACCAGACAATGCCAAACACCGGTTGGCAGAGAAGTGAACTTGATGCCATGCCAAGAAGCTGTTGGACCCCAAAAAAATAGGAAATGATCAGGCTCCGAAAAGATAGCAATTGGACCAATCTCCAAAAAATAGCGAATAAGGTGGTGTCAAGACTTGTTGGCAGATTCATGCCAAGCTTGGACGCCAAGGCGGCATCGGCAGTTTGACGTCAGCCCTAGCCTGATTTGCTCTCATTCAAATTTGGATAAGATGATAATCTCTTATCCTTTGGGCAGTTGAAATTAAAATTCAAATGATGAGCTCATCCTATCCTTTCCTCCCATGCCTATTTAAACACCAACCAAGCTATACTTTGGAGAGCGAAGAAGAAGATTGGATCGTGAGGAGTTGGTGTACGATGATTGACAACTGGCTGCACCTAGGAAAGGTGGTCTGACCAGCTTGGCTGAGAAGCCTGGATCTTGAAGCGCTGCATCGAGAGACCCCTTCTAGCCCATTCTCTCTTTCAAGCTATTTTATTTTGTTTTTTAACGATGATGTATTGCGAAAATGTTTGTGGGTTGTTGGTTAAATCCCTCACCATGAACTAATTTAATAGTTGGTGGGGGATGTTTGCGTTGAACGCTATTTTCATGTTTTAGTTTTTAATAATAAATATGCCTCGACAATGTTTTCAATATTCGACATACTTTAATATTTGCTAAATACTATGCCAAGCGAGAGCTGGCACTATTGGCCTATTGCTCCTCAATATCTTAATAGACTTGTGGTGGAAACGATCAAGTTGTTGAGTACTAAGGAGAGAAGCTTCGAGAGAAGTTGTTCAATTAGATGAACTTATTTCAGGAGTGAAATCTACCCCTTAGGAGTATATATTGGATCTTAATCAAATTGGTTTATTTAAAAGCATGCACTATAAAGATATATGGGTTTTTACATGATTAATTTAGGGCAATGACCATCGAGAGAGGCATTGCTAATTTTGAATCTGCTCGGCAAAGATTGCAAGACATGTTGTTATTAAAGGCTGGCACGACATGAATAGCGTGAAAACCAGACATTCCCTGCCAACGCTCATCAATCATTAAAACAACTTCCTTGCCAACATCTTACTTTACTTTCACTCACTTTTCTTTTTAATTGTTTTCAAAACCAACTTCAAATCAACTTTTTCTTAAGGCAAGTAACAATCAAGGCAATTGAATTCGAAGTCAATCTCTGTGGGATCGATACTCAGCTTACCAGTTGTATAACTTGCAGACCGTGTATACTTGCACGCAAAAGACTCGTTTTGGCATTGTTTTTATACTTTTCCAACACATACCTTTTGCCACTTTTTGCCAGCATTTTACCCAGAGAGTCTACAGGGGCTGAGACCGTTTCGTTTTTTAAACTTTTATTCTGAATAATCATACGAGAGAGGGTGTCCATTTTGGTTTTGTTTTTATGGATTCACGAGAGGATGTGTTGCGTGAAATAGAACGCTTGAATGAGTTTTGGTTATACGGATCGAAGATTAATGTGGCCTTGGCAAAAAGGGAGGTTAAAGAGGTTTTTTGGCGGCGTAAAAGAGGATTTCGAGGAATATGGTTCTCTTGATTTTGTTAGACGCAGATGATCGAAGGAGTTTGTAGGACAATAGTAATCTTCAAAGTTGGTTTGAGAGATTAGAGGATTGGTCACCAAAGATTGAAGTTAGTTCGCAAAGCGTTTGGCTTTCGATAAGCGGATTGTCGTTACATACTTGGTCAATTGGCTCTTTCAGGAATGTGGCAAGTTTATAGGGAGAATTCGTCCAAATTGATGAGGCAACAAAGAAACCTCGGTCTTTTGAGAGAAGTCAAGTTTTGATTGAGACCAATAAATTAGAGCGAATTAATGAAATAATGAAATTGGTTGTTGATAGAAATATATTCTCGATTAGAATTCAAGAAGCAAAAATTGTTCAAATTCAAATGGTAGGGAATGTGAGCAAGGAGGACGATGCTAGTAGTGATAATGATTCACAGAGGACCGTTACTGTTGAAATGGGTAAGTTGGAACAACATCAACATGTAGGGGTGTGTGATGAGGAGGATACTTTTGTTGCAAAATATGTCGAGGGACAACCAAATTGGCATGATAATCATTTATAGGAAGTGAATTGTTGTTGGGATTTACGAGCTAAGGCATCCTTTGAGGGATTGAGGTAGAGTTCAGATGAATTGGCGGGGCTGGTGCATCGAGTGAGTGTTGGAAATCATAAGGAGACGGTTGGTGTGTAAGATTACATTGCAGAGGCAAGGGATGTAATTGAGTTTGGTACTGGTGGAGGCTCTGTAGGGGATCGGTTGTTTGAGGTGTTAAGGGAGCTAAATTTTAGAGATGATGAGATAGAAGTTGAGAAGAACTCAAACTCCTTAATTCTTATCAACATTGAAGCAGATTTTGAATTAGATTCGATGACACGAGGGGTTGTGGAGGATGCAGTAGTTGAACAGGTTTTGAACACTTTATTGTCATCTGAATTGGCGGTAACAAAAGGAATGCATGGTTAGGTGCAATCCGAAAGTATTTTAGTAGATATTTTAGGATCACAGTAACAACATGTTGTACTTAAGGTGCTGAAAGGAAGGAAAAATAAATGACGTCTTAAGAAGGAGGCAGTGTTGGCAAATGGAATTTCCACCATTTTAGATGATTTGAATAGGCAACAATCTATTGAAATGGAAGCAAGAGCGACGTTACAACTAGGAAATTTATTGGGTGTTAATACGATACGAATGGATGAGGATATTATACAAGATATCTCTAGGATTGTAGAGGGTAGGGGTTGTATCCTCTAGCAATGAGGATCTTATCGTAGAACGTTTGTGGGTTGGGTACTACGATAAAGAAATGCGAGGTACGAGACATTCTTCGTCGAAAGAAATACGATATGGCATTGTTACAAGAGTCAAAATTTAAAGAGGTGTCGGATGTTGTTTCTCGAAGGATATGGCCATTGGATGTGTGGTTTTGTGTTTGCAGCATCGGTAGGAGCATCGGGGGGAATTTTAGTATTGTGGGAATCTTCTCGATTTCGTTTGGTGTCATCTTTCAGTAATCATCATTTTGTGATGTTGAAAGGTTGTTGGGTTCAGAAATGGTGGGAATGTGGGGTGATTTCAGTTTACGCGCCAAATGGGGTCACAGATCAGACGAGCTTGTAGGAGGAGATTACAACTTGTATTGGCTCCAAGAAACTCTCTTGGTGCATGTGAGGTGATTTCAACATGGTCCGTTGGCAACATGAGCGATCTGGTTGCAGCAAAGTAAGTCACGGTATGGATATTTTTTCATATTTTTTGATAGTTTTGGATTGGTAGATTTGCCAATGAGTGGTAAACAGTTTACATGGTTTTGCTTGGGCTCACGATGTAGTCGGACTGATAGGTTCTAAGTTTCTAATGCATGGTTGGATCATTTCCAACAAATTGAACAATATAACTTGCCGAGAGTGTTGTTCGATCATTCGCTCTTGTTGTTGTGTGAAGTTGATTGAAGGTGAGTGGGATCGTTTGACAGATTTGGGTGTGGGAACTAATGACTTTATGATTAAATTGAGAGTCTTAAAGAGATTTTTACGTAATTGGAATATAAAGGAGTTTTGCGATATCGATCAGGCTATTGAATTATTGCAACAACAAATTGATGAGGTTGATGCGAAGGTGGTAACGGGGGGTGCAAGGGAGGAGATGGTTGTATGGCGTAGAAATTGGTTGCAAGATTTATGGCGTGCTATTAGATGAAAAGAGAGAATTTGGCGTCAAAAGTTACGAGCGACTTGGTTAAAGTTGGGGGATCGAAATATGACATTTTTCAACTGGTCAGCAAAGTTGCGGGGAATGAGAAATTGTCTTTCTAGATTAAGGATTAATGGGAGATGGGAAACGGATACAATAAGATTATGTGGTCATGTTTTTCGAGAGTTCAAGCAGCATTTTGTGGAAGTAATTTAGAAGGGGGTTGAGAGATTCTGGGTTCTTTCAACCAGATTCCTTATGAGGGGGCTACAATTTTGGTTGTTTCTTTTGATGAAGAAGAAGTTTGAAAGGCAGTGTAAGACAACGACGACTTAAAGGCTCATGGTCCATATGGGTTTAATTTTGAATTCTTGAAGCGTAACTGGGAGTTTGTCAAGGGAGATGTGATGCGCTTCATGGATACATTCTATGAGTCGAGTAGTTTACCTAAGGGCTCGAATTCTACTTTCATTGTATTGTTGCTAAAGAAGGAGAATCCGATGATGTTGGCAGATTATCGTCCAATTTGTTTGTTAACTTCGGTATATAAAGTATTGGCGAAGTTGTTGGCGCGTCGATTACGAAAAGTGTTGGATTTGGTGATTAGTGATGTCCAAACGATATTTGTTTAGGGCAGAAAAATAGTGGATGGGATACTTTTGGCGAATGAGGTGATTCATTCGATGCGTAAATCTAAATCGCGAGGGGGTTTTATTTTCAAATTGGATTTTGCGAAAGCTTACGATAGTGTCTAGTGGGATTTTTTAGAAAATGTGTTTGTTCGGATGAGGTTTGATTCAATCTGGTGCTCTTGGATGAGGGAATGCGTGAGTTCTGCTAGGCTTTCGGGTTTTTTAATGGATCGGCAACTAAAGAATTTGGAATGGGTCGAGGCTTGCGGCAAGGGGATCTGTTGTCCCTTTGCTTTTTGTTATCGTGGTAGAGGTGCTTCATGTGTTGTTTGAAAGTGCGAAGGAGGCAGGATTGATTAGGGGTATTGCGCTAACGGGCGAGGTAGGATTTTACATATTTAGTTCGCTGATGATACGTTATTATTTTTTGAGGCTTCAGTGGATGTGGCACGTTCTATACAACGATTACTTGATTATTTTCAGGCTTGTTTGGGGTTGAAGGTAAATTATAAGAAGTCTTCGTTATTTGCAATTGGAGTGGATAATGTGTTGTTTGGGGTGGTGGCAGAGGTTTTGGGTTCCGAAAAGGGCATTTTGCCGTGTAAATATTTAGGAATGATGTTAGGGGTAAAGCCAAATTGTAAGGAGTTATGGGATCCGGTGGTTTTATGTGTTCGATTGAAGTTAGCAGGATGGAAGCATACTTCGCTTTCATTCGTTACGAGAGTGGTTTTAGTTAATTTGGTCTTGTCATCTTTGCCGATATATTACAATGAGGTGTTTACAGTCCCAAAGGGTGTTATAGCGAGGATTTATAAAATTAGGAGGTGTTTTCTATGGGGTGGTGTAGAGTTGAGTCAGAAAATATGTCTTGTTCAGTGGGAGGTAATGTGCAAACTGAGGCATCTTGAGGTTTCAGGTGGTGGATTTACGAGTTCGGAATGTAGCATTGTTGTCTAAGTGGGCATGGAGATACGCTACTCAGCCTCACTCATTATGGAGAGCTGTAATTGTAGAAAAATATGGTGAGGCTACGCCTTGGTGGCACTTTAATGCATTACGTTTGGCTTCTGTCTCATACTTGGAAGAATATAGTTGCAAATGTCAGTAATGTGGAAGGGAGTTCATACTTCGAGGTATCCAATTTCGTGTAGAAGGTGGGGAGTGGTCGGAGCGTGTTATTTTGGTTGGATCCTTGGTGTGTTGAGGAGCCGTTAAAGGATGTCTTTCCACGGTTATTTTCGTTGGCAATAAATAAATTGGCTATGGTACATGGTTATAAGGTACACGGTTCGTTTAACCACATAGCATGATTTTTTAGGCGTTTGCTTTGGGTGTTTAAAGAACACCTTTTGAGGGATTTGCGGTATTTGATATTACCGATTGTATTGCATAATGAGATACATAACGTTGATAAAGAAGATGGATGTTCATGGTCATTTCTCGGTGAGAAGTTTGACGAATCGCTTGTTACTGGAGAGAGTAGGGGATGATTCTGTCGGTGTATGTTTTGTTTGGAAAGTTCTGGTGCCACCAAAAGTTGAAGCTATCTTGTGTTTTGTATGTTTGGATCTTTTGGCTACATTGAATTTCCTTCGCCGTTGAGGGATTGTGCTAAGTAAAGGTCAAGGTTCGTGTGTATGGTGCAACGAGGATGAGGAGAAATTGAAACATATACTTTTTCATTATAGGGTGATTAGGGAGCTATGGGATTGGTTTTTACATTGGTGGATGGTGGCTTTGCCTTTACCGCATACTTTAAAGGAGTTTTTGGGACCGGGGTTTTATGGGTCGTTTGGGGGCGAGATGTGGCAATGGTAGTGTGCGTGTGTAGTGGCACTCTTATGGTCATTATGGCTGGCGAGAAACGAGGCGATGTTTGAGGGCAAGAAATTACCAATGTCGGAGGTGTCCTTCTTGATTCAATTACGTTCTTTTGTATGGGTTCGTATGGCACAAGAGTTTTGGAATTTGGATGAGGCAACATGATGGAGATAACCGCAAGATTATTGTTGTGTTTCGGCTAATCCAAACATACGCAGGGGAGTGTGTTGGCAGCCTCCGAATGGTGGAAGTTTGAAGTTCAATGTCGATGGTTGAGCGAGGGGGAAGCCGGAACCGAGTGGTTATGGTGGAGTGTTGCGTGATGCGGAAGGTAGAATTCTTGCCCTCATTTTTGGTCCGTTGGGGACGATGGAGTCCAATAAAGCAAAAATTCAGGCCATCGTATTTGCGTTGGAGCTATTTTTTAGTTCGCAGTGGAGTGCGGAATATGTTTTGGTTGTGGAATCGGATTTGCGAGTGGTACTTGGTTGGGTATTACAGTCCAAAAAAAGACCTTAGCATTTATAGGAGTTGTTTGTCAACATTGATTTAGCGTGTGGTGGGGGTACGCGTGTTAGTTTCGTTCATACATTTCGTGAGGCGAATGGTCTCGTCGACGCATTAACAAAGGAAGGCATGGATCGTAGTACGCTGTTTTAGGCCATTTTTTAGGGTGTGAGCAGCGTGCTTTGTTGGCTATTTTTGCTGGGTACAACACTGTGTGGTTGGTTTTGCCAGGGTGAGGGCAGTGATAGAGTATGAAGGGCTTGCGTGATGGGGAAGTGCTTGGGTGGAGGGTATGCATTGTTACCTTTTGGCTGTTGTGACAGTGAGTTGGTGTTGGTTAGGGCAATGCTTTGTTCAATATCGGGTTATTGTTTTGTTCTGGTGTTTTGCGTTTTTGCTGGTGTTTACATTATCATGGGTACTCTTTTCCTCTATTTTATGTGTAGGGAGGTTTTTAATGAGGCCCGTGATAATGTTGGCTTGTATGATTTTCTATAATAAATCAGCCTTTTGCCGATAAAAAAACTCTAACGATTTAATCGTCTTCTAAAATGTTTGGATTAAAATTCCAATTTCCTTTTTTTCTTTGTTCTTCCCTAAAAACCCTAACCTTTTTTCCCGTCGATCCTAACTCGCATCATCGGTCACCGGTATCCGTTTGCACTTTACCATTCATCGACAACTCTCTTCTTTTTCACCATTGTTGCTTGACCTTCTCTTCTTCCTAATCCCCAGCCGCCTTTGCTCCCCCTTTTGCAAATCGCACCTCCATCGTTTGTATTGCACAGTCGCGGTTCCAGGCAACGATGGGGCTACGACGGCTGATTCATAGGGCTACAACAATAGAGGATGACTATAGCTAATAAACCAAAAAACTTCAACCCTTAAACCCAACTCCAACCCTAACCCCTAACCCAAAAGAAGTTAAATAGTTTTAATAGAAAGAAAAATAAAATACGTAATTTGCAATTTTACCCCCAAAATTAAGTAGATGTTTAAATTGATAGATTTTGGACTAAATTAAGTGTTTTGGACTAAAACTGTGATTGTACCAAGCCATGTTATCATCTCCGTTAATTTTAGACGGCCAAGGTAATGTAACATTATGTACCATTTACCAAAAAAAATAGTTAAGGTACCAAAATAGAAACATAGGCATAGGTGGGTTACTAAATAGATAGTTTACCCTTAATTTATCTAGAATTTTAATTTGACTCATTCAATTGTTCAGGCTAATGAAAATTTAGATCCCTATAAAATTTAAATATTACATAAATTAGGCATTGTCACTCAATCTTGTGTTAAAATACTTAATAAACTCTTATATTTTTAAAGTTCAATAATTTTGACCCTTTCGATATTTGATTCTGGCTCTGTCCCTGAAAAAGACCTTGGAAGATACCCTAACGTCAAAAAGGAAACACTTCTTTTTTATTGCCTCCCAAGCCCCCTGTTCTATCAAGGACAATATCTAATCGCATTTTCTCTCCTGTCAAGCCCTTATCAAGAGCTTCAAGCTCACAGGAAATGGGTTTAGCGTTGATCGGGGAAGAGAGCCCCAGTTCCAAGGTGAGTTTTCTCTTTCTTTAGAACTACTTCTTTTGTTTAATTCATTTTCTCGCTCTTAAATTTTTGTTTCTTTTGATTTTCGTGGTTAAAAAGAAGGATTTTGATTCTTAAGAATTTATTGTGTATGGCAGAGAATGAAGAGTATTAAGCTACGAATGAATGAAATAACAATTTTGTGGGGTGATACTGTCAAAGAGATAGAAGATATACTCTGTACCGAGGCAACAAAGGCTATGATGCACGACTACTCCCCTTTAAGGTCGTCTCTCATCCCCAATACGTCTACGGGACGATGACACTGAGGTACGTCCCACTTTTATAGGGTACATTCAACAATTAACCAGATACGTTTGAAGTTTCGTGGGGATGTTTCGGGTATGGCATCGTTAGTCCACGCGAGTACCCGAATATTTTTGCTTAAAAAGTATGAAATAAAACTGCCCTAATTTTAACATACTCGTGACTCGATCTCAACTATCAACCTCCTCTCCTATTTGCTTTGTAAGACTGCTGACTGATAGTGGCGATCGAATAGGGACAAAAGGTCAACTGATCGGTGAAACGATGTCACACGATTAGTGCAAGAAAACACACGTCGATGCAAGTATAGTTGACATGTAGTTTCTATCAGATATCGATCCCACGAGAATAGGATTTTGGTTGTATTCTCATGTTTATGTAAGCAATATTGAAAGTAAAAAGAAATGTGAGTGTAGTTGTCAATGCAAAAAGAAGATAATCTTATAGATATCAAAGATTGATGTGAGAACAATAATAATAAAATAAAAAAAGAAATAGATTATCGATAAAGAGACTGGATCCCCTTGGTGAAACTCAGCAGACTACCAAATGCAACAAGGTCAAAATATTAAATGTTTTACTCAACAATAAAAATCAAGATTGCTTTACCAACTTTCCTTCAACTTTCAATGATGACTCAAATATGCAATTTTACCACAACTTCCGTTGTTGGCTAATACTACATATTTTCAAACAAGTGAATCAACTTCCGTTGTATCCTCATCCAACTTTCGTTATAATGCTTGTTAATTTGAATTGTCACTGCATCATCCAATGTCAATGGATGCTAAACACTTTCATACAAAATATCATTCAAATCTAACAACTGAAACAAGAAAGAAAGCTCATAAAATAAATTGAAGTTCAAAATCCAAAACAACTTTAATTCTAAAGCAAATAAAACAGTAAACCATCGTCATTTGATTACAAATAAATATGTAGAAACAAATGGAAACCTCTATTCCTAGCTTGATTCGAAATGAATCCATACATTCCCCATTGCTTCAGCACTTGGATCTTCTTTCTTATAAAGAAATATGCCTCGTCTCCACCTTGGTTCTCTAGAAAATAGCTTAAGCTGCCGTAGGAGAAATTTTCAAGCACTTAAGGTTGAAGAAGATGGTCATTCGTATTGTTCCCCTCTTTTTCTCTCTCCTCAAAATATTCTTTTTATATGTCAATCTAAGGAGGACACCTATCTTTCATGTGGATTTAGTGAAGGAATACCGTATACAGTCTGTTACAATAGACTGGACACCTGGCGTCGTCATCTCTATCAAGATCCAGACAGCTGACAACTGTAGTGACACATCTGGCTACAGTGAATAAAATTCTTATGCAGGGACATTAGCAATACAACGACAAAGCAGCAGAAAGGCAGAATTTAGCATAAAAAGAGCAAAGATATTAAAGTTATAGATAATGTAAATAATAACAAAAAATGTAGAAATAAATGCATGATACACTAATGTAGGGGTAAATTAATCAATAAATAAGGAGGAAATACATGATCTTTAGAGAGTTATCACACCCTAAACTTGAGTTTTTGCTTGTCTTCAAGCAAAATAGAAAGCATCAAGGTTTAGCATAGATTTATGAAAATTTTAGCTACTTGAATCATCTCAACCATAAATGAATCAATTACATCTACGCGATAGAATATTGTATCGACAACTCAAGTATAAGAATGAATGAACTTGCATTTAAACAATACATAGCATCATGCCTAACATCTCAGATTCTTTCCACCTAAATAATATTTATTTAATTATAAACATATAATATATATTATTTATTATATTATTTTTTAAGCAGAGAGGGATATCATTGCTGAATGTACCCTAATGTCCTGAGAAGTAAGATGTTATGCAACAAACCCCTAGGGAGTACTTTATTACTTCAATACACACTCATGCAGTGACAGCCTTTGGCTAGATTTATTTTTCTAACGCATGCATTGGAGTGTTCCCCTTTAAGCTACTTGTGGTATGCACCCATATTGGAGTGTTCTTTATTTCCACATAATGTTATCTATAAACGCATATAACAACAATTGAATATGCCTAAGATCTAAGAGATGATGCTAGGTATCCCTTACTCAAGCAAGCAAATTCATTCAAGTAGAATTCTAATACAACATTCTATCACATGTATCCATCCAACTCATTCACAATTGACATGATTAAAGATTTAAGCATCGAATGTAAGAAAAAGATTTAAAGCTCAAAATGAACCTTGCATTTGCTTAAAATATTTTGAAATAGGGGTGCATTTCAAGTCCTAGGTGTATACCCCAAACTTAAAGATTCCATTGTTCCCAATGCAAAACAAAAAACTAAATGCAATTACAATGATAATGCAAATGCAATGACAATAATTTTAACAAAATAAAATTACACTGCATGAGATGCTTGCCTACAATAATATAAAAACTAACTCAGTCATGGATCAGGTGTGAAGGAGGTAGCACGATGTTTCTTCTCTTTTTCTCTCCTTTTTGCTCTTATTTCTCTGCTTCTTGTTAACTCCTCAAAAGTACTACTTTTCATATTTATATATATATATTGTTATGCTTTTGTTTGACTTTGAGTACATATTTCTGCATTTAGCTAGTAGAATCATGCATTTGCATTAAGAAGTTAAGGAATACTTATTTTGCTAGAGTGAAGGGGTATTTTCCTTGTTGTGGAGGATAAAAGCAGGTTTGGCAGAGCAGAACAGGAACAGTTGGAAGAAAACAAGAGAAGTAGAAGAGAAATGCCGAAAGCCTTTGGCAAAAGTAGGGTGATGATTGCCAAGCTTAGTTGGCAAAAAAGGATGGCCTATGTCAGTTAAGTTAGCCGTTGGTCAAAGATCCAGTCAACCCTAAATTCAAATGAGAGGATAAGAGGATAAGAATATGACACACTTATCTCAAGTGCATAACCAAATTTCAAATTCAAACCCAATCTAGGGTTTCCATGAATTCCTATTTAAAAGAAGCCCAACGATGAACCGAGAGAGCGATCAAGGAGGCTGCATCGTAGTGTAAAAAAGTGCAAACTGTGGTTCGACCAGGCTAAGACCGAGAGCTCTGGATCCATTGAAGGGGTGCATCGAAGAATATCCTTCTTTGACAATTTCTCTTAGTTTTAGTTCTGTTTTAATGATGATGTTATTTGAAAATGATGATGTGTTGTTGGTTCACCTAGCCATGAACTAATTTTTTTAAGTTCACTGTGGATGTTTTTGTAATGAAGGCTTAGTTTTCTTTCAATTTTTAATAATTAAATACTTTGGCGTTTTTGTCTATCCTACTAGTACTTAATTTTCCTAAATTGTTTGCCATACGACTGTTGGCATTGCATGCATATTATCCCTTAATATCTTAATAGACTCGAGAGATAACGATTAATTGCCAGGTACTAAGGTGAGAAACTTTGACATAAGATGTTCAAGTAGATGAGCTTACTTCGGAAGTGAATCTACCCATTAGGAGTAAAGATTAGAACTTTGCCAAGTTAATTATTGAAAAACATCACTATAGACATGTAGGAGTTAATCGTAATTAACTTAGGGTATTGCTATCGACAGAGGCGATACTAACCTTAAATTCTGCTCGACAATAAAACCAAGGCTGGAAGTTATTAAACATTGTCTTTGCTAGCGTGAAATCCATACATCTCTTGCCAACTCCTACGATCTATTTGAATACATTTGTTTGCCAATCTGCCTGAACTTTTACTTTTTTCCTGAGTTTTTTCTTAAATCTAAAACTCAATCCAAACTCATTTGTTTCATTTCACAAGCAATTATTGTTCCATTGAATTCATGGACTATCCTTGCGGATACGATACTCATCTTACTGTTGTATTACTTGCTGACCATGTATACTTCCACACAAAAGACCTAACCTTGGCATTATTTTACTAGCATATTTACACTAATTCATTAATTATTTGCCAATCATTAATCAGTCAACAAGTTTTTGGCATTGTTGTCGAGGATTGCAATAGAATTTATTATTTTAATATTTGCTTGTTTTGTTTATTTTATTTATTTTGTTCGTTTAGTGTATGACTAGGAGCCGAGCTGTGGAAGAAGATTGGCCATACGACCTAGACATTGAAAGAACCCTACACATATTAAAAAAACTTTGAGAAATGGATTGTAATAGAAATGGAGCAGACAATGTCATAAATAATAAGGAGAATCCACCAATAAATAATGGGATACCGTCTGCACCTGCTATTGCTGCTGAAAATCCTAAAAAGAGAACTATTAGAGAACACTTGGCACCAAGCATGAATAATATACTGCTATTACAGTTAATTTTGAACTTAAATCGATAATAATTTAGATACTATTAAATGTAGGTCAATTTGATGGATCACCTACTAGAGATCCAAGGCAACACTTGAAGCAATTCATGGAGTTGTGCCAACTATTTCAACAACCTAGTACAGCTGAAGAGATAGTGAAGCTAAGACTCTTCTTATTTTCCTTAAGAGATAGAGAAAATTATGGCTAAGTTCTTTGCCACCTAGTTCAGTCACTTCATGGGTAGAATTGTGCCAGAAGTTTCTTTTGAGATTCAAGCCACCTAAACTTAATGCCAAGTTGTAGAGCGATATCATCACTTTTAGGCAAGCTAATGATGAGACTTTGTATGATACATGAGAGCATTTTAAGGACATGTTGAGAAGATGCCCCACGCATGGATTTCTTACTTAGACCTAAATAGAAACCTTTTATAACGGACTCAATGCTCATGTCAGGACTGTGATTGATGCTTCGACAAACTGTTCATTGCTAGACAAGAATTATACAGAGGCATTTGATATTCTTTAAATGATTTCCACTAATGATCTCTAATATCCTATTATCAGACTGGGAACTAGAACAAAAACTGTTGGAGAAATAAAGCTTGATGCACTATCATCTATCAATGCTCAAATTTCCAGTCTCACTAATATAGTGAAGCCAATGCAAAAACATACTGAAAATCCAAGAAGTAAAAGCATTAGAAGTATTATGCACAATTTGTGGGGAGAATCATAATGTAGAAGAATGCCCAGCAAATCCTGAGTCAGTAAATTTTGTTGCAATTTCAATCGTAATTTTAAGCCACATTCTAATACTTATAATGCAGGTTGGAAGCAATATTCAAAATTTTCTTGGGCGAATCAAGACGGTAACCAACTTAATGCCCAACGTCATAACAACAATGTACTGCCAGGTTTTAACCAGAATGCGATGCTACAGAGAGCACAAAACAATTTTCATCAAGGGCAGAGATCTACGTAAAAGAACACTCTGACCGAGTATATGAAGCGAAATGATGCAACTTCACAAGGTCTAGCAGCATCTATGCAAAACTTGGAAGATTAACTAGGGAAAATTGCCAATGCACTCAGCAACAGACCCTAGGGAAATTTACCAAGTGATACGGAGGATGCTCGGAAAAAAGGTAGAGAACAATGCAAGGCAGTAACTCTTCAGAGTGGCAAACAATGCAAGACTGGGACACTTGTTAGACAGTCAACTAATTACCAAGATGAGAAGTTGATGCCAGCAGATGAACCCAAAGAAATAGAGAATAAGAAGGTGAGCTCTGACAATGCCAGACTTCAATCTGATTCCAGCACCACTTTGGCAAAACCAGCATAACCATTATTCACTTATTCGCCACCACCTTTTCCATAAAGGCTCCAAAAACACTAGCAAGACCAGCAGTTTAAACGCTTCTTAGAAGTTCTTAAACAACTATAGATCAACATACCATTAGTAGAAGTACTCGAACAAATGTCGAACTATGTCAAATTTATGAAGGACATCTTGTCCAAAAATAAGAAGCTGGGTGATTTCGAGATGGTTGCTCTTACTGAAGAATGCAGTGCAACGATCACCAATAAATTGCCATAAAAATTAAAAGATCTAGGAAGCTTCTTAATTCCATATACGATTGGCAATAGATTTATAGGCAAGGCATTGTGCGATCTGGGAGCCAGCATCAATTTGATGCCAATGTTAGTTTTCAGAAAACTTGACATTGAAGCAAGGCCTGCCACTATACACTCCAGCTGGCAGATCGACCTTATGCACATCTTAAGGGTAAAATTGAAGATGTATTGGTAAAGGTAGATCAATTTATATTCCCAACTGATTTTATTATTTTAGAATATGAAGTTGATGTTAATGTCCCAATAATTTTGGGAAGAACATTTCTTGCCATAGATAGGACTTTAATTAATGTTCAAAAAGGTGAGCTTACTATGCTTATGAATGACCAACATGTTACATTTAATGTATTTTAAGCTCTTAATTATGAATATGAACTTGAGGAATTCCAAGATCTAAGATGATGGAATCGATTTCTAATGTGAAGATAGCAAAGTTTTGCCAAGACACAGACGATGATTCTATAGAGTAAGATGATGAGGATACGACGAGTGAAGAATCTGAAGGACAAACCATGCTGAATGAGGTCATGAGTTATTTTGGAAGACCTGAGCCACTTGAGTTGGCTAGCAGAAAAATCAAGGCACCCAAACCATCCCTTAAGGAGCCACCATAATTGAAACTGAAACTTTTGCCAAGCCACCTCAAATATGCTTATTTGGGTGAAGACTCAACTTTGACAGTGAATATTGTTGCCGATTTGACTGATGGCCAAGAGGAAAGAATATTAGAGACACTAGACAGTCACAAGCAAGCCTTGGGGTAGACCTTGGCTGATATCTGAGGTATAAGCCCAATAATTTGTATGCATAAAATCATTCTGAAGGATTACCATGGCAAAATAATCGAGGCCCAGAGAAGATTAAATCCTAGCATAAAGGATGTAGTTAAGAAAAAAGTTATAAAATGGCTGGATGCCAAGATAATTTATCCTATTTCTGACAGCTTTGCGTCAGCCTAGTGCAACACGTGCCAAAGAAGGATGAAATTACAGTGGTCCAGAACAAAAATAAATAAATTGTTCCCTTCAAGGACTATGACAGGTTGGAGAGTGTGCATGGACTACAGGAAGCTAAATAATGCCACTCGAAAAGATCACTTTCCTCTTTCCTTCATCGATCAGATGTTGGATAAATTGGTAGGAAAGGTATTTTATTGCTTCATGGACGGCTACTCAGGCTATAATCAGATTGTCATCGCGCTAGAAGATCAGGAGAAAACTATGTTCACTTGTCCATATAGGACATTTGCTTTTAGAAGAATGCCATTTGGATTGTGTAACGCCCCAACAACGTTTCAGCGTTGCATAATGTCAATTTTCTCAGACATGATTGAGAATAACTTAGAAGTCTTCATGGATGATTTCTTAGTGTTTGGCAAAACATTCGAAGAATATATTTAGAGTTTGGAACTTGTTCTCCAGAGATGCATTGAAACCAACCTGGTCCTAAAATGGAAAAATTGTCACTTCATGGTGAAGGAATGCATAGTTCTCGGACATAAAGTGACTAAGAAAGAACTGGAGGTTGACAAAGAAAAGGTAGAGGTAATCAAACAATTACCACCACCCACAAGTGTCAAATGTATTATAAGTTTCTTGGGACATGTAGGTTTTTATCGTCGTTTTATTAAAGATTTCTCAAAAATTTCTAAACCTTAATGCTTACTTTTGGAACATAATACCCCTTTTGTGTTTGACAATTCTTGTTTGAAAGCTTTTTAGGAATTGAAAGATAGGTTAATTAATGCCCTCATAGTCATGGCACCAGATTGGAATGAGCTATCCAGGCTCATGTACGATGCCAACGACTATGCCGTCAGAGCTGTGTTAGGACAGAGGCATGGCAAAATTTTCTATACCATCTATTATGCCAGCCAAACATTAAATGAGTCTCAACTTAATTACACAACCACTGAGAATGAGTTCCTTGCAGTTGTCTTTGTGTTTGAAAATTTTAGATCTTACCTGGTGGGTAGTAAAGTTTTGGTATACACAGATCATTCAGCACTCAAGTATCTCTTGGCAAAGAAGGTTGCCAAGCCCAGACTGATCCGATGGATGCTTTTGTTACAAGAATTTAATCTTGAGATACGAGATAAGAAGGTAAGTGAGAACTTGGTAGCTGATTATTTATCTCGATTAGATTACCACCATGAGGATGGCAATGCTGCTAACATTAGAGATGAGTTTACTGATGAATACTTGCTTGTAGTCAATACCATGCCATGGTATGCTAACATAGTCAACTACCTGGTCATCAGAATTTTGCCACCAGACTTGGCAAGCAATGCTAAGAAGCGATTTTTGAGAGACATGTGACAATATTATTGGGATAAGTCATTCTTGTTCAAACATTGTGTCGACCAAATCATTCATCGATGTGTGCCAGAGGATGAACAACAAAATATTCTTTAACTCTGCCATACATCATCATATGGAGGCCACTTTGCTGGAATGAAGACCGCGGCCAAGGTGCCGCGGTCAGGATTTTTTGGCCTATACTATTTAAAGACGCCCATTATTTTGCCAAGGCATGCGACATATGCAATCGTACTGGAAACATTTCTAGTAGACATCAATTGCCACTTCAGAATATCATGCTTGTAAAGTTATTTGATGTGTGGAGGATAGACTTTATGGGTCATTCCCCCCCCCCCATCATTTGGGAATTTATACATACTTGTGGCAATAGACTACATCTTGAAGTGGGTTAAAGCTGTTGCTCGCCCATCAAATGATGCTAAGGTTGTTGCCAAGTTCCAAGATAAGCACATCTTTACCAGATTTGGTGCCCTAGAGCCATCATTCACGATGAAGGTACTCGTTTTAAATTCAAATTGATTAGTAGAGCTCTGTACAGGTATGAAATACAACAAAGAATTGACATTACCTACCATCCTCAAAGAAATAGCTAGGCAGAAATTTTGGACTAGAAAATTAAGAATATTTTAGAGAAAACTGTGAACCCAACATGGAATGACTGGTCTTTGAGGCTAGATGATTCCTTGTGGGCATATAGAATAGCTTTCAAAACTCCATTATGAACTTCCCCATACAAGCTTGTATTTGGGAAGTCATGCCATTTTCTAGTGAAGTTAGAACACCTAGCTTATTGGATAACCAAGCAGTTGAACATGGAATGGAAGGCTACAGGTAAGAAACAATTGTTAGACTTAAATGAGTTAGAGGAGTTTCGAGTACAAGCCTATGAAAATGCCAGGCTTTATAAAGAAAGAATGAAGAAGTGACATGACAACAAAATTTTGCCAAGACAGTTTGAAGTAGGGCAAAAAGTTCTATTGTTCAACTCAAGGCTTAAGTTATTTCTCGGTAAACTCAAATCCAGATGGTCGGGACCATTTGAAGTTGTCAAGCCTTATGCTTACAGAGCAGTAGATATAAAGGACTGGAAAACTAGTACAACGTTCAAAGTGAATGGCCAGAGTTTGAAGCATTATTGGGAAATAAGTCAAAGTAATGCCACAGAGACCATTCTCCTAGCAGAGATTGAGTACTTTTGTTTTTTGTGAGTATTAGTACAGGAAATTTTACCATGACAGAATACCAGGGCAGTATGCCAAAACATGCTGGCATTTGGAAACCCATTTATCATAAGATTGGATAGCGCGTAGACCCTATGCAAGATTAAGCTTAAGAGAAAGTAGTTTGTTGGTTGAAACGGGAAATCCCTAGCCACCTAGGTTAAACCTTCAAACTTTAAATTTTTATCCTAACTTTTTACCCATTTTTCTTTTCTCGTGCCGTCACCTCCATTTACTCTTAAACCATCATCACACCACTTCCCCATACGCGCATAATTTTCGTTCCATCATTACCTCTACTAACCTCACCATTAAACCAAATCAACTGTTTCCCCTTCCTCTTATTTAACCCCAATTTTCCCTTAAGCAAAGCCTTTACTCTCTTTATTCTCTCACATGGCAAAGAAAAGCAAGAAATAATCTTTTCCTTTATCTTTTGCACTTTCTCTCAATTTTTTCCATGGCATCTTCTTCAACACCATTTTAGATTTTCTTCAATGAAGAAATCAAGAAGAAATATGAAGATAATTTCGCTGCTCAGACCATTTGTTACGAGAAAGGGTTCAAATTCAGGAACGGACCTAACTTAGGGTTATCACCGAAAGTAATTGCCATTGTCAAGAAGCACAAGTGGGAGACCTTTTGCCAACAACCAGGAGAGGTTGATTCCACCATTGTTTGTGAATTCTACGCCCATCTCACTATAAAAGATTCACCTTTTCTGCTTGTACGAGGTATGTGTGTTCGATTTGATGAAGGATATGTTAATGGCTTGTTTAAATTAGAGGGTGCAGGAGAAAAACATTCGGCATTTGCTGAATCTTTGGATGATACCAAGATGAAGCTAATTTTGAAAGACTTGTGTGAACATGACACAAAATGGATTGTTTTATCCAAAGGAAAACATTCTATGAAACGGCTAGCATTGAAGACACAACCGAGGGGATGTAACCACTTCTTGAAGGCAAATCTTATGCCAATCATGCACAATAAAACTGTTTTAGAATAGTGGATGACTCTGCTGCATTCTATCATGTTGGGAAGAAAAATCAACGTGAGACGTCTGATCGTGGACGATACCTACAAATGTTCCAGTAAGGGAAGTGGTAGTCTGGTTTTTTCTTCATTAATTTCTAAAATTTGCAGGCTGTATAAGGTACTAAAGCTTGATTCTAACAACACCCATAAATGTAAGGGAACAATTACCCTTGCGCTGTGGAGCCAATTAATTGCCAGGAAGGCAAAGAAGAAAGGGAAAGGCTACTAAGTTGTTGTCTGCAGCCAAATCGCCTAAAGCATAACCTGTTACACAAATGCCAGCTAACGCCTTAGCATTACTTTTCAGATTTATCAGCGACAAGAACTCATCCTACAAAAGTTAAATAAGGATGAGGAGCAAAATTTGGTGCTCTGGTAATATATTAGTGTAAGAGATCGAGCCCTAAAGACAACTCTTGAGGGCATTGCCACCAATCCTTTTCCAACATTTCCAAACTTCCCGCCAGAGCTTTATGTACCAAAAGAAATGTTGCCCAGCCCCCAATCTGTTCATACTCTTACCCAACAATTCGATACCACTATCCCTATTTCGCTTGTCTAAGTTGAATCTGCCAAGATCGAGACTTCACAAGAATCTGATGACAAGACCCCTACAAAGACTGATGTACCACCAGTTGCACCTTTTTTGCCGCTCATGTTGTCTTTTTTGTATTTGAGCTAATACAAATTATTGAAGAGGTCCTTCATGATGTGAAGGCCTCCACTGCAATCTCAAATAAAAGAAAGAAGAACATGGCACCCAATCGAGGGAGCTTTGTCAAAAGAAAGACCCGTGTCTCTCGTTCTAAGTAATCTGAAAGGGAGTCTTCTTCCCCTTAACTCATTACATTCATATTTGTGTCATTTTTCTCATGCATTTAATTTTTATATATATGTTCTCATACATTAAGGACAATGCACACCTTTGGTTTGAGGGTGTGTGTTGCCTCGCATTTATTACCGTAATATTTATGCATTTTTACGTTTCTGTTTGCATTTTGTTATTGCCATATAGATTAGGTATGCTCTATCCGATGATGAGATTAGAATCTTTAGCTAGCGTGAGCCAGTAGATTAGTAATGCCAGATTTCTTGGCAATTGATCTCTAGCTTAGGAAACTTTAGTCTTACTTAAACATCTGATATGCATCTACAGTTCAAAACAAACTTAGAATTCTTGAAACTGAGCTAATAATAAAAAAACAAAGCCAGGGTAAAAGTGAAGAATTAGGCAACAATGTTTTGCCACATGCAAGTAAAAAATTTTAAAACACTGTTTTGCCTTAGAGATAAGAAGTAACTTGGGGATTCGTGGTTTGCTCCCACTTAGTTCTCAAGCCAATAAAACTTTAGGGTATGAGTTAGCTTATTGGTGTAGTTTGGATTAACGTGAGGATTTGTGGTTTTCTCCCTCTTATTTCTCACGCCAAACAACGTCACAACACAAACCCTAATTTAATGCTAGCAAAAAGGAACCCTTGGAAAAATAAATAAAATAAACAAAAAAATATGCATTTCTAGGTTTGGATAATAAAGATTAGCTAAGGGAGTTAAAGGATACTTGATACATATTGTCTGCACTTCATGCACACTTGATGACCTTAGGCTAGCGTGATATTGTTGTGCTTGAAATTGTTGATCTACTTTGCATAAATGCTCTGGATATCTGAGGACAGAACAAGAACCAAAATCTTTTAGGTAGCTTGTGTTGTTAATCAGGAAAATTTTGCCGAGGTATTTTTCTTTATTTTTTCTGTTTTTTTATAGTTTTTAGTTGCATTACTTGAGGACGAGTAATGAGCTAGGTTTGAGAGGGTGTTAACTCCTCAAAAGTACAAATTTTCATATATATATATATATATTGTTATGTTTTTGCTTAACTTTGAATACATATTTGTGCATTCAGCTAGTAGAATTATACATTTACATTAAGGAGTTATGGAATGCTTCTTTTGCTAGAATGAAGGGGTACTTTCCTTGTTGTGGCAAGATAAGAGCAGGTTTGGCAGAGCAGAACAGGACAAGAATAGTTTGCAGAAAACAAGAGCAGCAAAAGAGAAATGCCGAGACCCGTTGGCAAAAGTAGGATAAGGATTGCCAAGCTCGGTTTGCAAAAGGAGGATAACAGATGTCCAGTTAGTTAGTCGTTAGTCAAAGATCTAGTCAGCCCTAAATTCAAACAAGAGGATAAAAATATAATGCGCTTATCTCAAGTGCATAACCAACTTTTAAATTCAAACCCAATCTAGGGTTTCCATGAGTGCCTATTTAAAGGAAGCCCAATGATGAACCGAGAGAGGGATCAAGGAGGTTGCACTGTGCTGAAGAAAGAGGGCAAACTATGGTTCGGCCAGGCTAAGATCGAGAGCTCTGGATCCATTGAAGGGTTGTATCGACGGATCTTTTTCTTTGCCCATTTCTCTTAATTTTAATTCTGTTTTAATGATGATGTTATTTGAAAACGATGATGTGTTGATGGTTCCCCTAGCCATGAATTAATTCTTTAAAGTTGGTTGGGGATGCTTTTGCAATGAACTCTTAGCTATTTTTTAGTTGTTAATAATTAAATGCTTTGCCATTTTTGTCTATCATGTTAGTACTTAATTTTCCTAAACTGTTTGCCATACGACAGTTGGCATTGCATGCATATTATCCCTTAATATCTTAACACACTTAAGAGATAAAGATTAATTGTCAGGTACTAAGGTGAGAAACTTCGACAGAAGATGTTCAAGTAGATGATCTTACTTCGGAAGTGAATCTACCAATTAGGAGTAAATATTAGAACTTTGCCAAGTTAATTATTGAAAAACAGCGCTATAGACATATAGGAGTTAATCGTAATTAACTTAGGGTATTGCTATCGATAGAGGCAATATTAACCTTAAAATTTGCTCGATAATAAAACCAAGGCTAGAAGTTATTAAATGCTATCTTTGCTGGCGTAAAATCCATACATTTCTTGCCATTGCCCACCATCCATTTAAATACATTTGTTTGCCAATCTACCTGAACTTTTACTTTTCTTTTCTTTAGTTATTTTTTTCTTAAATATAAAACCCAATCCAAACTCATTTGTTTCATTTCACAAGCAATTATTGTGACATTAAATTCCTGGACAATCCTTGTATAAACGATACTCAACTTACTGTAATATTACTTGCTGGCCGTGTATACTTGCACGCAAAAAGACCTAACCTTGGCATTATTTTACTGACATATTTACACTAATTCATCAATTATTTGCCAAGAATTAGTCATTCAACACTTGTCCTTTGAATTGGAGCATTTGCGCTTCTTTTCCTTTTTCTGATGAGCAATATCAGACTCATCCTCATGTTGTTGCTCTAGTTCGGTATCATCGGCCACCCTTGCAATAGAAAGAAGATGAAATGGCTTTTTGTATATCACCATAGCAAAAGGGTTAACATCTTGTTCTTCCATTGCAGTGACAAATTCTGTCAGTCTCGGTGCATCTAGATTCATCTGGGGTTCTTCAGGTGTTGCATCCACAATCATGGATGCAACCCAAATAACTACAGTAATAATGTCTTTATCTACATGCTTCTCTGATTGTGTACTCGCATAATCATCTTCTTAATCAACATCTTCCACAATCACTCCATCTTGATCAGGTCTGGTAGGGGTTGCATCGACATCCATCGTGGTGTTCATGTTAAAGAGGCAATCTTTAATTACTTTGCTCGAGGCTTCCTCATCCTGGATGTTTGTAGCAATATTCACGTCATCAGGGGAGTTAACAGAATTCTTTTGGGCTTCTTTTGTAGTCTCATTAAAGGAGAACTCATAACTGCGAATGATGGGTGGAAATTTTAGAAACTCGGAGAGGACAACTGAAACAGCTCTACTCATTGCAGCAAGTGCAGACTTATGCCATGTCTTTACATACGCATAAAACAACTTATGTGCGTAGTCTAAAGTTTTTGTTATAGCCTATTAAACAAATATTTGATTTTGATATAACAATGACTATTTTGTAAAATGAAATAAATTTTTAAGTACTTGTTTTACTCACTAAAATGACAGGCATTCGAACTTAAAATAATTTCTAAGTCAAAACCTTAAACCCTAAGTATTTCAAAAGTGTTTTGGTACTCAAAATAGCTAATTTGGTAGAGGAGTACAGATACGCCTAAGGTCGTATCGATATGGTTTTTCACTACTAGAAAATAGACTTTTGCTTAATGGTTATAGGGTATTGATATGCGTGTATCCGTATTGGTACGCATCTTAAAACCTGATAACCAAATTGCTTACGCGTACCGATACTGGAGTTAAATATTTTCCAAATCTTTGCATTTAATTTTTTACTCTTGCCTTGTCAATTTATTATAACCATAAGTTTGAAAAATGGTTACTCGTATTGATACGACTTTTTGTAAAAAAACTTTCAAGGATTCTAATGAGCAAAACCGGTATAGATACGATATGGAACGTATCGATACCCTTTGTAATATTCACACTCAATATCGATACGGCTTTATGCGTATCGATACCCTTTTGTTGCAACGGCTATTTCTTTTTATGGCAGTTACCGATACTAGTGCTCGTGTATCGATACCTAGTGTTGGTAGACAATATTTATTACGGGAAAAATACAGCCCAACAGTTATAATCAATATCCCAACTACCCAAAAGGCTAGAAATCAATGAAAAGTAATCAAGTCTCCAAACCTTCTTTAATAACTATTCAACAAGTCTAAATCATTCAAGCACACATCCAATAATCATTGAGCTTTTATTGTCAAATCTTGTAAACCAACTTGAGTGATTTTAATTGTATTCATTTTATTCAAGTGATGGGGTTTTAGTGACCCTAGAATTGTGTAAACTTTTTACCTTGTGAGAGGTTTTCAGTTTACTATCATTTGTATTTCTCTTTGTGAGAGTTCTTAAAGTTTTAGGGTGTAAACATTAAGGGAGCTATAAGGCTATCTCCTTAAGCCTCAAAAGGAAAGGAAATCTAGTGGATTTAAGAAATCCTTAGTGTGAATAGCTAAGGTAGTGGATGTAAACCTTATTGAGAAGGTTGAACCACTCTAAATTTCTTGTGTCTTTATCTTTTTGCTTCAATCATTTTTAATTGTCAATCCACCCCTCTAGGCTATCTTACATTGATTGTTCATCCCAAAAATTGGTATCATAGCTACACTCATTGGAAGGCTTCACATCCTTTTGAGTCGATCCTAAGGTGTTCAATCAATTATCACATCGAGCCATGGCCTATACTTCTGGCAAACACTTTGCAGAGTCTCAATCCATCACCAAACCACCATATTTCAATGGAGATAACTATCCTCATTTGAAGAATAGAATGAGTGTCTTCATTAAGTCCAATGACTACCTCTTATGGGATGTAATGGAAGATGGACCATCTATTTCGATGAGGAAAGAAAGCGACTGACATGTTCCCAAGACAAGGCAAAAATATGCAGATTAAGATCGGAGAAAGATACAAATAAACAACAAAGCCATGCATATTTTATTTTGTGTTCTTAGAACGGGCAAGTATGTCAAGATGTATTCTTGCACAAGTACGAAGGAGATATGGGACAAGCTTGGAGTTACTAATGAGGGAACCAATAAAGTAAATGAGACCAGGATTGGACTCCTCAACCTAAGCTATGATAACTTCAAAATAGAACCAGATGAAGACATCACCAAGATGTTTGAACGATTCTTCATCATCGTTAACGGGATTAAAGGCCTTGGAGAAATTATTCTAAAAGACAATTTTGTTTGAAAGCTTATCTATTCTCTTCTTGAGTCATGAGACTCAAAGGAGACCGACATCATCAAAGTTAAAGATCTCAAGACCTTGAAGCTTGATGCTCTCATAGGTTCTCTTCTCACTTATGATATTATGAAGAAAGGAAGAAAAGAAGAGAAGAAGAAAAAAAGAGATAAAAAAGAAGAAAGTGGAGAAGAAGAAGATAGGAATTGCTCTCAAAGATTTATAAGAGGAGGGTGATTCAAGTGAAGAAGAAGATTAAAAATGGCTATGTTAGCCAAGAGATTCACAAGGTTCAAGAAATCCAATAGTGGAAGAAAGTTCCAACGAATAGAGGGTTTTAATAATAAGTATAAGGAGGAAGAGCTAGACCAAGTCATTTTCTATTAGTGCAAGAAGCCGGGACACATCAAATTTGATTGTCCCCAACTAAAAAGAAGAGCTTCGAGAAGAAGAAGAAGCTCAAGGCACATGTTACTACTTGGAGTGATGAGGACTCATCCGATGAGGAGGAGCAAAAAGTAGCAAAGCTTTGTCTCATGGCATTTGAAGATGATCCTAAGGTAACCTCTAACTCATCTACTTTTGATTTTACCTTTGATGAGCTTCAAGAAGATTATGATGAGTTGCAAAAGGTTTATGATGAATTGTTTTTGAAGCATAAAGAATCAATTTTGAAAAATAAGAAAACGATTTTTGATTTGAAAATCCAAAATGATTCTTTATCCAAAACCAATGTAGAACTTGAAAGAAATGTTGTGGATATGAAAGAAAAACAAAATGATTTTGAAAAGAAAAACAAAGAGTTGCATAACCTTCTTTCAAAAGTTCATGATGATCACCAAAAGAAAATGGGTGATCTTAAAACTTCTTTGAACAAGGTTGGGAATTCTCATTTTGAAAAAGGAAATAATTCAAAACCCAACCATGCGAGAAGGAACTTTAATGGCCACAAACATAGAGGCTTCCAAAAGCACTCATATGGTAAGAAGGTTAGAAGTGTTTGGATTCCTAAGGAACTAGTTGCTTCTAACAACATTAATGTTATTGCTTCTTGGATTCCCAAGGGAACCAAGATTTTGTGAGCTAATAGTTATGGACCCAAAAGGATTTGGGTACCGAAAATCAAGACTTGATTTTATGTTTATAGAGGAAGCATTGCTACAAGGCCAAGACTTCAAGTGCAAACTCATGGCACCTTAATAGTGGGTGCTCGAGACACATGAAATGAAACAAGAGTCGATTCTTGGAGCTAAAACCAAAAAGTGGAGAAGTAGTGAGTTTTGTGACAACTCTAAAGGCCATATTGAAGGAATTGGTTCTATTGGTAATCACTCTTCTATTCTCATTGATAATATTCTTTATGTCAACGGTCTTAAGCATAATCTTTTAAGCATAAGCCAATTGTGTGATAAAGGTTTTAATATCCTTTTTGATTTAAATGGTTTCAAAATTATTGACATTGATTCCAACAAAATTGTGCTTATTGGTCATCGCATAGGAAACATTTACATGGTGTATTTAGATGACATTCATATTTCAAATGCATGTTTTGTTGCAAAAGATGAGCATGATTCATGGTTATGGAATAGAAAATAGGACATGCAAGTATGAGTATTTTGGAAAAATTGATTTCAAATTATCTAGTACGATGTTTGCCAAAAATCAAGTTTTCTCTTGACAAAACTTGTGATGCATGTACAAAAAGAAAACACAAAAGAGTTTCTTTCAAATCCATTAATGATGTTTCTACTAGTAGAGTTTTACAATTGATCCATATAAATCTTTTTGGTCCTATTAGAACTATTAGTTTGGGTGGAAAACAATATGCATTTGTTTTAGTTGATGATTACACTAGATTTACTTGGGTTCTATTTTTAATTACCAAGGATGAGACTTTAGAAAAATTCATCATGTTTTTCAAAAGTAAATCAAAATGATGTTGGTTACTCTATTTCTCATGTTAGGGTTGACCATGGAACCGAATTTTAAAATCTAGGTTTTGAAGAGTTTTGTAACTCTAATGGGATTAGCCATAATTTTTTGTCTCCTCGCACACCTCAACAAAATAGGGTTGTTGAGAGAAAAAATAGAACTTTAGAAGAAATGGTTAGAATCATGCTTTGTGAAAAAAAATTGCCTAAGTATTTTTGGGCGAAAGCCACTAATACTGCTTGTTATATTGTCAATTGTGTAATGATTAGGCCAATTTTGAAGAAAACACCTTATGAGGTTTTCAAAAATAAAAAGCCTAACATTAGCTATTTCCATCCTTTTGGATGCAAATGTTTTGTTTTAAACAATGGAAAAGACAATTTAGGCAAATTTGATGCAAAAAGTGATAAAGCTATTTTTCTAGGTTATTCTTTAAACTCTAAAGCATATCGAGTATTTAACAAAAGAACTTTAGTAGTTGAAGAGTCAATTCATGTTGTTTTTTATGATAACCTCCTTCTGAGGAAGGATACTTGTGATGATGATAATGTAAGAATTTTATATGCCAATGATGGTGAAGGACAATCATCAAATGTAGAAGAATTTCCACTAAAAGAATAACCACAAGATCCACCTCTAGAAGCCTTGAAGGAAAAATCTCTAGAGGAAAGGGAGCTCACCTACCCACAGGAGTTTAACTATGTCAAAGGTGGTGAGATTTTGGGTCCATCCAAAGGGGTAACCACTAGATCCTCTCTTAGAAATACTTGTAATTTTATTGCATTTATCTCATACATAGAGCCTAAAATATCAAAAAAGCATTAAATGGTGATTATTGGACATGAAAGAAGAGTTAAATCAATTTGAGAGGAGTAAAGTTTTGACATTAGTTGATAGGCCTCGTAATAAATCTACTATAGGCACTAAATGGGATTTTAGAAACAAACTAGATGGGAGTGGTAACATAGTGAAAAACAAGGCTAGACTTGTTGCTCAAGGTTACACTCAAGAAGAAAGAATTGGTTTTGATGAAACTTATGCACCCGTAGCTAGAATACAAGCTATTAGGATGTTGCTTGCATGTGCATGTTATCATGAATTCAAGCTTTTCCAAAAGGATGTTAAAAGTGCTTTTCTAAATAGTTTCTGAAATGAAGAAGTGTATTTAGAACAACCACCCGGTTTTGAAGATCCAAAATATCCAAACCATATTTTTAAACTTTCAAAAGCTTTATATGATTTGAAGCAAGCTCTTAGAGCTTGGTGTGAAAGTTTGTTAAATTTTCTAATTGAAAAAGGTTTTGACAAAAGGAAGGTTGATACTATACTTTTTATAAAAAGAACAGGCAATGACATTTTAGTAGTTCAAATTTATGTTGATGTTATATTTGGTTTTACTAATGAGTCTCTTTGCCAAGATTTTGCTAAGCTAATTCAAGGTGAATTTGAAATGAGCACGAAAGGGGAGCTCTCATTATTTTTGGGACTCCAAATCAAACAAAAGAAGGATAAAATATTCATCAATCAATCAAATTATATCAAAGATATGCTTAAGAAGTTTGGCTTAGAGACTGTGAAGCCCCAAGCTACTCCAATGAGCTCGTCTACAAAGCTTGACAAAGATGAAGGAGATAAATGTGTTGATCTTAAGCTTTATAGATCTATGATATGATATTTGCTTTATCTCACCGCACGTAGACCGGATATCACCTTTAGTGTTTGCTTGTGTGCTAGATTTCAAGCTAGTCCTAGAGAATCACATCTATAAGCCATTAAGAGAATCTTCCAATACCTTAAAGACACCCCTTATTTAGGTCTTTGGCATCCTAGATACTCATCCTTTAGTTTGTATGCTTATTCGGATGCGAATTATGGAAGTTGTAAGATAGATAGAAAAGGTACCTCTGGCACTTGTCAATTCCTAGGTAACATGCTTATATCATGGTTTTCTAAGAAGCAAAATAGCGTAGGGCTATCTACCACCGAGGAAGAATATATTTCAGCCGATAGTTATTGTGCTCAAGTCCTTTGGATGCAGCAAAAATTCTTAGATTTATGGAATTGATGTAGGTACCATCCCTTTAAAGTGTGACAATACTAGTGCTATTTGTCTCACTAAGAATCCCATCCAACATTCTAGAACCAAGCATTTAGAGATAAGACATCATTTCATTAGAGATCATGTCTTGAAAAATGATGTTGTTCTAGAGTATGTAGACACCTTGAACCAATTAGCATATATCTTCACCAAACCTTTAGATAAGGAGTGCCTTTGGTCTCTTAGGAGAGAGTTAGGGCTTACTAGCCTTTCTTGAACCTTAGGGCCTTGTTTTGTTCTAAAATCTTGCTTGAATTTGGTTGATATTCATGTTTGTGTGATTTTGCTCCTATATTCATCTATTCTTGTTGTTAGGGGGAGTATGTATCTGTTTTTGCCCATTCATGATGTTCCCATATCATAAGCATACATGTCGATTTAAGTAAAATCGAATTTTTGGGTCCCTTGCAGCCAAATCTGTTAAATTTGGTCAGGGGGTATCAATTCGTGGGTAACCATATCAGTATAGGGTATCAGGGGCAGCATTTTGGTACATATCAGTCTGTACTGGTACGGGTCAAGGATCTATATGTGGTAAACTCGTACTGGTACATGATTTTGGTACACACTTTTACGTATCGGTATACATGTCTGCTGGAGCATAAATGAGGGTTTTCCTAATTTAACTCAAACACAACTTTTTCTCTAAAAACCCTAATCATTTTTCCCTATATAAACCCTTCAAATCTCTCAACTTTTTATCAAAAATCATCAAATCTTTTAAGGCTTTTGTTTTCAACATCAAACCCAAGCAAATATCACGTCTAGTGCAAATCATCTCCTCATTCATCCATTCACCCATACTTAAGGTAAAAACTTTATTTTCTTTTAAATTCGAGATCCTTTATATTTTTATAGGTTTTAGGTTTAAAATTTATATATTTAGGTGTATATATCCATGTTTTCAAAAATTTTGCAAAAACTTTTTCAAAACCGAATTTTTTTGGTTTAACTATAAAATTATACCCGTATATTTTATTTTACTATTTTCAAGTTTTAAATATACCAAATTTTTTCTTTATACTTGTATATGATTTTAAACTATACAATATAGATTTTTTATGCTACCTTAATATTTGGATTGAATTATTAGATTGAATTTGATGTATATGCATACATGTGTTTTTGTGGTTTGAATTTTGTAGGTTTTTAACCATGCCTCCTAAGAAAAGATCTATAAAAGATTTGAGAGCTAGCTCTTCCAATCCCAATCCAAATCCCAAAAACAATGGTACAGAGCCCAATCTCAACCAACTTTTTATCTGTTGTTTTAATGAGCCGGAATATCCCAATGCTATAGAATATTTTAAACAATTTTAAACTTTTAAAATTTGTCGTGAGCGAGTTGTTTGTAATACTTTTATGTGCCCCGATGCTTGTAACTTTCGGTATCTTGATTTAATAAGGCGATGGAAATTCATGACTGTTTTAAACATTCCCAGCGTTATTTAGAAAATCTCGTCCATATTTTCTACTCTAATGCCTGTGTATTTTAAATCAAGAGAAAACTGAAGTCATAGCTATTGAGTCTTAACTCATGGGAAAAGAATTTTAACTTGATTATACAAAAATTACTAAACTTTTGGGAATGAAGGATGTGGGTATAGAAGATGAGAACTCTTTTGATTAAATTTATGGTGGCTCCGTAACCGTGCTCGATCCCCATGAGCGTTTTCTTCACTTTCTCATCACTTGGTGGTTTCGACCATCCGGTGGTAAGTGGTCTACCATTCGTCAAGTGGATGACTTTTGGCTTCATTGCTTTCGTGAGGAACAATGTCCAAACCTAGCCCAAATTATGTTTGCCGAGTTAGTCTATCTTGTCTAAAACCATACTACCACCCTCGTTACTTCCTTCACCTATGGCATCGCTCGTAGCTTCATGTTTCACAAGCTTGGGATAGATTCCTTGATCTTGGAGTGCCTCTCACCAACCTCATCGGTGACAAGTCTCTCCAGTGAGCCAAGTTCACTTTCTACAATGGAGAATGGATTCGTAATACGGATCTTCCTGGTGGTGCTCAAGCCAATCTAGTAGAGAATGTTCCTATTGATCTGGTTTCTCTAGTTGCTCAACCTTCCCTTGATGCTCTCATGGCTTACCTTGATGGGAAGTTTGCTACCATGGATACTCGCTTTGATGCTATTGATACTCGTTTGGCTTCCATAGATGCTAGAGTGACCTCGATTGAGTATTGTGTGGCCTCAATGGACATGATTCTCACCGCTTTTCATACCGAATGGCATGGTCATGCTCTTGGTGATGAGGATGAGGAAGATGAAGATGAGGATGATGAAGATGAGGACAACTCTTAGGTTTTGCATCTCATTCATCTCATATCATATTATCTATTAGGATTTGATTTTTTGCCTCTTTTAATTTCTTATGACATTGCATTATGCTTTTGGTTTATGTTTTTAAGTTCAAGTTGGATATTTTGTTACTTTGAATATAATGCTTTGGAGTTTATAATATCTATGTTGTTTAATTATCTTTAGAGTTATATTGTTTTACTTGTGTTTATTTTGCCCTATTGATTTAACAAAAAGGGGGGAGAAATATGGGATATAAATTTTTCAAAGGTTATTCAAAAATAAATAAAAAATAAAATGTCTTTTAACCTAAAAGAAAGGGGGAGTGAACTTAAAAGTTTATTTGGTTTTGTTATATTAAAAAGGGGGAGATTGTTAAACCTATATTTGATTTCTATATAACAAATACTATTTTGTAAAATGGAATAAATTTTTAAGTACTTGTTTTACTCACTAAAATGACAGGTATTCAATCTTAAAATAATTTCTAATTCAAAACCTTAAACCCTAAATATTTTCTAAGTGTTTTGGTACTCAAAATAGCCAATATGGTACATGTGTATCGATACACCTAAGGTTGTATCGTTATGGTTTTTCACTAATGGAAAACTAACTTTTGTTTAATGGCTATAGGGTACCGATATGCGTGTATCCGTATTGGTACACATATTAAAACTTAATAACCAAATTGACTACGAGTAACGGTATTCCTTACAGCGTACCGGTACGGGGGTTAAAGATTTTCCAAATCTTCGCATTTAAATTTTGACCGTTTCCTTGTCAGTTTATTGGAACCATAAATTTGAAAAATGTTTACTCGTACCGATACCCCTATGGGCGTATCGATACAATTTTTTGTGCAAAACTTTCAAGAATTTCAGTGTAAACCCACTTGAGCTTTTAGTTTCAAGTCTCCTATGGGGGTATAAAATCAAGTCTCCAAATCTTCTTCAACAACTATTCAACAAGTCTAAATCATTCAAGCACACATCCAACCATCTTCGAGCTTTTAGTGTCAAATCTTGTAAACCCACTTGAGTGATTTTTATTGTATTCATTTTATTCAAGTGTTGGGGTTTTAGTGAGCCTAGAACCGTGCAAACATTTTACCTTGTGAGGGGTTTTCAGTTTGCTATCATTTATATTTCTCTTTGTGAAAGTTCATAAGGTTTTGGGGTATAAACCTTAAGGGAGTTGTAAGGTTATCTCCTTGAGTCTCAAAAGGAAAGTAAATCTAGTGGATTTGAGAAATCCTTAGTGTGGATAGCTAAGGTAGTGGATGTAAACCTTATTGAGAAGGTTGAACCACTCTAAATTTCTTATGTCTTTATCATTTTGCTTCCACCATTTTTTAATTGCATGTTCACCTCCTCTTGGCCATCTTGCATTAATTGTTAATCCCAACATAGCGCAATCTTTCCTATTGTGCCGGCAACAACATCATTCTTGTCCTCAATTTCCAACATCTTTAGCTAGGCTTCATTGTTCTGTGAGAGGTCCTTATCAACAGTCTTTACTTTTGCCTTGCCTTTTTCAGCCCTCGATGCAACACCCAACCTTAGTGTCATAGCCTCATTGTTTGTAACCATGCTCTCAATAGAAACCTCATTTAGTGGCCATTTGTTGATTGTCGTTTCCTCATTTTCTAAAGGCTTTATCCCCTTCAAGATACATAGCTACATAATCAACGATGGGAAAGATCGAATCTCTTTCTCCCTCTTAGCACATTCGACAATCTTTATATGAATAATTTTACCCACATCGATCTTTCTTCCCTTAATAATCGAATGTATCAGGCACATTTAATCCAATGAGACTTTGGTACTGTAAGTAAACGACAATATCATAGAATTAATAAACTGAAACCAAATCTTTACAGTTAAAGTTAAAAACTTCTGATTCATAGTAAAGTTCTCAGCATTGATTCCTGACCAAAATGTATATGCAATGCATAAATCCTTTACCAGCAAGTCGAGCTTTTCATTATCAATATCTTTGATAAACAATGAATGCTCATCTTTTTTTATAGCAGTGTTCAACACATTATTAATAGTAGCAGCATTACAGGGAATAGAGACGTCCCGCACAAGCACCAACTTAATAGAGGGCTCATAAAGATTTGGGTAAAATTCTCTTACCATTGCAGGGCTAAAATTTCTTAGGTGAGCACAAAAAGTACTTTATTTGTGGGGAGCAATGGTTTGAGGAATAAGTTCCTTTGGTTCACGCTCGGGAACAAGCCCTATCCCCTACTCTTGATGAATATTTCTCTTTAGGATATTCTATTTGTATCTTTCTTCTACCATGGTTGTAAACACTTCATAGTAAGCTTTTTTAGTTGTGACTGGTTGTTCCTCCTCTTGCGGTGTGGATGCTGAAACCTGAGTTTTCTTGGCAGAAAGTTTCATGGAAATTTTCCTTGCAACTCTTGTCTTGGCCATTAGTGAGTGTGGATGAAGAAATTTTTGTAGAAAAATTGTAACTTTTGTTGTTGAAAAAGAAAATAAAAATGAAAACTTGGTGAAGAAGCTCTGTGAGAATAGAGTTCATTAAATAAGTGAGAAGCAAAAAGGAAATGAAAAGGCACAACCTTTATCATCTAATGCGATGAAATCAAACGGTTATAATTGTAGCAAAAAATCAGGCCCGCCATTGTATCTCCCGCTCCTTTGAATCGATGGTTTTGATTGGATTGATCAATTGGTGTAATTAAATTACCTAAAATACCCCCAGATTCATGCGCTAAACGTTAAGCTCTGCTTTACAGCCTTTTCATGAAAAAATCCAGTCCAATGTAAGGAGGAAAGTAATTTTGCACAAAGAAAAGAAAGCTTAAAAAAGAAATAAACAAGAAAAGAAAGAAATACAAATAAATCTACAACTATAAAAGAAATTAAAGAACAATCAATGAGAGAGATTAACCAATTGAATGGTTTCGACAATTTTATAATCAAAGTCACCAAAATAAAGTTTGAGACTTTTTCGTTGACTTTGAATTGGTGTCCATCCTTGCGATCTTTCATTGTGACTACACCATGTGGAAAAACCTCTACGACTTCAAATGGTCTGGATTAACGTGACCATAATTTTCCAGGGTGTAGCTTTAGTTGTTAGTTGAACAACAAAAATAGTTGGCCAACAATGAATTGGTGCTGCAATATGATCTTGTCAGGCCAACGTTTGTTTTTTTCTTTGTAAATGGAAGCATTCTCGTGAGATCTAATAGTCGTTTCTTTCCAGCAACTTCATAATCAAAATTCACTTGCTTTAAAGCTCACATAGCTTTTTGTTCTACCTCAACAAGTGACAGGATTTTCCAAAGACCAATTGATACGGAAACATCCCAAATGGAGTTTTAAAAGCAGTGTGAATTGCCTATAAAGCATCATCCAAACGCGAAGACCAATCCTTCCCAGTGGTATTCACCATTTTTTCCAAAATATTTTTAATAGCTCAATTAGAGATCTTGGCTTGTCCATTAGACTGAGGATGATGAGTTGTAGCTAGTCTATGGTGTACTACATATCTCTTTAACGCATAAGCAACTTGATTGCAATGGAAATGCTTCCCTTGATCACTAATTAGTGCCTTCGGTGTTCAAAAATGGGTAAGTATATGCTTGTAGAAAAATTTTAATAATGTCTTGGCATCATCTTTTGGTACAACAATAGCTTCTATCCATTTAGAAACATAGTCCACAACAACTAGAATATAGAGATTACCAAAAGATTTTGGAAAAGGCCCCATAAAATCCAAGCCCAAAACATCAAACATTTCAACCTCTATAACTGGTTGTTGTGGCATCTCATTGCGTCTGGATATTGATCATATGCGTTGTCACAACACTGTGCAAACTTGTGGGAATCCTTAAATAATGATGGCCAATAAAATCCCAACTGGAGGACTTCTGCAACAGTTTTTGTACCACCAAAGTGACCTCCATACGGAGCATCATGACAATGTTGTGAAATTGGTATCATTTCTTCTTCTAGAACACAACACCTGATTATATTATCATTGTAAACCTTGAACAAATAGGGTTCGTTCCAATGATATTTGGTTGCATTACGAAGGAATCTTGCTTTCTTATGTCCAGTGACACCTAAAAGAGTTTTTCCAGACACAAGATAATTGACAATATCTACATACCAAGGGGTTGCATCCACAACAAACAGCTTTTCATCTGGGAATGCGTCAACAATTTGAATTTTGTTTCTATCTTCGCTGTCAGATTCTAATCTTGAAAGATGATCATTAACTTGATTTTTAAAAACTTTTCGGTCTTTTATCTCAATTTCAAACTCTTTGCATCCTTCTTTGCAAAAATGTATCTCAAAGCTGAATGATCAGTCAACATTGTAACCTTTGCGCCAGCAAGATAGGAACAAAACTTGTCAAAAGCAAATATTACTACTAGTAACTCTTACTTTGTGGTTGTGTAATTAATCTGAGCCTTAGTTAGAGTTTTACTAGCATAATAGATTGCATGGAATATCTTGTCTCATCTTTGACCTAAAACAGCTCCAACAACAAAGTCACTGGCATCACACATAAGTTTAAAAGGTTGCTCCCAGTTTGGTGTAACGACAATTGGTGCGTTCACAAGCTGTTTCTTAATTCGATTGAATGCATCTAGACATACATCATCATAGGCAAATTTTCTTTTTTGTTCCAACAATAGACATAATGGCTTTGTGATTTTTGAAAAAACATGAATAGGCCAAGGAAATTTTGAATACCTTTTACGTTCGTTGGTGGAAGTAACCTTTCAATGACATCCACCTTAGCTTTATCAACCTCAATTCCTCCCTTAGGAATTCTATAGCCTAAAATAATTCCTTCTATGACCATAAAATGACATTTTTCTCAGTTTAAGACGAGATTAGTGTCCCCATATCACTACAAAACTCTCTAAATATTATCGATACAATGTCAAAATTGTTTCTATAAACTAAAAAACATCCATAAAAATTTCCAGGGAATTTTCAATCATGCCAGAGAATATTGCCATCATACACCTTTGAAATGTAGCTGGTGCATTACAAAGACCAAAAGGCATGCAACGAAAAGCAAACGTTCCAAATGGGCATGTAAATATAGTATTTTTGGTCTTCAAGTGCAATAACAATCTGATTGTAGCTAGAATACCCATCTAAAAAAGAATAATACTCTTTGCTAGTGAGCTGATCGAGCATATAATCAATAAAAAAAATGGGAAATGATTTTTTCGTGTGGCCTCATTGAGTCTTCTATAGTCCATGCAAATTATCCACCCCATAGGAATACGAGTTGGAATCAAGTCATCAGCATCATTACGGACGACAATAATGCCACTTTTCTTGGAGACACAATGGACTAGACTAACCCAGGCACTATCATAAATTGTATAGATAATACCAGTGTCCAACCATTTAAGAATTTCTTTCTTAACCACTTCTTTCATCTTTTTATTGAGCCGGCGTTGAGGTTCAATAGATTGTTTGATGTCATCATCCAACTTAATCTTATGCATGCACAATGAAAGGCTAATGCCTGTTATGTCTGCAAGCAATGGCTTGTTTGTGTTGCTTAAGAATATTGATCAATTTTGCCTCTTGAATTCCATCTAACGTTGCGGAGACAATAATTGGGAGTGTATTCTTATAACCAAGAAATACATACTTAAGATTAGCTGGTAGGGGTTTCAATTCCAAAGTATGAGCTTCTTCAATATATGGTTGAAATATAAGGATTGTACGGTTTGCCAAGTCAAGAGACTTAATCTGCCATTTATGCTGAATAGCAATTGTAAGTACTTCAGTAATGCTATCACAATCTGGGAGAATATCTTCAATAGTTGTCAACGTAGTGTCCTCTGCAATGAGTATACTGCGATGATGCAATTCTTCTTGTATTAGATTTTCTAAAACATCTATATGATGACATTCTTCTATTTTTCTCTCTAGATCGAAATCAAACATCCCAAAACTAATATGATCATTATCAAATTGCATGGTAAGTTCTCCTTTTGAAACATCAATAAGAGCTTTCCCGGTTGCTAAAAACGGGCATCGTAAAATGATAGAAATGTCATTTTCTGCTTTACAAACAAGAATAATAAAATCTACAGAAAATACCAATTTATCCACATAAACAAGTACATCTTTAATTTGTCTATTTGGATGATTCAAAGATCTATCGGCTAATTGCAATGTGACCGTAGTAGGTTTCATATGTCTAATGCCTAAGCTTCTAAAAAATTAATAATGGCATCAGATTAATATTGGCTCCTAGATCACAAAGAGCTTTACTGAAGTAGTGATTTCCAATAGAACATGGAATAATAAAGCTGACTGGGTCTTTCATTTTCCTTATTTTCTTGGGTAAAAAATTAGAAATAAGTGCACTACACTCTTCTTTGGGTGTAATGTTCTCTATTGCACTCAGCTTCTTCTTAGATAAAAGGTCCTTCATGAATTTTGCATAATTTGGAATCTGGGTAAGAGCATCCATCAAGGGAATTTGCACCGTGAGTTGTTACAAAGTATCCTAAAAGAATTGAAATTAACTATCATAATCAGTATTCTTGAACCATTGAGGGTAAGGATATACATCTTAAGTTGTACCAAAAACTTATATTACAAGATCAGTGGTAACAAAGTAAAAACAGAAGGAATAACATCTTCTACCCCAACCTTCATTCCATCTTTCAACACTTGGTTAGTGTTGGATGATTCTCTGCGTTCTTGAATAGAGATGGGTGATTGTTGAGTTGCTTTACTAGTCTGCTTACCACTTCAGAGAGTGATAGCCTTGCAATGTTATTTGCCCTTGACAATTGGACTCTCAGTATTTCTAGAAAGTGTGCCTGGTTGCCGAGAGTTCATATCAGTTGCTAATTGTCCAAGTTGAGCTTCCAAAGTATGAATTGAAAAAGAGTGGCCTTGTATTATAGCTTTAGTTTGAAAGAAATGTTCTTGCATCAATTCTTCAAAAAGAGCAAATGGATCAGATGAGCATAGTGACTAGAATGTGATTGTATCTGAGACGGTGCACCATATTGTGATTGCACATCATATTGCGATTGTTGGTTCTGTAAAGGAGAATATTGCGATTGCACTTTGTTCTATTATGACTGTAAAGGAGCATGTTGAGCATATTTTTTTTGCGGATAGCTGAAGTTCCCTTGTCTCATAATATAGTTCCCTTGGAAAGTATTATTCCTAGATCGAAATACTCCTGAATTTTGCCCAAAAATATAATTTCCCCAAGATTGCCTATTAGCTACATTGTAAGAATTACCCATAGTAGACCCTCGCATGTTGCTTACATAACTCGCATTCTCTGTATGTTGTAGGCAATCTTCATAACTATGTTTTTCACCATAAATCTCACAAGAAAATACGGGTGCATTCGTTTGTTGAGTAAGTTGAATAGGTGCAACTTCACTTGTGCCTTCTATGTTCTTGATTTTATTCTCCAAAGATGAAGTTTGAGCCCTTAGAGAAGAAATATCATCCAACTCGAGGACCCCTAGTGTAACCTTACATGAAGTAGCTCTCAAAATAGGATATTGAAAATCATTTTGTGCAAAGCGCTCCAGTACTCTAATAGCATCAGTGTATGTGCAATCAAGTAAAGGTCCATTCATTGATCCGTCAACCAGATGTCTAGTGGACGCATTCAACCCATTATAAAATATTTCAATTTATGTTTCTTATTGTAGTCCATGATTGGTACAGCGTCGCAACAATGACTTGTAGCATTCCCAAGTAGTGTGAAGATTTTTTCATCCAATTGGTAATAAGCAGTGATATCATTCCTCAAGTGTGAGTTTTATGTCGGTGGATTAAAACGTAACACAAATAATGTTGCTAGATCATTTCGTGAAGTGATAGATCCGGTAGGAAGCCCATGAAAACATGTATGAGCTCGTCCCTAGAAAGAGTATAGAAATAATTGCATGCGTAAGGTATCATTAGGAACACCTTGTTGAATGAAAGAAGCACAAATTAATAAAAATTATTGAAGATGCTCTCTTGCATCTTCATGTGGCAACCCAACATATTACCCATTTGAGTTGAGCATTTGGAACATGAATGGCTTTAATTCAAAATTTCTAGCTTGAATGAGTGGTCAATCAACTCTTAGTTGTAAATTATCCAAAGGAGGAACGACGACATCTTGTACTATTTTATTTCGAACTTGAACTTATGGATACAATGGTGGATCATCAGGATATTATGGCGATAATATTGGTAAGTCAGCATTGTTTCCCCATCCTTCCATTTCACATTTTTCTCTAAGTCTTCTTCAAGAGTTCTTTCAATTTCTGGATCAGGTATTAGAAGTTGTGTATCAGAACTTCATGTCATACAATACCAAATTTGCCCTAACATGATAAAACAACAAAAATAAATGAAGTTAGTAACAACTACAAACTAAAGAAATAAAATAAAATTGCAAACAAAAACACGAAATAATCACAACCCCGACAACGACGCCAAAACTTGATTGGTGAAATAACGTCACACGATTTGTGCAAGCGAACACACGTCGATGCAAGTATAGTTGACAGGTAGTTCCTATCAGATATCGATCCCATGAGGGTGGGATTTTTGTTGTATTATCATGTCAATGTAAGCAATACTAACAGTATAAAGAAATGTGAGTGTAGTAGTCCATGCAAAAAGAAGATAATGTTATAGGTATCAAAGATTGATCTGAGAGCAATAATAATAAAATAACAAAAGAAACAGAGTATCGATAAAGAGATTGGATCCCCTGGTGAAACTCAGCAGACTACAGCAAGGTCAAAACATTAGATGTTTTACTCAACACTGAAAATCAAGCTTGCTTTGCCAACTTTCCTTCAACTTTTAATGATGACTCAAATATGCAATTTTACCACAACTTCCGTTGTTGGCTAAGACATATTCTTAAACAAGTGAATCAACTTCTGTTGTATCCTCATCCAACTTCTGTTGTAATGCTTGTTAATTTGAATTGTCACTGCATCGTCCGATGTCGATGGCTGCATTGACTGCTAAACACTTCCATGCAAAATAGCATTCAAATCCAAATTTTGAAACAAGAAATAAATCTCATAAAATAAATTGAAGTTCAAAATCCAAAATAACTTTAGTTCTAAAGCAAATAAAATAGTAAACCATCATCATTTGATTACAAAGAAATATGTAGAAACAAACAGAAACCTTTATTCCTAGCTTGATTCGGAATGAATCCACATATTCCCTCTTGCTTCAGCACTCGGATCTTCTTTCTTACAAAGAAATTTGCCTTATCTCCACCTCGGTTCTCTAGAAAATAGCTTAGGGTGTCATAGGAGAAATTTTCAAGCACTCAAGGTTGAAGAAGATGGTCATTTGAATTGAGCCCCCTTATTTTCTCTCTCCTTAAAATATTCTTTTATAGGCCGATCTAAGGAGGACACATGTCCTCCATACAAATTTAGTGAAAAAATGTCGTACACCATATGTTACAACAGACTAGACAACTAGCGTTGTCATCCTTATCTTTAAAGATCCAGACAACTTATAGTTGTAGTGACGCATCTGGCTGCAGTGAATAAAATTCCTAAGTAGGGACATTAGTAATACAACAACAAAGTAGCATAAAGGTAGAATTTAGCATAAAAGAGCAAAGTTGACTAAAGTTATAGATAATGTAAATAATAACCTAAAAATGCATAAATGAATGCATGATACACTAATGTAGGAAGGAAATACATGCTCTTTAAAGACCTATCAACGACATCGAAAACGAAAATCGAAGCTTAGAAGACGACGAGTACAAGCTTCAGCCATTGCCAACTCTATAGGTATTCGTATTTCTATTCTTCTTTCTTCCTTATTTTTCTACTAATCTTCTATCAGAACTCAAAAGTTTCAAACTTTTACAAAAATTTTATTTTTTAATTAATGTTAAGCTGAAACCCAACTACCAATGTAGGATATGGGAAGAGTATGTAAGAAAGAATAAGAGCGGTTTGTGTTAGCTGAAATATTATGTTTTTTTTTTGCTAGACCGGGGGTGTTCTTCAACCGTCTGAGCATTTCTCTCTACTTTCTTGGTCATTGTTTCAGTTTTTCTTTAGACTGTGTTTATCGCTTCTTGTTTTACTTTTTTTAGTTTTCTTGCATTTTCCTTTTGGTCCACTTGTTTTTATGTTTTGGCATTTTTTATCGATAAAGATCAGTCATATTTATGTTTCAAAAAAATGCATAACTTTATCTTTATAGCCGATCACTGAATTGTATCGCATAGCTTTAAAAAACATGATTTTTTTCTCATCAAAATCATGAATGCAAAAGCAAATTTGAAATATGGCATACAAAAGATACTAACTTTTTAAAACATGTTGGACAAATGAATACTTTCATTATCTTTGATTAATTTGTCAATGATTTTGAATTTTATTGATTGTATTCTACTGTATTTGATGTATCAATTTAATTGTTGTTTTTTAATGTGAGTAGTTCAATTAGTTGAAATATGGCATCCCAAAGTGGTGATAATCCTAATTTGCTAACAGTAGAATTGGAAGTGCTAGTGGGACTGGGTCAATTTTATTATCTCAAAATGAGAATTCTTCTTCACTATAGAATTATGTGACAAAGTTGGGAAAATATGGGCTATTAGAGAAACTTGGAATTACCGATGTAACATTTATGGTGAAACTCGTAATAGGAATTATATTAGGGTGATATCTCATTTGCTTCAAATTCAAGTGAAGAGGTTACATCTTGCAAGAAACTAACTAGAAATCAAAAGCTTGAAATGTTGAAGTTGATAGAGGAATGGGAGAAGAAAAAGAAACAATGAGCGCCTAGAGAAGTTTCTTTGCCTTGTCAATCTCAAATTGAAATTACGATTGAATCTCTTCTAAGAAAAGAAAACCCAACCTCTCACCTATTGCTAAATCATTCAACATGAATATGAGAGCTTAATTAGATAAAAAAAGTACAAGAATATTTTATACCGATGGTTTACCCTTTAATCTTGTTAGGAATCCTCATTATCATAAGGCTTTTGCTTTTACTTTTACTGCAACTCTCAATATGGCTGGTTATGTACCCCTAATTATAATAAATTGTAAACCTCATTACTCCTACAAGAGAAAAATAATATTAAGAAGCTCTTATAACCAATTAAAGCAACTTGGCAAAAAAAAGAGTGACTATTGTGTGCGATGGTTTGAGTGATCCAAAAAGAAAGCCTCTCATTAATTTCATGGCTACTTCTGAAAATAGACCTATGTATCTCAAGGGTGTAAATTATTTTGGTGAAGTTAAGGATAAACTCTTTATTTCCAATTTGATGAAAGAAGTGATTGATGAGACGGGTCACTAAAATATGGTATAAATTATTACTAATAATGCTGCTAATTGCAAGAGGACATGAGAGATTATTTAGAGCATGTATCCTCATATCTATTAGACATCATGTGTTATCCATACTCTTAATATTGCATTGAAGATCATTTGTTCAATAAAAACTATTGAGAGAAGTAAGGAAATATATGACTTGTGCAACTGGATAACTGAAATTTATGGGAATGCCATACAAATCAAGAATTTCATCATGAACCACAACATGAAGTTAGTAATCTTTCAAAGATTTAATCCTCTTAAGTTGATTTCAGTTGTCGATACTCAGTTTGCCTCGATCATTGTGATGTTTAAAAGGTTTAAGCTCATCAAATAAGGACTTCAAGCAATTTTCATAAGTGGTGAATAGGCTTCTTATAGAGAGGATGACACAAGGAAGGCAAAATTTGTGAATGAGAAGATTGTGTGTGATGATTGGTGAGATAAAGTTACTTACATCATTGATTTCACTATGCCTATCTATGACATGCTTAGAGTATGTGACACTGATAAACCATGTCTTCATTTGGTATATGAGATGTGGGATTTCATGATTGAGAAAGTGAAGTTTAAAATTTACAAGAAAGAAAATCGTTCCCTCTCAGTCTTTAGTCATTTTTACCTTATAGTTTACAGGATTTTTATAGCTCATTGGATAAAGAGTTATAATCCTCTTCATTATCTAGCTCATTCATTAAATCCAAGGTATATAATCTTGTTAGTTTTGAATTTTAAATTCTTAAATCTTGGTTCTTTTATAGAAATGTATTTTTTAAATGTTGTAGGTTTTACAATGATTGTTGGTTAATCGAGGATCCTAGTAGAGTTGCTCCTCATAGAGATGGTGAAATATCTCGAGAGAGAGAATGAAGTGCTTTTGTAGATTATTTCCAAATGATGATGATTATGACAAAGTCTTGGATGAATATGCTCATTTATCACTTGAGAGTGGATCTTTTGAAGATTTAATTTCTCTTACAAAGAGGTATTCTTTGGATCCGAAAAGTTAATAGGCTAACTTTGGTGCTGAAACTTCTTTGCTCTAATCTTTGGCTTTCAAAGTGCTTGGACAACCTACTTCATCCTCTTGTTCTAAAAAAATTGGATTACTTATTCCTTCTTCCACTCACTTAGGAGGAATAAGTTAAATCCAAATCTTGCCGAAGATTTGGTTTATATCCACTACAACTTCCATCTTTTATTAAGGAATTCTAGTCAATATGAGGATGAGAAAACCAAGATGTGAGATGTTGATGGAGATGCATTCAATCTTATATGAGATGTGAAGTATTTGGAGTTTGTAAAACTTTCACTCGATGAGTCGAATTTGGAGAGTGAATTCATCTCAAGGATGTTAACAATGATTGATTGCATCGTTGTTATTTTGTTTCTTAAACTCATTTACTGTTTTTGTATGTTTGTATGTTTTGGTTGGTATTTTGTTTTTGTATGATGTTTTGAATTAGTTTATCAAGATCAAACTTTGTCAATTCTCGAATAAGTTTAACAGGTTATTAAGGTCATTTGGCAGTACCATTCCCTTGATTTTTTACCTTATTGTATTATCAATGTTAATGATTTTTTATTATATATATTATAATTTATTTTATATTTTTTGTACTTGTACTCTGTAATTTTGAACATTGTCGTTTTCAATCCTCGTTTCCGTATTTGTATCTTTACAATTTAGAACAAAGGTGTGCCTTTTCAGGATCTTTCTTACTTTCTGGTTGTTATTTGGTTTCCAAGAAATATTGTTTAAGAAAAATAACTTTTATTTTCTTGGTGTTAATATATCAAGTCTATTATAGTAAAAGGGTGAGCTAGATTGTGAGGAAGCTGTGATAGTGGAGAAGATTGTGAATGTTTGGACCTTCATTTCAAGTTTTTGTCGGCAAAGACTAAAATTATTGAATTGAATTAAAATTATGATCAAATTGATATAATGTGTAAGTAATGAGGATTATATGTGTAATTATATAAATCTGTGTTAATTGCCACGACACCCTCTCCTTTAGGTTTTAATGGTGGGTAGCTTGCTTGATACCACTTAAATAGTTAAGTGATCGTATTGACGCAATAGAAAGTATGGTGCTCATTTCAACACTACCTCAATAGTTGGGTGGTCATTTAAGTAGTTTACCCTAAGAAAAATCTCAAAACTATCTAATCAATTATAGTCATTAATTGAGGAATTTTATGGATCGGTGAATGAGTAAAAGTTTTTTAATTAGCTGAGTTGACGAACTCTATTTTATAACTCAAATTTTATTTGAAAATATTTTTGAGTCTGGTTTATGAAATTCGAGTTGAGTAAAGTCGAGTCACGTTCTTAGAATTTTTGTTCAAATTTAATTGTAAACATTTATAATGTTACAATACTAATTGGTTCCAATTTAAATGGCTTTCTATAACCATTTACAATACATATATATTTGAACATTTCGAGTTTATGAAATTACGAGTCAAATTTTTTTTCGCGTCAAGTCGAACATTTCAATTTTTTGAGTAGAGTCTAATTTTGCTCACCCTAGCGAGGACATCACATTGGAACTTAACATAGGGATAACGTATATGATTACTAATTTTAATTTATTAAAAAATTGAGTTATAGATTTGTCATATTCCATTTTCTTGGGTAGTTATTCTCTAAAACTTCTTTGAGTTTTTTTGTCAGTGTCGTCTTTGGCGGCGGCCTTCATATCGTTAGATGATTTTTAATTTTTTACGTTAGTTGTATATAAGTAAGATTATTCTCTTTTGATGAGAGGTCATTTATTCTTTTTAGTTTGATTTTTTCTATATTTTATTTTTTTGGAAGTCATTTTACATCTGTTTTCTGGTTGTTTTCATTTGCTTGTATGGTCGTTTCTTTGTCTGCATTTTTAGAAGTTTTGTCTGTGTTTGTGACAGTATTTTCTGCCTTTATGGTAGTTTAGCGTTCATGTATTATCAAGTGTTTCTAGTCCCAAAACGATCGATGCTTTGTTATTTTTGTATTCTCTTGTGGTAGTTTGTTGATATGCTAAGAACTCGCAGCGAAAAGAGTGCTTGATTCATGGAGCTTTCTGGTCAAAGTATATCTTTGTTGGATTATCATTTAGAAGACGAAGCAACTTTTCCAATGAAGGCATGCGTTTTAATTTTATCTTTCACGCTCTTTCAAATTTTTTGTCTTTTTTTTTCACTCTCCGTGGATATTCATTGTTTAGAACGTGTTTATGTTTTGCAATCCCTCCATTTTCTTTAATGAAATTCAATTTCAGTTTTTCAAAAAATTTAGTTATATTTTGATACATAATATGTATAAAAGAAAGTTACACAATTCTACTATTAAATTATACCATCTAAAATCTAAATATATAAACCCAAAATCATAAATTCTAAACTCTAAACCTTAAAGTCTAAATCATAAAATCTAACCTTATAGTTAAACCCTTAAATCCTAAATCACCAACCCTAAATTTGACAAGCTAATATAAAGTTTAGTTTACACATATCATGTATAAAAGTATTTTTCTTTAAAAAAAAATTACCATTTATATTGATTATCTTATCTTGTATGAGTTCGAATCCCTATATGAAAATGTAATACATCTCTATTTAATCAAAAAAATTCTTAAACAAAGTCAGATGTTCGATTGTTGACATTATAAATAAAATAACCTAAATTAAAACGGTCTCCCTCTTAATAAAACATTAAAAATATCATATTAAAATTAATCAATTAATTAAATAAATAATAACGATTATAAAAGGAAATACAATATATCTTGAAAATATATGGTAAGTATTTTAATTCCAGTTTATAAATAATGTATAAAAAACAAAAAGTAAATAGACAACTTATGACGTGTAAGAGAGGCAGCATACCTTTAGCCCAAGGACAAAATGGTGATATCGAAAACAAATGGAAAAGATCGAAAATGCAATAGAAAATTAAAAAAAATAGAGGAAAACCCTTGTTATAGAGTGATGTGAAAAACACACGATAATTCCTTTTCTAGGCTTTTGTTTCGTTTGATACATTATTTTCTTTCTATCGTTGTCTCTCCAGTCTCCACCTCTACCATTTTGCTGATTTTCTTATCTTTTGTTCGCTTCTCTTAGTATTCGAACTGATACCCTAATAAGGTTATGAGAATCCGAAAGAACAAGAAGCTATCGTCGCTGATATGCCCGCCTGAGAGTGTTAACGATTGCCGGCCGAACCAGTCAACATGGGATGCGATTCCTTCACCTGAACAACCCTATCTTCATCTCCAGGTATTTTCCTTGTCTTTTTCTTATGGGAGATCTGCTTTCTTCTCCTTCCCCATTGCCTCCGTTTCTCCTCATTCCTCCTTCCCTTTAGGGTTTTAACGAAACCCTAAATTCCCTCGTTATCGTGTGTTTCTCCTTCAGAATACTCGATTTAGATTAAAGGGTCTTCGTCGTTTTCGTATATCATTTCCTGATTCGGGGTTTTGTACGTTTTTCTAGCTTAGTTTATTATTTTCTTTTTTGAAATAACCCAGTTCGAATATGAAGATGACTTTAATGGAAATGGAAGCATTGGCGATTCTATGGGTGTTGTTGAGTGGTAATTTACTTCATATTCTTTCGATTCCACCCATTCTTATCAATTTGCATCGTTGGATTGTACTAGGGTTTTTAGTTATCCGTTTTGAAAATGTAGTCGAATAATTATCCAATAAAGAAATAAACTCAGTTTATGTTGAAAAGTGTTGCGTTATTACTGGAAACGCAGCGTGGCTACAATAGTGGGGAGTAAAGTGGGAGGCATGGTTCTCTATGAGATGACGATGACAATGAGATTAAAACAGACAAGCAATTTGGGTTCGAAGAAGAAGAGGATAAGGAATCCAATCTGCTGAAATCTTGCAGCAACAGCAGCGATAGTGGGAATAATATTAAACCCACCGGCGGGAGCCGCCGAGGACAATCCCGAGCATCCGGGAAAGGCCCATCATCAGCATCGAATCCGTATGAATTTTACTATTATTCTGGGTTTGGGCCGTCGTGGGGGAAAAAAGACGCGGCAGCAGTAAAGGAAAAGGAATCGGCAAGAATCAGATGGAGCCCAAAGAGGTCGAAAACAATAGAAGCGTAATCACTGCCCGAAACAATTCGGCGCCGTCGTATTCTTCACAAATCGGTGATAACGAAGAATTTGATTATGTCGATGAGGAGGAAGACGGTGGCAGGAAACGAATGAGAAAGCCCATTAAAGCAAGATCGTTGAAGTCCCTAATGTGAAGGGAAAAAAGGCGTGGGTTCTTTTGTTTTTATATCGTCTGTTTTAGTTGAAATTATCGTAATTTTCTTTGATTTCCCTTTTATGGCAATTGTCTTTTTATTTTGATTTTTTGAGTTCAACTAATTTAATTTCTTTGCCGGCATCGCTTTTGCTTTTGTCCCTGGGGCCTGGCTGAGTCTCGACTGGACCAATTGGGGATATAACTAGTTAATGTCAGAAAATGGAGGGCGGTGTTTGTCGTTTCAGTATATTTTTTCAGTTATTTCTTTTAAAAATTGGGTGATGCGGCTAGAGGAAAACCTTTGTTCGAAATTGTGCCGCGTTTGGCGTCTCGTAAATCTTATTGGGCTAGTTTGGCAATTGTCTTAAGTGTCCGGTTCCTCGTCTGTGGTCAAATCCGAGTCGTCTTTACTCTTTCAATTTGACTGGTTTAAAATCGTCCTTCCTAATGTAGTAGTGTATTATGATTGGATAAACAGCAAGATTAGAGTAAAGAACTTCCTTTTTAAGTAACATCTCAGACTACAAACTCTTATTTATACCGCTCCCTTAGCAAGCACATTTGGTTGATTGGTCAAGCCGTTTATATTTATTTAATTAAATCATGTATTCTAGACACATTAGGAATATCCCCTTTCTTTTTCTAAAGTCCCTTCTTTTCCTCTTATCTCGATAGTATTAAGATTAGGATTTGTCAAAAAAATAAGTAAAAATATAGTTAAGGCACCTATAGTTGTCATAGCATCCGTTCTATCTTGCTTTCCAAAGTGTTTTAGAGTCAAAAATATTTCTGTAACCAAAAACACGTAGTTTTTTTCGGTTCAAAAGTGATTTTTAAAAATTAAAATTTCTACCATTTAATTTTGTTGTACGCGAAAAACAGATGCTTGAGCAACCAGAGAATCATAATAGCATCAATTATATCTACAACCGTCATAAAGTATTACAATCAAAAAAGATGGGTCGAGCAAAGAGCCCAACCATCCTATGCCGAAGCAATGAGATTCCAGTTTATATAGTTCAAGTTTTTAATGAAACTAAGCTAAGAATTCAACCAAAATGCTGCAAAGCATCGTCACCTTTGATGATATGATAATACAACTGTTTAAACTCAATCCTTCCTTAACAACAAAAAATACACTTCCATTGAAATTCAACCTCACTAATTTTGCATTATGGAGATAATTACAGGTTCATCAAAAAAGTAATCCAGGATAAAAAAAAAAAAGCACCCCTCTTTGCCGGCCATGAAAGAATCTATAATCCCGGAACCGAACTGTAGTCGCTGTAGAAATCAGCGACACCAGAAGCAGCCCAGAGCCGTTGATTAAACTCGTCCTGCAACTCATCCGGTACGAACGGCGTTCTACAAAGCGGACACGTTGTCTGCTCATGGTCCATCCAACGGTCCAAACACGCCCTATGGAAAACGTGCCTGCAGTTCCTCAACCACCTGATCTCTTCCCCTCCTTCGAACTCGTACAAGCAAACGGCACAGCTCTCCGGTGGGTCCCCCACGGCGACAAGCTCCTCGAACTTCATAACCGGAAGGATCTCCCGGATCAAGAGAGCCGACACCGGTGGATTCTCCGGCGACATTCGGGTCGGGTTATCAGGCCAGACCGGGTCAGTTTCAAGGAAGTCGGAGAGGCCGAGGTAGTTAAAGAGCGTGAAGATCAGATTCCGGATGAGACCCAGAAAGGAAAGTGTGTGAATGAAGAGTTTCGGTAAGAAAACTTGGGTGTAACCGACTGGAAACCCCATGAAAATAATATATCGAACAGCAAAGGAATTAAATCTAAAATCATATAAAGAGAAAGGCTTTGTTTAAGTATTTATAGACGGGAAAAAGTGGAAAACAAGGCTTGTGCTTTCAGCTAGCTATGGGTTTTTGTATGTAATTTAATTATTTATAGTACATACTTAGAAGCGAGTGATCCAGTCACGGGCTGTGACATGAATCGACAAATCGTGATTGGTGGGTGAGGTGGGGTAGGGTAGGGTGACGGTGAAATTAGGAGTTGAGGAACGCCGCCGTTTGGTGGTAGTCTTCGGAAATACATTGGAGAATCTTTGGAAATATGGAACATGTAGTGAGGAAGTGGAACTGTGGGTCCGCCTAATTAACAATCATAACAAAATTCAATCTATATCTAAATATATAATTATCTGTATTTTTAAAGTTACAAATATAATGTACAATTTTGATCAATATATATATATAATGTACAATTATAATTATAAATAAATATATTAATATTAGAAACAATTGTCTCTAAGTACAATTAGATCAATAGTAGGATATATCTAAAAATGATTTATATTTAATAAAATTTAAAACAAAATAAATTTCACCTGCAACTTAAAGAAGGCTCACACATTACGAGATTTAATCTATAATAAAATCATATGAGATGAGACTAACAAATAGTTGGTTCAATGGAATGAGACAATAGATTATTTAAGCAAGATCATAGTTTTAAATTTTAACATTGTGAATGAAACAAATTGAGTAGGGAAGGTCATCCTATAATTAATATCTTTCAATTTTGTTAGTCACTTAATTATAAAAATATTTTATTTTTTTCTTCAAAAAATATTCTATTTTCATCATCAATCTTTTAATTTTATTAGTCATATTATTTAATTATTTAAATGATTGGGCTAAGTATATCAATCTTTTAATCTTTTGATCGTTTGACCGATGTTTAATAGTGAGATATTAAAAAAAATTGTTGGTTAGGAATAATCTCTCGAAAAATTTGATCATTTAACTGAAATTGGTCCTTAATAGAAAATGAGTAACGATTTCATCTCGAAAGCCACAATCTTTTTGAAATTGGACAAAACACCATATCTCTTATTTATGGTGCTTGTCAATATTCATATCTAAATTGGTACGAATAAACTTTATTAGAATAAGTGGAGCTTCTTGTTTTACCTCTGATATTGTTCAAATTTTTCTGAATTATTGTGTAAATTGAATGATTGTCAAATTTTAACTAAATGAGAGATTTAGCTTAATGGTTGGTGCTCTTATCCCTTACCCAATAGATACCGGGTTTAATCCTTCCTAGCGCTAAACTTTGATTTCTTAATTTTTCCTCCAACTAGATGGTTTAGAATTAATAAAATATATAAGTAACAAGGACCAAATATATAATTATACTAAATTTGTTTACCTAACTTTAAACGCTTGTTGACTTAATTAATATTATTTTAAAAGTTAAATGATCTGATTGACAAAACTAAAAAATATGTTATCAAAATAAAACTTCCCTCATAGTTAAGCCAGTATAGAGGTAAATACCCTAAATTCTTAAAATTTGATAGTTTGAGAGTTTGACAATGGCAATAATGATATCTAATTAAAAATTTAAATATATACAATTATTTAAAATATATAAAAAAGAAAATAACAAAATTATATGAAAAGATCCCCCAAAAATTCAATGTCTTTCCTACAAAAAAGCAACATGTTTCTTCTCACTTTCTTCCTTTACTGCTTTTCAGCAAGTCCATATAGAAATCCTGTTCAGCATCACTAAACATTATTGTAAGGGCTTTCAATTTTCAAAAATGTAGTAATAGAGAATTTCTATTAAATATATGTTTGGTTTCTAAAAGTGTGGATTTTATTTACTTATTTAAACAATGTACTCGGAGGACGGATTCCCCTAAAGTCGTCGTGCAATATTAACGAGTTTCAAACTCATCAGAAAGAGAGGACAATTTTGTTTTGATATTGTAACAATGTCCCTAGTTCAACAAATAATATGTGACGCACTCTATTTAACCAATTTATTTTTCAATATTATTATCAATTTTAATTGATGTTTTAAAAATCAGTAGTAAAAGTCTAATTTAATATTAAAAATATTATAAAAAAATTATTTTCATAATAAAATTTTAAAATATTCGATGTAAATTAACTAATCGATAATTAAATACCATATCTACACTAAAACAATTCAAACTACAAACGCTCTTCAATCAAATCTAAATTTAGCACGCCCCTTACGTGCATAAATAAATAAAAGTTAGGTAAAGTAACGTGTAACTTGACAATTATTAAAATAATAATTATCATATTAAGTAATCATTTACAATGTATTAAGATTTATGGGATTGTTTAATTATACAGCCATTACAGTTCAATAATTATTAGAAGAAAAAAAAGAATTGGCTTGTAATAAAGTAACATATTTCAATGGTGTTGGTTGTAAAAAACAGTGAGGACAGCCTTTATTTTTATTAAACAATAGAGTAATAATTATTAAATGGACCGCCAAAAGGCATTAATTAAACATTATAGGCTACTCGAGTCTCAGCTTCCACTGTGTCTACTAACAATAATTAATTAATTGAATATTATCACTGTTCCTTTTGAAATCTTTGTTCTTATGTTTAGCATCTTTCACAACAACTACATACTGGTTGTGCTTTCATGGCAGTACGACAATTCTGAAAGCAATTGGGAATAATACAAAACACCGAACTCCGAAAGTCACTTTTTCTTCTCTTTCTATTCATCTTTTTTATTCGTTTTCTCTCGATTATTTGAAAGCTTTTAATCTATTGATTACGGATCTGGTAATTGAAGTCACAACTATTGTTATTTTTATAATTATTTTATCGGGGTTGAGGCGTCGATTCATGATGGATTGAGAGTTTATGGGTAAACTGTTTGGAATTCATTAGCGTTAGTCAAAGGTTAAAATTGAGATTGGAGATCAAGAGTAATGTCGAGCAGTCATAGCCGTCGTTAGGTTTAGACTATGTATATTGGGAATCTATCGGATCAAATATATTGGAAGGGAGTATGGCAGGTGTTTGTTCGCCATGAGCGGGTTTTGGATGTTTTTGTTCCAGTAAAAAGGGCGATTGATGGTAGACCTGGAAAACTTGACCCGAGACCCGAAAACCGAACTGATTTACCTGAACCGAGACCCAAAATCGACCCGAACACGATGACCCAAATTTGATCCGAAACCCAAAATAAATCGAACAGAACCGAATTTCAGTTGAACCGAAAATGGACCCGAACCGATTTTCAACCGAACTGAATGGAACCGAACCAATTTCACCCGAACCGAAAGCAACCCAAACCGAAGGTAACCCAAAATAAAAAATATATTAAAATAAATAAATAAATAAATATGAGATTTGAATTGTCACACAACACACTAAAAAGCCAAATATACATTTTATATAAAGTCACGTATAGGGTGGATAAACCTAACATGGCTTGAAAGCCCGATTAAAACGATTGATCTCCTATTAACCCGATATTGACCTGACCCGAAATCAACCGACCTGAAATCAACCGAACCGAAAATCAACCGAACTAAAGCCTTGACCCGATACCCAAACCGAAATCACCATAGACCCGAACTAAAACCGAACTAGACCCGAACCGAACCAAATTTAAACTAAATGTAGTCAGACCCGAAATAAATCGAACCAAAATGACCGAACCGAACCGAATGACCCATTTGCCACCTCTAATTGATGGAGCAATATTTGACTTTGTAGGTATGGAGTCGGAGGTTACGGCTAGGAGGGCGATTGAGAAATTAGATGGTAGTTGGATTAATGGGTCTAGATTGAGGATATCTTTCGCTCGCAGAGCATCACGAGAGTACTTTTGGAGGCAAAAAGTGAGGAATGGGAAGGCGGGAAGTAATGAATTGAGCATTAGAGTGGATGATCCCAAGGATGAGGGTTATAAGCGAATTGTTCAAGGAGTGGAGGATGATGGTAAAATTGAAATCGTCCAACATTGTGCAATTGCGTGGTGTAGAGTATCAATGGGGATTGCATCGCTCGCACGAGCTTTGAAAGAGGCGAAGATTGTAGGATTCTCAATAATGTGTATTGCAGGGTTGAGAATGTTACTGATGCTCTCAAGTAATGATACTCGGCGTGATGTTCTTAGTAATGGGGTATTAAGAAAATGGTTTTCTAAGGTCAAAATTTGGAAGCCAGATTTGGATAGAGGGAATCGGAGGGTCTGGTTATCGCTATGTGGGGTCCTAATGCATGTATGGTCGCAGGATACCTTTGTTAATATAGCATCGATGTGGGGGACGTTGATAAAGTGTGATGATTCTCTTACGGAGCCTAATTCGTTTGAAAGATAACATGTGCGGGTGGAAATAGATCAATTCAAACATATCGACGAGGTCTTAGAGTTACAAGTGCAAAGGGTGTCGTATCAGATTCGTGTTGTTGAGTTTGAACCGTTGACAGATATGCAATTATGTTCCTATTGTGAACGTGCGTGTGAGTCAGAGAGTGAGAGCGAGGATGATGAGTCCAATAGAGATGGGTCTGGGGGTGATTAGACGAATATGCTGGTGAAGGAGGATGCACGCAATATGAAGCAGTGTGGTTCGACTGCCAAAGATGATGGGATTAATCGGGAAGGGCTAGATAAGGAGGTTATACCAGTCTGGAAGACAAATGAATTATGGTTTGAGGAGCAGCGATCAGAGGACAGAGCTTTAGAAGTTCAATCGAGTTTAAAGGATTGGATGTCGGATGAAAATGTGGGTATGATATCGCGAGTGGAGCTTGACGAGCAGTGTGAGCCAAGATCGGGGTTAAAGGAATTGGATTTGATAGACTGACCCGTAAATTTTGAGTACATAAGAGTAAAACCGAGAGAGATTGGGCCTATAGAGGCTAGGCTTACAATTCCAGTTGAGCCCTTACCTGATACTTCTCAGGTTAAGGCACAAGTCGTTCAGCAAGGGATAAGAAACGTATTGGATGTGGTATTGCCAAGTGAGAATGCTCATTCGTTTAAAAAAGAGAGAGGGCAAGGCAGATCATTGGCAGCGCAGGCGCGTAGGGCGAATGGAGGTTCGTTAACGTAATCTGAGTGTGCTGTGCGACAGCAAGCTCTATTAAAAAGGCGAGAGCAACAGTAGAGTTAGGGAAATTCGTAGAAGTTTCAAAAATTGGTAACGAAGAAGCGATCATTAAAGACATAACGCGTTTATTAGATAACGAGGATCGAGAGGAATAGCAAGGAGCGATGAGCGACGGTGTGTAATGAGGAGAATTTGATAAAGGATATTGCATGGTTTATTGAAAAGCGGGAGAGGCGCGTGTGATAGTACATGATGAGATTTTATCAGGGATTATCAACGGCTTAGGTAACGTAACTAATAAGAAGACGGTAATATAAACGACGTAATTGAAAGCATGGTGGAGATGAAGCGTCGAAAGTAAATTGGAGGGGCTTCGAGTGTTGATAGTGCGATCGCGGTGGCGTATGTTGGGAAGCTTGATTGTAGAGTTAGATTCTAGTGTGACAATTGGTTGGATGTTGTATAAAGAACGTTGGCCGTGGAGGTTTTGGAGCATTTTCGTGGTGATAGATTCGGCTTGGTGCAGAGTTATGTTACGCTTGTTTTTCACACATAGCTAACAGTTTCGTGGACATCTTGGATAAATAACGTGTTGATCCCTTTCTATGTTCTCTGATGGTTTTGAGTGATTGGGACGATGTGGCCTCATGCTGGTGCTGTTCGTTGGTGATACTTGGCGATGCTTGCTTGGTCTTACTGTTTCATTTTGCATGGGGTTAGGATGCAATGGTCGAGTGCCTTGGCTTTATGCTCATGACTGGTTAGGTGCTTTCATTTGGTTTCGGGTGTCATGCGATGTGATTGCTTTTTGCAATAGGGTCTAATTCTTGTGTTGGTGTTTGATCCTTCTTTGTCACATGATTATTTTGCATGGGGTTAGGATGCAATGGTCGAGTGCCTTGGCTTTATGCTCACGACTGGTTAGGTGCTTTCATTTGGTTTCGGGTGTCATGCGATGTGGTTGCTTTTTGCAATAGGGTCTAATTCTTGTGTTGGTGTTTGATCCTTCTTTGTCACATGATCATTGTGTACTCTTTTCCTCCATTTAGGTTTAGAGAGGTTTTTAACGAGGCCTATGACCATGTTTTAGTATGTATAATTCACTCTAATAAATCATACTTACTTTGCTTATCAAAAACAATAATTAATTAATTCTAAAGCAGTGAAAGCAATATTTTTTAACCATAAATATTAAATCTATTGATGTACTAATCTAGATTTAGTATTATAGATATTTATTATGTGAGTGATTCTTCCAAGTTAATTACTCTATTTACAACATCAAGATTTAAATTTTTAATTTTATTTAAGGAATATCTCATTCTACTAGACCAACTGATTATTAGTAATGAAAACAATAATTAATTCCTCAAGAAACAAGGTTTTTAAAGCTGCAAATTCACAAATTATTTTTTAACTGTATATTTTCCAAACTGTTCATCCCCATCACTAATCATTGTCTTCACGCCTCCCCTTAATTATTTTTTAAGGATTTTTTTCTCACCCTTCAATGCTAAATCAAATATTAATTATTAAACAATCTTAATTATTAAATCAAAAATTCGAGAGTTTATTAATAAAAAGTGAGTGGAAGTTGAAATCTGGATGTTTTATTAATTAAATAAGATGATTTAGATTGAAATCTAGATGCTTATTATTAATTAAATAAGATGATAGAGTAATACTCTAATCAGTCCTGTCATGTACTAAAATAATGAAAAGTGCAAGACTAATAATTAAAAAGCCCCACACTAAACATTTATTTATATATATTTAGTTTTTTTCTATTTATTTACATCTATATAACATGTACAGCTTAATTTCATGACATAAGTTTTTTGATTATGAACAAAAAGAAGCAAAAGCAGGGCCCCGTTGATCAATTTTTTCTTTATTGTAATTTAATAGGCTTAATGGAACCAATGACCACTAAAATATACACTTTTATACCAAATTGGCCCTTAAAAAAAATTTCGTTATATTTTGTCTCTAAATTTTAAATCGTGACCTTAGTTGCCTCCTACAGTTAGTTCCTGTTAAAATTTTTTGGACAAATCAGAACGTGTCACGTGTCACTAATAAAAACAACTAACTTTAATAAAAGTAGTAAATTACACGTTAAGTCTGTCAATTTTTTTATTTTTGTTCAATTTAATCTGTCAATAAATAGTAGGGCACTCTTTTCCCCTTCACACCATTCGATTTTAGGGTTGTTAAAGGGTTTTTAACGAGTCACTTTTTTTTTCAAAAAAAAATCTTTATTTAACCCGAAATTCGCCCTATTTTTTTAATTTTTATAATTTAGTCCAATATTTTTAATATTATGATATTTTTGTTTCGCTCAGTCCATAAAATCTTTATTTAACCCAAAATTGACCTCTATTACTTTATAATTTTTATAATTTAGTCCAATATTCTAAATATAATTATATTTTTGTTCAATTTAGTCCTAAAAATCTATATTTAACATAAAATTAACCTCTATTAATTATATTTTTTTATAATTTAGTCTAATATTTTAAATATAATCATATTTTTTCAATTTATTCCAAAAAATCATTGTTTAACCGAAATTAACCCCAATTTCTTTCTAATTTTTATAATTTAGTCCAATATTTTAAATATAATTATATTTTTGTTCAATTTAGTCCTAAATTTTTTTATTTAACCCAAAACTAACCTCGATTTCTTTCTATTTTTTAATTTAGTCCAATATTTTAAATATGATGATTTTTTTTAATTTAGTCCTAAAAATCTTTATTTAACCTAAAATTAGCCTCGATTTCTTTCTATTTTTTTAATTTAGTCCAATATTTTTAATATGATGATATTTTTGTTTATTTTAGTCCTAAAAATCTATATTTAACCCAAAATGGACTCCTTATTTCCTTAGATTTTTTATAATTTAGTCCAATATTTTAAATATAATTATATTTTGTTTAATTTAGTCCTAAAAATCTTATTTAACCCAAAATTAACCCCAATTTATTTCTAATTTTTATAATTTAGTCCAATATTTTAAATATAATTATATTTGTTTTCAATTTAGTCCTACATATTTAACCCAAAATTAACCCCAAGTGGACTAAATTATAAAACGTATAAAGAAACTGGGGCCTATTTTGAGTTATATATAGATTTTTAGGACTACAATAAACAAAAATATCATCATATGAAAAATATTGGACTAAGCTATAAAAATTAGAAAGAAATTGGGTCAATTTTGGGTTAAATAAAGATTTTTAGGACTAAATTGAAAAAATATCATCATATTTAAAATATTGGACTAATTAAAAAATAACTAAAAAGAAATTGAGGTTAATTTTCGGTTAAATAAAGATTTTTATGACTAAATTGAACAAAAATGTAATTATATTTAAAATATTGAACTAAGTTATAAAAATTAGAAATAAAATTAGGGTTAATTTCAGGTTAAATAATAATTTCCAGGACTACATTGAACCAAAATATGATTATATTTAAAATATTGGACTAAATTATAAAAATTATAAAGAAATTAGGGTCAATTTTAGGTTAAATATAATTTTTTTGACTAAATTGAAAAAAAATATAATTATATTTATTTTGGGTTAAATAATGAATTTGAGGACTAAATTGAACAAAAATATCATCAAATTAAAAAAATGGACTAATTTATAAAAATTAGAAAGAAATTAGGGTCAATTTCGGGTTAAATAAAGATTTTTAGGACTAAATAAAAATTTGACAGACTTAATGTGCAATTTACCCATTTCATTAAAGGCAACTGGTTTTTTATTTGTTAGTGACACGTGGCGTGTTCTGATTGGTCCATGAATTTTTTTAACCAAAGTTAACGATATGGAGCATCTGAGGTCACGATTTAAATTTTAGGGGACAAAACGTTCCGAAAATTTTTTTAGGGGCTAACTCGGTATAAAATACATACTTTAGAGGCCATTGATGCCATTAAGCCTTTATATATATAATCTTTTGAAAAAAAATAATATTTGTAATATATAACACTAATAACGCTAGAAAGAAGATAAGAATAAAAATATAAATAAATATTAGTCTTATATATTTACGCCTCGTTTGGTATAACGGATGTAGGAGGTTTTTGGTTGATGAAATTTGTGATAAAGGATGGATGAAAGATTATTGTTATTACATCAATGTGTTTGGTTGATGAAATTTGTGATAAAGTTAAAAATAAGTGTTACGTATGAATGTATCCTTTTACCCTTAAAATTTTAGCTTCATATTTTTCATGTATAAGTTTTGTAATACCCCAAAATTTGTTAAGCTGTTTAAGAGTCATTTAGTACTAAGATAAGTGCTTAAAAGCTAACTTAGTGACTAAAATGATAAAATATAAAAGTTAAAATTTCTTTAATTATGGATTCTAGGAAATGAATTTATGAGAATTTAGAGTACCGTGTGATAGAGAGTGAGTAAAATAGGATACTTGCGAAGTTTGGTTGAAATCCCATAGCAAAAGTATTAGGCATCTGATGAAATATTTTTACCATTAAATATTTTTATTCCACAGATAAGTAGTACATGTTACATGAAGTTGTTGTATAATTAGATTTCTGGTATTGGATAGAAATCTATTTTTGATCGAACAATTAGGGGATAAGCATATACTTGATTCGAATAAAAATGCAGTATAAGATATCGAATTTCGATTGAACTGCAAAGTTAAGCGTGCTCAGGGCATGGGATGGGTGACCTACTGGGAAGGTCCCATTTCAGTACTTTAGACTGATAAAAAGGAATCAGTCCGAGTTAATATTATGCGTATGGATAGCCGATTAAGAAATATAAAGAGAAATTGTATCCGATAAAGATTTCGGGTAATTATCGGTATATTTGGACCAAGTCAAAATTTTATGTTTGACTTCATAAATATAGAATATTTTATTTGATAATATTATTTATTTTTCAGATATAGAAATAAGGAATTTTTAGAATTTATTTGATAGCCAGTGAAAGGGAAATCGTAGTAGAAGTAGTAATTGAATATCAGAAAATCGGATCGAATCAAAATTTCAGAGGTTGTTCCATAAGTCACGGAAAATTCATAAAATATTATTTTATGAATAAATTATGAATCGGTTGATTGTGATCTAACTAGAATAGTTGGATTTTTACAAAATGGCAAAAATAGTGATTTAAGTGACTAGTTTTGGTAATTTGGTCACAATGACAATTTTGAAATATTTTGAAAGTACCATGGGTAATATGGTAATTTCCCACGTGGAAGCATTACTTTAGCTTGGTTAGAGTTGAATGGAATTTGGTTGGAATTGAACTAGAATGACAACTTGTAAATTATGATTCAGTTGGAGGTTAATTTTGGAATAAGGACTAAATTGAATAAAAAAATTCAATTTATCAATTGCATGTGGCATAAATTAATAAAAGATGAACAAAATGTTCATCTTCTACCCCTCCATTTCGAAAATACCATAGAGATAAGGGAAAATATACAAAATTTTTCCTAGGCATTTTGAAGGCTCTCGAACAAGATTTAAGGTATGTTTTTGGTAGAAAATTGATCTATTTTCAATTCTCTTTCATTTGATAGTAATTTTATCAAGAGTTATGAAGATTTGATTATGTTCTTGAAGAGAGAGAAAATAGGGTTTCATGTTCCATGTTTAGATTGAAGCTTGATGCAAATCTAGTATTGTAGAGATGAAATCAAGCTTAGATTGTGATTAATTTCATGTTTAAGGATTAAAAACCCTAACTCTAGAATTTGGGATTTTATTTAGGGTTTTGAAATTGATGATGAAAATGAAAGATTGATGATATGAGAAGCTTTGATGTTAGAATGAAAAATCCTCAACTAGTCCTTTAAGTGACCATTTCGGCATACATGGGGAAATTTGGAGAAATATTGTGAAAATTATCTTAGTGATGGATTTGAAGAGATTATGAACTTAGAAGCTTGATTATGGCGCTTGGACTAAAATAAAGTCATTGAAAAATATAGATACCCATTCCGGCTTGTAGAGAAATTATGGGAAAAATATTTTGAAATTATTATGATTATGAGATTTTATGATTCAAATATGTTGTATGAAGTTTAAAATGAAATTAGAATCCAAGGGATTGAATTGACAAGAAAGGAAATGACAAGGGACCATTTTGACAGCCCTGATTAGTTCAAGGACCAATTCAGCTTTGGTCTAAAAGTAAGGGAAAATGTAAGAAAATTATAGAAATGTTGGATTAATTATTCGATACAAGTTTGCAAGTTTATGTGTAAAATTAGTGACTAAAATGATATTTTGGTAAAAGTTAGTGGATGAAGGGTATTGAATAAAAGTTAGTGAAAAATGATGGAATTATTGAATAATTGTGATTCGAGCTTGAATAAATTGCCAAATGTGCAAAATGTTCACTATGGGCCATAATGAACAATTCAGCATTATTAAAGGAAAAAGTGAAAAATTTTGGAAATATTTTATATTCGGATAATTATACTAGTATAGTATAGTTAAGCAATGTTATATTAAAAATCTAAAATGAATATTGTTATGTATGTTCAAATGGTACTGTATAACTATTGACGATGCTAAGGGTACCAAATCAAAAGAAAGAAAGGAAAAAGTATCGAAATAGCTTAGTGAGGCTAATATCATGCATGGCCCAGGTGAGCGCATTTTTACTTATTTATTATATATGTGATATGAGTGAGTGCATTATATGTATGTATGACATGTTACAAATAGGACGACTTGCGACAAGTCGACCTTGATATTAATTAAAATGCATGTTAATTACTAATTGTATGAATGTTATGAATTAATAATGTGACATGTATGATACATTGTCATAGTTTATAGATTTATCTAAGATAAATCAAACTTTTAGATTTTTGGGTATGAACTGCCCAATATTGAACTATGAATGATAGTATTGATGGATTGGATATTGAATGTGAAATTATTATATTGTTATGTCCGAGTACTAGTGTGAGAGTCTTTGGTATAATTGGATATCCATAGAGTCCTAGTAGCTGCATCATAGCACTCGGTGCGAGATAGACTCTTCGAGGTCGAGATAGATTCTTCGGGGTCGAGATAGACTCTACAGAGTTGAGTTAGACTCTACGGAGTCGGTTCAAACACTACGATGTTAAATAGCACAAAATGTGCGAGTATGAGGAGCAAAAAAGCATCCTCGAGTACGTACTCACCATTAGACGCTACGGCGTTGCAGACACTACGGTGTCGTTATGATGACTCGTATACCATAGGTTCACATGAAATTGTACTTTGGGCTATAATTTATGAAATGCTTTTTATACAGGTGGTTAGGCCACCGAATGCCCAAGTATTACAACATGAGAATCTTTGGTATAGTCAGATATCCATAGAGTCTTAGCAGTTGCGTCCTAGCACTACGGTACGTTTCAGTCACTTTGGTGATGTTTAGACACGTTGGTGTCGACTTAGACGCTACGACATTGTTCAAACACTTCGGTGTTGTTAGCACAAATTGTGTGATTATGAGGAGCAAAGAGCGTCCCCAAGTGCGTACTCATCTCAGTCGCTTCGGTGATGTAGATGTTACGGCGTCGTAGATACTACGGTGTCGTGATGACTCGCGTACCATAGCATCACATGATTTTATACTTTGGGCTATAATACTTGAAATGCATTTATGCAGGTAGTTAAGCTAAAAAGCTTAATGTACACAAGACTGGTAAGACAGATCGAATCCTATGATTTGAATATTATATTGGCTTAGTGAACTATACATGTAAGGTAGTTCTATGCATGATAAAATGTTATCAACTGCAATTGGAAATCGCTTGCCATTTTGCAGGGCTGAGTTATTTATAATCATTGTTTTACACTGTTATGATTATGCCTCACTAAGTTATACTTAGCGTGTGTTTCGTATCACACGTAGGTACTTCGGACCAGATAGCAGAAGAGGAGATGCAAATCGTTGGATCAAGTTAGCCCACATTATCAGTAAGTACCACCACATCCTACTCTAGTGGGGCATGTATAGATATTAAATAAGTAGCTATTTTGTATGTCTAAATTTTCTTACTTTATTTATAAGTTAATGTGGGTGTATGATCTAGAAACATGACTTAGTTTGAGGAATTAAGAATATTAGAAAAGATGCTTCAAACGATTTTAAACTTAGTTGGTTGTTTATTGCGTAGCGATTTTAAAATCAAGAAAGAGTATAGGCAGCACACATAATTTTCACCCTAAATTATATTTTAATTTTAATAACTACTTAATGTATTTTATAAACCAATTCAGGGTCAAAACTAGGTGACTCTAGACAAATTTGTAATTTAGTGAAAATCGAAAAAGGGTTGTTTAATCAAATTAGTTTTGCAATAAAATTTTTTACAAGTCTAAAAATCAATGTAAATCAGTTAGTAACATCTTTAATGTGTATTCGAATATCGAATATACGTTGAGGGTGTTACAAGTTTAGGGTTTAGGGTTCATGGCTTGTGGTTTAGGGTTTATAGTTTATAGTTTAGGGTTTGGAGTTTGGGGTTTTAGGTTTTATGATTCATGATTTAAGGTTTAGTATTTATGGTTCATTGTATATGATTTATGGTTTATGGTTTAGTGTGCTAGTGTTCGGTGTTTAAGTTTTAAGGTTTGTGGTTCATGATTTAAGGTTTTAGGGTTAGTATGCTTACATTGGTAAATACATGAAAAATAGTATGACGGTATAATTGACAAAATTGACATAAAATTGACTTGTTAAATAAATACTACCTTTGACTCAGTGATAAATGTCATCCAACTTGTTTATTAAATAATACGACGTATTTAATATCACTTCTACCAAACACATGATTATTTGTACTTTCGGTAATACAAGCCTGTTAAATAATACATCACGCTAGTTACAAGCTAATTAAACATGGCGTTAAAGTATTATATATATATAATTTCAACTAAATATTTAATAGGTTTTTGAATTTAGGGGTGTTTACTTTTTGGTTAAAATTGAATTAAAAGAGTGAACTGAAATTTAGTTAGATTAACTAGCTGATTAATTTAGTGTTCTGACGGTTAATTTAGAGTTTATTATTATTTTAATTCAATTATTGGTTAGTTTAGTTTAAAATCGGTTAATTAGTCAAATTAATCAGAAATGTTAAACATTTAATATATTATATATGTTACATATATATATTTTAAGCTCAACTCAACTAATTTTTAACCTCAAACTCATTAAAATTTCAAGACTCAACCAATTTTTAACCCAAATGAAAAAATGTCCAAATTATTCTAATATAACTAAAGAAAAATATTGTTTAATTTGAACTAAATGTCCATTGTTATTTCAAATTTTGGTTAATTCGAAAACTAACTGAATTATCAAACTTTGTTCGGTTCGGTTAATAATGTTAAATAAATTTTTGTTCCGTTAACGGTTAAAGAAAATTTGATTAATTTGATCTTGCTTAATTTGGTTAGGTCACCGGCCGGATTAACCGATTGAACACTCATATTTGTATTCATGTTATTTTCTGTATTAATTTCCTTTTAACAATTGTGTATTTTAAATCTTTTAACTTAGCCGCTCTCTCTCAAATCTCTGCCGCCTACAACTTTGCTTTTCTTTCTTTGGTTGGTGGTCGACAACCACTCTTAGTATTGGTTGTCGACCACCGGGTCTATTATTTTTTTATTTTTTTATATTTTAATAAGAATCTCTGTCTTTGTAACACACTTTTCTCACACGTTTTTCTTTGTTTTTTTGTGGTTCGTTTCATCTGTCCTTGTGGCAAGATTTCAGCATATCTTAGCGGTCTGTTGGTGCTCGTACATAGATCTTCACGACGCTAATCTCTGATTATGGTTTGTCGGTGGTCTTAGAAAGATGGATCCCCACTCAGTTGATGGTTGGTTGCCGATATAATTAGACCTGGGTAGCGGAGCAATCTGCCTAATAGCTTATTTCACTCACCATTCTTTTTTCACACCGTAAAGCATCTCGTTTGAAGAGAGACAAAGATATTCAGGAAGGTTTTTAGATTTTGGTATGTTAATCTCGATGGAAGTGTTTGCTTTTCTTTGCACCATTGTAATTTGTAAGACTTTTAGTGGACTTGTCCTTTTTTTCTCTCTCTTTGATGCATTGTATTGTTTTATTTTTCATGTTGATTAATAAAATTCAGATGCCATTGTCAAAAAAAAATTGTGTATTTTTAGTTTGTTTAATGCATCATTCCTTTGCATTTTCATTTTATTTTTCACAACTCGTATCTCTTTAATTATGTTTCTCATATCATGTTTATATTGTGCATTAAGACAAAGCTGTCTATAATTAAAATCTGAACCGTATTCAAAATTATAATATAAATTTAGAAGCATTACGAGGAATATATTTAAGTTGTGTTTAAAATGCTATACAATTTAATAAATTATAATGAGCTGATAAATCGTTTTATGTAAGTTTCTTACATTTGTGTTATGTTTAAATTATATAATCATACCAGATTCAAAATCATAATGTAAAAAGAAGGAATGACAAATAAAAAGAATCGTGGGTGAGAGAAACCCTGAACAACCAGCAAGGTATCATGGGTGGGTTAGGAGATCGACCTTTTGAAAGTGAAATCGGTGAAAGGGTGCGGCCAACGATTCCCATGACTTGGCCTTGGTGCGTACTTGGTCTGGACCGGACATCCATGGCCGGCCCCAACTGCCTCCGACCCCTATAGAAGTACGACTAATATAATGATTTTTTTAATATTCAGCGTACAATGTTTATATTATCTAAATTTCTTTTAAGATTGAAAGGAGTCGAACATATATATTTGAATATAAGCTACTAGTCTTATCTTGTTAAAAAGAGAAAATACCCCAAATTACAACAAGGGTTTATAATTATCATATAAACTAAATACATAATTTGGACACAAGAAACTAGCCACTTTAGATCATTCAAGGACCATACATGGAGAAGGTTAAAAACCCAACTAAAAGACTCGAACGATAAATAGATACAAACAAATTTGAATGCATTGGCAAACGAACCACAAAAGGGATTAAGTTATTGAAAGACCATCGAGAACCGCAAATCAAAGCCGAGTATCGTGAAAAACTATTAACGGACGCAAACCGCGTATCCAAATTCAATCTGAGGGTCCAGAGCAAGGAAGATCAGCAGGATTACAAATAAGCACCATCTTGATCAATCGTTGCGTCGTGAAATCCAACCCTGAGAAAACATAAAATAAAAAGAACGATCTAACGACCAAAAAAGAAGACAAAAAACGTGCTAAAAGACAGAGATAAACGTGCCACAAAAATAAAATTATTCTTATTAAAAACTAAAAATAACAAAAAAAAGAACCGACGGTCGACGACAATCATCAAAATCAATATCGTCGCCGGCTAAACGAAGTTAAAGAAGAAAAAAATGCAATGATCTATGAGTAGCCCTAACCCTACTTTTGTGTGAGAGTTATTATTAGACTTTAAAAAGATCAACTAATGTTTAAGCATATTTAATTTTACGTTATCTTGTATACTATATCAACAATAATATCAATTAAACTACATTCAGTCGACATTAATATATTAACCTTTGATTGATATCATGACATGCTAAATTATGGATGGTATTTTCCTATACTATCTCGGGTGTTTCAAATCTTCGTCTAGTTCCAATCACTAAATACATGGAATTAATGCATATTTTGAGAAATGGAGTGAAGGCAAAGAATTTTTATTAATAATTATATGAATTTGTATTTAGATATTATTCTATCATAGATCGAACTTGAATTATTGAAAGATATTTAATTTTTTGGTATAGTTCATATCCATTTTATGGTCTACGTTCGAGATTCGTGGTTCTCCCTCTCAAGCCTCTAATTAAAGCTATACAATCTAAAATTTAAATCTCTTATTCTAAAATCGTAAACCCTAAATTCTAAATCTTAAATATTAAATCATAAACTCTAAATTTAAAATCATACAAACATAAACTCCTAAACTCTAAATTTGACAAGCCTACAATTTATACAGCTTTAATATCAAAAATATTCTCTAAAATGATTGTAAATAATATAAATACGAATACATCAAAATTTACGTCCATGATTGAACTAGATACGAAGTTTGAGGAGAATAAAGAACAACAAAAGAGTAGATAGTGTTTCCCTATTGAGATGGTTGAACATGATTATAAGCAACATGCAAAAGTGAGAAAACCCTACAAATGTTTGATCCATGTCTCCCCTTTCACTATCTCTCCGTGCATGCTTGTTGCTCAATTATAACCCTTATCTTCATCACTCAGCGTGGGCTTTCCGATTTGCTTTTGACTCTTGATTTCGATTTTCCCCTACTGCAACGTCACTTCTGGTGGGTTTTCCTCCACTCTTAAACAAAATAAAATCTATGGAAAATAGCTTTTTCTTCGTCGTTTTAGTTCTTGATTTCGACATGTCTTAAACCTCTGATTTAACTTCACAAATATGTTGTCTTTCATGTCGTATTCAAGCTAATGCCTTGTAATTTCATTTCCTGCATTACCGACTTTACTTAGATAAACTGTTGCCAAATTATTGATCTCTTTGTCAGGTGTCACACTCTGGGAACTGTTTTCTCTTAGCTGTTTTCCAAAAGCATTGCCAGTTTATTTCATTTGAGTTGTCTAATTAGAAACAATGGTGGAAACTGGAAAGGGGTACTCATTTGAGTTGTCTAATTAAAACTATAGTGGAAAAGGGTTACAGGTAACCTACTCATGAACAACTTGACGCCGATATTTCATTCTTTTATATGCTTGTTAAGCTATAATTCTCAATGTCAACACCTACCATTAGTATGATTATTAATAGGCATTGCATTTCAAATTAATTTCAAAAAAAATAATTCGAATTAAAATGAATTACAATTCACACCATATTAGTTCGTTTTATGTTACTTTCCATGATTTGTATCTCTTTATTTATGTTTCCCGTATCATATTTCTCTCAATAATATTATTTTCATGGTGTACTCTCTTTTTCAAAGAATTTAATAAATCTTATCATTGCACACAATATTTGTTGGTACTCGTGTTTCTTCTAAGGATGAGTCATTTTTAAAGTAAGAAAGCTTGTTTTATTCGATGTTAAAAATTAACAGGGTGGTCGAGGGTTCGATCTTTTCCCTGGACATGAAGAGACTTAAACATTGTGGCCAGGGTTTACCCCTAATATGAGTCAAAAAAACGAAAAAGAGTAGTCATTGGGCTCGTTTCGGTGGAAAAAATAACAGGGTGGAACTTAACGGAGAAGACCCCAAATCTTAGACCAGTAAGACATGTTATTTTTAGGACAACTTAGTGCAGGATCCCACACTCATCACGTAGCAAGAACATTTGCATGAAAGATGGATCATAGCCCTTTACCAAGTTGAAAGAAACCCCTAAAATCTTCCCAAGACAAAACCTTCTGTTCTTCAACTATTGCTTTCAGAAACACTAATCCCTCACCATCTGAAACTGATAAAACTCAATATGATTGTACAACTCCTTTTGCAAACCAACAGTCTAAAGAACGGACAAAAATTCTCTACCTTTTTTGATGCCCCTTTTACTAACACTAAAAAAAATCAAATTCTAAGCCTTAAACCTAAATTATAAATCATAAACCTTAAACCCTAAACCTTAAAAATATACTACCCCAAATTCCCTAAACTTTAATCCTAAACCGTAACAGTAAACCTTGGCCCTAAACCTAAATTTTTAATGTGAGACATAAATAGGGACACCGAAAAGGGGCATAAGATTTCTATTCCTAAAGAACTATTGGGTTTTATGTTTTTGGAAAAACAATCGGACAAAAATCCTCTGCCTCTTTTCCTTGTCCCTTTTTTACGCCCAAACACTAAAAAATTCAAATTCTAGACCCTAATTCTAAATCTTAAAACTTAAACCATAAACTCTAAAAATACAACATACCCTAAATTCCCTAAACTCTAATTTTAAACCTTAACCTTAAAACACAACCCTAAGCTTACATTTTTAGTGTGAGGTCCAAAAGGGACACCGAAAAAGGGAAGGATTTCTACTCAAAACAATCGGTTATTCATTCTGTCACACTTTCCTTTTGATTCACTTTTAACCACCTCAGATAAGAGGCCTGCAGTATGCAATTGCCGTGGAGATATATCGGACTTGGAGTTCATCGATCATGTTTTTGAGAAAATGCAGTGTAGCATAAGAAGTTGAATATTTCAAGAGTATTCTATTATAAGCTGAGTCGTTTATGTTTCTAATCTCACAGGAACTGATGGGTCTTACATAGTTTTGCAGGCATATACTAGTACATAATCCTCAATACATCGGGTCCGAATTGAATTTTACAGATTCTCTGTAAATAAGCTCCTTGATATTTTCTTCAGTAAAAGATGGCTGCTCAAAATCAAAACTGAAAGGATTAGGGCAAACAGGCTCTTCATTGATGTCATGAAGTGGTGCCAAGTAGGGGTGACATAGAGCTTCATCCACTGCAACAAACAATAAGTACTTGTTAGCCAATTCGGTTCCTCGGATAAGGATCGTTTTCAATGCTTGATCAAAAGTTAAGCACAAAATAGCAAGTTGTGGCTAGAACCGAAGTTTTACCTGTAATGCGTCTATGGGGATCAAAGATGAGCATCTTTTCTAGCAAATCAATAGCACCGGGTGACATGCTAGGGAACCTAGCAGAGAAATTTTGCCTTGGGTATTGTGGAAGCTGTTTAACATATCTGCGGGCATTTTCACTTCGAAGGAACCCGAGGCTGGAATCATCAGGAGAACCTATAAGCTACTCCAAGGAAAAATAAATTATTTACAGCTCACCATGCTTGAACTTCCATCAAAATATGCAAGGAAAAACTGTGTTCAGTTTTTGGGAGAAAGGAAAAATATCAACAGCATTTCTTAGGACACAACAGTTCATGAAATAAGAGCACCATTAAACAAACAAGCACCTCAAGATCACAAGAGAATGTAAAGTCAATAAAAAATTTAAAGAATTAAAAACAGCTAAGTAGAGGTAAAAGATGGATGATAGAAGAGGTTAAAAGCAAGTCCCAAGACAATGGATGATCTCATCTTTAGAATTCAAGGTTATGCACTACTGAGAAAGCAAAATACATCAGGGAGTTTCACAATCAAAGGGCCAAACTTATAGCAAACATGGTAGGATGCGATTAAATGATCTCCGGAATATGAGGAACAGTAAGGTGTTAAGGAACATCTAAAGGGTTTCCAGGTAGTTTCCTACTTTCCTGTGAGAAAAATTCAGACACCATACCTCTGTGATAAGCCTCAGCTGATGCACATAGTCTTTGCCAGGGAAGAGGGGCTGTCTACTCATGATTTCACCAAGTATGCAACCCACCGACCAAATATCAATTGCGGCGGTGTATTCAGAACAATTAAGAAGCAATTCTGGAGCCCGGTACCAACGAGTAACTACATATTCTGTCATGAAATCAGTTTCAGATGTTGTCCTTGCAAGCCCAAAATCTCCAATTTTAAGGTCACAGTTTGCATTCAGAAATAAATTGCTAGGCTTTAAATCCCGATGCAAAACATTTGCTGAATGTACATATTTGAGCCCTCGTAGAACCTGATATAGAAAGTACTGCAAGAATAGCACTGCACAATCAACAATAGTTCCAGCTTCTATTCTACTCAAAGGGAATCATATTATGTTCCTAACTAAATGTGACAAAAAACAGCAAGAAATCTCAAACATATTTTATATGAGCGGAAGTAACTGATACCGACCCGACAATGATCATCTGTCAATGATTGATTGGATCGTATGATTTGATGAAGATCAGTGTCCATAAGTTCATAAACGATGTAAACATCATTAAAGTTCTCCCTCTGTGGAGGCCGTATGATGTCCTTGATGGCAATAACCTGAAGACAAATAAACCCAGTTAAACTATAATGCCACAATCAACATTAACTATTTTAGCAGAACCTCAAATCATTATTGAAATGCAGATTTATGAAGCAGAGGAACGTTATACCCAAGCCTAACAGTAAGAAACTAACTAAAAAATTATATATCTAGTGGGAAAATTTAGTTAGTAATTTGCACTAAGCATTTGCAGCTTATCATTTCATTGAAGAATACAAACCGATGGCAACCTCTCTTACCAGATTAAGGAAAAGCCTGGTTAGTTCATGACTTCTAACATGTAAATGAATAGTAAAGGTTTATGCACAATATCATAAGATTAGTCCTTGCTTAATGGATAAAAGTTACTAGGGTGTAAAGATGATCTTCCCCAGGAACTCAAATAGACCGGAAGGTGTTGGGCTCGATGAATCAATCGAAATATGTCGTCAAGTGGTAGAGAAGTTGCTATTGGGTGATTTTTGTGGGAAGCAAAAAGATAGAAAAATAACACAAGAATTTTAGAATGATTCGGCTTTCTAACCAAAGCCTATATCCACTACCTTAGCTCCCAACTAAGGATTTCCCAAATCCATTAAGAATTTCTTCCCTTTTTAAAAGGCTTAGGAGGCAACCTTTACAACTTAGACTCAATTATCAAAGACTAGCATCCAAAGCTTACAACCCAAACTTTGGGAATCCTCTCTAACAAGAGAAAACAAAGCAAACAATAAATTCCTCTCTTAGGTATGTGTTTGCACTCTTGCTCTCACCCAAAATCCTAATACACTTGAGCTTACATAAACATTTTAGCTCACAAGTGTAGTTTATACAAAGAATGAGAATTAAAGCACAAAAGACTTAATTACAATCATAGACATGTTGGCATTTTTATCATTAGTTGTTTCAGGTGCTTGAAGGGTCTTTTTATACTCCCAAATGAGTTCCTAGTCGTCGGATACTGTTGGGATTGAATTTGAGTTGTTAGAGACTTTATTTCCCGCAATAAATGCAGTTCTGAAGATATCCGTATCGGTACACGGGGTAGTCATATCAGTACGCGTTATTCAGAAACTAGCCGTTATGCTCGCCCAACCTTGGTGTATAGATACACCTTTGGAGCGTATCGATACACCAGTTTTGAACTAGCCGTTGGGGGTTTAAAAATATAGGGTATCGGTACGCCTAATACGCGTATCGATACGGGTTTTCGGTTCTAGAAAAATCCTGTAGTTGAAACCCTAAAGGATATCGATACGGTGTGTAACCGTATCGGTACGGTCGTGCTAAAAAGTTTGGTTTAGCTATTTAAAAACGTTTTAAACCTTTCCAAAACCTTTTGAAAATACCTCAAACTTATTTTCAAGTTGTTTGGACTTAAAATCATTTTTGAAATCTTTTCAATTTATTCCAAAACTATTTTTCAATTATTATATCAAAACAAATATCCTAAAAGGTTACCCAAAATACCTATAATTAAACAAATTAGGATAAAAAAGAAGATATTGTTAATGTCTCCATTTTAATTTTGGTCGAAATTGACTGTTTCACATCCACTGAATGTTTACACAAAAACAGCATCAACCATACCAATGCAGCTACCAAGGGGCCTAACAATTAGGGGGTCTACTGATTTAAACAACATTATTAAAATTGCCATCAAAGAGGTGAAAATGTGAACTATTGAGCTAACAGAACTTACATTCTCATGGTCCAGGTGACGAAGAAGCTTGATCTCTCGCAATGTCCTTTTGGCGTCAATCCTGTTGTCAAATGCATTACCGATTTTCTTGATAGCAACCTCCTCTCGTGTTTCTGAATTCACAGCAGCACTAACAAAAATGGGGACGAACACAAATCACATCTCAGCTTCACATTATTAATAACATACAGGCCAGCAAGCCTAATAAACAGAGTGGTCACTTTCTTGAAATCTCCCCGACAAGGGAGTTCGGCCCAGAGTCATTCACTTCAATGGGACCATAGCTTAATTTCATTAGAAAGCAATGACACTGCAAAATACAGCTAAAAGATGCTAATGAGAGCCACGCCCTCAATGCTATATTCTCAATCATTAATTCACCATGGAAAGTATGGTTATACTGCACTCCAATAATCAATTATAAGAATAAAAAACATCAATCTAAAATACATGCCTTAATATTACCAAGTTCCCATCGAAACATGTAAACAACTTAATAAAATCAATACATACAATATAATCATATATATCTCATAAATTGTCATGTAAGACAGACCAAGATCATGAAATGAACAGAAAGTCAATCAAATTAAGAAGTTCTAAGGAAACGAAGTTAAAAGGAGAACTTACCAGACAATCCCATAAGCACCACGGCCGATGGGGCGAATCGGAGGGACGTATTTTGTGGGAACTTCGAAGAGGTTACCATAAACGTTGTACTGAACATAGTGTCCGCCGTGAGTTGATATACCTTTGATGCTGCGATCCCCAGACCCTGAGCTTGGCTCCATCGACATGCTTTCTGGAATCGAATCTTGGATGTAACCCGGACCCGGCTCCCAACCCGAAATATAGGAAGACTTTTCTGCAGCGATACAGGTAACAGCTGAAATTCAGAGAGAGAGAGAGAGAGGAGAGATGAGGGTTATATAATTTGGAAGAGCGCGTAGGTAGGTGTGAAAGATTTTATTTTATTTTTATTTCCTCTTGGATTTACTTTTATTTGTTTTTCAAAGACGAGTGTGTGAACCTTTTGAACAAGAAGTCTTTCTTTCTGGGTTCATCGTAACTTTTGTTTCGGGTTGTGATTTTGATTTGCAATTTCACTTTTGACGTCTTACTATATGATTTAATTATTAACTTTGATTTTTAACTAAAATTTGACTCTTAATAGTGCCTTTAAACTCCATTTTAATCCTTAAAATTAATTTTAATTTATAAATTAACCTTTAGTAGTGGTGTGAAGAGTTTCGGAAGAGCTGAGTGGAGGTTTGCGAATTTTGGAGGCGAGTACAATACTTTTTAGAGGATCTGCAACGGATGCTTGCGAATTTCGAGGAAAATCTAATAAAAATAAAATTAAAATATTCAAAAAATTTAAACACTAATTTAAAATAAGTATTATAATTTGGAGACCAATTAGAACCGTTTCAAGTATTTTTGAGGCTCGGTGCGAAAACTAAAAAGATGAGCCCTATAGAACGAAAGTATACTTTATTACTGTAGATAAAACACCTTTAATATACTAGAACAATAAAGAGCATTTACTAACTTATAAAATTGTCAATTGAAAAATTATTAAAATTGTAAAGATAAAATGTAGGACCCTGAACGATATTTTATATTGCTCTTTATTCGAGATGGTCTGAAAAATGAGAACTATAATTAAAAATAAAATAAAATATTTAAAATTTCAGAAACTTATTTAAATTAAAAGTGATGTTTTGAAGATGTGTAATATAATTAAGTCGATGATATAAAAATCTAAAAAGGATAGTTATTGCTATTTGTGTATTCTTAATTTTAGGCCGACCATGTGCGGTTGTCAGATATATTTATTGCATCATAAAATAATATTAGGTCCGCTCCAACTCTTTAATTTTAAGCCAATTCAGTCTCTTCTAATTTCGTCGAATGGATCTTACTCATGGGGCGTTCATTTTCATATATCGAATTCGATTCAAAAATTTAAATTGATAAAATTGTAATTTATATCTGATATAAAAATTAAATATTTAGATATTCGGATATATAGTTTTATATAAGTATTTTTTAAAATTTGACAGGTTGTATTTATGAAAATTTAGAATTTTGAATATAACAAACAATAATTTACTAAATATAACAAGATTCTTATTTATAAAAATTTCAATTTTTTGAATTTTCGGATATAATAAAACATTAAATTATTAAATATAATAAGATTTATATTCATAAAATTTTAAATTTTAAAGTTTTCAAATAATATAAAATTTAAAATAATTCAATCCGTATTCAATTAATAGATAACCGAAATGGTCAGATCGAATATTTTTTACACACATACTTACCACATCATTTCAGATTGCAACAGCCTTAGATCACCATTAAGCCTAGATTTAGGATTATTGATAAGCTTTTTATGATCCCATTCTCCTCGTGTTTTGACAAGATTTGCGTCAGTCATTTCCATTGTTGGTCCCAGTGTTGCACATGAATAGTCAAAGATATATTTACCATGAAACCCAATAATTTAAAGTTTTTCAGAGCTCAACGTGCCAATTGGGCTTAGGTTTTGTTTGGTATTATTTTAAAAAAGGGTGTAATTTTAAAATTATGGTAGAAAAGTTGGGTTAGTGAGAAGATAAAATATTTATTTTAGACATAATATTGTAAAGTAAAATAAGTAAATTTAGGTGATGTTCAAATTCGTTAATATTATGATGTATGAAATAAATCAACTTAAATTATAATAAAAAATTAATTTAAAAATAAATTAACTTAAATTATAATAAAAATTTTAATTTGAAAATATAAAATATATAAACTATAATAAAGAATTTTATTCTCAATATAAATACTATAACATATATTATTTTATAATTATGTATACATTTAGTTTAACAATCAATTATAATTAAATAATAGAGGGTAAAAAAATAATTTTACTTTTCAAACTAACTTATCTACCGCAAAAGCCATAAAATCTAGCTTTTTGGTTTGGGTGGAAAATCACTTTTAAAAGTAACAAAAAAACACCTAATTTGTTTTGAAAGCACTTAAAAAGTGCTTTTAAGTTGCTAAAAGCAACCAAAAACACACTATTAGAATCTTTTGACCAATCACTCAAATTACCGGTACATGCGTTCCATTTTTTTACCACCGGTATCCAATTCACTGTAGATTAATCCGGATCAAATTTGACAAAGGCTCAATATAGAATATGGGTGACTCCCAAATTAATTTTTTCCATTCACAACATTAAAATTTAAAATTCTAACTTTGCTTGAAGGACATAGCGTCTCATCTTGTTAGACCAACTGATTGTTGGTACCTGCATCCCATCTTTTACCACACCCAAAGATTAATCAAGGGTCTTCTGCAATAGACCCAATTCATGATATGAAGAAGACATGGTAGTTCTCGTTACTCACCTCATAAAAACATTAATCCAAGATAATTTAGTCTTCTTACAACTCACAGGGCACATATATATTACCATAAACCAAACAAGGTTAAGGTTGTATGTGTCGACTTGTCGGATAACACAAGGCTGTGCAGGATTTGGTTACAAGTTTCTTTCAAGCTTGGGCAAGTTTAATGATTCCGCAAGACTGTGCAGGATTTGGTTACAAGTCTCAACTTTAGGATTTTTGGTGCCTATATGCGGTATGCCGTCTCCAGCTATCGATTGAGGAAGGGGCCTGCAAGCCCGTGTTTAGATATGCAAAGGGTGCTAATTGAGTTGAGCAGCTCACAAGTGGCTCGAGCTCAACTCGGTCAATGTTCGACTCGACTTGAATTCGAGATCTTAACAAGTCGAGTCGAGCAAGACCCAACTTAGCTCGATAAGTTCGTGAGCAGCTCATTAAACAAATTATGTTTCGAGAAGTTTGAATATTAATTGGAAACCCTAGAAAAGTTCAGTGGCTTACTAAGTAATTTACACATAAAATCTTTGGGTTCAAATTTTCAAAAGTTTAGGTATTTACTGAGCTTAACAAGCAACGAGTTCTTTTAACGAGCACGAATAGAGCAAAATTTTATCGATCTTATTGAGTATTGAATCAAATTAAATACGAGTCAAACAAATTTTAATCGAGTCGAATACTATTAAACTCGTGATCTACTCGCTCAATAAGCATCCCTAGATACACGCAGCCATAGGGATAATTTTAGCAAGATATTAGGGGTTCTATTTATTTGTAGATATATTATTTAATACTCTCTTTCCTTATTTTACACATTATTATTTATTAGTAGTATAAAATAAGGTTTAGACTTGAGAATTAATAAAGCTGAATTTTCCCAACCTATTTTTTCTTTGTTCTTCGTCCTTCACGTTAACTGTCTCTCTTCTAATTTCTTTTTTTTTCTTCTTTTTTTTATCTGAACTTCAATCGCTCCCGATTAACATGCCATCAGAGCATACCTATTCTCATTGCCCCTCCGTTGCACCTTTCGACCAAGCCCCGTCGCTAGCATCAGCATGTGTGAAATGGTTTACAATTGTGAAATGGTATATGTTGTTCATCAATCTCGTGCAAGGACGTAGACAGAATCGAATATTAGCAGAAATTAAAATATTAAATTTTAAAAATATAAAGACTTATTAAGTATTTAAACTCAAAATTTATGGGGCAATGTTTAATTTGTCTAATATTTAAACTTATTAGGACTTAAATTGTTATTGGACCAAAAAATAAAAAACATGACCTCATTATTCTTTAGTTCAACTCCTATTTTCAATTTTTACTTGACTATATATTTAATAAATTCTTATATTTTTTAATTTAAATATTATTTTTACATGAACTAAAATTTTATAACAAGAGTCGAGAGACCCCTTGGGCCCAAGGTAGCCTCGTCCCTAATCTCGTGCAAATAACTTCGTATCCATGTCAAGAAGCGTTCATGAAATCCGTCTCCAACTGGTTCATCTCCTTGCAGAGTAAAGGCAAGCAATTTCAACAGTAGATCAAAGTCAGGGCGAATCCACAGTAGGCCCACCTAGGCCATAGTCCACTCTATGTTCAAAAATATTTTTTTATTGAATCTTAAAAATAAAATTTTGAAAGTTAAGTCTTTTTAACGTCCCGTTTTGTCAATTTCATCGTTTCTAAACAAAAAATTTCTGATTTTATTGTCCTCAAAGTCAAACTTAAATATTACTAAGATTTTTTCTTTTTATCATTTTCTTACCGTTGCTCCATCAATGATGCTTGCTAAATATTCTAAACATGATAAATATCATTCGGAGTATGTACTTGAACTATTTTTTTCATAATCTTCTTAATATAGGTGTTCAATTGGTTGGTTCAGTTAACCGACCAAATTATTCAAAATTTATTAACTGATTTTTTTTCATTTTAACTTAATTGAACTATTTTTTTCAAAAAAATTTAACCGAACTAAAAAAATTTTGGTTAATTCGTTCGGTTTTTGAAATAACCGAAATTTGTTATAAACTTTTTGGTAAATTATACAAATGGTCACTAAACTATGTTAAAATGACAATTTTAGTCACTGAACTTTCAAAGGTTACAAAACAATCATTAAACTTGTCGAACTATTAAAAATGGTCATTGACTCATTGCATGTTATAAATTATTGATAGATATTGAAAAGTTTAATGGTCATTTTGTAATAATCCAATAAATTTAATGATCATTTTGTGTTAATTTGATAAAGTTTAATGATCATTTTATAATATATCAAAAAATTCAATGATCATTTTATAATTTTTAAAAGTCCGGTGACCAAAAATAAATATATGTGATATATATCTAAAATTTACCGTTAATTGATTATATCTAAAATTAACCGACTGATTAACCGAAAAAATCAGTTCGGTCGGTTAATTCGGTTAAAACCGAACTATGAACACCAATACTTCTTAATCACACGAAGATGAAGAATTTAAGCATCATTACTCAATTATGTATGTCATAAATTGGGAAATCATTTTCCTCTTCCCTTGTTAGATTGATTCAGCTTATTTTGACACTTATTGTTAGTACAACTACTTGAAGAGTCTTTTCAGCAATGAAATTATTAAATGCTAATCTACGAAATAAAATGAAAGATGATTTTCTTTTAGATTACTTAATTTTGTATATTGAAAAAGAAATTGCATAAACTCTACTATTGTCTCGATCATAGATGATTTTGGTCTATGAAAAGGAGAGTTCATCCTAATTAATTGACGAAGATATTGTATTTTTTATTGTTTTTTGGAATACGTAACCATATTATTTTTAGTCGCTTTTTTATTCTTAAACTGAATAAATAAATTTCTTATTTTATTTTATATTGGCCTAATGGATAACATTTTTCTTAATCCATCACTGATTAGAGTCTATTATGTTGTTCAACAACAGTGGCTGGCATAACAACAACGAAATGAAACTACACAAAACGACTCTTGATGAGATCTCATGTTTAGCTACCGAGGCAGCAAGTATTTCGAAGAGGATGAAGAAAGAGCCTTCACCATCGAGGAGTCATACGACAAGAGTGAGTAGACATTTCCCATCATCCAAAACATGGAATGCACGCCACTTCAAAAGGTTCTAATATAGCAGTTGAGCCCAACGTTGAGATGTCTTTACTCGAAGCATTTTTCCAAGTGTTTTTACAAAGCATTGTGATGCATGGCAGCGATGAACCCCAAATTTTTTCATGACCTTCGCTCAAAGCATCTTCCGACAATAAGTGTTTCCCCGAAGCATTGTGATGCATGGCAATGATGGTCGATGAACCCTAATTTTTTCATGAAAATCATCTTAATCTCTTTTTTTCAACATATGAGAGTATGTTCTCGAGAATCACTCTCAAAAGCCATGAAATCATCTTCTTCTTTTTTTAATTTTTTGAACCTCGATCTATGTAGTCCATCATCAGATGACCTCCATCTCAGAATATGTTATTTCTCTCACCAACAACAATCTCTCTATCGTTTGGATCATTAAATGAAGTCTCCAATCTTTGAGAAGCCCACAAAAATGAGTTTTCTTGTTTGATTAATTGTATGGCTTGTTTGTGACTTTTTAAAATTAGATATCCATTTATAATCTTTCTAATAATTGAATGAATTGTGGTATGATTTATTCTATAAAGCCATAATATCAAAAAATCCCCTAACGTTTGATTAAATAATCTTTTTGGCCCTTATTCCTTTTTTTGAAGCAATTTAACCCTTAACGTTTTATTTTGGGCCAAAACTGCCCCTCTGCAAATAAAAATTGTTAGTCAACTAACGTAAATGGCTTGAAATGACGTAACAAACCTATATAGCAGTGCATGCGGCCATAGCAGTGTTATATAAAAAATATACTTATTTTACAGAATGACACATGAGTAAAAAAATAATTTTAAAAAATTGAATAAAATATAAAATATTTTTTCTTCTGATGTATCATTTTGTCAAGTTATTTCAAGTTGTTTATTGTCAATTGAATAACAGTTTTCATCCGCAGATGGGCCATTTGACCCAAAATAAAACATTGATGGTTAAATTACTTCGAAAAAAGAATGCAGAGGGAGCAAAGTGATTATTCAATTAAAAGTTAGGTGCATTTTTTGGCATTATGCCTTCTATAAATGAAAGGGGAAGGAAGTCTGGTAACCAACGTGGATTGATGACATCGATTATAAAAGGGACAATAATAAAATAACAAGGGTAAACTACTTAAATGACCACCAAACTATGGGGATGGTTATAATATGACCATCATACTTTCAATTATGTCATTATGAACACTTATCAATCAAACCACCTACCGTTAAAACTTGACGGAGAGGGTGACGTGACGATTAACAAAAAATTATATAATTATACATTTGACACCATCTATTTACACATTCTATCAATTTGGTCCTAATTTTAATTTAATAAAATAAATTAATTATTCAATTAGGCTTTGTCACCACCTAGTATTAGTGATGTACCCTTACCATTGGGCCAAGTTTAGTTATGTGAAATAGAGTACAAAACTAAATATACATGTTAATTTACTGGTAAGGCAAGGGAAAAGGAAATAAAAATGGATTAAATTGACTCGAACATGACACACGTGTGATGCATAAAAACATCTAAATCAATGCAAAAAAATAATAATTAAATTAAAGTTGATAATATTATATATATTAAATTATAGTTGTTGCATAATTTAAAATAAAAATGATTTTAAGATTTTTGTATTTTTAGACTAAATTTAATATATATTTTTTCTTTTCCACATTTATTTTTATAATTTCACATATATAATTATTGAACTTGTTTTTAATTTAATTAATAATTTTAATATTTATTAATAAATTTAATTTAATTATTTTATATATGAAATTATATTAAAAATTTCAAAATATTAAAATTATATCAATTCATTTGATTTACTTTCGTGAGTTTGGATTCACTAAACAAAATTTTAATATAATTTTCAAAATTTGATATTTAATATAATTTCACATATATAATAATTTAATTAAAAATTTAATAAAAAATAAAACTAGTAATTAAGTTAAAAAATAATTCAATAATTATAGATGTGAAATTATAAAAATAATTTTGAAAAGAACAAATATATCTTAAAACAAGGTATTTTTCATATTTATTTACTTTTCCTTTGCATCAACAACAAATAAAGACGTAGATTTAATTTTGTACTCTATATCATAAATTTGCACTTGGCCTAGTGGTAAGGACACACCACCCACACTAGGCTTGCCTTGGTTTGAATCATGTTAGCCAAGCAGATTGCTTTTATTTTCTTCCTCCAATTAGGTGACATGTGTCACCCAAATTGATAGAATGTGTAAATATTGGGGAATAAATATATAATTATACAAATTTTTGTTAACTGCCACATCACCCCTCGTTAGGCTTTAAGTAGTTTACGCAAATAACAAATACAAATTTTTGTATAGGATCCAATTGGGTTCATGCCATAGATTTCTTGAGAAACGTGATAAACTAGGTTATTTGGGGTAAACTTGTAACGACCCGAATGTTCGAGTCAACGAGTGTGCGTTGACCTAGGTTATAAACTTTTGTGTTGGCTTGGATAATTGGACCATTGGGACATGTATGGGCTTAATTGGATGATTTTTGGGTTGTGGGGTTATAAGGGGGCAAACACCCTTATGATGAGATCACCCCCACTCACAGTTTCTTCTTGTTTTTCTTCCCTATCATTTTCTTCATGGAAGTCATGACCACAAGGTTAAAGATCAAATATTTACCTCCCAAAGTTCTATTTCGTGATTCATAGCTGAAGAAGAAGTTGATCACCATTCAAAGAGCTTCAAGAAAAGCTTAACATCTCTTAAAAAGGTAAGATATCGATTTATGGGTTTTTGAGGAAGTTAAGCTTTTGGAGTTTTCCCTTTGAGTTAATGTTTGTAATTTTGTGGTTAAGCCCTCATATATGATTAGTCTAAGCTTTGCTTTATTTTCCATGTTTTATGGGTAAGTGAGAGTGGTTAAAGAACATTTCCAAGCTTGGATCAATGAAGAAGCTTGAGGAAAGTTGTGGGGAAGCTTGATTTTGGGAATCTTTGCTAAAGGTTAGTACACTACTAACTCATTTTCCTTGATGGGCATCAGAAATTTGATGACTTTGTTTCTTGATTTGATGTTTTGGTTGTTTGGGTGTTTAGAGACCATTAATGGTAAAACTCGGATTTGATGTTAATAAATCGTAAAAATAGTAGGAAACCACTTAAACTACCTTTCATAACTTGTAAGCTTGATTTGGGGTTTTCTATAAAGGTTTGGGAGAGTTAGAAATGATTTTCGAGCTCTAGAATTTGAATTTTGGGCTCGAGTACAGGTACGTGATGAACCCCTATCAGTACCCAGTGTTTTGAATAATAAACACAAGCAATTATTGAAGGGCGTATTAGTATGAGCTCGAGTCGTACCGGTACCCCCTGTTTTGATGAGATTCCAATAGCAAAGTTTCGTACCGGTACGCTTAAGGGCGTATTAGTATTGAAGGAGTATCGGTACGTATGGACTGTGTACCAGTACAAGGTTATTAGTTAACCCATTTTCCTGTAAAGAATAAGTATCAGTACGCTTGGGGCAAGTACTAGTACGAGAAGGCTAAATGGAATTTTAGTAGCCATTTTGGGTATCAGTACGTGTATAGGCGTATCGGTACCCTAGTTGATTTAATAGTCGTACCGGTACGCGTGATAATGTATCAATACCACATAGGTAATCTACCCGAAAAAATTGGGTTTGAGTTTGAGTTTGAGGGGCTGATAATTCGAGAGCTATAGTTTGATAGACTCCTAAAGTGGTAAAATGAATTGTGAAACTGAGAAATCAAGATAACACACTCTATACAAGCATGATATGTAATAACTTAATAAAACCTTGGGTGACTTATTTGTAATAGCAACTATAGGGATCCTTGATGGATCGTGTAATATTACGTACCAAGTAAGGGAACATGTGTGGTAGAGTCACTTTGGTTGATGGGATCTGGATACCTAGTGAGAGTGTTGCAACACCAAGAAATGAGACACCGAATGTATACTCCCAAGGCTATGTGACATCGGGCCTCATTTGAAGACACTCGAGGAGAGATGTCGAGTGTAGGTGTACATTCCTGAGGCTGTGTGACATTGAGCCTCACCTAAAGAGAGTGTATGCTCATGAGGCTGTGTGACACCGGACCTCACTCAGAGTGTATGTTCCCGAGGTTGTGTGACACCGGGCCTCACTCTAGGTTTGTGGTATGATGCTTATGATTGATGTGTGAGATTTATACATCCATGGATTATTTTGCTATGTGTTTGGGAGACTAGAGGTAGCGTCGTTTGTTGATGTATATGCTATGTCATCATTTTTAGCTAAATGCTCATGATTATGATTTGCATGAAACATGGTTGAGTGGAAGTGTATCCACTGAGCTTGTTAACTTAACATTCGAAATCGTTGTTTCCATTCACAAGTTAGTAGGTATTGTACGTTGCTTGGTGGTCATCAGAGAAGGATTCCAGCGCCTTGTCTCACTAGAGTATAATCTTTAGATCTTTGGGCTATGTATTTGTAGAACCCTATTATATGTTTTGTAACTAGTATTTGGATTTAAAATGATTGAGTTGAATGTTTTTATAATATAATTTAAAAGGAGCTCATTTATAAATGCTTTTAAATATTTATCTATGTTTTATTGGATTGAAAATCAAATGGATTTGGAAATTAATTATGGATTGGTAAAATTAGGTCAAAATTTTATCGTAGCGAGTTGGGCTTGAGGCTCAAATGTGACATTTGGGTTGAGGTTGTTACATTTAGTGGTATTAGAGCCCAGGTTTAGCCAGTTCTAGAAAAGCCCCAGGGTGGTTAGGAGTCATGGATAGGCTTCTAGTGAATACGAGCCTTTGAGTCTAAGTTGTACTCTTCAATACTTGAATCTGGATGGTGTGCCTTGTATTCTTGTATGTTGCCGGTTACGACGTTAAGAAAAGTACAATCATGGTCGCGAGGGCCGAGATAAAGGCTAAACTTTTTAAGATGATGATTTTGGGACCAATATTGTCCCAGATGTTAAGGAATAGATCATGAAAATATGAAAAAGGGTGTGCCCTCCTTCTATTACTCGAGTAATACTCGTAGTCGTGTGGCATGAGCTACCTTGAAGCCTTCGATTTCATCGTGAAAATTTCTAGTGGTAAGACTTCACGCCTGTGGTGGACGACCTTTATGGTACGTGATAGCTATTTAAAGAGCATATATTTTCCCTAGATTTATAGATTTAATTGTCCTCACATCAGTATTTATTGCATCCTTTTTGCATTTTCATGTTTATTTCATGTATTTTATCTAACGTAGTCTCAGTTGCTCTTATTTCACATATTTTTGCCTATTTTGCCTTATTGTCGTTGTATTTTTAATGTCCCTACAGAGAAAGTCTCACCACTGTAGTCAGTTTGACACTACAACTGATAGTTGTCCACTATGCTAAAAGATAAGAACAACTTTTCCAACTGTATTATTTGTTATAACAAATTTTGTACAGCCTTGGGCCACGCAAAATACCTGAAGGACAAGTGTTCTTTCTTGGGTAGCTTATAAAGATGAATTCAGAAGGAGAGGGAGTCATGTGAATTCTATTTTCATATCATATTCAATATCAAGCTTCTTCCTCTCATCCATGGCGTTTTAAGCTCTATTTCTGGAGATCCAAGGTGAAGCTGGGCAATATTATCCGAAGAGAAGAGGATTCTAGTACAAGATCAAAAAGAATATTTTGTTATCTTCTTAAACTCTTCTTTTAGTGGATGTTTGTTGGAGATTTCTTTTATATTTTGTTCTTTAATGATGATGGTTTAAAATTTTAAGCTCTGTATGAACTTGATTACATCTTATTTTTCAGTTTAATACATTGTTATTGGCTTTTTTCATACTTTGATTGTTGGATCTGATTTTGGTTTGCATGAGAATGTTAAACTTAGTTATTGACATCGAATGACCCAGTGACAAGTCAGGTTAACAAGTCATTACAACGAGAGTTGAATGAGGGTACAACGAGAGTTGATCCTATTATTCTAAGAATTATAGTTTTCAACTTATAACGAGAGTTAAATCCGACCTACATCTCTGCGTCAACAATTGAAGATTGAATGGAAGTTAGTAACAAGCTTACTCTTCACTTGCCAATTGAGCCATCGTACTTCTTTGAGTGTACTAATTTTTTACAAAGCTAAATCGAGGAGATACATGCTTTATTTCATTATCTCTGGACTCTTTTATATTTTTTGTTTTCTACCACAATTGGTCTATTACTATTCGCTTTATTCCTTTATTGCAATCACTATTACACTCACAATTTTCCCTTTAACAGAATTGCATGTGGACACATAATACTTAAGCTAAATACATCATCCTCGTGGGATCGATATTCAAACCGGATTCTCCTGTTTCTATTCTTGCATCGACAATGTTGCTTGCACTTAGAGTGTGATATTTTACACCGGTGAAGTTTTGGCGTTGTTGTCGAGGATGGCGTTATTTGGTTTTTATGTTTCTTCTGGCAATTCTGTTTTCCTTATTTAGTTTGTAGTTGTTTCTAATAGCTTTCTTTTTTATTTTTTCTTTTTATTACGTTTTGTAGGTGTTGTATGATCAAAAGTGCTACTACACCACTCTTTGTACCAGATCCAGGAATTGAAAGAACTTTTAGACATAGAATTCGAGAACATAATGAGACGACAGGGCATCCTAACAACAACGAGGGTATCCCTCAAGATCTTGAATACCCACCACTACACCCACCAACCCAGAACATGAAATTTGTGAGATTGTTGTCCCCTAATTGGACGATTTGCAACCGGGTGTTGTTAGACCTCCTATTCAGGCTAGGAATTTTAGGTTGAAGACGGTTATGTTTCAAATGCTCAACTCCAACAGGCAGTACGTAGGGTTACCACACAAAGATGCTAGAGAGAATCTTCAATCTTTCCTTTTAATTTGTGCTTCATTTAGCCATTAAGGTGTTCCTGGTGATGCCTTACGAATGCAATTGTTTCCATATTCTTTGAAGGGTAGAGCACACACTTGGTTCTATGGACTCCTTACAGGCTCTATTATGTCATGGAATGACCTAGCAACACAATTTTTTTGCACTTTAATCCACCAAAAATGAACTCTGTAATGCCCCGGTTTTGGGCCTAGGTGTTAGCTAGGTCGAGTAGACGGTCCGGTGGACCAAATTAGAGGATTCGAGTCAGTTTCATGATTAAAAATATGGAAAAATCTCCTAAAATCATTATATAATATGTAGATGTTTTTGGTAAAATAAATTTTGGAAAATGGAATTTTGAAATTTGACATTTTGGCGAGTGACCAAAATGTAAAGAATGAAAAACTGTTTCTAATGACTGTTTTGGAAAAAGGGTCAAAACTTAGAATCTTTAAGGAGCTATTGGCCAAAGTATAATATCAAACTTTTCTCCTTAATTTTCTATTTTAAAAAGGTTTTAAAAAGGGTATAAATAAGCTTGGAGAATTAATTTTATAATTAATTTCCAAAACAAACTTTACATAACTAACTTTTCTCTAAAAAATTTTCTCTCAAATTTTCTCCAGCCAAACACTTTTTTTCTTCAAAATTCTCAGGTAACTTCTTGTTTTCTTCAATCTATTATTTTCAAATGAGTCCTTGATTGTTTTCTATCAAAACCTTATTGTTTTAATCTTGTTTTCTCATGTAAATCAATCCAATTAAGGGGAAAGTTAACATTAGAGATGAGCTTCATTATTCTCCTCTAATGAATGGTTCTTTACTGAAATTCCCAAGTTATTGATCCTTTATAAATGTTTTCTAATGAGTTTTAATGATTTAATTTTGAAAAATTAGTTAAATTAAGGTTTAATTGATGAGATTGACTGATTTTCATATTGGATATGTTTTTCTATGTTATTCATTGGATTAAAACATGATTTTGATGTTTTATAATGTTAATAAGTTGGTTTTAACATTGGAATTCCGAAACTAAGTGAATCTCTAATTTCCTAGGTTGTTAGTTATGAGTTTTTGAGGAGTTGTGGATGTTTAGTGAATGCTGGAGGCATAAGGATATTGTAAATGTGTTTTTGGATGTTAATTGATGGATCGAACCTTTAGGTTTTGGTTGGGTTAGGTTTGGAAGGTGTTTGATGTTGTTTTCGGTTGTTGTGGAGGGGATTTGGTTAGAGATTGTTGATGATTATTGTGAATTGATGTTGCTAGGCTATTGAATGCATTTTGATACATTGAATCTTCTATTTTTGTTTGGTTAAAATAGGGGAGGTTGATCCTCAAGATTGAGGTGAGGTTTCGGAAGCCTTGGAGGCTTGGATTCGCTTCGACGAACAAAGTTTTACGTAGTCATTGAGTGAGAACGTGGAATTCAGCTTTGAAGTGGTTTAAAGGTTGTTTTGGAAGTTTAAATTAAGCTTGAAATGCTTGTTTAAACTTATTAGTAAGTATAAAGAGTTTTCACTCTTGTTTCGGTTGATGAAATTGATTTTATGCACTTGTTTTGAAATTACATGGTACCTACTATTTATGCAAGTTTTGAGTATGGTTTATGCTGATTTTGAAAGTGACTTAATGATGAATGCAGTTGGAAAATGATTCATGTAAGTGTGGGAAATACTTGTGAATGCATGTTTAATGCATTGTAAAAAAGATTTTGATTGATGGATATAAAAATAGTAGGGTACATGGTTAATAATGAATTATATTTTCAAGTGACGTGGTTTAAAATGTTATCGGATATAGTTGGCCGGCCATAGGATTGATAGTGCACTATAAAAAGTCACCTTTAATGTTGAGGGGTTTATGTGTACCTAAAACTCCATCCAAGTACCCTAACGGTTAAGGGGTTATATGGTACCGAAAATCACGTTAGTGGACTATGCATCTAACCAATGATTGGCTTGTGATTGTACCCGGTTATGGTTGTACCTTGAATTCAAATTGAGATTGCATGAAGTGTTGAGAGGACGCTTGTGAATCCGTGTATCCGATGTAATATTTTGTAAAGTGGAACTTGGTTTATGATCACTTGAAAGACAATATAATTAAGGATGTATCCTGTTGATGGATTGTGTTGTATAATGTTGGTTTATACATGTTTTACTCTTTAAGCCTTGTATATAGGTTGTTATGCATGGGAAAGCTTAAATTGAGTGTTGCAAATGGGATTTTGTTATTGATCCATGATACATGTTGCATATGGTTTAGAATGCATGTTTTGGAAATGTTAAGTGCATGGTTTTGTAAGGCATGATGTTTTGAAAGATGTTTAAAAGTGGTTTGAGTAACCGGTTTTAAATTCATTATGGTGGTTTGTTTTAGAGCGTTCCTCACTAAGCATTATGTGCTTACACTCTCTTTTTCCATCAATGCAGATAAGTAAGTTCGAAGGCAGCAAGCAAGGGGAAAATTCAAGAGCTTTGAACAAACTCAAGTATGGTTTTGGAATTAGACTTGTAATAATAAAGGCAATGTGGTCAAACGTTGTTTAGGAGGGTTGTTTGTTAAACTCCTTGTTTGTGCAAATTTTAAATGTTGTTTTAGACTTGTATGAGATTTAATATGCTTGAATGAGGGGTTTGGGGCAAGAATTGCATGTTGGGTAAGAAGCATATCCATAGGTGAATGCATGATTCTTCCTGGTGTGTTTGTGTGCTTAGCATGCTTGAATGTTGTGGAAATTATGCCCATGTTGATGTATGATGCTTATGCAATGTTTGGAGCATGTTTGAGTTGCCTTAGAATTGAAAAACCAGACAAATTTATCATTCCAGGCCCACGGGTTTCGATACCAGGCACCTGGTTTTGAAACCAGCAAGGCAATTTTGACTAGGGGTTTTAGTACTCGGGGAGTCGTACCATTATAGGTTAAGGCTACTAGAATTGGAATTTTTAGCCTGGTTTCGATACTAGGAGGGGTGGTTTCAAAACCCTATGTATAATTTGGCCCCATGCCAATACGAATACACTAGTACCGACACCGAAGGCTGCTAATTCGGTTATATGATTGTTCTGAGCTTTAGATTCTTCCATTTTGGTCCATGGTTGATATGTATGCAATTAGATAAGTTTGGATGAACATCTTAAGCTGAAATTTGACATTTGGACATGAAACCTGACTAATTAAGGTTTGGAAACTTGAAAATCAACTAAGTCCCTATAATTTGAGAAAATTATGTTTTCGTCCCCGAAGCACATATTTGAGCAATTGAACTCCATTTGTAACCTGATCGCAATGTTATCGAATCCGCTGATGCATGATCACCTTAAGATCTAAATCAATGCATTTAGATAAGATAAATGAAATAAAATGAACCCAATTTAAGTTAATAGTTAGGGTTTGCTTTGACAAACCTAATGTAGCCCTTTTAGCTCGATTTCGGCTAGACCAGGTTAAGGAGGTTACAAACTTGCACCTAAGGAATAATATTATAACCTACTATCAATTAGATGATGAGACTCTCCACACTACTTGAGAAAGATATAAGTCTTTATTGTGGTAATGTCCCAACCATGGTATTCAATAAGAAACTCAAATTGAAATTTTCTACAATGGGTTGAATGTAGCCACGAGACGTCTTGTCAACGGGTTATCTAATAGACCCTTACTTGATTGCACTTACACCGTTGTTGTTGGAGTGTTAGAGCAATTTGCTTAGAATGATTTTCAACATTCTATTTCAAGGGCTGCTTCATGCAAAGCTGCACCGAGAGTGTTTGAGCTTGATGATATTTCTTCTCTAAAGGCTCATATTTCTTCCTTGGAGAACAAAATCAAAAATATGGAGGGAACAAGTGAAGTTGCTCATATCCAGCTAGCTCAGCAGACTACTACTCCTGTATTTTCTTGTGAGATTTGTGGTGAGAACCATAGCTATGAGGATTGCCCACAACATACAGAAAATGCTAGTTATGTCAACAACATGCGTGGCAATAACATGGGTACATCTTACAACACAACTAATCAACAGTCTTGGAGTAACTCTAATTTTGCACATAATTTAGGAGTATTCCGCTCTGGAAATGATTCATTTCAATGGAATTCAAGTGTGCACCAAGGAAACTAGAGTTATCCGCAACAACATTTTACACCACAAGCTCAATTGCAGCCACAACAAAATAGGATGCAACCATAACATCCTACTTCAAAATCTTAGCAATCGCAGTATGGTACACAGTTACAATATAGAGCACCATCTTAGACACAATATCAGATTAGTCATTATGCTCCATCAACTATATATAATCCATTTGCTCTTTTTTAAGGAAATAATGCGCGACCATTTTTCTCGCACAGAGTCTATCGTACAATGTCACTCTTTATCAATACATAATTTAGAAGCTCAGTTGGGGCGATTAGCTACTGATATGAATTCTCGACAGCCGGGTACACTTCCTAGCAATACTAAGAGTCTAGTAAACAAAGGTAATGAGCATTACAAGGCTATTACTCTTCACAGTGGCAAACAGACTGCTGACTCGATGCAACCAATTCCCATTTCTACTCAAGAACGGGGAGAATCCTCTAAACCTGATCATACAGTAGTGGATGGATTAGATGATGGAAAGACGGGCAAAGCTCATTTTTCACCATAATGCCCAATGTCATCACAACCAACAAATAACCTTTCTTTACCTTTTCCTTAGAGATTTAAGAACACTGAGTCTGATACTCAATTTCAATTCTTTCATGATACTTTGCAATAGCTTACAGTGCAAATCCCTTTGATTGATGCTCTTACAAAAATTCTTAATTATGCCAAGTTCATGAAGGATATCTTGTCCAAAAAGAAAAAGCTCAGTGAAATTGAAACCATTACGCTCACTAAAGAGTACAATACGTTGATATCTACCCCTTTACAGCGAAAAATGAAAGATCTGGACAGCTTCATCATTTTCTGCTATATTGGTAATCACTACTTTAGCAAAGCTCTTTGTGATTTGGGGGCTAGTATCAATTTAATGCAATTGTCAACTTTTCAAAAGTTAGGCATTAGAGAAATGAAGCCCACTACATCCGAATTGAAAAATAAAAGATCTGCTTATTCGTGTGGACAAGTTATTGATCCTTGACAGACTTTATTATTCTTGATTGCAAGGTAAACAAGGATGTTTCTATAATCCTTGGCCGCACATTCATAGCTACCAGAAAGACAGTTATTGATGTATCAAAAGGAGAACTTACAATGCGGGTCGATAACGTCCAAGTTACTTTTGGGATGTTCAATGCATATATTGGAAAAAAGACTGAGGAATGTCATCATATTGATATTCTTGACAATATAATTCAATAAAACTTGAATCATCATGGTACACTCATTTTTGATGATACTGCGCTGACAATGGTAGAAGATGATCTCCCGATTATGACCACATTGTTGAAGTACTCACTACGATAGTTCACTACAAATGGCAAGTTGAATCTTTAGATCTCGCTCATCGGACAATTTTTACTTTTAAACCTTCTATTGAAGAAGCTCCTACTCTAGAACTCAAACCATTTCCAGTTAATCTCAACTATGTATTCCTTAGAGATGCAGAAACACTCCTAGTTATTGTTTCTGCAACTCTGGATACAATGCAATAAGCTAAGTTGATAAATATTCTGAATTAGCATAAACATGCTATTTCTTGGACCATTACAAATATTAAGGGCATTAGTCCATCTTTGTGCATGCACACGATAAAGTTGGATGATGAGAATAAACAGTTTATTAAGCTGTAACGCTGACTGAATGAGAAGATAAAAGAAGTAGTCAATAAGGAAATTATCAAGTGGTTGGACTCAAGTATTATCTATGCCATTTCTGATAGTGCATGGGTTAGTCCAGTCCATTGTGCTCCTAAGAAAAGTGGCATCACTGTAGTCCGTAATGATGCTGATGAATTGATTCTTACTTGCATTATTACGGGTTGACGTATTTGTATGGACTATAGATGACTCAATACAGCCACAAGAAAATATCATTTCCCTCTTTCTTTCATTGATCAAATGTTGGATAGACTTGCGAGCAAGGAGTATTATTGTTTTCTAGATGGATATTCTAGCTACAATTAAATTGCTATTGCACTGAAGATCAGGAGAAGACTACTTTTACATGCCCATTTGGGACATTTTCCTTCCATCGTATGTCGTTTAGTCTTTGTAATGCACCGACTATATTCTAAAGGTGCATGATGGCAATATTTTCAAATATGATTGATAATTCCCTTGAAATCTTTATGGATACTTTTTTGGTGTATAGGAATAACTTCGATCATTGCGTCGACAATCTAGAGAAAGTATTGCAATGATGTGAGGGCACTAATCTGGTTCTAAATTGGCAAAAATGTAATTTCATGGTTACTGAGGAGATTGTGTTGGGCCATAGAATACCAAAAAATAGAATTGAGGTTGATAGAGCCAAAGTGGATGTAATTAAAAAATTGTGGCCAACAACGAATGTGAAGGCTATCCAAAGTTTTCTAGGTCATGATGGGTATTATAGAAGATTCATTCGAGATTTTTCAAAGATCAAAAACCTTCATGCTTATTGTAGAGCAGAACAGAAAATTTGTCTTTGATGGTGTATGTCTGGATGCATTCAATAAAATTAAAACACAACTTGTGAACGCATCGATCTTTGTTGCACCCAACTGGAGCAACTATTTGAACTAATGTGCGATGCCAATCACTTTGTTGCAGGAGAAGTCTTAGGGCAATGAAGAGACAAGGTATTTCATGCGTTCTACTACGTTAGTAAAACTCTAACTGAAGTTCAAATTAATTACAATACTATTGAGAAAGAGTTGTTAGCGGTAATTTTTGCTTTTGATAAGTTTCTCTCTTATCTTGTGGGTGCAAAAATTACAGTTTATACTAATCATTCTACTTTGAGATACCTTTTTTCAAAAAAAAAAGATGCAAAACCTAGGTTGATCCGATATATTTTACTGCTTCAAGAGTTTGATCTTGAGATAAATGAACACAAATGGTCAAAAAATCAAGTTGCTGATCACCTTTTAAGATTGGAAGTAAGCAGTGAAGATGGAAATAAGCTACAAATTGTCGATGCATTCCCTTATGAAAAACTTTTTGTTGTGGATGCAACACCATGGTATGCTGATTTTGTGAATTATTTGGTTTGTGGAAAGACTCATGTAGGTGTAACTGGGCACAAAAAGACAATATTTCTTAGAGATGCAACAAAATATCATTGGAATGAACCTTATCTGCTCAAGGTTTGCAATGATAATATAATTCGACGCTGCGTTCCTGAGGAAGAAATGACATTGATATTACAACATTGTCACAATGCTCCATATGGAGGGCATTTTGGTGGCATGAGAACGATAGCCAAATTCCTTCAATCTAGATTCTATTGGCCTACATTATTCAAAGATGCTCATGAGTTTGCCCAATATTGTGACCGTTGACTGTGCACCGAATCAATATCCAGGAGAAATGAGATGCCACAATAGCTAATAATAGAAATCGAGTTATTTGATGTTTGGGGATTAGATTTCGTAGGTCTTTTTCCTAATTCTTTTGGCAATCTATATATTTTGGTTGATGTGGACTATGTTTTAAAGTGGATAGAAGTCGTGGCAGTACCTAAAGATGATGCAAAAATGGTTCTGAAGTTCTTTCAGTTGCATATACTCACTCGATTTAGAACACCAAGAGTATTGATCAGCGACCAAGGAAAGCATTTCTACTGTAGTCAGGTGGCCGCTGCGTTTAAATGCTATAGAGTAAATCATAAACTGGACACAATGTATCATCCTCATTCTAATGGACAGACAAAGATTTCTAATCGGCCTATTAAAAATATCTTAGAAAAAGTGGTTAATACCACTAGGAAAGATTGGTCATCTCACCTAGATGATGCATTGTAGGCTATACGTACTGCATACAAGACTCATTTGGAAAATGTTGTCATATCAACTTGTTTTTGAAAAATCTTATCATTTTCCTGTGGAGCTCAAACAAAAGGCCTTATGGGCTCTAAAGCATGTTAATCTTGATTATATGGCTGCGGGGAAGAAGTAATTGCTAGACATTATTGAATTAGAAGAAATTTGCCATAATGCCTATGAAAATGCCTCCATTTACAAAGACATGAGCAAGCATTGGAATGAAAAGATTATTTTCCAGCGACAATTTGAATTAGGACAATTGGTTTTACTATTTAATTCTAGATTGAAATTGCACCTAGGAAAATTGCGGTCACGCTGGTCTGGACCCTTTAAAGTTGTGGAAGTATTTCCACATGGTGCAGTCACAATAAAAGATACTAAGGGGGAATTCCATTCAAAGTCAATGGGCAAAGACTTAAAGTATATTTTGGTGAATTTGATTCCGGGAATATTAAGACCATTAAATTGGTCGAATTCTTAAGACCATTAAATTGGTCGAATTCTTTTGAAATTACCTTTATTTGTTTCATTAGATATAGATTTAGTTTTCCTTATTTGTTTTTTATTTTCTTTTAATTCCCTTTCTGGTTTTTTTTGCAGACTAAATTCTCCCTTGTCTTATATGGAAAATTCTTCTAACAACTTGTGCGACAAGATGGCTCACAAGTTATGCATGATATTTAAGGGCAATAAGGGTAATTTCATTATGCCGATTGATCCCTAAAATCATAGCCTCTTATCATGGAGTGCGGGAAATACAGATAACAAGTGTAATTTTTACGCCAAGATCAGGCCGTTAATTCTCATCGTATCAAACAATATGAATCTTGCCTTTTCGTTTCCCTCTTTTCTTTATTTAATGATTTTGACCTTCACTAACTATTCACTTAGTTATCTGATTTCTCTATTTTCGAAGCTTTAAAGTTTGCATTTTTCTACAAAAAATCTTTTCTTTTCATCTTCTTCCTCAACCTATCATGGTAAGACCCGAGCAGCTCGCAAAATTTTGATGAAATCCCCTCTAAAAGTCGTTTAAAGTTTTGCCCCAACCCTTCATCCGAGGAACCTATTGCCCGAAAGAAAACACAGACTATGAAGTGTTTCAGATAGAGATTTCGATTGAACGTTACAAGGAGCATATCCTTAAACGGGGTATCCACATAAAATAGGGGATTGAGCTTTCCCTCAAGGAGGAACTTGGAAAATCCATCCACAAAACTATAGAGCTTCACAAATGGAACAACTTTTGCACCCACCTTGGTAACTTCAGTGCTGCCTTGGTAAGAGAGTTCCATGCAAATCTTTATGAGCCTTCATTAAAACTAGTTTTTGTGTGGGAGAGCTCTATTCCTTGGAGTCCTACGGTCATTAACAAGCTTTTCAAAACTTCTGTGAGTGTGGATGATGCATTATTTGTGGCTAACATTAATAAATAGAAACTGGATTTGTTAGTGAATATTTATACATTGCGGGTGCATTTTGGTCGGGGACCAATGTTGGGAATTTTACTATGCTTAGAAAATTTTTGACTCTGCCTGCAAAGATCTAGTTTCAGTTTATTAATTCCAGGTTCATGCCTTCAACTCATAGCACTATCATCTCGCTTGATAGAATGCGTCTGATACATTCTATCATGAAGGGAAGAAATATTAATGTGGGTAGAATCATCCACAAAGAGATAGCGGGTTTTGCTGAGAGGAAGAATAGAATTTTGGCATTTCCCTCGTTGATCATACAACTATGTGAATTAAAGAAAGTAAAACTCCTACAAAATGAGAAAAAAGATAGCCAATAAAAGGCCAATCAACAATGATGCCATTGAGAGAATAGCACGAGCTATAAAGGTTCCTACATCGAAAGTGGGTAGTGGGACGAGAGAGGCAAAAGGTAAAGCAAAGGTAGGCGCTGTAACTAAGAATGTCCCCACAAATGATGAATTCTGGAAGAAGGTTCTAGCCATAGAGGACAAACTCGATGCTATAACGAGCACACTGAGAAGAGTTGCAACCATAGTACAAACAATGGATTTGGCATAGAACCTATTTTATACCTATGTAAATACGTGGCATAAGTCTTCTCTTGTTTTTCGTGAGAATGATCACTCCAGTTGCTTTGCTAGAATTTCTAGAGTTTCTTCCCATCATCTGTTGCTATAATTTTTCCTTCAATGCAGCCATAAAAGAAGTACCGCCAAGTCTGTAAACTCTTCTGACAATGTAAGCGAGGCTGGTGATACACGAAAAGAAGAAGCATCGAGCAAAATCATTAAGGGTTATCTCTTTGACTTGAATATCCATATGGATATCGATACAATACCTACCACTGTTGACAATGATAAAATCTTTGTTTAGGAATTGATGAAGATAAGGAAGACAATTCATAAGTTGAGAAGACCACTGTTGTTGAGAAGATTTTTTTAGAGAAGTTTGGTTGCATTCAAGATTGTGGATGCAACCCTCGAAGGACCAGAGATTATGTTAGATGCTGCGAGGCCAGCGGAAGCTGTGGCTGCAGTCGATGAAAAAAGGCCAACCCTCTTGCAATGGTGCTATACAAACCGCCACCACTATTTATCCTTACTACATACGTGCCCGATGAAAAGAATCCCGAGAAAAAAAAAGCTGAACAATCTAAGGAGGTCTCCATTCCAAAGAAAGAGAAGAAGAGAAAGTACTCAAAATCAAAAGACAAAAGCAAAAAGAAGCGCAAAGAAGAGAAACGAAGAAAAAAGAAGAAGCGACGCTCCACCTCCTCCTTCCAAGAGCTTGACAATTGAGTTAGTTTGTTTTTAGTTTTAGTAGGCATGCATTTCATATAGTGTAATTTTATTTTGTTTTTTGTATTGTCATCACATTTTCATTGTCATTGTAATTGCATTTAGTTGTAATGTCATTGCATTCATCATTGTAACCACATCTTGTCATTGCATTTTGTCATTTTATTTAGTTTTCTTTTGCATTGGGTACAATGCAGTCTTTAAGTTTGGGGGTATACACCCAGGAGTTGAAATGCACCCCAATTTGAAAAAATTAAATGCAGGTTCTTTTGTGTTGAAAAATCTTTTGCTTGCATTCGATGTGTAAACCTTGAATCATTCTGATTATAGATAAATTGGTTGGATATACATCATAGATGATTGCTTTTTAACTCTACATTAATGTGTTTGCTTGTTTGAGTAATGAATATCTAGCATCATTTCTTTGATTTTGGATGATTTCTGCTTTGTCAGCTTGTGTTATATATGCTAGAATATCTTACTAAGTATAAATAAAAGGCATTCCAATGTGAGTGCAATAAAATAAAGTAGCTTTAAAGGGGAACACTCATCTGTATGCGTTAGAAAAATGAATTTGGCCAAAGGCTGTCGCTACATGAGTGTTTGTCGTTACAATGAAGTACTTCCTAGGGGTTCGTTGCACAACATCTTAATTCTTAGGGTCTAGGGTGCATTCATTATTTGATATCCTTCACTACATAAAAAATGAGAAAAAGAAGAAAAACATAACAAGTATATATTTGATATTTATATCTTGTTATATGTAGTACTAAATAAATGTTGATAGGTGGAAAAAATTTGAGATGATAGGTATGATGTTAGGTATTCTTGAAATGCTTGCTTATATATTGTTGTTGGAATTATTTATGCAATCTTCTGTCTTGTCGATGCAATGGATTTATTTACTGGTTGGAATAATTCAAAAATATAGAATGTCTCTAAAATGTTGCTAGACCTTACTTCTTAAATTTTTACTTAAGGACAAGTATAAACTCAAGTTTGGGGATGTGAGAGCTGTTGCGTGTTTTGAGTGCTACGCAATTGGTGCAAGTATACACGTCGCAAGTTATAGTATAGTAAATATATCGTCTCTACGGGGACTGGTGAAACTCTAATTTTTAACTCCTCGCACTGAAAAGAGAAATAAATAGTAATGATAGGTGTTGGAAGTAACAAGTGAAATAATTAAACAAATAAAATAAATGAAAAAAGTAATCGAATAAGAGAGTAGGCTGGGTTATCGTGGGTAGTGGTGCAATGGCTGTTTGGATTGTCGTGGCAATTGATTGTTGAGGCAACTCAATTGCTAAGGCAAATAAGACCGGCTGAATTGCCGTGGCAACTAGGTCACAAATTATGTCGTGGCAACTAGGACTGGTTTTAATTTTGTGGTAACTGGGGTTCTTCCTTCAAAGCTCGGCGAAGCGTTCTTCAATGTCTTCTTGTTATCCCTAACCGAAGAACTAGTTAATTGTGCACGCCTTGGTGATACATCCATGCATTAACCCTGGGTGAACAACAACCGATCTACGCTCCTCTTAGCCGTTGAAATCCAATCCTTATTCCTAAGGTGGATTAATCTTTATCGACGAATTTTTGAGTGAAGACCATGTTCATTCGTTTCTTGAATCTAACTCTCCCAAGTATAGTTAAATAGGTAACTCTCGAGATCCTTTCCCAATTCACTCGAAATTAAAAATGAGAACCAAGAATGAACAAACTTTGAATTTAAATTGCAATCATTGAACCTAAACCATCCAAACGTTTATCATAACCACAAACACCAAATAACCCCAGCCAATTTAAGTTAGTTCATGGCTAGGGAAAAAGAAAATTCAATAAAAATAATCCCAGACATGGATCGCATAAAAACAAAATGAAGAAGATACAGTGTGCGATCAACCTTCTCTCTAGAATCCGATTCCCTAAAATCCCACTCTCCAAAGCTATGATTTGATCTCCTATTTAAAGAGGTTGATGTGATCAACTTTGTTTTTGATGAAAAGGATTTGAATGCATTTGAATTCTCTAGAGATATGGTCCTTATCCGATCAGGCATTTGAAATTTGAATCTGGCCTTTATCTCCTATTATTTGGATAATGATGCGGATAATGTTGCATTTATCTAGGATTATCTAGTTATGCCACGACAATCAGTTTCGGCAACACCTTTAGAAATGTCCTCTTCTTGCCACGGCAACTCCTTCAGCAATGTCCCATACTTGCCACGGCAATCTCCAATTGCCACGTCAATCCAGTCCTGCACAAAATAAAGCACACTAGCAGCGTTTTTCCCACAAAAACCAACCAAATGCAATACCAAGCTCATTAACTAAGAAAACTAGAAAACTATGCATGAATGCCTGTCAATGCAACTAAAATGAGCCTAAGTCTAACAATAATATGAGTATAAAGGGCAAGAAAAATAGTACTTTTGCACACTCATCAATATCTCTTTAAAGAGCATGTATTTTCCCTAGATTTATAGATTTAATTGTCCCCGCATCAATATTTATTGCATCGATTTCTATATTTTCATGTTCATTTCATGTATTTTCTCTAACTTAGTCTCAGTTGCTATTATTTCACATATTCCTGCCTATTTTACCTTGTTATCGTTGTATTTCTAATTTCCCTCTAGAGGAAGTCTCACCACTATAGCCAGTTCGACACTGCAACTGCCAGCGGTCCAGTCTGCTAAAATTCTATATGGCCTTAGGTCACGCAAAATACTTGAAGAACATGTGTCATTTCTTAGGCAGCTTATAAAAGGACAAATCGGAAAGAGAGAAGGAGTCATACAAATTCTATTTTTATATCATCTTCAATCTCAAGCTTTTTCCTCTCATCCATGGCTGTTTAAGCTCTATTTTTGGAGATCCAAGGTGAAGCTGGGCAGAACTATCCGAAGAGAAGAGGATTCTAGTACAAGATCAAAGAGAATATTTTGTTATCTTCTTAAACTCTTCTTTTAGTAGATGTTTGTTGGATATTTCTTTTGTATTTCGTTATTTAATGATGATGGTTTAAACTTTTAAGCTTTTTATAAACTTCATTACATCTTATTTTTCTGTTTAATATATTGTTATTGGTTTTTTCTCATACTTTGATTGTTGGATCTGATTTTGGTTTGCATGAGAATGTTAAACTTAGTTATTGACATCGACGGATACAGTGACAAGTCAGGTTAACAAGTCATTACAACGAGAGTTGAATGAGGATACAATGAGAGTTGATTCGATTGTTCTAAGGATTATAGTTTTCAACTTATAACCAGCATCGATTTTCCAACAAAAACCAACCAAATGCAATACCAAGCTCATTAACTACGGAAACTAGAAAACTATGCATGAATGCCTGTCAATGCAACTAAAATGAGTCTAAGTCTAACAATAATATAAGTATAAAGGGAAAGAAAAATAGTACTTTTGCACACTCATCACACTCCCAAACTCGAACTATTGCTTTTCCTCAAGCAATACAAAACTAACAATTGTCTGCCAAAGCCTTTACCACCAAAAACATGCTTCTTTCCTGACTTCAATCCTCAGAACCGTGGCACAAAAAATTGATTATCTTTCGATCTTCGGACAGCGTAGTGAATTACTCAAAATAGAATTACAATGCTAGTGAAATGTGTGTGAAGAGTTGTGTACATGTCAACTAATAGGATTCCATACGAAAAATTGGTTTTATCGAATTATTTGTCGGGGAATTAAGTTCACTAGACCCATTTTTAGGCACATATAACATATTTCATTTTCTTTATTTTTATTTTTATACTAGATTCAGTTTCAGGCACCTCTAGCATTTACAAGACCTCTAAGACTAGAGCTAGATGGGCACCTCTAGCTAAGGTTCATTGTTCATTTTTTTCATCATTTTTTAAAGCTAGAGCCAGTTTCGGGCACCTCTAGCGCAATTTACCCATTTTAAATAACCTAAAGTTCACTAGGTCTCCCTTAATCAACAAGGCACAACAGTGTCAAAATATTCAACATCATATCAAAATTCCAAGTACTCTTCATGCTTGTCCTAAAATCTAAGATTTTATCATGTAAGTGCATTGGCAAAAATTCATCATAGGATATCACCACAGGTTTAGGCAGTTTAATCAAGTAAGAGACATGGCAAGTAAAATATGCAACTTAACACGAGACAACAAAAATGAATGCAACTAACTATGAAACACCCGAGAGAAGCATTGTCCCCAATGCATGCAAAATTTAAACAAATGAAAAGAAAAATAAAATGCAAATGAGTTAGTCGGAGAGGTGATCAGCTTGAATGACTAGTTTCCTTCGAGCCATTTTCTTGGTCCTTTTTTCGGCTTGTGGTGGTTGTTGGCACGAGGCTAGTGGTGCTTCCTGAACCGTGGTTTCTATGGCCTCCTTAACCGTTTTATCCTCCTTGGCGGTCTCTTCTAGGTCAGAAGCTTTACGCTTTACTAGAAATTATGATAGTGAGGCCGGATGAGACTTCATCGGTACAATCATAGAGTCGACTGAATCTAAAAAACCATGAAGAGATTTAGTACGAAAAGGTTCAACAATAGGCTACTTACCTTTTCGTGGGACTTCAGTTGCCTCGGCAATGTCACTCAGCATAGGCACATATTCAGAAGCCGGGGCAAGTAGTGCAGTAAGGAATACATGAAAAAGAATAGTACTTTTAGGATAATTCTCCAGGATCACTCTCGTCAGGGCTGCATCACGATCCTTCATGTAACGCATAAACAACAATTGGCATTCTTCCATCTTGTCCAACTGTTGCGACAAAGGGCGGAGGATTTCGGCAATCCCTTCTATACTTGCCGCGACAGGTTGGGTTGCCTTGGCAGTTGCTGGAGCAGAGGATTTTTTTGCAATGAGCGGTTCCTTTATCGGATCCTCACGCAGCAAACGCAGACATTGTCTCCGGGACCATCCGTTCCTCTCGGTCAATTTTTCATCCATAACATAAGTCGGTACATGTTATTTTTCACACAATCGAGATATCAAATTAGGGAAAAGAGTGCTCCTACATCTTTCTTACTACAAGTATAGATTTCATCAACAATTATCTTCCCAATATTAATAGTACGCTTGTGTAAAATAGAATGAAGCAATAATAAACGAGAATAAGAAACATTGGTATTATGGGTATTAGGCATCAAACTAGTTTTTATAAAATTAGTCCATAGTTTGGCCTCGGGTTTTAACAAGATACGATTTACAGTGCCCTTCAAGGCTCCATCATTCCATTTGGCTCACTCTACAGTAAGATCTTGAAAAATCCTCTCCACTTCTTTGGTTGTTATATTCTTGACAAACTCGATATGCTCATCCTTCTCCACATAGAGCCTATAGTATGCGTTGATGGCAGCGGCATCAACAAGAATTTCTCTACCTCACACAAAAACACAAGGGTTATCCAGATTTGAAACATGCGAATAGAGTTCCCTTACCCACGAGATGTTGCCCAATTTTGGTTGTTCACAGAAGATTTACCCTTGATGGTTCTTGATTATCTTGAAGATGGAAGCCTCAAGCCTATAGTTTTTTAGGGAAACATCATATTCGAACCCTTTCTCTTCCTATACCTTTCGATTTGAAAACTTGGCAAGATACCTCTTCTCAAGGATCAGAGATGTAAACCGACAGAAAGAAGGCTCTAGTGTTCTTGAAGAACTTGCCTTGGGCATAGTCTTGAGGTTCTTAGCCATGGTTTTTCGGTTCTTGCTTGGAAAAGAGAGACAAAGGAAACAAGAGAATAACTTTTAGGAAGAGCATTTTCATGCATCTCCTAATGTTATAGTCTCCTTATCGCGAGTCACGTGTGCACCAACGTAGTGCTTCAACCGTTGTCCGTTAACCTTAAACTCATGTCCATCCACTATCAATTTAACCACTCAGCCCCATAAGAATAAGGTTTTACAACCTCAAACGGCCCAGACCATCTTGACTTCAGTTTCTTGGGGAAAAGCTTAAGGCGAGAATTGAAGAGAATAACCAATTGGCCTGGCAAGAATTGTCGCGGCAATAGCTTCTTGTCATGCCAACACTTGGTTTTTTCTTTATAGATCTTGGCATTGTCATATGCTAAGGCACAAAACTCTTCTATTTCGTTTAGGTCCAGTAGACGCTTATGCCCTGCACTTTTCCAATCCATATTCATGGTTTTGATAGCCCAGTAGGCCTTATGCTCGATTTTCACCGGTAGATGGCAAGTCTTGCCGTAGATAGGTATGTACAAAGACATGCCTGAGGGTGTCTTGTATGTTGTTCGGTAAGACTAGAGTGCGTCATCAATTCTCAAAGACCAATTATTTCGAGAAGAATTAACAATTTTCTCAAGGATCCCCTTCAAATCACGGTTGGAAATTTTTGCTTGCCCGTCAGTCTGTGGGTGGTATGACGTGCAAATTTTATATGTTACTCTAAGGCGCGCTAATGTCTTGGCAATCAGTTTATTGTCAAAATATGTGCCCTCGTTGCTGATAATTTCCCTTGGTTTCCCAAACCGTATAAGGATATTCTTCTGTAGAAACCGTTGCACAGTCTTTGCATCATTCTTGGGAACTGCACTTGCCTCCACCCACTTGGACACATAGTCCATAACGAGTAAAATATAGAGGTTGCCGAACAATGACGAGAAAGGCCCCATAAAATCGATGCCCCATACATCAAACAATTCGACCTCAAGTATATTCTACAATGGCATTTCATGTCGCCTTGATATGTTTCCCGTTCGTTGACAATGGTTACACCCCTTGTAAAAATCATGGGCGTCTTTATAAAAAGTGGGCTAGTAAAAACCAGACTGTAGAACTTTGGCCGCAGTGCTAGTTCTACTGAAATGGCATCTATAGGGTAAAGAATGGCATTGTTTGAGCACATTTTGTTGTTCCTCCTCAGGGACACATCGTCGTATGACCTGATTTGCACATTGTTTAAACAACAGAGGATCGTCCCAATAATAATGCTTAGCATCACGTCAGAATCGCTTCTTCCCTTGGTGAGTAAGGTCATAAGGTAAAATACCACTAACCAAAAAATTTACTAGATCTGCATACCAGGGTGTTAACGAGGCAATTAAAAACTGCTCATCCGGGAATGTATCATGGATCTCCAAGGAGTAATTATCAGTTTCGCCCTCATCCAACCTTGATAAATGATTAGCAACCTGGTTTTCTGTTCCTTTCATGTCCTTAATTTCAATGTCAAACTCTTGTAAAAGCAATACCCAATGAATTAAACGAGGTTTGGCATCTTTTTATCAATCAAATACTTAATTGTCGAATGGTCAGTGTGGACAATTACCGTCGTGGTGTAATTCAATTGAGCACCACTAAGGGTTTTACTAGCGTAATATACCACATGAAAGATCTTACCTCTCCATTGTCCTAAAACAGCTCCTACAGTGTAATCGCTTGCATCACATATGAGCTCGAAAGGTAAGGTCTATTAAGGGGGAATGACAATAGGTGTCGTGGCAAGTTGCTTCTTAAGGGTTTCAAATGCCTTAGCGTAGGATTAATCAAATTTAAAAGCCTTGTCCTGTTCAAGCAAATTACACAAAGGTTTAGAGATCAAAGAAAAATTATGAATAAACCTTCTATAAAAACTGCATGTCTGAGAAAACTTCAGATCCCTTTGACTGAATTTGGTGGCAGCAATCTCTCAATCACGCCCACTTCAGCTTTGTCTACCTCGATTCCCTTCGAAGAGATCTTGTGCCTAATCACTATACCTTCATCCACCATAAAATGGCACTTCTCCCATTTCAAAACTAGGTTAGTCTCTTCACAACGTGCCAACACCTTCTCCAAATTGCCAAGGCAATTGTCAAAACTGTCTCCAAATACTGAAAAGTCATCCATGAAGATTTCAAGGAAATCTTCCACCATGTCGGAGAAGATTGCCATCATACATTGCTAGAATATCGTTGGGGCATTACATAGTCCGAACAACATTTTTCGGAAGGTATATGTACCATACGGGCACATGAAAGTAGTCTTTTCCTGATCCTCTAGTGCTATGGCGATTTGGTTATACCCCGAGTATCCATCAAGAAAACAATAAAATAATTTACCCGTAAGACGATCAAGCATTTGCTCAATAAATGGTAAAGGAAAATGATCTTTCCTAGTAGCTTTATTTAACTTGCGGTAATCTATACAAACCCTCAAACCAGTGACATTTCTAGTTGGAATGAGTTTATTGTTTTCATTACTTACCACTATTATACCTTCCTTCTTCGGTACACATTGTACCAAACTTTCCCATGCACTATCAGAAATAGGATATATGATACCAGCATCAAGCCACTTGATGATCTCTTTCATCACAACTTCCTTCATTGTAGGGTTAAGCCTCCTTTGTGCCTAAATAGATTATGGTCATCCTCTAATAAAATCTTGTGCGTGCACATTGTTGGACTGATTCCCTTCATGTCTGCAATTGACCAACCTTTTGCCTTTTTGTGTAGTGCCAACATGGAGAGCAACCCCTCTTCTTGTTCAGGCTACAACTTAGAAGAAATGATTATTGGAAAATTTTTATTGGTTCCCAAATAAACATATTTTAATTACCCTGACAATGGTTTTAACTCTAAGATAGGGGGTTGTTCAACGGAAGGTTTTTCAGGTTTACATTCCTTATTTGAATAATCAAGTGTTTCAAAACTTTTACCTGCTCGGCTTACCATCCATTTCACTTCTTGCTATGCCTCAGTGTCTGATCCTACAGGCTCTCCTGTCTTAGCAAGCAAATTGCCCTGGAAATACTCTTCTAAGTCAAAATTGAATTCTGCGGTGGCCTGAATGACTTGGTACTCTTCTAGATCATCAGCATGCTTTAAGGTTTTAAAAACATTGAGCGTGACTTGCTGATCATTCACTCTCATGATAAGCTCTCCTCTCTCGACATCAATCAAAGTCCTTCATGTTGCTAAGAATGGCCTCCCAAGAATAATATGTACAGACCCATCTGCTTCACAATCCAAAATAATAAAGTCAACGAGAAAAATAAACTTATCCACTCTTACCAAGATGTCTTCGATTTTTTCCTCTAGATGCACATAAGTTCTATCCGTAAGCTGAAGCATGACTGTAGTGGGTCTCGCCTTTCCTATGCCCAATCTTTGAAAATCAGATTTTGGCATAAGGTTGATGCTGGCTCCGAGATCGCATAATGCCTTTCCAACATAGTGATTGCCGATTGCACAAGGTATTGTAAAACTATCGGGGTCTTTTAATTTGGGTGGTAGACGATTGTGTAACATTGCCATACACCCCTCTGTCACAACAACTGTCTCAAACTCTCTGAGCCTAATTCGCTTAGAGACAATGTCTTTAAGGAACTTAACGTAGTTTGGCATTTTTTCTATTGCTTCAACCAGTGGCAAGTTGATATGGATCTACTTCAAGATATCAAGAAATTTCTTGAACTGGTATTCGTGTTTCTGCCTCTTCAGCCTCTATGGGAATGGTGGTTGAATTCTGATCTCTTCGTCTTTTCCTTTTCCATCCAATTTGAAACTCTTGGATGGGCTTGCTATGGCAAGTAAACTTGCCGTGGTAACTGCTGAAGGCTCGCCATCAATGATTGCCATGGTATTGTTGCTGGATACAACATTCTGGACATGATTACCATCCTTGGATTGGGTAGATCCCTCATTTGCTTTTGATCCACTTTGGGTAGTTATCACCTTACATTGTTCATGGCCTATTCCTCATACAACTTTAATGTCTCTAGGCAAACCTCCTTGTGGCCTTGTATTCAAAATTTGAGCAAATTGCCCGACTTGCATCTCCAATGCTTCCAAAGCTGCCCCTTGACTCTGCATTTGCACTTCGGTCCTGTTAATAAAAGCGTCAGTCTTTTTCATGAAATTACTAGTTTCGGCCATATAAGATTATGTTTTAAACATGAAAGCATTTAAAGAGTTTTCCAAAAGAACTAGTTGATGTTAACTGTTGCTGCGGCATTTGTTGCCGTGGCATGTTCTGTTGGAATCCTGATGCTTTTATATTCTGGCGTTGCTGACCATTGGAGCTGTTCTAGTTACTCCATGAAAAATTTAGGTGCTTTTTCCAGTATGGATTATATGTGTTGGAATACACATTGTTGTTCCGGTTATAATTACCAACATAGAAATTGGATTCTGGGTTCTGCATACACTCAGAAGATTCGTGGTCAGCATTACATAAATCACAAAGTGGACCTATTACCTTGACTTCTTGTGTGTTGCTAAGTCTCTGCATATTCTTAACCAAATTGGTTAATGTAGATAATTGTGCTAAAATAGTATCCGACGATTCTAACTCAATTGCTGAGGCATTTCGCCTGACAATTCCTCTTCTAGTGGTTGGAAACTGGTAATCATTTTTGGCAAGTCTGTCCAAAATCTCCCTAGCTTCCATTGCTGATTTGTCTAGAAGCGTACCATTTGCCGTGGCTTCTAGCATCATCCTCATCGATGCGTTGACTGAATTGTAAAACATTGTCACTTGTGTCCAAGCTCTTTGTAACGCTCTCATGCCTCGTACATGGACTCATCATCTGTTTGACAAAAAGAAGTAATGTCATTACGCAGTTTATCAGTCATATTTGTAAAACTAAATCTAGAAAGGAAACTCCGGTATAGATCTGTCCAAGAGTCTAAAAATCTGGATGAGATACTATTTAACCATGATTTTGACCTATCCCTCAGTGAATAGGGAAATAATTTCAGCATTAGGACTTCCTCACGGACTCCTTATTGCTTGAATAAATCGTAAATTTCCAGGAACGATTTGAGATGTTGTCTGGCATCCTCAATCGTTGATCCGCCAAATTTCCAACTAAGTTGATCATGATAAACATTACAGACTTTAATTCAAAGTAAGGGATTTGGATTTCAGGTTTGACAATTCCTGGAGTAAGACCGTCAAGATCTTGCTTTAAGTAGTCTCGGATAGGTCTGTTCTGTACTATAACAAGTTGATCTTGTAGATTTGCTACATCTCCTACTGCAACATCCTGATTGCCATTGGCATTTAGATTGCTAACTGGATCATTAGGTGGATATACCATTTTTGCTCTTAACTCTTTTCTACGTCTACGAAGAACACGTTCGATTTCTGGTTCAAATGGATAATCCGATGCTGTCGGTCTTGCCCTGGTCATACACCAATACAAAAACCATAATTATTAGCCTTTTGAAATCGAACACAAATATAAATAAAATAAACAAAGGTGCAAGAAAATAAAAACAAAGTCGCTATTGCCAGTCCCCGGCAACGGTGCCAAAAACTTGTTGCGTGTTTTGAGTGCTTCGCAATTGGTGTAAGTATACACATCACAAGTTATAGTATAGTAAAGATATCATCTCCACAGGGACTGGTGAAACTCTATTTTTTAACTCCTCACACTGAAAAGAGAAATAAATGGTGATGATAGGTGTTGGAAGTAACAAGTGAAATAATTAAACAAGTAAAATAAATGAAGAAAGTAATTGAATAAGAGAGTAGGCTGGGTTATCGTGGTAGTGGTGCAATGGCTGTTTGGATTGTCGTGGCAATTGATTGCTGAGGCAACTCAATTGCTAAGGCATCTAAGATCGGCTGAATTGTCGTGGCAACTAGGTCACAAATTATGCCGTGGCAACTAGGAGTGGTTTTAATGTCGTGGCAACTGGGTTCCTTCCTTCAAAGCTCGGTGAAGCATTCTTCAATGTCTTCTTGTAATCCCTAACAGAAGAGCTAGTTAATTGTGCATGCCTTGGTGATACATCTCTGTGTTAACCCTGGGTGAACAACAACCGATCTACACTTATCTTAGCCGTTGAAATCCAATCCTTATTCCTAAGGTGGATTAATCTTCATTGATGAATTGTTGAGTGAAGACCATGTTCATTCATTTCTTGACTCTAACTCTCCCAAGTATAGATAAATAGGTAACTCTAGAGATCCTCTCTCAATTCACTTGAAATTAAAAATAAGAACCAAGAATGAACAAACTTTGAATTTAAATTGCAATCATTGAACCTAAACCATCCAAACATTTATCACAACCACAAACCCCAAATAACCCCAGCCAATTTAAGTTAGTTCATGGATAGGGAAAAAGAAAATTCAATAAAAATAATCCCAGACATGGATCGCATAAAAACAAAATGAAGAAGATACAGTGTGCAATCAACCTTCTCTCTAGAATCTGATTCCCTAAAATCCCACTCTCCAAAGCTATAATTTGATCTCCTATTTAAAGGGGTTGATGTGATCAGCTTTGTTGTTGATGAAAAGGATTTGAATGCGTTTGAATTCTCTAGAGATATGGTCCTTATCCGATCAGGAATTTGAAATTTGAATCTGGCCTTTATCTCCTATGATTTAGATAATGATGCAGATAATGTTGCATTTATCCAGGATTATCTAGTTATGCCACGACAATCAGTTTCGACAACGCCTTTAGAAATGTCCTCTTCTTGCCACGACAACTCCTTCAGCAATGTCCCCTACTTGCCACGGCAATCTCCACTTGCCACGGCAATCCAGTCCTGCACAAAATAAAGCACACTAGCAGCGCTTTTCCCACAAAAACCAACCAAATGCAATACCAAGCTCATTAACTAAGAAAACTATGCATGAATGCCTGTCAATGCAACTAAAGTGAGCCTAAGTCTAACAATAATATGAGTATAAATGGCAAGAAAAATAGTATTTTTGCACACTCATCAATAGCTCTTTAAAGAGCATATATTTTCCCTAGATTTATAGATTTAATTGTCCCCGCATCAATATTTATTGCATCCATTTCTATATTTTCATGTATTTTCTCTAACTTAGTCTCAATTGCTATTATTTCACATATTTCAGCCTATTTTACCTTGTTGTCATTGTATTTCTATTTTCCCTCTAGAGGAAGTCTCACCACTACAGCCAGTTCGACAGTACAACTGCCAGCTGTCCAGTCTGCTAAAAATTCTATATGGCCTTAGGTCACGCATAATACCTGAAGAATATGTGTCCTTTATTAGGCAGCTTATAAAGGGACGAATCAGGAAGAGAGAGGGAATCATACGAATTCTTTTTTGATATTATATTCAACCTCAAGCTTTTTCTTCTCATCCATGGTTGTTTAAGCTCCATTCTGGAGATCCAAGGTGAAGCTGGGCAGAACTATCTGAAGAAAAGAGGTTTCTAGTACAAGATCAAAGAGAATATTTTGTTATCTTCTTAAACTCTTCTTTTAGTAGATGTTTGTTGGAGATTTCTTTTATATTTCGTTATTTAATGATGATGGTTTAAACTTTTAAGCTTTGTATAAACTTCATTACAACTTATTTTTCAGTTTAATATATAGTTATTGGTTTTTTCTCGTACTTTGATTGTTGGATCTGATTTTGGTTTGTATGAGAATGTTAAACTTAGTTATTGACATCGACGGATGTAGTGACAAGTCAGGTTAACAAGTCATTACAACGAGAGTTGAATGAGGATACAGTGAGAGTTGATCCGATTGTTCTAAGGATTATAGTTTTCAACTTATAACGAGAGTTAAAGCCGATCTACATCTCTGCGTCAACAGTTGAAGATTAAATGAAAGTTAGTAACGAGCTTACTCTTTACTTGCCAATTGAGCCATCATATTTCCTTGAGTGTACTTGATTTTCTTCAAAGCTAAATAGAGGAGATACATGCTCTATTTCATTATCTCTTGACTCTTTTATATTTTTTGTTTGCTACCACAATTGGTTTATTACTATTCACTTTATTCCTTTATTGCAATCACTATTACACTCATAATTTTCCCTTTAACAGAATTGCCTATGGCCACATAATACTTAAGCTAAATACATCATCCTCGTGGGATCGATATTCAAACAAGATTCTCCTATTTCTATTCTTGCTTCGACAATGATGTTTGCACTTAGAGTGTGACGTTTTTACACCGTTCAGTACAGTTAAGGAGGACTTGCTTTCGATCAGCTAGTGGTTGAGCATCAACCAAGATTTCCTTTATCTGTAGTGAAGAATCCCTGATGATACGGTATTATGTGATGGCGATGTAATATAGCTGACAGATGTGTGATTCCATTTAATGTTGTGAGGACTATGCGATTCTAAGTATAATCTTAGTAAACCAAATGCTTTGAGATTTTGAGCAACGTACACTTGTTGCAAATTGATTATGATGGTGGTAGGAAGGACATCGTTGAATATGTGAAGGGTAATACTTGAGATTCATGGATTTGGACCCACCTATTTTTACGTTCATAATGAAACCACTAAGAACAGAGCATTCTAGTTAAAGTCTTATAGTTGGTCCGCAAGTGACAAAGCCCCAAAATTTAATGCGACAGTGGATGAGGTTTATAGGAGATGCTCGATTGAGGCTTGAGGTTGGGTGTTTTTGACAGACTTGGTAGAGTTGTCTTTTAAGAAATAGATATAATTTTGGACATTGGTTGATTATTTAGACACAAAGCTAGCTCGAGATGTCAAGCGTAGTGCTTAAAGCATCAGGGTTCCAAGAGAACCAAACCTTTAGTAATGAGAATGATAAGCTACCACCTTCATGAAGCGATTTTATATTTGATATAATAGATGGTGCCAAACACAACCAGGAAAGTTGTGAGGAGAGCTGTGTTTATAATAACCTAAATTTTTTAGTTAACAAATGGGCATTAACCCGAGTTGTGGACCTTCGTGTTGGTTTGGGTAATTTGACTCATTGGGCGAAGTTTGGGCCTAATTCGGTGAGAAATAGATCATATAGGTTTGGCAAGTGACCATTTTGTAAAAGGGGAAAAAGATTAGAGGCCTTATGTAGTAATTTTACCTTTATTTAAATAAAAAGCTGCCCTAACCTTTTAATTGTTTCATATCACGTAGAGAAGGGAAAAAAAGAGAGGTAAGAACATTTTTATCTCTTCATATTTTCTCTCTAAACTCCATAGCCACCAAATCTTAAAGATCCAAACTTTTAACCTTATTTCTTTCATCCAAGTCTCAACATTTGAGTATGATAATCCACACCTCTCAAGCTTTAAAAAAGGTCATTCATGAAGAAGTACATCAGTAAGGTTCACATGGATGAGGATGACCAGATCAAGGCTGACTAGTGCCTAAGAGATACTTAGAGGATTCTAAGATAGGTGAGGGAGAGTCTGGGGGATGGCCTTAATTGCATTGTCTCCCTTCTTAAGAGCAATGTACATAAATGGTAGAAGACTGTTAAGTTGGGACTATAGCCTACACTTCTGACATGAGATGTCTTCTTGGTCGAGTTCAAGAAGAAGTACATCAGTGAGGTTCACATATATGAGATAAGAGATTAGTGTCTGCATCTAGTTTAGGGGGACTGAACAGTGTTTGAGTATAAGCAAGATTTTTTACGATTGAATAGTTATGACCCAGAGTTAGTTACCACCTAGGAGTTGAGATGCAAGAGGTTTAGGCATGGATTGAAGGTTGACCTTCAGATGCATACGACAACATGTTTACTTAGGATATTCTCTAAGTTAGCTAATAGTGTGAAGAACTAGAACGACTTTAGAGTTAGACACCGAGTTAAATTAAGGAATCTAAAGGCCATGTTGAGGGGACTCAAGACATCACAAGTCATTCTTGGGCTCCGTCTAAGAGGTATCATGCTATGAGGGGTTCAAAGAGAGTTGCTTCATATCAGTAGCCAAGAGTTGGTCTTGGATCTCGGTCGAGCGTTCATATGAGTTCTTTGGCTTTTACTTTTGAAGGGAGTACTAATGGTTCAGTTAGGACGTCGCTCTTACCGATTTGTAAGCATTATAGCTGAAGACATCTTGGATTATGCTTCTTGCTTTGTAGGGTTTGCTATAATTGCTGGGTACCATGTCACATAGCGAAGGACAGCTCAATGATGGGTGATGATGCACCAGTTCAGTCTCAGAGATTGACTCCTTCTAGGCATGGTTAGATTTTTACGAGATGCGGTGTTAGAGCATTGTCTGTGTATCAGGGATGAGGTGCCTTAAGATCTAACATTGGTTACGATGCTTAAGCCGTTGCTAGGCGATCTACCATTTAGGCTAAAGATGACTTCTTTACCACTGATGATATGTCAAGTACCTTTGTTTCGTTTTGGTTTTAGTTGTTGCTTTGATGAAAATATGATTTCTTGTTTATGCAAAGGCATTTATTCTTATCGAATAAATGTTGTAGTAAGATCTAGAGGTTATTGATGGATTGTTTGATCTGTCAGATTGTAAGTATTGGTTGGTAAGGTTTTTACTATAGATGGTGAGTGATGATTGAGGGTAACAGTCCCTATGGGCTTGTTAGATTTACTCTCTCTGTTAGTGGATGTCAGCCTTAGTATAGGTTGGTCATGTGAGCACGATGTATGCCTTGGTTTTTAAGCAAGATTCTTGAAGTTTTGGGGTTCGAAATTAACCAGGTTATTGGTAATGGATGCGGGGAACCATTACTTCTTTAGTGTGAGTGCCGTGGTACTGTGATGTTAGTTTAAAGAGAACTTTGTAAGTTGCAAGACTTTCTTAGCCCTCGTAGTAGATACGAGGGTTGAGAGTCTGAGGGTTTAGAATTACAGATATTTAAGAGGATGTTACGGTGTTCTTCGAGGAATGAGCGGGCTTACCTTTTGATCGTGGATTAGAACCCATGATAAAGGTAACATCGAGTTTGGTGTTAGTGTCCATCACCTTGTGGTATGGCACTGACTGAACTTTTAGGGTGGGAACTGATTATACAAGTGAGTGAACAAGGGTGTCGTCGCTAAGTGTCTCACCTTGGGACGTGCCTACGTTGGTATGGCGAAGAGTGGTGACGTTGGATATTGTAAGCCAATATGTAACGATAGAGAACCGTTAACTGTTTCTCGAGGTTGATTATCTTGTAAGTGGTTGAAGAGTTTTGCGGTCTCTGTATAGTTATTCAGAATTTGAGTGTCGTAAGTTGAAGGGTAAGGAAAAGTGTGATAAAGATTTTGTTTGAGGTTATGTTTAGACTTTAAGGACGAGTGCATCGATGTAATATTGAGTTTGATGATTTGAGTGTTTGCTCTACCGAATTTTGAGATAGATTGTCTACATGTATGGTAAAACAGTGTGAAGATTATTAGAGTAATGCATCGAAAATGTGGGTTATCGGCTATGGTTATGTGGAACTGAGATTCTTGTGCTGCAACAGATCTTGTTGGAAAAACCATTTGAAAAACTTAGAGGGCTTGTTAGAGTTTTAGCTCAACTGTTCGTTAGAATTAAGTGCTTGGGTTGAAAGAGAATGTTCGGACCTTCGAGGATAGTTGGGTGAGTTTTGAACTCTAGTAAAATTCATAAGTAGCAACAGTTTTCTTTCAAAATAAGAGTGGCTCGTTTAGTAGAGTTGCATAACCATAGGTCAGCATTCATTGAGTTAGGGGAGAGTTCAAGTAAAGTGAGATTCTAAGTTCCATGTTGTTTAGCCAAGTCAGGAAAGAAGGGTTGTTAATTCAAGATAAATTAATGGCAGAGCTCAATTTTTAAAGCTTCATATGCCTTCAGAATGTTGGTCATGGTGCTAATAATAGATAAAGAATTGTTCCTAGAAGTATATCTTCGAGGAGGTGTAATATTCTAGGCACAAATGAGTTTGAGTTTAGGGTTTTGAATAGCAGATGATGGTAGAGATGATTTTTAACCGAGATAAACATCTAAAGTGAGTTCTGTGAATTAATGTCTGGACAATATTGTTTGAGGTTATTCTATGTTAATCTGCTTTAGGGTTCAATGTGAGTGTTGTTTGATTGTTGAAAAATAAATCATTGGGGATTCATGAGATAGGTGTTGAGAAGTTCAGTGATATGAGCTTTGGCTAAGGAAATTTGTGGAAGAATTTTAGAATCAAGGTAAATGTATGTGAGATGGTTAATGGTTGGATCCAAGATAGTTACATCTCATTCCTTCGTTTAATTTTGAGGACAAAATTTCTTTTTAGGAGGTAAAATTTTTAACGACCCACATTTCTGAGTCAAGAAATGGGCTTTGACCTGATTTGTGGACCTTCGTGTTGGTTTGGGTAATTAGACTCACTGGGCCATGTTTGGGCCTAATTGGGTGAAAATTGGGTCATATAGGCTTAGAGAGTGACCATTTGTAAAAGGGGAAAAGCTTGGAGGTCTTATGTAGTGATTTTACCTTTATTTAAATAAAAAGCTGCCCCAACCCTTTAATTGCTGCCTATCATGTGAAGATGGGAAAAGAAGAAAGGTAAGAACATATTTATCTCTTCATCTTTCCTCTCTAAAATCCATAGCCATTAAAGCTTAAAGATCCAAACTTTCAATCTTATTTCTTCCATCCAAGTCTCAAGATTTGAGTATGATAATCCACACATCTCAAGCTTCAAGAAAAGGTCATTCATGAAGAAATGGGTAAGGATTTCATTAATGGGTTTTTGGTGGTTTAAAGCTTGAGTAGTGTGTTCTCTTGATTTTCAAGGATGAAAATTCATAGTTAATCCTTCCTAAACCTTTGGTTCAAGTTTTAATGTGATTCCATGATTTAATTGCAAGAAAATGGAAGTGTTTTGGAGGGTTTCCAAGCTTGGGTCAAAGGAGAAAGTTGAAGAGTTTTGCTTGAAAGCTTGATTTCAGGATTTCTAGCTAAAGGTCATTATATCTCTGACTCCTACTCTTCTTGAAGATCATAAAGTGATTGCTTTGCTTGGTTTTATGGTTTAAGATTGCTAGTTGCGTGTTTTTTTTAGCTTAGAACCCTTTTAATGGTGAAATCTAAAATAATTGTTAATAATGTGTAAAAATGGTAGTAAACCACCCTAATTAACTCCCATAAGATGTAGGTTTGAGTTAAGGGGGGGTTAAAGGTTATGTTTTGGTTGCTTGGGAAGTGATTTCCCGAGCCTTGGAAGCTATTTATGGGTTTCAGTATCAGTACACAGGGAACCTGTACTGATACCTTGTGCTCTAAATGATGAACACATGCAAAATTTAAAAGAAGTATAGGTACATGCTCGAGCCGTATCAGTACCCCTGTTCCATTTATTTTCCAGTAGAAGAAAATTGTATCGGTATACTTGGGGTATATCGATACCTAGAGTGTATCGGTACGCGGGGTCCTTGTATCGATACAGGGTCAACAGTCAACCCCTCTTCTGTGAAGAGTGAGTATTTGTACGCTCAGGATGGGTATCGGTACTAGAGACTCATATCGGTACGCATGGTTGGGTATCAGTACCCACAAGGCAATTTGCCCGTAAATGTTGAAAATGAGTTTAAGGGGTTGATAATTCGAGGTATATGGACCAAAGAGCTTCTAAGGTAGTAAAATGAATTGTAAAACTAAGAAGCCGAGATTTAACTCTCATGTATAAGAATAACATGTAATAGCTTAGTAAGTGATGAATCAAGATAAATGCGATAGTCAGTGTTATGCCTTGGGGAATTTGTGTAATGGCTTGGCTTGGTGCCACTTACCTCTTGGTGAGGAGTATGAATGCTTAGGGAGCATATATTGCTTTATGATTATTGAAAATGAATCTAAATGTCCTAGAGTTAGTACTACGATACTTATGTAAGGGGATACATACTTCGGGCTGAGTGAACAAGTACATCCAACATACCCACGAGCTGAGTGATTTGGGTACGATTAGAAACCTGATAGACTGAGTGACCTCGAGTAACCGATAGGCTGAGTGAGCCTAGGTGTGACTACTTGTGGCTAATGTGATCCAAGTATATCTAGTACGTATTCGTGGCTATGGTGATCCAGATATAATCTATCTAACCCGACAATTATGTGAACAAGGGTAACTCGACGGTTGTATGAGCACGGGTAAAGTAGGGCTGCACTGGCCATTATATAGATAATGTATGTATGCATTTATGTATGTTGTATGGATGCTATAAATGATATCTTATGTACCCGATAGCTGAGTGATCAGGGTATGGTATGAAACCTACTCGATAAGCTGAGTGATCTCGAGTATGGTTAAGCTTTATGGGCTATGTAAGACTTCTTGTAGACTAAATGATGCCTTGAGATAGGTGATCCAAGAACTCTAGCTAGTACTCTAGATAAATCATTGATAGTAAAGCCTTATCTATACTCTCTAGACTATATTTATCTTGCATGCTTATTTTATGATAATCACGAATTGTGGTACAGTAGAAATGTACCACTGAACTTTGTAAGCTCAGTATTCAGAATCGTTGTTTCCGTTCACAAGTTTTTGGGCTTATGTATTCATAGGACCTTACGAGTTATTGAGTCTGTAAACTCAATTGAAATGTTATTTTGATATCTGGTGTTTTAAACTTAAAGTTCCTATTTTGTAAACTTATTTATAATGCTTATTTAATTACATGGATTTATGGAAAATTTGATTTATTGAAAATGGTCAAACTTATGGTTTTTAAATAGAAATTTTGATGGGTCGGCTTTGGGTGACCCGAACATAGTATTTTGGATTCGGATCTAGATTGGGGTGTTATAGTGTCTCTCAAATGGGAGAGGCTTAGTGATGTGGTTGAGAAATAGCTATACACTTTAGAGAAAATATACACGCCGATCAAGTACTAGAGTGATGAAGTAGAGTGTCGAACCCACGAGGATTAGATTAATAAATACGAAGTGATCGTACTTAAGAATGGTTGAGGAAGTATTGGTTTGATGGTGATTATCAAAACTAAATGCAAATAAAGTAAAGTAGCAATGATCAAGTCAAACAAATGCTGCAGCAAATATTCAGATGATTATAGAAGCTGGGTTTATTTCCTAGGAATTATGCTTGATTACTTATTTGAATGCTATAACGACTAGCAATATATGTTGTGTAAACCAATTAAGATCTTTATCTACTCGAAAGAGTTTTCTAACTAACTTCTGACTCTCTCGATGCCTAGAAGTTGATAACAATGAAGCTAAGCTAATACATGTCTACGTGAACCCTAAAAACTCTATTATCTATTCAAGTTCCCTTATTAGCCGTTGAAATCCTAAACTTATGTCTAAGCTGGATTAAGACTAAGTTAACAGCTTAGCCTCACTATTCACGATTGTTTTGTAACGCCCCGAATTTGGGCCTGGAAGTTAGCTAGTTAGATTAGATGGTTCGGGCAAACCAGATTAGATGATTCGAACTAGTTTCGGGAATTAAATTCATAATAAATTATTTTGGCTAAAATAAAATATGGGAAAATGTTTATTTAATATATTAAGGGTTTTGTAAAATTCAATTTGATGAAATAAATTCGGATTATGGGACATTTTGGTTTGGTGACCCAAATGTAAAGTTTTCAAAGTTGTTTTGGTGACTAAATTATAAAAGGGTCAAAACTTAGAATCTTTAAGGAGATAATTTACCAATGTTTTTAATCAGACTTTTCCCTTAATTTAGGCTATTTTAAATGTTTTTAAGTGGTTATTAAATAAAAATAAAATAGATTTAATTAAAAGGATTTCTAATAGCTAATTCATTTTTCTTATGTAACTACTTTTGCTCTTAACTTTTCACTCAACTTTCTTAGAAGCCAAGCTACCTATTTTACTCTAAAATGATTAGGAATAATCTCTTTTTGATTTTACTTTGATTTCTCAATTTATTCCTTTGATTTCTACATCAAATCCTACTTGTTTCTTGGAATTTTCACTCAAGTCTTGCCAATTAAGGGAGAAGTCAGCCATTAGAGGCGAATTTTGTTTCTCTCGTCTAATCAAAAGTTCTTTACAGAAATTACCAAGTTCTTGATCCTTTACAATTGAAGTTTGCTATGTGTTAATGAATAAATCAAGATTAAAAGGTTTCAATTGAGTTTTAATAAGAAATTTGGTGGATCTTGGTTGTAGATATGATTTGTGTTGGTCTTGAATGTTTTGGATCACATCCAATATATGTTTTAATGTTATGAGAAGAAATTTATAAAAGAAATCTCGAAACTAATTGAATTGCTAATTTTCTAGGTTCTGAATAGTTAATGTTGATGTGTTTTTGGTGTTTAAAGGTTGATGTAGATATAAGGTGGTTATATAAGTGTTTTTGGATGTTGATTAATGTTGTTACGATGTTAAAATCGTTAGGTTATGGCTGGGCTTCATTTAAGTTGAGTTCGGTAATTTATTATTATTTTTGGAAGATGATAGATGGTTTTTAGTGAGGTGAAGTTGAGAATTGATGTTGTTGGGATTAGAGCTGCATGGTAATGCATTAATCCTTTATTTTTGTGTGGATAAAACAGGGGAGATGGATACTATAATAAATGGAGAGGTTTCGAAGGCTTCAGATGCTTGTTTTTGCATTGGCAAGGGGAGCGTTGTGTTGTCGATGAGTGTAAACGAGTTTTACTGCTTATTAAAGGTTTGAAAGTGATTTTGGGAGTTTAGATTAAGCTTGAAACGCTTATCTAAGCTCAGAAGTAAGTATTGGAAGATCTCGCTCTCATTTCGATTTTTTCAAAATATATTCTCATGCACATGTTTATGATTTTGATTACCTACTGTTATATGCATGTTTTAGCAATGAAAGATGTTGTGAATAATCATATGTTGACGATTATTGAGTATGTTAATTGTTTTGAAAAAGGATTTTGAGTATACCAAAATGCATGGGTTATTGTATTGGAAATTGGTTTTGTTGATGCATATATAAAACAGTGAGGTAATATGTTTAATAGAATATATTGGCAAGTGACAATGGTTAAATGTTATCGGATATAGTTGGCATGCCATAGGGTTTAAAGTGCATTATAATAAGTTGCCACATGTGTGTCGAGGGGTCAAGAGTGTGTTATATATCCACCATGAAAACTGCAGCGATCGAGGGGTCACGAGTGTGCCAATTCTCACGCTGGTGGATTTATACATCATAACTGTTGAGGCGTAGTAGTACCATGCTCCGGCTCGAGGATGTACGTGAATTGGTCGAAGGAGCCACTTGGTAAATTCGTGCATGTGTTTTTGAAAATAGAAAGACTTGGTTTTTGGGTCACTTGAATGCTAATATATGAGTTAATGTATCATGATAAATGGATTATGTTTTGTATAATATAGTTTATATATGTTGTGCTCTTTAAGCTTTGTTATTCTGATGTTTGGCATGAGAAAGCTTAAATTAAGGTGTATGCTAGAGATCCATGATACATGTGTGGCAAAATGTTTAAATGCGCATATTTTGGAAAGACAATAGAAGCATGAGACATTTTGGCATGGGATTCAATTCTTGTTTGAAAGCAAATGGTTTTAAATGCATTGATGAGTGTTTTTGAGAATCCCCCACTAAGCTTTACATGCTTAAGCTCTTCTTTCTCATCAATGCAGAAAAGTAAGCATTCATATAACGAGCAAGTAAGAAAGAATCCAAGGGTTGATCCATTTCAAGTATGGTTTCAAAAAACTTAGTAATAATAAGAGGCAATGTGACCAAGTTGTAATTGGGAGGGTGTTTTGGCTATTCTCTTTTTTGGACACGTTCAATTTGGTGATTTGGACGTGTATGTTAATTTAAGATTTGAATTGGGGGATTTGGGAAGATTTAAGCATGTGGGGTAGATATCATGCATATTGGGCTACCTTGATTATTGCTTAGGTATATAGATGCTTGTACCTCAATGTAATTGTGTTGTCTTGTTGTGTATTAGATGGTATGATGTTTGTACGTTGTTTGAGGAACATTTAAATGAGTCTAAGTGTCATATGAATGACCAATAGGTCATTAAAGGTCCAGTCGTACATGTATAGATCTTTTGGGATTGGTACACAGGGTATGTTCAAGCTCAAAGGAGTGCAAATTTGCACAGAAGTATCAATACGCCTAGCCCTGTATCGGTACGGCCCTTTGTTATTTCCTCTTAGTTTCAGTACACGGGTTAGCGTATCGATGCGAGTTTTAGACACTAGAATCTCTTATTTTGAAAATGGCTCACCAGTACTTGTATTCAAGGGCACCGTACCGATACCCTTTGCAAAATAAACCCGTATCGATATGGGCATGGAGTGTACCGGTACGCAGTTCGTTAATTCAGTTATTTGCTTTGCTGAAGTTTAGATCTTTGCAGCTTAGTCACTATTTCTTGTGTATGCAATTAAATAAGCTTGGATGATTGTTTTAAGTTGAGATTTAACCAGCTTGCATGTAACCTGATTAATTAAGGTTTGGTTACTTGAAATTTAAGTAAGTCCTCTCAGTTTTCCAGAATTATGATATGGTCCCTAGAGTGCGATTTCGCTCAATTGGATGTCAAATTGATGCCCGATTTGATCATGAATTTTATTAGCTGCCAGCATGATCATCTTAGGATTTAATTATGCATTTAGAAAAGATAAAAGAAAAAAATAGACTTTGTTAGTAAATCGTTCGGGTTTGTTTCGGCAAACCTAATGTTGCTCGCTCGATTCGGTTTGGCATCCAGGACAGGTCAAATGGGTTGCATGTTTAACCTAAATCTCTCGATATTAAGCCACATAGCAATAGTTAAAAGGCTTCTCTCGTTAGCTTTTACAATAACTGCGTATGAAGAATGATGGACAAAATAGATAAAGGAAAAGAACTATAACATTAAACAATGTAATCAAAACATAATATCCTAAAGACAATAAACCCAACTAAGAGTATTTAGCTAATATCTGGGCCTAAAAAATCCATAATAAAAATAATTAAAAACATACCAGTTTATCAAGCAAGGGATAGAAAAGGGTCAAGTGTCCTTGACGATCTCCTCTAAGCTTTCTATGCTGCAAGTTCTATACTCCTTCAGCCTCTCTTGATGGCTTTCGTCGTGTGGAGACTCCTCTAGACCTTCTAGTTTGGTAGTTCTTTGATAGATGAAGACTAACGGTTGTCGTATATGAACGAGCTCCTCTTGTTTGTAGCACAAGTCTTCTTTATATAGGCAAAAAAGCTAGAGTTTTATAACCCAAAAGCGCGCGAAGCCTCTTTAAGAGGATCTTGTTTTCCCACTTCTTTTAATGAATTTTGTATCATATAAGAATCCACGTAAGCCAAGTCTGATTTATCTCTAACTCTTCTGCTTCGTCAGCTCCATCCGAGAGGTCTGCTATCCTTTCTACTCTATTGTTCCTCTAACTCCAACAGTTTCTGCACAAGCACCACAAAACACTATATTCCTCATTAAAAACAACAATATATAAACATTTAAGTGCAGGTAGTGTAACTCTCTATCTATATGCAAACTACTCCTAAATGCAACTAAATGGGTCTAAACACATGCAAAAGCTAAGCTAAAGGGGTATGCAAAATAGGTCATTTGCACAGTCATAACTTAGTCGATACGGACCAAAGGATATTAAAGGTTCAGGAAAAGTGACCCGATCAAAGCTGACCAGTGGTTGAGAGACACTTAGAGGATTTTGAGATAGATGAGGGGTAGTCCGAAGGATGACCTCAATTGTATTGTCACCTTCCTATAAGGCAATACCCATGAATAGTTAGAGACTGTTGAGTTGGGATTGTAGCCTGCACTTCCAACCTGGGATGTAACACCCTCTTTCCCTATCCGTACACCGGATATGAGTCGGAAATGCTATGACTTCTTTATTGAAAGATCAGGGTAATTTAAAATTTTCAAAAAACTTCTTGATGGTTACCCATCCTAAAATTTCTCTAGCCCAAGCATGCTTAACTTTACTTAAAATCGACATAAACTATTTATTCAAGTTCTAATCATGAATCAATTATCTTAAAACCCATAACAACTTTAAAGGCCAATCTCAACTCGAATAAGTTTAGCAAGCATACATTCCACTATAAAAATCAACCTCAATTAGGATGTCATTACTGTGATTACCTTTGAGCTTTCAAATATTGATGCAATGCTTTTCTCCTTCTCATCTTGATTTACCTACGTGTGTACAATCAAACACACGCTAAGTACGAACTTAGTGAGGCAATAAAGGAAATTAATAACAATAATTTAAACTTTATTCAAGTTCATGGCTCCGTTTATATAGCATGATATGTGTCAATGTCATAAGATTTTCATGTATGCCTGGTTATCATAATATGCCTTATATGCAACATGATCACTATATAAATATTACCATCATACCAATCACGTATCAACATAATAAAAACTGGATATAAATTTCTTACCTATATATTTGCCATTTGTCCTGAGTGTTCATATAAATATGTCCCGAGAGTTCATATACTCCCTAACTTGTTTACCATTTATTATCCCTTTATTTATAGCCTGATTATCAATGATTTCCTGGTTTCCCAATTTTATAGCCCAAATATAACCTTGAGGACCCTGGGTACGTGAGTCAAATATGCACCGAAGTGCTAACCTGCACGTTTATAAGGTCGTGCTAACCATTATCCTGCACGTTTATAAGGTCGTTCTAACCATTATCCTGCACGTTTATAAGGTTGTGCTAACCATTATCTGGTACATTTATAAGGTCGTGCTTACCATACACTAAGTGTACTTTTAACACTATAGTGTTATCTTGAATTCCCGATTATGCAGCGTGCTGCTGGACTCTATGATATGCCAACTATACCCTGTCCCTCAATGACTCATTTAGGCAGTTCATACCCGAAATATAAATCATGTAGACTTATCGCAAGTCTTACCAATGATGTATAAAACAACATGTATCATGTTATGTATGCATTGCACTCACATGGGCCATTTATTAGCACGCCTCACTAAATTCTACTCGATCCTTTCCTTTATAGAACCTCAAACTTTCTTTGATTCGGCCTTGACTGAAAATCGAGTTTCGGGGCTTGAATCGAGCTTGGAATTTTTTTTCTCTTTCTTTCCCTAGCCCTCACGTTTTTGGCTAGAAAAGAATATTCATCTTTTCACCATTATTTTACACATATATCTATTAAATGAATATCAAATTCTTTTAATAGTGAAATTACAATTTTGCCCTTTTTATCCAATGGTTGAGATTGATTTTATCATCAATCAAGGGCCAAGATTTAATCTTCCATTTTCTCTTTCCAAAATTCCCTTATAACTTTTAAATATTTCAAAAATGCCATTGGGGCCAAATGACCAATTTGCCCTCCAACTAGTTTTTATTTACTAGTTTGTCATTCTTGTAAAAATTCAACTAAATCTAGTTGGAATCCAACCAAATACAATAAAATATTCATAAAATAATATTTTATGAATTTTTCCATGTCTTTTGAATGAGTCTCCAAAATTTTCATTTGATCTAATATACAGATAAATAATCCTTTACTTAGAAATAAACTATAGGATTCATCTTGAATCAAACTAAAAATATTTCCAACACTTGGAAATGACTTTTATAACCTTTCTCTATCATATGGCAAAATTTAATAATTTTCCAATTCGATCTAGGTATCTGAATTCCACTTAAACTTTAACTGCGATTTTCCCAATAATCGAAATATCAGATCGAACCAATAATTCCGCATTTGATTCACACCCTTAGCTGATCTGTTTATTTATGAAATAAAAACCCTTAACTTTTTGGAAATTACAACTTTAGTCGCCAAAATTTTCCAAAGTTTATACTTTAGCCATAAAATTTCCAAAATTTACATTTTGGTCACTACCTATTTAAACTTCAATTCCCATTCCAATTTTCCTTGGAATTCGAAAAAACTTTAATAATACCTTATTCAATTCACTATCTATCACATGAGACCTTTAAACGTTAGAAATTTCCTTTCCAAAATCCATAATTAAAGAAATCCCAACTTTCGAATTTTTGTCATTTTAATCACTAAGTTAGCTTTTAAGCTATTATCTTAGTACTAAAAGACCCTTAATCAACTTATTAAATTTTGGGGTATTACAATTCTCTCCCCCTTAAGAAAATTCGTCCTCGAATTTTCAAAATGTACATGTTTTAAACAAGTGCGGATACTGCTTTTCCATTACATCCTTTGCTTCCTATGTTGCTTTTTCCACTTGGTGATTGCGCCAAATGACTTTCACCAATGGTATTTACTTGTTCCTTATTTCTTTGACATACAACTCAACATACTTGCTAATCTAATAATCCATTCTAGTTGGTATAAAGTGAGCAGATTTAGTTAACCTATCCACAATTACCCAGATAGAATCTTTCTTACTGGAAGTCAATGGCAATGTTATCACAAAATCCATTGTAACTCCATCCTATTTCCACTGCGGAATAGAAATAGATTGCAATTTCCTTGATGGTACTTGATGTTCAGCTTTCACCTATTGACAAGTCAAGCACTTAGCAACAAACTCTGATATCATTCTTTTTCATACCAGGTCACCAATATCGACCATTCAGATCTTGATACTTGTTTTGGATGCATAGTCAATGGACTATAGTGTGCCTTAATAAGCAAATCTTGTTTCAACTCAGCATCTTTAGGAATATACACTTTATCTTTATAGTAAAGACATCCATCGGGTTTAATCTCAAAATCTTTAATTCCACCCGATTCCACTTACTTTATCTTGGTTATGCAATCTTCATCTCGTTGCTAACTTTCTTTATTCTGATCTAACAATGATGATCTCAATTACAACTCTACCAATAACGAACCATTTGATTTTCCCTTTAACTGAGCATTTAAAGCTCGTAATGTAGCGAATGTTTTTTGACTCAAAGCATCTGCTACAACCTTTGCTCGACCTGGGTGGTAATCAATATAAATCCATTATTGGATTAAATACAATCTTAAACTTAGTCTCTCGATTAAGCGTCAAGTCTGACTGCTCCTCTTAAGCAACCCATTTAAAATTTCCAAACAATAGGAATACTCTCCTAACCTATCCTTGATGCTCGGTATCTATAGCATAAGTTAAATCATTTTCATATTGATAACAAATTCCAATAAAACTCTGCATGCTCATGCATGCCAATTATCACAACACTCACATGATTGGTTTTTTAGTTTTCTTGAATCTCCAATATTAATTATAAATGTCAAAGAGTTCCTAATTTCCCTTGTCTCAATCTTTTTATGGGACTATGTAATAAATTCAGCTTGGCATTTTTGCCAGAAATCCTCATCACTTTTTTAAAGGTGGTTATCTAGATTTACTATTCCTCTTCACGAGCTATGACCTCTATTTAGATATTTTCTTATTCTGAATCATTTCTATTGCATCCAGCATAATTTACTGCTTCATAATTTTTTTAAATACATAGGGCAGTCAGTACTTCTTTATACCTGACCTCTAGCCCTCTATGAACTGTCATAACAGACTTTCATTTTGTCTGTAGAAAGCATTTTAGAAGCAAATCAGCTCAGTTTATTAACTTGCACTCATACCCGTAATAATCCAATTACTTAAATTAAAATGCAAGAACTCCATTGCATCTCTAGGATAAACTTTGTTACATAACACTCAAAGAAAGAACTCTAGCTAACAAACTTTTGAGTATGTATCGTAACATTACTTTATCAAATACAAGTTTAATCCTTTCATACGAGATACTACTTTATTTTTAGTCTCCTCTGATCATCAATACAGATTTCCCTCAACCTAACCTTAATATCCTTAGACCATAGATTAACAATCATAGAATCTCCATCAATATCTTTCTGAAAATCTAGTATGCCAGAACTCTTAATTCTTTTGCAATCAGTGCCTAAGCATGTTGATTCCAAATCGAATCTAATGTCTGGAAGAAAAGCTCTTAATCCAGAATATGCATATCATGTTACCCTGGTGCCTCTGCACCATACTAAGCTGATGGTAGAGCATTATCATTAACTTTATCACTCTCGTGAATCTCTTGTTGATTCACTTGCCTAAACACCTGACACAAATCTTTTCTCATACATTGGAATTTAACATTACTATCATAATGAAGTAAGTAATCACATCCATTCCAACAAGTAAAATCATCAGTAATTCTGACATCCTAGTGGCATGTATACACTTTTGACCTTTACCATACTTCGTTTAATCTCCAGAACTAGCTAAACATGTAGCTCTGATACCAATAAATGTAACACCCCCTTCCCCCATCTGTACACCGGATATGAGTCAGAAATGTTGTGACTTCTTTATTCAAAGATCATGGTAATTTAAAATTTTCAGAAAACTTTCCGATGGTCACCATCTTAAAATTTCTCTTTCCCAAGCACGCTTAACTTTACTTAAAATCGACATAAATTATTTATTCAAGTTCTAATCATGAATCAATTATCTTAAAACTCATAACAACTTTAAAGGCCAATCTCAACTCGAATAAGTTTAGCAAGCATACATGCCACTATAAAAATCAACCTCAATTAGGATGTCATTACTGTGATTACCTATTGAGTTTCCAATATTGATGCAATGCTTTCTCTCTCTCATCTTGATTTACCTACGTGTGTACAATCAAACACATGCTAAGTACGAACTTAGTGAGGCAATAAACGAAACTAATAACAATAATTTAAACTTTATTCAAGTTCATGGCTACGTTTATATAGCATGATATATGTCAATGTCATAAGATTTTCATGTATGCATCATGATCACTATATAAATATTACCATCATACCAATCATGTATCAACATAATATAAACCGGATATAAATTTCTTACCGATATACTTGCCATTTGCCTTGAGTGTTCATACAAATATGTCCCGAGAGTTCATATACTCTCTAACTTGTCTACCATTTATTATCCCTTTATTTATAGCACGATTATCAATGATTTCCCGGTTTCCCAATTTTATAGCCCAAATATAACCTTGAGGACCCTGGGTACGCGAGTCAAATATGCACCAAAGTGCTAACCCGCACGTTTATAAGGTCGTGCTAACCATTATCCTACACGTTTATAAGGCCGTGCTAACCATTATCCCGCACGTTTATAAGGCCATGCTAACCAATATCCTACACGTTTATAAGGCCATGCTAACCATTATCCCACACGTTTATAAAGCCGTGCTAACCATTATCCTGCTCGTTTATAAGGTCGTGCTTACCATACACTAAGTGTACTTTTAACACTATAGTGTTATCCCGAATTCTCGATTATGTAGCGTGCTGTTGGACTCTATGGCATACCAACTATACCCTGTCCCTCAATGACTCATTTGGGCAGTTCATACCTGAAATAACATTCATAGCATACCATCATCGATAACTAGTGATCAATGCATTTGTTTTCAACCCTTTACATATTTAAAATATGTCAAATATATGATCAATGACATAAACATCATGCCAACATATAAATCATGTAGACTTATCGCAAGTCTTACCAATGATGTATAAAACAACCATGTATCATGTTATGTATGCATTGCATTCACCTGGGCCATTTATTAGCACGCCTCACTAAATTCTACTCGATCCTTTCCTTTATAGAACCTCGAACTTTCTTTGATTCGGCCTTGACTGAAAATCGAGTTTCGGGGCTTGAAACGAGCTTGGAAATTTTTTTCTCTTTCTTTCCCTAGCCCTCACGTTTTTGGCTAGAAAAGAATGCTCATCTTTTCACCATTATTTTACACATATATCTATTAAATGAATATTAAATTCTTTTAATAGTGAAATTATAATTTTGCCCTTTTTATACAATGGTGGAGATTGATTTTATCATCAATCAAGGGCCAAGATTTAATCTTCCATTTTCTATTTCCAAAATTTCCCTTATAACTTTTTAAATATTTCAAAAATGCCATTGGGGCCAAATGACCTATTTGCCCTCCAACTAATTTTTATTTACTAGTTTGCCATTCTTGTAAAAATTCAACTAAATCTAGTTGGAATCCAACCAAATAAACTAAAATATTCATAAAATAGTATTTTATGAATTTTTTCATGTCTTTTGAATCAGTCTCCAAAATTTTCATTTGATCCAATATACCGATAAATAATCCTTTACTCAGAAATAAACTGTAGGATTCATCTTGAATCAAACTAAAAATATTTTCAACACTTGGAAATGACTTTTATAACCTTTCTATATCATATGGAAAAATTTCATAATTTTCCAGTTCGATCTGGGTATCAGAATTCCACTTAAACTTTAACTGTGATTTTCCAATAATCGAAATATTAGATCGAACCAATAATTCCGCATTTGATTCACACCCTTAGGTGATCTGTTTATTTATGAAATAAAAACCCTTAAATTTTGGGAAATTACAACTTTAGTCCCCAAACTTTTCCAAAGTTTATATTTTAGCCATAAAATTTCCAAATTTTACATTTTGGTCACTATCTATTTAAACTTCAATTCCCAATCCAATTTTCCTTGTAATTCAACCAAACTTTAAGTATACCTTATTCAATTCACTATCTATCCCATGAGACCTTTAAACCTTAGAAATTTCCTTTCCAAAACCCATAATTAAAGAAATCCCAACTTTCGCATTTTTGTCATTTTAGTCACTAAGTTAGCTTTTAAGCTATTATCTTAGTACTAAATGACCCTTAATCAACTTAGTAAATTTTGTGGTATTACATGGGATATATTTTTGGATGAGTTCAGGAAGAAGTACATCAGTGAAGTTTATATGGATAAGATATGAGATCTGTTCATGTGCTTATATTAGAGAAACCAATCAGTGGTTGAGTATGAGCAAGATTTTCTATGGTTGAGCAAATTTTTCCCAGGGTTGGTTACCACTAAGGAATTTTTAGAGTTAGCCTATAGTGCAAAGGCATACGAACAACTTTCGAGTTCGACACTGAGACGGATTAAAGGCTAAAAGGATCAAACTTTGGGAGATTAGGACATCATAGGTACTTCTCCAGCTCCGTCTAAGAGTTTTTGTACTTTGAGAGGTACAAGATAGTTGTTTTAGATCAGCCATCGAGAGTCAGTTAGGGATCTAGGCTGAGGGTTCCTTGATTTCTACTCTATAGGAGAGTACTGATGGCTCAGTCAGAATGTCGCTTTCACCAATTTATGAGCATTTTGGCCGACATCATTTTAGAGTATATTTTTTATTATGAAGGGTTTGGTACAGGTGTCGAGCATCGGGCCACATAGCGAGAAATTGCTCGATCAAGGATAATGCTACTTCAGTTTAGTTTTAGAGGTTAACTTCTTCTCTACATGGTTAGAGTTTTTCTAGAGGTGAAGGTAGGGTATCATTTAGATATCAAGGTGAAGGTACTATGAGATCCACCATTAGAGTTAACACTTGAGCTGTTGCTAAACAACCTATCGTTCATGTTAGAGATGATAGCTTTGTCACTAACGATATGTTAGGTACCTATGTTTTGTTTAGATTTTAGTTGTTGTATTGATGGAGATTAAATTTCTAAATTCATACAAAGGTATTGATTCTCGATAAATATGTGTTATGGTAAGATCTAGAAGATGATGTATGATTTATTAATTCATTATATTTGTAAGTACTTGTAGGTAAGATGTTACCGTTGTTGGTGAGTACAGATTGAGAGTAACAATCCCCATGGACTTGTTAGATTTACTCTCTCTAGTTAGTAGATGTTACCTTATGATTGGATCAATCGTTTGAGCATGACGAGTGCATTGGTTTTGAGCGAAGATCTCGAAGCTTCATGGTTCTAGGTAAACTCATTTGTTGGTAATGGGCACACTGAACCAGTACTTCCCTAGCGTTATATTTCAATGATGCCAATTTATAGACAGTTTTGAAAGTTATGAGACTTTTATAACCCCCGTAAGGGATACGAGGGTTGAGAGTTTAAAGATTGAAAGCTTAAGAGTGTTAAAAGGTGGTTGGGGTGCTCTTCTAGGAACAAGCGGGCTTACCTCTTGATCATGAATTAGAACCCACAATAGAGGTAATGTCAAGTTTGATGTTAGTGTCTATCACCTTATTTTATGGCACCGACCGAACTTCCTAAGTGGAGACTCAATTGTAAAAATAAGGTGAATACGGGTGTTGCGCCAAATGGTTCACCTTGGGATATGCATGTGTTGATATGGTGAAGAGTGTTGACGTTGAATATTGTGAACAAGTGAATAGCGGTAGAGGAATGTTACTCATTCTTTAAAGTTGATGACCTTGCAATTAGTCGATGAGTTTTGAGGGTTTTGTATGATTGTTTAAAATTTGAGTAGCACAAGTTGAAGGTTATAGAGAAGTCGTGATAAAGATTGCATCCAAGGTGATGATTAAACTCTAAAGGCCAGTTGTGGGGTAGTTCGAATTCATGAATGGTTCAGTATAATTATGGGCTTTATGAATTAAGTGGTGGTTCTACCAAAATTATAGGAGGGATTGTCTACATGTATGGTAAAACAATATGAATATTGTCAGAGTAGCACAACGGAAGTGTGGTTTATCAGCTATGGTTATGTGGAATCGGGATTCTTGTGTTGCAATAGATCTTTTTGGAAGAATCATTTGAAATTCTTGAAGGCTTGTTGAAGCTTCAACACAACTGTTTGTGGAAATATCGTGGATAGTTTGGAAGAAAATGTTAGAGTTTTTAAGAGTTTTGGATGGATTTTATCCACTACTAGAGTTCATATACGACAATAGTTTTTTTATTAGAATTAAAGTGGCTCGGTTCTTGGGGTTGTATGACCATCTGTCGAATTTCTCTTGAGTGGGCCGAATTTGAGTAAATAGTATGCTAAGTTAATCTTGGATAGCCACGTTAGAGAAAGTTATTGATAACCCATGTTAGATCGACATTAGCATTCGATCATGAAATGCCTCATGTTTACATGAAACGTATAGAGTCGAGTAAAAATAGACAATAGAATTTTCCTAGTAGTATATCTTTTAGAGGCATCGCATTTTGAAATGCATATAGGTTTTGAGTTTAAAAGTTTTAAACCATAGATGATGGTAGAGAGGATTGAATCTTTGTGTTAATGCTAGACGGTGCCATTCGAGTTCATTTTACCTTGTCCCGAATTATAGATTGATGTGAGTGTTGTTTTGGTTGTTGGGAATGAATCATTAAGGATTCTTGAGAAGAGAGTTGAGAAATTCAGTGTTAAGAGTTTCAGCTAAGGAAGTTTTGTGGAGGAACTTAAAAGTCGAAGTGGATGTGTGTGAAATGGAATAATGGTTGGCTCTTTGATGGTTGTATCTCATTTCTTCGTTTAATTTCGAGGACAAAATTTCTTTTTAGGAGAGGAGAGTTGTAATGATTCAAATGATTGAATCAACGAGTGGGCGTTGACCCAGGTTATAAACCTTTGTGTTGGCTTGGATAATTAAACCATTGGACCATGTATGGGCTTAATTGAATGAGTTTTGGGTTGTGGGGTTATAAGGGGCCACTCACCCTTTTGATGAGATCACCCCACTCACCCTTTCTTCCTTATCATTTTCTCCATGAAAGTCATGGCCACAAGGTTAAAAATCAAATCTTTGCCTCTCAAAATTTCATTTCGTGATTCATGGCTAAAGAAAAAGTTGATCACCATTAAAAGAGCTTCAAGAAAAGCTTAACATATCTTGAAAAGGTAAGATATCGATTCCTGGGTTTTTGAGGAAGTTAAGCTTTTGGAGTTTTCCCTTTGAGTTAAATGTTGTAATTTCTTGGTTAAGCCCTCACATATGATTAGTCTACGCTTTGGTTTGATTTTCATGTTTTATGGGCAAGTGAGAGTGGTAAAGAACATTTCCAAGCTTGGAGCAAGGAGGAAGCTTGAGGAAAGTTGTAAGGATGCTTGATTTCGAAAATCTTTGCTAAAAGTTAGTACACTACTAACTCATTTGCCTTTATGGATACCATAAATTTTTATGCCTTTGTTGCTTGATTTGACGTTTTGGTTGTTTGAGTGTTTAGAGACCCTTTAATAGTAAAACTCAAATTTGATGTTAACAACTCGTAAAAATGATAGTTGTGATCACTATTTTTATCCGGGGTATTAACCCGTTTTTTTATTTTTTAAAATAATGGGCTTTAGTTGTTAATACTTTATTTATATTAATTATTAGTTAAAAAAACAAAAATATTATTAGTATTGTTTTATTATTATATTACTATTATTAGTGTAATTAATAGCTATTAAGTTTGTAATTTCCCAATTTTTGCTTAGTGACTAAAATGTAATTTTTTAAAGTTTAGGGGTTAAAGTGTAAACTTTAAAAAAGTTTAGGGACCAAAGTGTAATTTTAAAAAGTTATGTAATTTAACCAATTTGGATCAATTTTTATGGAATGGCAATTTTAAGTCATGGAAGTAAATAAAGTCTAGTTGGAGGGCAAAATGGTCATTTGCCATAGATGGCATTTTTGAAATATTTTGAAACTTTAAAGGCAATTTTGAAAGGTAAAAAACACGTGCATTTGATCTTGTCCATTGGATAAAAAAGGGCAAATTAGTAATTTAACTTTACACATGGATTAAATAGAATAAAAGATGAACAAAAATCATCTTTTATTGAAGGGGTTGTTCGAAACCAAGAAAGAAGGGGGAAAAGAGAGTTTTCAAATTTCAAGTCCAAAATTGAAGAATCAAAGCTACTTCTCAAGCAAAATTTATTAAGTTCTAAAAGAGATCGAAAGAGAACCAGTGATAAAAAGAAAGATAAGAACCTCGAGTAAGCTTAGTGAGGCATACTATTCATGGCCCAGGTGAGTGCATTTACATGTTTTAAAATGCAATTAGGAAGACTTGCGAATAGTCGACCTTAAATTAAAATGATATTGAATTATCTATATATATGTTAATTTATGTTGCCATGACCAATTATGTTGAAGTATGAGATATGAAATGTTTATTTATATGATGATCTATGTTTACCATGAACATTTATGATGAAGCATGAAATGTTCATTTATATGATTGATTTTGTTGATAGATGATAAAAGAAATGCCCAAGTATTGTGTATGAAAGTCCATGGTATAGTTGGCATGCCATAGAGTCTTTAGCAGTTGCACCCTCATGTTCATGTTATCAGACAGATATTATGACAAATTGATTGTGTCACATGCACCCTGGGGATCCACACCCACTGTGCCCGAGTGCACAGTCGAGGTGATTCATGTTTATGGGGAGCAAAGAACGTCCCCGAGTACATACTCATCTTCACATTCACGTTAGACACTACAATGTCATTTCAAGATGACTCGCGTACCTCGATCTCATATAGCGTACTTTGGGCAATAATAAAAGAATCATGTCACGTAAATGAATCATGTCATGTAAACGAATCATGTTACGTATATGAAATATGTCGTGTATATAAACAATGCCATGAATACAGAACATGCCATGTATATGAATTAAATCACGTATATGAATCATGTCAGGTAAAAGAATCATGTCATGTAAATGAATCAAGTTATGTATATGAATAATGCCACGTATGAATATCATGTCATGCAAATGAAATATGCCACGTATGAGAATCATGTTATTTAAATGAATCATGCTATGAATATGAATCATGTTACATATATAAACTATGTCATGAATGTGAATCATGTTATGCATATGAATTAAGTCATGTATATGAATGATGTCACGTATATGAATCATGCCAAGTACATGAATTATGCCATGTATACGAATATTGTCACATATATATGAAATATGCTATGTATATGAATCATGCCATTTATACAAATTATGTTACGTATATCAATTATGCCATGCATATGAATCATGTCATGTGTACGTATTATGTCATGTATACGAATCATGTCATGTAAAATAATTATGCCACGTATGTGAATCATGCCATGTATGTGAACCATGCCATGTATATGAAATATACTATGTATATGAACTATGCCATGTATATGATTTACTTGATGATGATAGAGTATATGAAACATGTCTAATGTAGAAGAATATGACAAGCACATGAATATTTACTGGTTAGGGAATCTTAATAGTACAATTCTATCTTAGACAAAAAATATGATGTCTTTATATGATACATATTGTTTTATCTCATGTTTTAATAGATGAATTTATTTGCCTCGCTAAGTTCGTACTTAGCGTGTGTTTATTTAACATGTAGGTTCTCCCAAGTAGAATGGCAAGAAAGAGCTATTAAATTGGAAAATCAAGTTATATTAGTAATCACGGTATGTACATCTTAAGTTGTAAGTTTGATGTCTAGTGGGCATGTACATATATGTAGTGAATTTAAAGAGACAAACTGTTTTGAAATCTTGAGTTTATAATGTGTTTATGCACTATTACAATGTATGAATTTAGAAATTGGTTTGCTATAAGTAGTTATATCTTTCGATATAGTTAAGTATAGTTTAACCCTAATCGCGTAGTAATTTTAAAATCCATAAAGGGTCTAGGCAGGGTACATAGTTTTCTCAGTGAATTATATTTTTATTTCAATAATACATTTATAAATTTTATAAAACAATTCAGGGTTAAAACTAGCTGATATCGACTGACGTAGATTTTAATTTAAAACCGAAAAGGGTTAGACTACAAGATAAAGTTTGAAAAAAAGATAAAATAAAAATAACATTCAAGTCAAGATTTTCTTAATAACTCTGTAACATCTTTAGTGTATATTCGGTCTACAAATATACGTTAAGGGTGTTACATTTATTGGTATCAGAGCTACAGCTTTAGCCGATTCTGGAGGCTAAATCGATTTTAATGTGATTTAATGTTAAGTACATGCCCCATAGGATGTCATGTTACTGATGTACTACTGTGTAACTTGATTATGCACCCCAATAACAAGAATAAGTTTCAGTAGAAATAGATGATGTTAAGTATTGTTGTACTGCGTTAAATGTTTAATTATGGGAATCAAAAAAAGGAAGAAGATTGTTTAAAGCCAAGTATGTTAGCAACTAGTTAAAACAGAAATGTGCAGCAGTCCTAAGTTTAAAACAAGGTACTCGTACTGTCTATGAGTACGAGTTAGATTTTAATAGACTGAGTCGGTACGCAGTTAAATTGATGCCATTCGAAAGGCCTCGATGTGAATGGTTTATAGAGAAGCTTCGTCCAAGGCCCAAGGAGATTCTATTAGGCATGAACTTATCAAATTTTCAAGAGGTCATGAACAAAGCGAAGGTTATGGAAAGAACCTGAAATTGTTTTAATTGATTCGGGTTCGATTAATATATATATTGGTACTAGGATAGTAGCACAAAGAAAAACTTATGTGGAGAATATTTAGTAATGTGATTGTCTATAATTCTCTTGGACTCAATGCACAAGTAATTAGAATATGCAAGAAAGGTTCATTAAAAATTCAAGGAATTAAGTTCCCGGCAAATTTAATGGAACTCCCATTCCATGAATTTGAAGTCATTCTTGGAATGCATTAGTTATTTGCATATGATGCAGATATGAAGTGTAAGAAAAAAATGTTGGTACCTCATGGACCCGATGGTTTTGAAGTAATCATTGTGGGAGAAAGAACTGACTGTTTAGAGTCAGTAATCTCTGCAACGACAGCTCAAAGGCTGTTATGCAATGGATGTGAAACATGTTTAATTTAGGTGATGGATACTCAAAAGTCACCTAAAAAGGAATTGAAGACATCCTGAATGTAAAGTAATTTCCTGATATAATTCCGGATGAGTTACCAGGGTTACCTCTGGATAGGGAAATACAGTTTGGGATTGATGTCTATCTTGGAACTAAGCCGATATCAATGGTACTATATAGGATGGAACCAACTAAGTTAAGGGAACTAAAAGTTCAATTACAATAATTGCTAGACCAGAGTTACATTCGACCGAATATATTACCATGGGGTGCTTCGGTATCAATTGTAAAGAAGAAAGATGGTTCCCTATGATTATGTATAGATTACCAGGAGTTGAATAAAGTAACCATTAAGAACAAGTATTCCCTACCAAGAATTTGGGATTTATTTGATCAGCTTAAAGATGCAGTAGTATTTTTAAAGATAGATCTTCGATCAGGATTATTATCAGCTCAAGGTCAAGGAAGAAAATGTATAGAAGACAAGATTCAGAACTCGTTATGGATACTATGAGTTTCTGGTGATGTTGTTTGGACTTACAAATGCCTATGTTGTATTCGTGGATTTGATGAATAGGGTATTTCAACCCTATCTGGATTGCTGTGGTCTTCATAGATGATATTTTGGTTTATTCGAAGACCGAAGTTGAGCATGATTACCATCTTCATGTGGTACTACAAACTTTAAGAGATTAGCAGCTTTATGCCAAATTTTCTAAATGTAAGTTCTAGTTGTCAGGAAAGTTTTGAAAGATTAAAAGAAAGTTTTGACTAAGGCACCAGTTCCAATTCAACCAGAACCAGAAAAAGAATATATTCTATACGATGATATATCTCATTGTGGTTTGGATTAAATTTTTAAAAAGGATTATGATGAGGTTATCGATTATCACCTGAGAAGGTTAATATAATGACATATACTTTTAGCCGAAAGATATTGTCCTTCTTGGGCATGATGAATGCACAATTGTCTGTGGGACGAGATGGTTCCTTAATAGCAGAATGTTAGTTAAAGTCAACTTTATTGGATCGATTCAAAGATTTTCAGTCTATGGATGAAAGATGTCTTGAAAATAGGAGACAAACTGAAACTAGGAAAGTACAGGAATATGAAATTTAGTCAAATGGTTGATAATATTACTGAGGTAAAGTATATGTTTTCTGACAATGATAATCTGAAGAAAGAAGGTATTAACAGAGGCTAATTATAGTTCATTAACTTTGCACCCAAAGAGTAATAAGATGTATCAAGATTTAAAGACTTGAAACTGTGACCAAATATCTTATGGATTACTTCAGTCTATTTTTATTCCCCAATGAAAGTAGGGACGAGTAACGATGGATTGTATAACGGAATTGTCAGCTACACTAAGTAAAAAAAAAGAATTTAATATGGGTCATTATGAACCGTCTAACAAAGTTTGCTCACTTTATTCCGGTTTGAATAGATTATTCGCTGGATAAATATGCATAACTGTATGTTCGAGAGATAGTAAGACTACATGGTGTCTCAGCATCAATAATGTCAGACAGAGACCCAAGGTTTACTTCAAGGTATTGGGGTAAGTTATTTGAAGCTTTAGGTACTAAATTAAATTTTAGTATAGCTTTTCATCCGTAAACAGATGGGCAGTCTGAGCGGATCATACAATTTCTGGAAGATATGTTACGAGCTTTTGTAATCGAGTTTGCGGGATCATGAGAAAAGTACTTGCCTTTAACCGAATTTGCTTACAGTAATAGTTATCAAGCAAGTATCAAGATGGCACCTTTCAAAGCATTGTATGGAAGAAAGTGCCGAACTTCTCTTAATTGGTTCGAGTTACAAGATCGAAATGTTCAGAATAACTCAAACGTTGGAGGAATTGATTTAACACAAGACATGGAGGATAAAGTAAAGATTATTCAGCAAACTCTCAAGGCCGCCATGGATCGACAAAAGGCCTATACAAATAAGAAGAAAAAGGATATTGAATATGAAGTTAGAGAAAAAAAGTTTTTAAAGGTTTCTCCTTGGAAGAAAGTGCTATGATTCTGGCGGAAAGGGAAGCTTAGCCCTAGATTTATTGGACCATATGAAATTTTAAAAAGAGTTGGACCATATGAGTAAGATTCATGATGTGTTTTACGTGTCCGTGCTAGGGACGTATCGATCAGATCCTTCGCATGTAATTTCTCCTGAGAAAATCGAGCTGCAACCGGATCTGACTTATGAAGAAGAACCAGTGAAAATCCTAGCATATGGAGTCAAAGAATTAAATAACAAGAAAATTTCAATGGTTAAGATCCTCTAGAGAAATCATAAAGTAGATCAATTGGGAAACTGATGAGAGAATGAATAAGCAATACACGAAGTTGTTTGAAATGGGTAAACGTTGAAAATTAGGATGAATTTTCTTAAGGGGAGGAATTGTAATATCCCAAATTTTGCTTAGTGACTAAAATGTAATTTTTGAAAGTTTATGGGTTAAAGTGTAAACTTTGGAAAAGTTGAGAGACCAAAGTGTAATTTTAAAAAGTTATGTAATTTAACCCCGTAAATGGATAGTTCACCCCCAAGAGTGGTATTTCTGTGTTAGCCAGATTTTTCATACGAGGCTTATATTATTCGAATTTTAGATCGAATAAAAATTGTTAAGCGTGCTCAGACCAGAGTAGCACAGGGAAAAGAGAATTTGGAAATCGGTAATATTCGTAATGGATTGTTGAGATATGATTTCTAAGAGGAAATGTATCCGATACAAATTCTAGGTAATTATCGGTATATCGGGTCAAATTGAAATTTTAAAGACAGATCCAAAGATTATGGGAAATTCATAAATATTATTTTATGAATATTTTATTAATGTTGGTGGGATTCTAACTAGATTTAGTTAGAATATGATGGAATGGTTACAAAGCTCAAAGAAAGAAAATTTGGAAATCGTATTGAGTTAAATTCGAAGAATTGGATCGAATAAATATCATAAATTAAAATTTATGATATTTTGGGAAGGAGGATGGTTAGAATGGAACCAATTTGGTTCAATTTTTATGGAATGACAATTTTAAGTCATGTAAGTAAATAGAGTCTAGTTAGAGGGCAAATTGATCATTTGCCATGGATGGCACTTTTGAAATATTTTGAAACTTTGAGTGCAATTTTGAAAGGTGAAAACACATGGATTTGATCTTGGCCATTGATTTTTGATAAGATTAAATCTTGGCCATTGGATAAAAAGGGCAAATTAGTAATTTCACTAGTTAAATGAATTTAAAATTCATTTAACTTTACACATGGATTAAATAGAATAAAAGATGAACAAAAATCATCTTTTATTCCAAGGGGCTGTTCGAAATCAAGAAAGGATGGGGAAAAGAGAGTTTTCAAATTTCAAGTCCAAAATTGAAGAATCAAAGCTACTTCTCAAGCAAAATTTATTAAGTTCTAAAAGAGATCAAAGAAGAATCAATGATAAAAAGAAAGATAAGAACCTCGAGTAAGCTTAGTGGGGCATACTATTCATGGCCCAGGTGAGTGCATTTACATGTTTTAAAATGCAATTAGGAAGACTTGCTAATAGTCGACCTTAAATTAAAATGAAATTGCATTATCTATATATATGTTAATTTATGTTGCCATGACCAATTATGTTGAAGTATGAGATATGAAATGTTTATTTGTATGATGATCTATGTTTACCATGAACATTTATGATGAAGCATGAAACATAAAATGTTTATTTATATGATTGATTATGTTGATTGATCGATGATAAAAGAAATGTCCAAGTATTGTGTATGAGAGTCCATGGTATAGTTGGCATGCCATAGAGTCTTTAGCAGCTGCACCCTCATGTTCATGTTATCAGACAGATATTGTAACAAAATGATTGTGTCACATGCACCCTGGGGATCCAAGCCCACTATGCCTGAATGCACTGTCGAGGTGCTTCATGTTTATGGGGAGCAAAGAGCGTCCCCAAGTACATACTCATCTCCACGTTAATGTTAGACACTAGGATGTCATTTTAAGATGACTCGCATACCTCGATCTCATATAGCGTACTTTGGGCAATGATAAAAGAATCATGTCACGTAAATGAATCATGTCATGTAAACGAATCATGTTACGTATATGAAATATGTCATGTATATGAACCATGCAATGAATACGGAACATGTCATGTATATGAATTAAATCACGTATATGAATCATGTCAGGTAAAAGAATCATGCCATGTAAATGAATCAAGTTATGTATATGAATCATGCCACGTATGAAAATCATGTCATGCAAATGAAATATGCCACGTATGAGAATCATGTCATATAAATGAATCATGCTATGAATATGAATCATGTTACGTATATGAACCATGTCATGAATGTGAATCATGTTATGTATATGAATTAAGTCATGTATATGAATGATGTCATGTATATGAATCATGCCAAGTACATGAATTATACCATGTATACGAAGTATGTCACATATATATGAAATATACTATGCATATGAATCATGTCATGTATACAAATTATGTTACGTATATGAATTATGCCATGCATATGAATCATGCCATGTGTATGTATTATGTCATGTTTATGAATCATGTCATGTAAATGAATTATGCCACGTATGTGAATCATGCCATGTATGTGAACCATGCCATGTATATGAACTATGCCACGTATATGATTTACTTGATGATGATAGAGTATATGAAACATTTCTAATGTAGAAGAATATGACAAGCACATGAATATTTACTGATTAAGGAATCTTAATAGTACAATTCTATCTTAGACAGAAAAATATGATGTCTTTATATGACACATATTGCTTTATCTCATGTTTTAATAGATGAATTTATTTGCCTTACTAAGTTCGTACTTAGCGTGTGTTTATTTCACACGCGGGTTCTCCCAAGTAGAATGGTAAGAATGAGCTATTAAATTTGAAAATCAAGTTACATTAGTAATCACGTTATGTACATCTTAAGTTGTAAGTTTGATGTCTAGTGGGCATGTACATATATGTAGTGGATTTAAAGACACAAACTGTTTTGAAATCTTGAGTTTATAATGTGTTTATGCACTATTACAATGTATGAATTTAGAAATTGGTTTGCTATAATTAGTTATATCTTTCGATATAGTTAAGTTTAGTAGTTTAACCCTAATCGCGTAATAATTTTAAAATCTAGAAAGGGTCTAGGCAGGGTACATAGTTTTCTCCCTGAATTATATTTTTATTTCAATAACACTTTTATAAATTTTATAAAACAATTTAGGGTTAAAACTAGTTGCTATAGACTGATGTAGTATTTAATTTAAAACTAAAAAGGTTTAAACTACAAGATAAAGTTTGAAATAAAATAAAATAAAAATAACATTCAAGTCAAGTTTTTCTTAATAACTCTATAGCATCTTTAGTGTATATCCGGTCTACGAATATACGTTAAGGGTATTACAAATTTGTTTTGATTATATGTTATTATAATTTGAATAATAAAAAAACACAAAAAACACTATTATTATCCTATAGCTAGTAAGTATTACTATTGTTAACATATTACATGTCTCTATGTTAAAAGTTTTATATTAGGTTATCATTTTTACTATGTTATGATTCAAAACGAAAAGAAAAACAAAAATATAATTAGGTTTACTTGTATAATTAGTATTATGTATTAGTATTAGTATTAGTATTACTATTTGGTTTGCGTTGTTTTTAGTATTTTACATATTATTATATTATCATACAGTTATTATTATTATTAGAACTAAAAACAAAACAAAATATTAAATTATAAATAGATAATAAAGCCCAATTATATAATTAAATATAATAAAATCCCAAGTGTATATTATACGGTCCATAGTACAGTTAAAAAACCCAAAAATAATAAATTACAAGGCCCGTTTTGAAGCCCAAACCCTAAAACCCTAACTATCTCTTCTCTTTGCACAGCCGAATCTGAACCGTTAGATCTGGTTGGAGATCTAACGTTCCAGATCCAATCTGGGGAAGGAAACCCTAATTGGGGTTATCATTTGCCAAGCACTGCATCATCAAGGTCGTTGGATCTGAGATCGAGATGGACGGCTCAGATCACCTCTGGAAGGCTCTGGAACCTTCACACGCCTACGCGCAGCTTTTCCGCTCCTCCATGCGCGTGTGTGCTCCTCGCGCCTGACGCCTGGACTGCTCTTGACCCTTCAGCTGCCACAGCCACAGCCTTTCTAATGGTCCTTCACCTCCTCGTTCCGCCACGATTATGCAAACCAAAAATAGATCAAACATCAGCAATAGACATGAAAAGAAAATCAAGCCATAATCAGCAAAGATAAAACAAAATATCAGTGGATTCTAGAACTAATTGTAACGGATTTCTTTTGTGTTTTTTACATGTAACCATTCGGTTATATAAGACCGAGAAAACATTGTAAACTTTCGGTGTATAAGCAATACAAAGACATAGAGCCTTTAGAGGTATAATCTTTGTTTTAATATTTACTTTGCATGCATATAAAAACATCACAAGATACCTAGATCTAGGTTTGGAAAACCTTACCTTTTATCTTCTGGCCGCCGTGTCGTCTTCCGGTAACAAGCCTGTGGCCCCCGTGCCTTTAAGTGTGAACTGGGGTGGTACTGGTCAGTATTCTCGGTAATCGACGAAGGCTCTTTTAGGGTAGCAAGTCATTTTTATAAAACAAAAGTTTTTTTTTCAGTTCGGCCTTTTCAGATCTAGGGGGAATGAAGGTTTTTTAAAAGGTTTTGAGAGTAGGGTTGGGTTTGGTTTTAAAAGAGGTGCAATTTGGTGGTTTTTTAGAAGTCTCTGACCACCGGTGAGTGGTGGCCGGTGCGGTAGCTTACGGCGAATGAAGACCGGTATCTGGGTTTTAACGGCGGTCGGGATGAACACCACGGCGGTGTTCATTCGAACCCCGAGAAGGGTTGAGAGGATTTGGGGTTATTTCTGAAAATGGCAAAGGGTTTTCAAATGGGTAAAAGGCTTTTTTTGCCTGAGTGTATATTTTATACCGGGCATCATTTTAAAAATAGTTTTTTGACCCATAAATCCTCCGCGTTTTGAAAATTATCCCTGAGGGGTTTGCGTCTTTTCAAATAACAACATAGGTCCCTAGAATTTATTTGCAGATTTTAATTTTGTCTTGAAGTAAAAGCCGTTTTGATTTTAAAAATGGTTTTATCCCATATTTAGTCTTTCCGTGTTTTAAAAAAATCTTTCAAGGGTTTTTTTAAAATTACACACGGGTCCCTCTTATTTTCGCCTGTATTTTAATTTAGTCACTATTTTAATTTAATATGTTTTTTAAAAGGATTAAATGCCCATTTAGTCCATGTTTTTTAAATCTTAATTTAATTCATTCCACTGTTTTAATTTGCTCAATTTGATCCCTTTCCAGTTTTAAAATCACCTATTAGGTCCCTTAAATTTACTTTTATTTTAATCTGGTCTTGCATTGCATATTTATTTAAGTTTATATTTTATGTTGTTTATTTTATTTATTTATTTTCCCTATGTGTCCCTAATATTAAGTTGTTGTTTGGTTTGGTCCCTTTAGTTATTATGGTAGATTTTGTAGATTAGTTTAGGCCCTTTAGGATTAGTTTAATGTTTAAATTTTAATTTAATTACTTTAAACTATGCGCTCGTTTCATTGGGGCATAGACTTTAAATTAATTAAATTAAATATAGGATAAGTTTAGAGCCCTAATTAAATTGTAGGTTCGAATCAATTTAATCCATTTAAATTTTCCCTTGGCTTATTGGGGTAAATGTTAAATGCATTAAATTGATTGAACAATTCTTAATTATTTTTAGGGGTAAAATTGGAATTTCATGTAGATCACCTAATTTTAAATCATGACTAATTAATTCGATTAATTTTAGATAGTTTCCTTGGCTCATTGGGATTCTAGTTTAAAATTAATCGAATTAATTATAATGGTTCAAGATAACCAATAAAATGTTAGGTTTTTTTTACTTTTTAGGATTAAATTAATTTAGGTTTAATATTTAGTCTAACTTAGTTAATTATTAGACCACTAATTGAATGTTCAATAATTTGGGCTTGTTAGTTTAGGGCTTTAGTGGGCATTAGGTTTAAATTTTGCGCCTTTCTCTGTCATGCATTTTAATTGCCATTCATTAGACCTTTTATTGGTTAAGCATGTAATTAATCATTTTAAATCATAAAACGAAGATATTTATTAATTCTGATATTTGTGTCGTAACAGTCCTAGCTCAATGGATGTTGACCAAATATTCGAATTAATCCTTATCGTCTAAAGGTAATTTTATAATCACTCATTTTTGACCGGGTTTTAGTGTTATTAGTATTATTTTAATAATAATATAAAATTAATAAAAATAAAAAAAATTATAAAACATATATTATTAAAAAAAAGGGAAGAAAATTGCGTGGAGCAGGGTGCTCCACGTCACCCTTAACCCATCCCCTTTGGCCTATAAATAGGCAGCAAAATTCACGCCAAAGAACACCCAAATTGCCAAATGAAATTGGCAATTGAATTGCCACCCAAATCGTGGGGGCCGGGGTTGGGGCAGTGCCCCGGCCCCAGTTGGTTCGATCCAACATTCAATCGGGGTCATATTTTAGGTCCGATCCAATTAATATTTTTGGAGGGGTCGCGGTAGATCTCGTTGGAGTTCAGTTGGGGTTCGTCATTCGAGCTCCTAGTTAGGTATATTTTCTTCCTTTTTTTTATTAGTGTTGTAATTTTTATAATTTAATGAAGTATTAGTTATTTTAAAATTGTAGTCTTATTTTTAGTTTGTATGTTTATGTTTTAAATTAGTATTTAATAAGTTTTAAATTTGTGTTTTATATTAATATTTTCTTTATATTAGATTCGTTTTTATTTATGTGTTAGAATAATATTTATTTGTGTTTTAAATTAATATTTATGAATGTTAGTATTTTATTTATGTTAGATATGTTTTTATTTATGAGTTAGATTAATATTAATGTATGTATGTTTTAGATTAATATTTTATTAGATTAGTATTTTATTATGTTAATATTTATTTGCATTGCATTTAAATTATTTACCATGTTTTATATTTTGCTCACTAAGTTTGCATAATGGGATATATAAATTGTCAATGCGGTGCCTTTTTATCCGAGCGTAAACGGGGCCAGTATCAGGCGTAGTGATAGTGGTTGGGCGTTTACTCTCGGATAACGGGGCCCTTAAAATTTATTCGCAATTATGACTGAATTTTAAATTAATCGTCACTTTAATCCTGAAAACCTAATATTAATAAAGCGGTAATTATTAAAGTACCAATTTTGGGCAGTGTGGGGGTGCTAATCCTTCCCCATCCGTAACCAGCTCCCGAACCCAATAGTTTTCAAATCTCTGGTTTTATGGTGTCCGGCCTACCTAAGTGGCCGGTGGCGACTCCAATTTTTAATAACATACGATATTTTCAAAACCCCTACGGAATAAATATTTTATATCCAAAATATCCCAAACACGTCGAAAACCTCACTTTTTTAGAGAAAAAAGACATCGCTACAAATTTAAAACGAATTAAAATTTTGACGAGTTATCACATCATACTTAACTGCTTGCATCATGCATAAAGGTGATGAACGAGGTTCGAACCATAAATTAACACGGTAGTCGGGTTTATTCGATGTTGGTTTAATCTATGGTCTAAGGTATCATTACCCTTATTAGTTAAATGTTTAATTAATTCGAATACACCAATTTGACCAAGCCCGTCTAATTAAAGTTTATTTTCAATTATGAACAATTTAATTAAATTTGGCATATAAACCCGTTTTTTTAAGTGGGGGGAAAACGCTAATGCTTTTGTGGAGATATCGTTCTCCCGTGTAGGCCTAGCAAGTACCTTCGGGGCTCGAGTACCTTATGCTTTCGTAAGGATATCGTTCCTTCGTGCAGGCATAAGCGAATGGGTCTCCCTGAATTGAACCCGGTTGAAAGGAGCCTATAATGGGTGATGATCGGGGGCCTTGCTACTCGTAGTAGAGGACAGCAAGGACAAGTCAGGTATCTCCTAGCACCAACACTGCATATAGAGAACATAGAAACCCACCCTGTTAGAGCCATGCGGATAACCTTAGGTGTTTTAGACTAGATAAATAGGGTCGTTTTGTTTACCTTATTTAATTTGTCATTTTATTTATATATTTATTATTTTTATCCGGTACTAACTCATTTTTTGTGTTTTATTTTTATTTTACACATATTTTTGTTGCATTATCATTGCATCCACATTACATAGAGGCGTTGATTCAAGTGGTTTGCCCGATTAGAAAATCTTTCATCATGGAAAAAAGGTGTCTTAGGAAGGATGGCATCGATCCAATTGTATGACATTGGTCAGAGATTAATCAACAGATCCGAGGTAACGATTTGCCGAACAAGCGTGTAGTGCCAAAGTATACACACGAGACCCTGATGGTGGACATATAACGAGCTACAAGGTGTGTGAATGACTTAGCTACCGAAGCCGCGACTCTCCGACCTTTCGTAACCCCGGACATGGAAGAAGCACCAAGGTTTATCAAGTTGCTCAGAGCTGTCGAGGAGCTAGGAGGCAGAGCTAGGGATTATGTGTAGAACTTTATTTTGTAATTAAGACTTTGTAATAGACTCTTTTTGTAATAGGGACTCCTTTTGTAATATGGATCTTTTGTAATCTGGACCCTTTAATTCCCATGAAAGTCGTTCGAAAGGGTGATTACCAGCGGAATCAACGCCTTTATTTGCATTCATGTTGCGTATCATGACATGGTGTTGATTCAAGAACAGTTCATTAAAAGGCTTTTAAAATAGAAAAAGTCTGCTTTGCTGGGAACGATAATATTACAGTATCAAGTTAGGCCGAACAAAGACCAATCGCGAAAGAAGACGGTACAACAATAAGGCAAGTGCGACGCAGAAGATTCAGACAGGGCCGCAGAACCCAATTTTAAATCTTCACATTTGACCATTTTTAAAATTCTCAGATTTTAATTTAACTCATTAAAAAAAGAAAAAAATTGAAAATATTATTATTTTGCTTTGAAACTTCTTCTCTCATAAAACTTTCAGAATAATAATAATAATAAAAAAAATAAACCTAAAAGTTTCATTTTTAAGTAAGTTAAAAAAATTTATAATAAAAATGGGGAAATTTTTAAACCAAATGATCTTTGAGAATTTTAATTTAAACCCTAAAATTTTTTAAAGTACTCCCTTAGGACCGATAGAATCCATCCCTGTTTAGACGTATTATTCGTTTGCACCCAGAAAAGATCTTATCTGCATTATGCCTGCACTTGTTGATGTCATTTTTAGAAGCCACAAAAAATAAAGATCATGACGTCACGAGTCCATAGAATAAGAAGAGAAGACGAAGTCATCCATCATCGTGGAGCACAGGTTTTGCTTCCCGAAGTCAAGATCTCCAGAAGGAAGCTAACTGTCACCTGTAATTCATTATTAGTTTCTTGCAACCATATATTTTTCTATTGATTGAAAGTCTTTTAAGGACTGTTCGAGAATCAACACCGCATTTGCATTCATGCATTGCACTGCATTGCATTGTACAAGCATGACATATTTTACACCTTGCATAAAATTTTTAGGGGGTAATCCAAAGAACAATTAGAGTTTTATCGTGAATAAAAGAATTGAACACACTCAAAAATCAAGATTCGAGCAGTTAAAAGATGGACTCGAGAGAAAAAGAGAGAAAAAGAAGTTTGATGCCTTTAATACAAGAAAACTCTGTTTGAGCCCCGATTTGGTCGTTCCTCCGGATTCCAAAGATTTCCAGATTTGCACATAATAACGGAACAAGATGCCCCAAATTTCACGTGACCATATTCTGCAAAAAAATGGAGGGCTACATTGAAAAATTACCGATCCACTACTTCCCCGACAGTCTAGCAGGACTTACCGTGATATGATGTGCTTTGGACCTAGCACTAAGTCGTCGGTATCTCCAGGGTACGAAGATGAAACCTGATGAAAGCTTCAAGGAATGTGCTTTGAGGTGTATGTGTTTAGCGACCCAAGTGCAGCCTCCCGTAGATGAAGAGGAAAGTGAATTCCATGCCATCTTTCTTATTTCTTCTTTGATAAGGTGCTCGGGAAAATGAATACCAGCTTTGAGGACTTCATGACAGTTGGATAGAGAATCGAACATGCACTCCGGGACCTACGTTTAAAGACCAGACCTGCCTAGGAGCAGAAGGAAACAGAGAGATAAATGGGTACCACTTTCAAAACATTGAGGTGCTGGGGCATGACACTAAGAAATTTGGGGTCGTTAATAGAAAAAATTAAGAAGCTGGTTGACGAGGGAGTCATGAAGAGAGAGTTGATCTAGCGGTGGAAAAACAAGAGAAGAGGCAAGCCTACACTACCTTGGAAGTGGCAGAATGAGTTAGTACCCTGGAGATAATCCAAAGGTCCCTACGGTTTTCTCATTATTTCACAAAGAAATTCTCAGCAAAAAAAACATTGTTTATTAGAATTAAAAATCACATTTCCATTTAGAAAATCATTTTTACATTCTTGATTCTTTAAACATTTCATTTTTATGGGGTAGTTTTCCCATATGCATATACACACATTTTTGAATGGACATATGTATATATCATTTCTATACCAGGTCCTCGAATTTTGAATACAACAGTACATTTGCTTCAGATCCAAAGATCAACTCTAAGTTGCATATATTTAGAAGAGATTGAATGTTGTGGTGATACTGTAAATGTGAGTATCTGCTAGTTTACTTAGGCCAACAGAGGAACAAAAGCGAGTGTTTAGACAATGGGCAGTTCCCATTTTAAGAATTTATCTTCTTAGGCACTTGTCATTTTAGATCCTTGAAACGAAAGTTGACCCTAAAACTCTACCCCCTGAAGGCATTCTCAGGACATTTGTGAATATGACAATGAATGGTGTTCTTTTACTTTACCAGAAGACACAGATGAGACTATACAGATTGGATACGAAGATCAGAAAATCACCAGAAGAAAGTGGTTGAAAACATGGATATGTCCAAATGAAAAACCAAAAAAGAAGATAAATGGTAATCAGAAGGCGAAGCAATCCAGATCGAGTAAATATCAGAAGAGCTACAGAGAGGCAATTAACTCCGAGCGGAAGATCGCATCAATACCCAGTATAGATCCGTGTTGATTCAAGGATACATTCATAGACTCGAATAAGAAGAAAGAGATTCAATGCTAAAAACCCAGAATGAAATAAAGTCTAAAAAGAGAGAAAAGAAAAGAAAAGAAAAAGAAAATAAAAAGAAGAAAGTGAGAGAAAAAAAGAAAGAAAAAGAAAAAGAAAGAAATAAAGAATATTGTATATGTTTCACACACAGATCAAACAATACAAGAACGAGACTTCATCTATGAGCAAGAGATGTAAGGAATCCACATTTCAAGTAAACATCAGTTTTGAAAATTAGTATAGAAGCTCGAATTGAAGCCAAGTCAAGACAAGTCGGCCCGAAGATTGCCAATTTTGAAAAAGGAAATGACCTCTAGGGTGAAAACCCAAAAATGGGCAGTCTAGAGTGATCCTAAAATGAAGAAAAAGAGTAGTCTACCCGAGCTCACTGCATCAATATCCAACCAAAATACACTCAAGGAAGTGAAGGGTGAAAAAAAACAAAAATGGGCAAATAGAGCGATCCAAGAGAAAAAGTGAAAAGAAAAAGAAAAAAGAGAGAAAAAAAGAAAGCAAGAATAACATTTCATCTGAGCGTGCCAATCACAAGAATTCCCAGAAATGTATTCGTAGTCCTTCAAGAAATCTCAGTTCCGAGGAGTTTTGGAGGATCAAACATTCTTGAACAGAAAACGAACATCAAGATATAGCCGAATGCAAGGCAAATACAATAAAAAGAAAGGAAATGAACTCTAGGGTCAAAACCCAAAACGGCGGCATCTAGAGTGATCCAAAAAGAGAAGGAATAATGGGCATATCCAAGTTACATAAGTGCAAAATACTGTTTCACTTAACCATAAACCAAAGGCCTACATTACAAGCCCCAAAGACCATTCTGTCATCCATAGATATCCAAGTTGAACGAGAATGTCTTGATTTCATTCCGCCTATAAGGGTTAACTTTTCTTCAAGGAACGCCAAACTTCAAGTGCTTGATCGACACCCAAATGAGGGAAGGATGGGGCATGGTGAGATAGTGAGATTAAGAGAGCCACCTTAAACGGGTAGAAACTAGGTAGGGTTGTTCCTCTCAAAAGCCTATTAGACCAGAAGAAACTATACATTGGCATATATCTCCACAATGGTCAAGATCTTCTAAATAGACGCTTCATTAGAGTTGATCTCTGCAACTTGAAGTAGATGCGCTATGGTGTTTGATATTTCGGGGCAAACATATTTTAAAAAGGTTTGACATTTTCTCCCAAAGTTTTGATGTTTACCATTTCCCCAAACATTAGTTTTTAAAAAATGTTTGGCAATACACTTCAATTTTGTTTACCATTCTCCAAGCATGTTTGGTCCTTAGAAAAAGAAGAAGAAAAGAAAAAAGATGTTTACCATTTGTTCCAAACAATGTTTTCAAAATGTTTGGTATCCCGTCCAAGTTGTGATTTTCAAAATGACTGTTATCTTTTCAAACAATCATTATTTTTTGAAATATACACAAGTAAATTGCCTTTTACTTTACTTTAAAAATGAATGATAGGGACCGAGAGTTAGTTCCCATCGAAGTGCTACGAGAAGATCAAGGATGAGCTCAGGGGATGGAAGCATTTTGTCTCACCCTAGTGACTAGAAATAGATCAAGGCTCTGTATGATAGGTCAGAATATTCAAAGCAGTGGAGCCCGTGGTTGAATAGGGCAACGCCAAGCGAAGAAGATGACAATGGTTCTTATAAAAATAATATAAGAACCAGAGGAACATTTATGAAGACAAGTGATAACCCTGAAGACAAGAAGGCCTTTCGCACAAAAGGTTTAAAAGCATGTTCAAATGAGGATTTAAGAGCCTACAGTGAAGAAGTAAAGAGATGAAGAAATCTGAGGAACGACCTTTCAGGGTGTAAGACTTTAGAACAAAAAGGCTAAAAGAAAAAGAGAGAAAGAAAGAGAAAAAGTGAAAAAAAACTCTCTAAAGCGAAAACCGGAAAGGGCACTTTAGAATTCCAAGTCGTAAATGGAGAAAAAGAAAGGTTGGAATGGTTGAACCTGATAGTGAAGTGGGGTATCGACGCCCGTGAAAAAGGAGAAAGTGAACAACGAGATCGAATAAGGACCAAAACAAGCTCACCAAGATATTGACACTCATGCATCATGAATAGTCAGACATCACTAGGATTAGGAGCATGTCAATTCATTTGTCATAGCATTTTGTTTTATATTAGACAGGTATCTGTGGATTCAAAGAGACATCGGTGGCCATCGTGGTGTGAATCCCAAATGTGAAGACAGTGGTTCTACATACAAAAGGCATATGTTTCCAAGCGCCTACAGAGAGGTTCTATATAGGAAGAATTACCATCTCGAGGCTTCGTGGTTGAAAGTTCTATATAGGAAGGACTGACGGCTCCAGGGTGAAGACTAGCAGTTCTATATAGGAAGAACTCCCAATCGAAGGAATTCACCCATGATACACAAGGTTTTATATAGGGAAAACCTGTTGTGTCAAAAGCGAAGAGTTCTATATAGGAAGGGCTCCGAGCTTTATTGTCTTAGAGTAAAAGATTCTATATAGGAAGAATCTGTAGCTCCAAGATTTCAGAAGCTAAAAGTTCTATATAGGAAGGACTTACAACTCCAGGGTGAAGACTAGCAGTTCTATATAGGAAGAACTCCTAGTCGAAGGAATTCACCCATGATACACAAGGTTTTATATAGGGAAAACCTGTTGTATCGAAAGCGAAGAGTTCTATATAGGAAGGGCTCCGAGCTTTATTGTCTTAGGGTGAAAGGTTCTATATAGGAAGAACCTGTAGCTCTGAGATTTCAGACGCCAAAAGTTCTATATAGGAAGGACTGACGGCTCCAGTGTTTGAAGACTAGTAGTTCTATATAGGAGGAACTCCCAGTCAGAAGAATCCATCAGCGACGCAGAAGGTTTTATATAGGAGAAACTAGCGTTAAAGGCGAAGAGTTCTATATAGGGAGGACTCCAAGCTGCACCGTCTCAGAATGAAAAGTTCTATATAGGAAGGACTGACAGCTCCAGGGTTTGAAGACTAGCAGTTCTATATAGGAGGAACTCCCGATCGGAAGAATCCATCAAAGTGACGCAAAGGTTTTACATAGGAGAAACCAGCATTGAAGGCGAAGAGTTCTATATAGGAAGGACTCCAAGCCGCACTGCCTCGTAATGAAAGGTTCTATATAGGAGGGACTCATAACTCGAGGCTTCAGAGTGAAGGGTTCTATGTAGAAAGAGCCTATAACTCCAAGATCGGAAGGTGACGAACCTCTATATAGGAAGAACTTACGAGCCCAAGATTCAGCTAAGGAAGAGCGGATAGTTCCGTAAAGAACACGTGATTCAAGCCAAAGACGAAAAGTAGGTCAAAAATGAGTGCTTTTGATCTTTGCTTTGTCCTCATTTCACAAGAACAAGCAAAGAGGGGCAAATCAGAATCACTCATTTTTGATCGGGTTTTAGTGTTATTAGTATTATTTTAATAATAATATAAAATTAATAAAAATCAAAAAATAATAATAAATATATTATTAAAAAAAGGGAAGAAAATTGCGTGGAGCAGGTGCTCCACGTCACCCTTAACCCATCCCCTTTGGCCTATAAATAGGCAGCAAAATTCACGCCAAAGAACGCCCAAATTGCCAAATGAAATTGGCAATTGAATTGCCACCCAAATCGTGGGGCTAGGCCGGGTTTGGGGGGTTGGGGCGTGCCCTCGGCCCCAGCTTGGTTCGATCCAACATTCAATCGGGTCCTATTTTAGGTCCGATCTAGTTAATATTTTTGGAGGGGTCGCGGTAGATCTCGTTGGAGTTCAGTTGGGGTTCGTCATTCGAGCTCCTAGTTAGGTATATTTTCTTCCCTTTTTTATTAGTGTTGTAATTTTTATAATTTAATGAAGTATTAGTTATTTTAAAATTGTAGTCTTATTTTTAGTTTGTATGTTTATGTTTTAGATTAGTATTTAATATGTTTTAAATTTGTGTTTTTATATTAATATTTTCTTTATATTAGATTCGTTTTTTATTTATGTGTTAGAATAATATTTATTTGTGTTTTAAATTAATATTTATGAATGTTAGTATTTTATTTATGTTAGATATGTTTTTATTTATGAGTTAGATTAATATTAATGTATGTATGTTTTAGATTAATATTTTATTAGATTAGTATTTTATTATGTTAATATTTATTTGCATTGCATTTAAATTATTTACCATGTTTTATATTTTGCTCACTAAGTTTGCATAATGGGATATATAAATTGTCAATGCGGTGCCTTTTTATCCGAGCGTAAACGGGGCCAGTATCAGGCGTAGTGATAGTGGTTGGGCGTTTACTCTCGGATAACGGGGCCCTTAAAATTTATTCGCAATTATGACTGAATTTTAAATTAATCGTCACTTTAATCCTGAAAACCTAATATTAATAAAGCGGTAATTATTAAAGTAACAATTTTGGGCGGTGTGGGGTGCTAATCCTTCCCATCCGTAAAGACTCCCGAACCCAATAGTTTTCAAATCTCGGTTTTATGGTGTCCGCCCTACCTAAGTGGCGGTGTGGCGACTCAATTTTTAATAACATACGATATTTTCAAAACCCCTACGGAATAAATATTTTATATCCAAAAATCCCAAACACGTTTAAAACCTCACTTTTTAGAGAAAAAGACATCGCTACAAATTTAAAACGAATTAAAATTTTGACGAGTTATCACATCATACTTAATCAAGCATCATGCATAAAGGTGATGAACGAGGTTCGAACCATAAATTAACACGGTAGTCGGGTTTATTCGATGTTGGTTTAATCTATGGTCTAAGGTATCATTACCCTTATTAGTTAAATGTTTAATTAATTCGAATACACCAATTTGACCAAGCCCGTCTAATTAAAGTTTATTTTCAATTATGAACAATTTAATTAAATTTGGCATATAAACCCGTTTTTAAGTGGGGAAAACGCTAATGCTTTTGTGGAGATATCGTTCTCCCGTAGGCCTAGCAAGTACCTTGGGGGCTCGAGTACCTTATGCTTTAAATGAGGATATCGTTCCTTAGTGCGGCATAAGCGAATGGGTCTCCCCGAATTGAACCCGGTTGAAAGGAGCCTATAATGGGTGATGATCGGGGCCTTGCTACTCGTAGTAGAGGGACAACAAGGACAAGTCGGTATCTCCTAGCACCAACACTGCATATAGAGAACATAGAAACCCACCTCTGTTAGAGCCATGCGGATAACCTTAGGTGTTTTAGACTAGATAAATAGGGTCGTTTTGTTTACCTTATTTAATTTGTCATTTTATTTATATATTTATTATTTTTATCCTAAGTACTAACTCATTTTTTGTGTTTTATTTTTATTTTACACATATTTTTGTTGCATTATCATTGCATCCACATTACATAGAGGCGTTGATTCAAGTGGTTTGCCCGATTAGAAAATCTTTCATCATGGAAAAAGGTGTCTTAGGAAGGATGGCATCGATCCAATTGTATGACATTGGTCGAGATTAATCAACAGATCCGAGGTAACGATTTGCGAACAAGCGTGTAGTGCCAAAGTATACACACGAGACCCGATGGTGGACATATAACGAGCTACAAGGTGTGTGAATGACTTAGCTACGAAGCCGCGACTCTCCGACCTTTCGTAACCCCTGACATGGAAGAAGCACCAAGGTTTATCAAGTTGCTCGGAGTCAATGTCGAGGAGCTAGGAGGCGAGCTAGGGATTATGTGTAGAACTTTATTTTGTAATTAAGACTTTGTAATAGACTCTTTTTTTGTAATAGGGACTCCTTTTGTAATATGGATCTTTTTGTAATCTGGACCCTTTAATTCCCATGAAAGTCGTTCGAAAGGTGATTACCAGGCGAATCAACGCTTTTATTTGCATTCATGTTGCGTATCATGACATGGTGTTGATTCAAGAACAGTTCATTAAAAGGCTTTTAAAATAGAAAAAGTCTGCTTTGCTGGGAACGATAATATTACAGTATCAAGTTAGGCCGAACAAAGACCAATCGCGAAAGAAGACGGTACAACAATAAGGCAAGTGCGACGCAGAAGATTGAGACAGGGCTTAGAACCCAATTTTAAATCTTCACATTTGACCATTTTAAAATTCTCGATTTTAATTTAACTCATTAAAAAAAAAAAAATTGAAAATATTATTATTTTGCTTTGAAACTTCTTCTCTCATAAAACTTTCGAATAATAATAATAATAAAAAAATAAACCTAAAAGTTTCATTTTTAAGTAAGTTAAAAAAATTTATAATAAAAATGGGGAAATTTTTAAACCAAATGATCTTTGAGAATTTTAATTTAAACCCTAAAATTTTTTAAAGTACTCCCTTAGGACCGATAGAATCCATCCTGTTTAGACGTATTATTCGTTTGCACCTGAAAAGATCTTATCTGCATTATGCCTGCACTTGTTGATGTCATTTTTTAGAAGCCACAAAAATAAAGATCATGACGTCACGAGTCCATAGAATAAGAAGAGAAGACGAAGTCATCCATCATCGTGGAGCATGGAGTTTTGCTTTTGCTTCCCAAGTCAAGATCTCCGTAAGGAAGCTAATCATCACCTAAATTCATTATTAGTTTCTTGCAACCATATATTTTTCTATTGATTGAAAGTCTTTTAAGGACTGTTCGAGAATCAACACCGCATTTGCATTCATGCATTGCACTGCATTGCATTGTACAAGCATGACATATTTTACACCTTGCATAAAATTTTTAGGGGGTAATCCAAAGAACAATTAGAGTTTTATCGTGAATAAAAGAATTGAACACACTCAAAAATCAAGATTCGAAAGATTAAAAGATGGACTCGAGAGAAAAAGAGAGAAAAAGAAGTTTGATGCCTTTAATACAAGAAAACTCTGTTTGAGCCCCGATTTGGTCGTTCCTCCGGATTCCAAAGATTTCCAGATTTGCACATAATAACGGAACAAGATGCCCCAAATTTCACGTGACCATATTCTGCAAAAAAATGGAGGGCTACATTGAAAAATTACCGATCCACTACTTCCCCGACAGTCTAGCAGGACTTACCGTGATATGATGTGCTTTGGACCTAGCACTAAGTCGTCGGTATCTCCAGGGTACGAAGATGAAACCTGATGAAAGCTTCAAGGAATGTGCTTTGAGGTGTATGTGTTTAGCGACCCAAGTGCAGCCTCCCGTAGATGAAGAGGAAAGTGAATTCCATGCCATCTTTCTTATTTCTTCTTTGATAAGGTGCTCGGGAAAATGAATACCAGCTTTGAGGACTTCATGACAGTTGGATAGAGAATCGAACATGCACTCCGGGACCTACGTTTAAAGACCAGACACCCCTAGGAGCGAAGGAAACAGAGAGATAAATGGGTACCACTTTCAAAACATTGAGGTGTTTGGGGCATGACACTAAGAAATTTGGGGTCGTTAATAGAAAAATTAAGAAGCTGGTTGACGAGGGAGTCATGAAGAGAGAGTTGATCTAGCGGTGGAAAAACAAGAGAAGAGGCAAGCCTACACTACCTTGGAAGTGGCAGAATGAGTTAGTACTCTGGAGATAATCCAAAGGTCCCTACGGTTTTCTCATTATTTCACAAAGAAATTCTCAGCAAAAAAAACATTGTTTATTAGAATTAAAAATCACATTTCCATTTAGAAAATCATTTTTACATTCTTGATTCTTTAAACATTTCATTTTTATGGGGTAGTTTTCCCATATGCATATACACACATTTTTGAATGGACATATGTATATATCATTTCTATACCAGTCCTCGAATTTTGAAATCAACCAGTACATTTGCTTCAGATCCAAAGATCAACTCTAAGTTGCATATATTTAGAAGAGATTGAATGTTGTGGTGATACAGTAAATGTGTATCTATCTGCTAGTTTACTTAGGCCAACAGAGGAACAAAAGCGAGTGTTTAGACAATGGGCAGTTCCCATTTTAAGAATTTATCTTCTTAGGCACTTGTCATTTTAGATCCTTGAAACGAAAGTTGACCCTAAAACTCTACCCCCTGAAGGCATTCTCAGGACATTTGTGAATATGACAATGAATGGTGTTCTTTTACTTTACCAGAAGACACAGATGAGACTATACAGATTGGATACGAAGATCAGAAAATCACCAGAAGAAAGTGGTTGAAAACATGGATATGTCCAAATGAAAAACCAAAAAAGAAGATAAATGGTAATCAGAAGGCCGAAGCAATCCAGATCGAGTAAATATCAGAAGAGCTACAGAGAGGCAATTAACTCCGAGCGGAAGATCGCATCAATACCCAGTATAGATCCGTGTTGATTCAAGGATACATTCATAGACTCGAATAAGAAGAAAGAGATTCAATGCTAAAAACCCAGAATGAACAGTCTAAAAAGAGAGAAAAGAAAAGAAAAAGAAAATAAAAAAGAAGAAAGTGAGAGAAAAAGAAAGAAAAAAGAAAAAGAAAGAAATAAAGAATATTGTATATGTTTCACACACAGATCAAACAATACAAGAACGAGACTTCATCTATGAGCAAGAGACAGAAGGAATCCACATTTCAAGTAAACATCAGTTTTGAAAATTAGTATAGAAGCTCGAATTGAAGCCAAGTCAAGACAAGTCGGCCCGAAGATTGCCAATTTTGAAAAAGGAAATGACCTCTAGGGTGAAAACCCAAAAATGGGCAGTCTAGAGTGATCCTAAAAATGAAGAAAAAAAGAGTAGTCTACCCGAGCCTGCGGCATCAATATCCAACCAAAATACATCAAGGAAGTGAAGGGTGAAAAACCAAAAATGGGCAAATGGAGCGATCCAAGAGAAAAAGTGAAAAAGAAAAAAAAAAAAAGAGAGAAAAAAAGAAAGCAAGAATAACATTTCATCCAGGCGTGCCAATCACAAGAATTCCCGAAATGTATTCGTAGTCCTTCAAGAAATCTCGATTCCGAGGAGTTTTGGAGGATCAAACATTCTTGAACAGAAAAACGAACATCGTGATATAGCCGTAGAATGCAAGGCAAAGATACAATAAAAAGAAAGGAAATGAACTCTAGGGTCAAAACCCAAAACGGGCAAATCTAGAGTGATCCAAAAAAAGAGAAGGAATAATGGGCATATCCAAGTTACATAAGTACAGAAATACTGTTTCACTTAACCATAAACCAAAGGCCTACATTACAAGCCCCAAAGACCATTCTGGTCATCCATAGATATCCAAGTTGAACGAGAATGTCTTCAGATTTCATTCCGCCTATAAGGGTTAACTTTTCTTCAAGGAACGCCAAACTTGAAGTGCTTGATCGACACCCAAATGAGGAAGGATGGGGCATGGTGAGATAGTGAGATTAAGAGAGCCACCTTAAACGGGGTAGAAACTAGGTAGGGTTGTTCCTCTCAAAAGCCTATTAGACCAGAAGAAACTATACATTGGCATATATCTCCACAATGGTCAAGATCTTCTAAATAGACGCTTCATTAGAGTTGATCTCTGGCAACTTGAAGTAGATGCGCTATGGTGTTTGATATTTCGGGGGCAAACATATTTTAAAAGGTTTGACATTTTCTCCCAAAGTTTTGATGTTTACCATTTCCCCCAAACATTAGTTTTTAAAAATGTTTGGCAATACACTTCGAATTTTGTTTACCATTCTCCAAGCATGTTTGGTCCTTAGAAAAAGAAGAAGAAAAGAAAAAAGATGTTTACCATTTGTTCCAAACAATGTTTTCAAAATGTTTGGTATCCCGTCAAGTTGTGATTTTCAAAATGATCATTATCTTTTCAAACAATCATTATTTTTTGAAATATACACAAGTAAATTGCCTTTTACTTTACTTTAAAAATGAATGATAGGGACCGAGAGTTAGTTCCCATCGAAGTGCTACGAGAAGATCAAGGATGAGCTCAGGGGATGGAAGCATTTTGTCTCACCCTAGTGACTAGAAATAGATCAAGGCTCTGTATGATAGGTCAGAATATTCAAAGCAAAGGGAGCCCGTGGTTGAATAGGGCAACGCCAGCTTAAGAAGATGACAATGGTTCTTATAAAAATAATATAAGAACCAGAGGAACATTTATGAAGACAAGTGATAACCACGAAGACAAGAAGGCCTTTCGCACAAAAGGTTTAAAAGCATGTTCAAATGAGGATTTAAGAGCCTACAAAGTGAAGAAGTAAAGAGATGAAGAAATCGAGGAACGACCTTTCAGGTGTAAGACTTTAGAACAAAAAGGCTAAAAGAAAAAGAGAGAAAGAAAGAGAAAAAAGTGAAAAAAAAAGAAATCTAAAGCGAAAACCGGAAAGGGCACTTTAGAATTCCAAGTCGTAAATGGAGAAAAAGAAAGGTTGGAATGGTTGAACCTGATAGTGAAGTGGGGTATCGACGCCCGTGAAAAAGGAGAAAGTGAACAACGAGATCGAATAAGGACCAAAACAAGCTCACCAAGATATTGACACTCATGCATCATGAATAGTCAGACATCACTAGGATTAGGAGCATGTCAATTCATTTGTCATAGCATTTTGTTTTATATTAGACAGGTATCTGTGGATTCAAAGAGACATCGGTGGCCATCGTGGTGTGAATCCCAAATGTGAAGACAGTGGTTCTACATACAAAAGGCATATGTTTCCAAGCGCCTACAGAGAGAGGTTCTATATAGGAAGAATTCGCCGCTCCGAGGCTTCAGAAGCTGAAAGTTCTATATAGGAAGGACTGACGGCTCCAGGGTGAAGACTAGCAGTTCTATATAGGAAGAACTCCCAATCGAAGGAATTCACCCATGATACACAAGGTTTTATATAGGAAAAACTGTGTTGTGTCAAAAGCGAAGAGTTCTATATAGGAAGGGCTCAGAGCTTTATTGTCTTAGAGTAAAAGATTCTATATAGGAAGAATCAGAGCTCCAAGATTTCGAAGCTAAAAGTTCTATATAGGAAGGACTTACAACTCCAGGGTGAAGACTAGCGGTTCTATATAGGAAGAACTCCTAGTCGAAGGAATTCACCCATGATACACAAGGTTTTATATAGGGAAAACCTGTTGTATCGAAAGCGAAGAGTTCTATATAGGAAGGGCTCCGAGCTTTATTGTCTTAGGTGAAAGGTTCTATATAGGAAGAACCTCAGTAGCTCTGAGATTTCGAGACGCCAAAAAGTTCTATATAGGAAGGACTGACGGCTCCAGTGTTTGAAGACTAGTAGTTCTATATAGGAGGAACTCCCAGTCAGAAGAATCCATCAGCGACGCAGAAGGTTTTATATAGGAGAAACTAGCGTTAAAGGCGAAGAGTTCTATATAGGGAGGACTCCAAGCTGCACCGTCTCAGAATGAAAAGTTCTATATAGGAAGGACTGACAGCTCCAGGGTTTGAAGACTAGCAGTTCTATATAGGAGGAACTCCCAGTCGGAAGAATCCATCAGCGACGCAGAAGGTTTTACATAGGAGAAACCAGCATTGAAGGCGAAGAGTTCTATATAGGAAGGACTCCAAGCTGCACCGTCTCAGAATGAAAGGTTCTATATAGGAGGGACTCATAACTCGAGGCTTCAGAGTGAAGGGTTCTATGTAGAAAGAGCCTATAACTCCAAGATCGGAAGGTGACGAACCTCTATATAGGAAGAACTTACGAGCCTGAAGATTCAGCTAAGGAAGAGCGGATAGTTCCAGAAGAACACGTGATTCCGAAGCCAAAGACGAGAAAGTAGGTCAAAAATGAGTGCTTTTGATCTTTGCTTTGTCCTCATTTCACAAGAACAAGCAAAGAGGGGCAACTGTAATCGCTCATTTTTGATCGGGTTTTAGTGTTATTAGTATTATTTTAATAATAATATAAAATTAATAAAAAAATCAAAAAAATAATAATAAATATATTATTAAAAAAAGGGAAGAAAATTGCGTGGAGCAGGGTGCTCCACGTCACCCTTAACCCATCCCCTTTGGCCTATAAATAGGCAGCAAAATTCACGCCAAAGAACGCCCAAATTGCCAAATGAAATTGGCAATTGAATTGCCACCCAAATCGTGGGGGCTAGGCCGGCCGGGGTTGGGGGCAGTGCCCTCGGCCCCAGTTTGTTCGATCCAACATTCGATCGGGGTCCTATTTTAGGTCTGATCTAGTTAATATTTTTGGAGGGGTCGCGGTAGATCTCGTTGGAGTTCAGTTGGGGTTCGTCATTCGAGCTCCTAGTTAGGTATATTTTCTTCCCTTTTTTATTAGTGTTGTAATTTTTATAATTTAATGAAGTATTAGTTATTTTAAAATTGTAGTCTTATTTTTAGTTTGTATGTTTATGTTTTAGATTAGTATTTAATATGTTTTAAATTTGTGTTTTATATTAATATTTTCTTTATATTAGATTCGTTTTTATTTATGTGTTAGAATAATATTTATTTGTGTTTTAAATTAATATTTATGAATGTTAGTATTTTATTTATGTTGGATATGTTTTTATTTATGAGTTAGATTAATATTTATGTATGTATGTTTTAGATTAATATTTTATTAGATTAGTATTTTATTATGTTAATATTTATTTGCATTGTATTTAAATTATTTGCCATGTTTTATATTTTGCTCACTAAGTTTGCATAATGGGATATATAAATTGTCAATGTGGTGCCTTTTTATCCGAGCGTAAACGGGGCCAGTATCAGGCGTAGTGATAGTGGTTGGGCGTTTACTCTCGGATAACGGGGCCCTTAAAATTTATTCGCAATTATGACCGAATTTTAAATTAATCGTCACTTTAATCCGGAAAACCTAATATTAATAAAGCGGTAATTATTAAAGTAACAATTTTGGGCGGTGTGGGGGTGCTAATCCTTCCCCATCCGTAACCGACTGCCGAACCCAATAGTTTTCAAATCTCTGGTTTTATGGTGTCCGGCCTACCTAAGTGGCCGGTGGCGACTCCATTTTTTAATAACATACGATATTTTCAAAACCCCTACGGACTAAATATTTTATATCCAAAAAATCCCAAACACGTCGAAAACCTCACTTTTTTAGCGAAAAAAGACATCGCTACAAATTTAAAACGAATTAAAATTTTGACGAGTTATCACATCATACTTAACTGCTTGCATCATGCATAGGGTGATGAACGAGGTTCGAACCATAAATTAACACGGTAGTCGGGTTTATTCGATGTCGGTTTAATCTATGGTCTAAGGTATCATTACCCTTATTAGTTAAATGTTTAATTAATTCGAATACACCAATTTGACCAAGCCCGTCTAATTAAAGTTTATTTTCAATTATGAACAATTTAATTAAATTCAATTTAAATTTCGATAATTTCCATCAATTAAAAGCAACATATATTTTGGTATCGATTTTTGGGCGTGATGGGGGTGCTAATCCTTCCCCACACGTAACCAACTCTCGAACCCATTTTTTGAACGAATCTCTGACTTTATGGTGTCCGGCCTACCTAGTGGCCAGTGGCGACTCCAAGTTTTTTTTTTATTTTCAAAAATATGATTTTTAAAGGGACTACCCGCCTTTTTAAATGTTTTTCCTGTAAAGCAAAAGGAAACCTATTACTCCTTTTTAGTGATTCTTCGAATTTTCAGGAAAAAAAGGTCGTTACAGTTGGCGACTCCACTGGGAACAAATTTGTTTTTAACAAAAAAGTGAGTTAGGCAAATTAAAATATCTATGTTGCTTTTAATGATAGAAATTTTGAAATTTAAATTGACTTCAATTGATTTGTTCATCCTTGAAAATATGACTTTAATTGCACGGGCTTCGATAATTGGTGGCTTTAAATTAATTGCTCATTTAATTTCTAAGGAATCACCGACATGTGTTGCATCATGGTCATCAAGCTCTATACCTGAGCTTTGTCCCTTGAGTGGGAGTGAAACGTCACATACCCACGTGAGTAGCCTTCAACGGGTCGGTAATTCACTTCTAGAGTCCACGCCTTTTGACATGTGAGCAGCCCTCCACATCACTAGGTCGTGCATTCCCTCGAACCGAATCCAATTTGCAAGCCTGTAATAGGCCAAAATTGGGGCTCTTGTTGTCTTAGTAGGCAGCAAGATAGATTCGAGTACCTTTTCTAGAACTGAACCCATGTGTGAGAACCTAAAAGCCCACCCTGATTAGAGCCATGCAGACAACCATAGTATTTTAGAATTCATGTGGTTAGGGTTTTCTTTTCGTGTTCTCCTATTTTTTTTTTTGCTTCCTAATTCATGTTTTTATTTTGCATTTTTGAATTCGTTTAGTTCGTTACTAACATATTTCATTTGTTTTTTATTCTTTCCTCCTTTATACTTTGTTTTTGCATATTTTTATCATGTCATAAAGAAAACACTGATTCGAAAATAGTCTGAAGTCAGAGACTTGATCAATGGGAGACTTAGTTCGTAGCACCAATGAAAAGAATTTTGAGGTACAAATATGGTCAGAATGCGAGCAGCTTCATGACCGAGACGGTGTTTCTACCGGATATAGATCAATGATGTCAGCCAAAACCTTCATGAACATTGAATACAATGATGTGCCAGGGTTGAGATCAGTATGGCACAGTTGGGACTATGAAGCTAGATATGTTTTCAAAAGTAACTACGGTGACATAGCACACTTGTTAGACGTTCCAGTTGATCAATCACTAATCCAAGCCTTGGTGAGATTTTGGAACCCGGCTTATTGTTGTTTTACATTTGGCAACATCAATTTGACATTGACGATCGAGGAATATCTATCCCTCGTGAATTGCAAAAGGATTGATGAGAACCGAGTCTACTCTAAAGCACCCATTAACAATTCTTTCCGGGCCAAGCTAGGTAGATTTTCAGGAACTTTGCCGTCATGGGTCGAAGATCAAGTCACCTCTTGGGAAAAAAGGAGTATCTCAAATGGGAAGGGATCTTGGCTTTAGCATCAGTACGTCCTGTTTCTGAAAGCATTAGGACTCATTCATCCATCGGTGTTAGATCTATTTGATTGTTTAGAAGGAAAATACAATCCGGTGCCTGTTATTTTGTCCGAAACTTTCCAGTCTCTCAGGTTTTGTAGGAAGCATGGTGGGGGTCGCTTCTTAGGATGCCCTCAACTTCTGACAGTTTGTTTTTACAGTCATCTATGGTCTGACGTTCACTTTTCGAGACCTTTCTTCGATGGCAAATTTTCCCCATTAGAAGAGTTCTTACAAAAGGAAGATTGGCCAACAGGAAGATCTGAAGAGGTATAGCTAGAAGTCCTACATAATTTGAAAGATAAGGATATAGATTGGAAGGCTCTGTGGCCACGTACGAGGAATATTTTGTACCGATGTGGGGAGCATCCTTGGGTACCATTGCTTGGCCTTTCGGGGCATACGGCTTACGTACCCCTGTTGGTTTTGAGACAATATGGCTCCAAGCAGTTTATACCGGCCACAAGCGGACTCAATGAATTCAACATGGACTACGCGACTGAGAAAGGCTACAAATGGAAGGCATACGGTGCTTCTTCTATGTGTAACAATGCTAGGCGAGTTAGGATTTTGAGTGCCCCATACATGATGACCCCTGAATATGAAGTGTGGCGGTTCAACCGCATCAATGACAATGTCCCTCAGTTGAATCCTGATGATGCGAGGTCCGCCCAAGAAAGGTTGGCTACGCTTCCTACTGAAATTGACTTGATGAGAAAACAACTTGAAGAAGAACAAAAGAAGTTCATTCAGTTAAAAGCAAAAGTCGATCAAGATAGATTCAATATTGATTTGGACAAGACGAAGCTCGAGGAGGAAATCAAAAGCCTACAAAAGAGGAATGATATGCTGGAATCCGAGCTTAAGTCAAAAAAAGAAGAGATCCAGAAGCTGCAAAGGCTCAACAAGAGTAAGAGGGTCACGAATGACGGGCCAAGCTGAGGACTAGAGATCAAACTCAAAGAAGAGGGGGCGAGAACCGAGGCTTATAAGAGGAAATATTACGAGTACAAGGATCAAGTACTTGCCATGACTCAAAAGATGGAGGACTTAAAGACTTCTCATTCGACAAAGCTTGAGAATGAGCAACATCGGAACGAGGCATTAAAGGCTCAAATGAAGCAGTTAGAAAAAATCCATTCTCAAGCATAAAGATTCTACCCAAAATCTAAAAGCAGTAGTTCAGAAAACTGAGCCTTGAAGGACCGGATCGAGGATCTAGATACCAAGGTCCAACAACTCAAAGACCAAATAAAAAGCTTTAGGGGAGCAATTCAAGTGCACCGGATGCCTACGATGGAGCAGCATCAGTTTGCCGCCTACACCATTTGGAGGCAAGAGCAAGATTTGGCACGCTTCATGACCTAGATGCAAGAAGTCACCCAAAAGGTACAGTTTCTAGCGAAGACGCTACCGAGCTCCAAGAATACGTGGACGAAAAATCCGAGGAAGGAGAAATGATTGTTTGGATCTTGAGAGAGATTGTCGATTTAGGGGCTAGCTTAGAACCGTATGCGTAGCGGTTTTCTTGGAATTATTGTAATGGAACAACGTTTTCATTGATGACAGTCGTTTGATGATGATATTTGTCAAAATCAGTGTCTTTTTTTGCATCCATGCATAGCACATTTATTTGTATATTTCATTAAAGCCATCTAAACTAATTAAAAGATCTCTTTTCAAAACATTTCTATTCTGTTAATTGCAATCATTCCACATCCATACCGCACATTCTTCAAGTCAAAAAAATGGAAGAGAACTTTGTTAAGCTAGAAGCCAATCTTATGAGCCAGTTGGAGAGAACGCAACAAGAGCTAAGAGATACCATTATCAAATCTCAACAAGATATGATGAAGGAAATATCTCAAAAGCTGCGAAACAATCATGGGGAAGATGTACGAGGGAAGAGTACTGTTTTGAACCCTGCTTAGAATCTGGGAGACCCTTCATATTCTCTAATATTTGGAAACCCTCTTTTCATTAATCCTACACCAAAACCCTCACAAGGGGTATCTTCGTCCCATCAGGCGGGTGCCTCTGCTCCACCTCAGCCAGCCATGACATTTACAAATGTTGAGTATGTAAGAGATAGTATCCCAGACTTTGACGAACTAGAAAAATTGAACCAAGTAAATACGGAGTTCTCCAAACAGTTGGACGAGACTAAAAAGGACCTCAAAGAGAAATTTCGGGTGAGGGAAGATGAGGATGATTCTTATGGCCTGAATGCTAAGGATCTCAGCTTGGTCCCTAATGTAGAGATGTCATACAAGTTTAAAACCCCAGAGTTCGAGAAGTTTGATGGGACAACTTGCCCAACTGCTCATATTACAATGTTTTGCCGCAAGATGGCTGGTGTAGCGATATCCTTTTACGCTGAACAAAATGTGTTTTTTTATTTTATTACTTTATTTTGAAAATATTGAAAATGGTGTCTTCCGTGGGATTTTAGAAAAACCGTATTTTGTTTTGAAAATGGAGTCACCACCGGTCACTCAAGGTGGACCGGACACCATGAAAACCAGAGATTTTAAAATGTCGGGTTCGGGAGTCGGTTGCGGATGGGGAAGGATTAGCACCCCCACACCGCCCAAAATTGGTACTTTAATAATTACCGCTTTATTAATATTAGACTTTTCGTATTAAAGTGACGATTAAATTAAAATTCGATTATATGTGCGAGTAAATTTTAAAAGCCCCATTATTCGAGAGTAAACGCCCAACCACTATCACTACGCCTGATACTGGCCCCATTTACGCTCGGATAAAAAAGCACCGCATTGACAATTATATATTTCTGAAACTGAAAATAAAATAATTACAAAGTATGAATATTTAAAACATAAATAAATACATGTACATATATATACATAATATATATATAGTGTAAAAAAGGCTATATAAATATAAATATAAATATGTAGTGATATATATAAATATAGAAAATTTGTTAAAACTTACGCATATATGACAATTTAAAAACTATATCATATATATATATATATAAGGTACTATACTAGTTATTATAAATAAAGAAAACATTTAAAATATAATATATTAATATTTACTAATTACCACACATATAATACGTATAACAAGGAAACAATCAAATATATATAGTATATAAGATACAAGAGAAAAAAAATATATATATATATATATACGATACAAGAAATTAATGCCATAAAGGCAAAGATTAGTGACTATATTAAACTAAAAGGAAAGTTAAGATGCATAAATTAAATAAAAAAAGGAAAAAAAAGAGATGAAATCAAAGATGGTATAAAAAAGGGGAGCAATGTGGTGATTATCCCATTTAAAAACCAATTTAATACATTCCCTTCATCTCCTACAAAGCCGTCTCATCTCCTTCTGTTTTCATTTGACAACTTACATTCTCAACTAAAGGGGTGAGGATGAAACGACAATGGAAAGTGTTTTGGTGATGGTCGGATGATGGTGGAAAACTTTGGTGAGCTCGGGTTTTGAATGGAAATGGGGTTTAAGTTTAGTTAGAGACCAGTTTTGGTTAAAGGGTGAGCTTGGTTTTCCGAAATGATGGAGGTTTTTCTCACGGGAAAGCTGGTTCGGTGAAGTGGTGATGGAGATGTGATCAAGGGAGTTGGGAAGAAGAGAGCTTGGCTTCTTCGTTGATGGAGTTTTTTTGTTCTAAAATGGTATCCAAAGAAAGTGTGGAGTATCAGTGGCCGGTTGCTTCTTCTTTTTTCCTTTGTAGTGTAGTTTTTTTAAATGGATCAAGATGGGAGGTTGAGTGGAGTGTGGGAATGGGGAATAGGGAATGGGCATGGGTGCAAGGGTGGCAGGGCATGGTTCTCTGCATGGAGACCATACCTTGCTTTTTTTATTATTATTTTTTTAGAAATTAGGTTTAAATAGGATAGATGGTTCGAATATAATTTAGGGTCCGAACAAAAAAGGGTATTTCAGCTGCCCCTCTTTGCTCATTGCTGTGTAACAGGAATAGAGCAAAGAAAAAAGATAACCATATTTGTCCGGTCTGGCTGAACTTCGCTCCTTTTGATGCGTGTCTTCTTTCTTCGGTAGATCTTCTTTCTCTTCGGCGCAAATCTTCTTTCTTGTCTTGGTTGATCCACCTTGTTACTCTCGGGGAAGCAAAGTTCTTTAAAATGGGGGGTTGTTTGTTAGGGGAAGCAAAATGAGTTCAGCTTGCTACATTATTGACGACGATAATACCTAGAGAAGATTTGACCCAGCTGCAACACTGACGAAGAAACAAGGTCTACAAAATTCGATCCAGCTGCGACATTAACGGGGAGGCAAGATCGATGGATGAAAGTTCTAATGTCTGATCCAGCTACAACTCTGACGAAGAGGCAGGATCATAAAACTAACAAATTTTTCCTTCTTTTCTTGTTTTTTTTTTGTTTTTGTGTTGTTGTTTTGTTTTTTTGTTTTTTTGCTTTGTTGTTTCTTTTTTCATCATGGTAATATGAGAGTAAAAATGACCTGGCGACAACACCGACGAAGAGACCGGGTCAAAAGATAGATGTTAGACCCCACTATTCCATCAACGGAGAAGTAAGATCGGAGAACGTTGGTAACATAGACTCAACCCCCCATCAGCGGAGGGGCTGGATCGGATAATGACGACCTGGAACCGACTACACCATCAGCGTAGAGCAGGATTAGAGGACGACTGCAACTTGGACCTAGCCACTCCATCAGCGGAGGACTAGATCGGGCGATGAAAGTTGATGAATTTTGAATTTTTCTTTTCCTTTTATTTTTTCTTTCTCTTTTTTCTTTTCTTTTTTCTTTTTATCTTTTTCTTTTTTTCTAATTTTTTCTTCTTCTTTTTTCTCTTTTTTTTTTACTTTTTTATCTTTTTTACTCTTTTTCTTTTTTCTTTGATTTCTTTTTCTTTTTTATTAATAAAAATGACTTGAAAATCAGTAAAGTTGGATTTATCAACGGATAAGCAGAACATTAACTGGAACCCTACTACACCATTAGTGGATAAGTAGGACAGCAGCAACTGGGACCTAGCCGCTCCATCAGCGAAGGACTGGGTCAGATAATGACGACCAATAATCGGCTACACCATCAGCGGAGAGCAAGATTAGAGGACGACTGTAGCTTGGACCTAGCCACTCCATCAGCGAAGGACTAGATCGGATAACAACGACCTGGAACCGGCTACACCATCAGCGAAGAGCAGGATCTGAGGACGACGGTAGCTTGGACCTAGCCACTCCATCAGCGGAGGACTAGATCATATAATGACAACCTGAAACTGGCTACACCATCAGCGGAGAGTAGGATGTGAAGACGACGGGAGCTTAGACCCGGCCACTCCATTAGGGGAGGACTGGATTGGACAATGATGACCTGGAACCGACTATACCATCAGCGGAGAGCAGGATCAGAGGACGACGGTAGCTTGGACCCGGCCACTCCATCAGCGGAGGACTAGATTGGACAATGAAGACCTAGAACCGGCTACACCATCAGCGGAGAGCAGGATCTGAGGACGACGGTAGCTTGTACCTGGCCACTCCATCAGCGGAGGACTGGATTGGAAAATGACGACCTAGAACCGGCTACACCATCAGCGAAGAGCAGGATGTGAAGACGACGGGAGCTTGGACCCAGCCACTCCATCAGCGGAGGACAGGATTGGACAATGACGACCTAGAACCGGCTACACCATCAGCGGAGAGCAAGATCTGAGGACGACGAGAGCTTGTACCTGGCCACTCCATCAGCGGATGACTAAATTGGATAATGACGACCTGGAACCAACTACACCATCAGCGAGAGCAGGATCTGAGGACGACGGTAGCTTGGACCCGGCCACTCCATCAGCGGAAGACTTGATCGAGCGATGAAAGTTGATAAATTTTTTTGATTTTTTTATTTTTTGACTTTTGATGATTTTTTTATTTCTTTGATTTTTTTCCTTTTTTCTTTGTTTTCAATTCTTTTTTTTTTTGATAATTTTTTTTCAATTTTTTTGATAATTTTTCCAATTCTTTTTTTATGATTTTTGTTTTTTCTTGAATTGTACAAAGAAGTAAAACTCGATAAAATTAGGTCTGACTGCACCGTCAGCGGAGAAACAAGACCTGAATAGAAATTTGATTTGCTTGGGGAAAGGTTCGGATCTGTTGCACCATCAACGGAGAAACGAGATCTTCAGGATATCTATACTGCTATACCATCAGCGATAAAGCAAAATCTGGAAATGTTGGCCTATCAATATTGACGAAGGCAATATCTGAAAATGCTACTTCTGCTGCTCTACTGGCGGAGAGGTGTGACCTGAAAATGGAAAAAAAACATTAATCAGTAAATGTTCACAAAATTTGTCATTATTACCTTTTATTGATGCTTCAGCCTCCTCTTTGTGTTTGGCCTTCTTCATGGCTAGAGGTTGGCAGTTGTGTTGTTGCCCCAATGGCTGAGGTTCTTTGGTTTATTTCGAACTTGTTTGTATGTACAAGCAAAAATGCATGAATTTTAGGCCTAAATGCATGTGTCTATCTTAAATGCAAGGTGACTTTAGTGTATGCACTGAACATAGATGTGTGACGTATGCAAAATGATTTAATGCAAGATGAATGCAACTAAATGCATGAATGTGATATGATTTTTCTTGCCCTCAAAGGGATTCCCCTGACGCCTCATTGGTCTCATAAGGATCTTGGTTTTTTGTTTGTGGCGGTGCCCCGACTTTGTCCTAAGTTCTATCAGCTTTCATCTGAGTGGATGCCCCAAAATTTTGTTCTTTACATGACATCATCTGACACTGTTCTCGTAATATTTTTGAAACTTTAGGGTGATGTATTTTGGATATTCAAGACTCAGATATGAACAAAAGATGTTTGCATTGCTATTTGTAGTTTTGATCCCTTACAAAATACTTTCACCACTATTGTACTTAAGTTGGTGAGGTTGGTTTACAAAAAGTATTGCTCTGAAAGTGATAAAAACTACAAGGGGACCTACTATGGTCAAGACAGTGCAATACTTAACATGGTCCAGTTCAAAAAAAACTTTAACACACCCTCAGTTGGCATCTTCATGCTTCGGTAAAGGGTTCCCACTTGTGGCTGAACTTGTAGGGTTTTCAATACTTATAACACCGAGCTTGAGGTACCTTTCTATCAGCCTCTTGAAGCCCCAACATATTTCAATCATGTGGCCCACCTGTCCAGCGTGATATTCGCAACTCGCGTTATGATCATACCACTTAGGGAATGGGGGCTGCGTCGGAGCCTGGTGGAAAGGTACCACTATATGGGCTTTTAGCAGTTCCTTATACAGATCTCTATACGACATCGGCAGGGGAGTGAACTCTATCTTCTCAGTGTTTTTCCTCTGACCAGAACCTTGGCTTGAGGCAACGTGAGCACTTGGCACGGCCTTAGATTGCACAACTGTGTTGGCCTTAGAATAATTGGCATTGTAAACTCCCAAAGAGTTCACTTCCTGGTCTTTCCTTCCATGGTAAGGCTTCTTATGGGATGAACTACCCCCATCATCAATTTTGCCAATCTTGAAAGCATTCTCGATGAGATCACCGGATAACACGAGGTCGGCAAAATTGGTAGTCGCGTTGCCTATCAAGCGACCCAAGATTGGACCCTCCAAAGTTTGTACAAATGTGACCACCGTCTCCCTCTCACTGAGTGGGGGTTGGACCTGAGCTGCTATATCCCTCCAGCGCTAAGCGTATTGCCTGAAGCTTTCATTATGCTTTTGTTTCATCTGTTGCAACGTCCACCGGTCTGGCATCATATCATTGACATGTCGGTATTGCTCCAGAAAAGCTTTGGCCAAGTCTCTCCATGACTTAATCTAACGGCGGCTCAACTGATTATACCATTGGGCAGCAGATCCCGATAGACTATCCTGAAAGCAGTGAACTAAAAGCTTATTGTCTCGGCCGTATCCAGTCATCCTCCAACAGAACATAGTGAGGTGAGCGCGGGGACAGCTTGTCCCGTCATACTTCTCGAACTCTGGGACCTTGAATTTAGGAGGTAAAACCAAATCTGGGACAAGACTGAGTTCACTGGCATCGAATCCACTGAAGGTATCCTCTACTCCCATAGCCTCTAGCTTCTCTTCGAGTCTCTTACATCGATCTTCGATTTCCTTTGAAACTTCTACCTTTGGCCTCTCGGTCTCAAACAGATGATCTATTTCTGAGATAAAATTTTCAGCTTGATTGCCCTCGGGTTTAACTTCTGATGTAGATGGCTGATTTATAGGGATCGAAGTACCAGTCTGATGTAGATGAGACTTTCCCCGAGAAATGATCACCTGGGTTGAGTTTCTGGTCGTATCCTGGTTTGAACAGGCGTGAACCCCGGAGGATACATAAGATCCTCGTCCCCAGTAGTGGGTCTAGGATTTGTAGTGGGATTTACAGCAGAGGCCTCTCCAGGCTCGGGAAGCTTCAATCCCAGCATTTGTGCCATTTGGTCCAGCATGTCTTGTTGTAACTTTGCAAGTTGTTCCCTCATATCTGTTGGACTCTCACCAACTGTTCCTCAACCTGCTTGGCTATGTTCGCTTGCAATTCTTTCTGATCTTGCTCGATTTTTTTCAATATCGTTCGCCATCTTTGTTTTGGACCGGGTTCTGTATGGGTGCTGAGCTGGCTGATCTTCTACTTTATCCAGTATCAACTGTCATAGGGCACCCCTAGAGTCAGTTTTCTTATTTTGAAAACGAATGTATATCCATGCAAAATGTGTCCTAAATTGATGCAATGCAAAATCAAGATTGTGATTATGTTGTGCAATGATGCAGGTGAAATCAATGCGATGAGAATAAAATGAAACGAGTTAGTACCAAATGAAAAATAGAGTAATAAAAAAACTATACATAACAAGAAAGAAGGCACCAGAGCCAAAATAGGGTGACCACTAACGGACAGAGTACTGATATGGCTCTAAAGGGTTGGCTTCTACGGCTCACAATATGCAGTTTTGGTACTAAGAGGTACCCGAATTGTCCTTGTTGTCCTCAACTAAGAGTAGCAAGGCCCCCGGTCATCCCCATTATAGGCTCCTTTCAACCTGGTTCAATTCAGGGGGACCCATTCGCTTATGCCTGCACGAAGGAACGATATCCTTACGAAAACGTAAGGTACTCGAGCCCTGAAAGTACTTGCTAGGCCTACATAGGAGAACGATATCTCCACGAAAGCATTAACGTTTTCCCCCACTTAAAAAACGGGTTTATATGTCATATTTTAAATGCGTTAAAATAAATGCACAATTATAACCGAATATTAGTTTAATAGTCACTTTAATCTGAAATTTCCGATATTAATAAAGCGGTAATTATTTGAAAAAAGCTCGACTCTCATTTGTTTCTGAAAAACAAAAATGTCCCCAACGGAGTCGCCATCTGTAGCGATATCCTTTTACGCTAAACAAAATGTGTTTTTTTATTTTATTACTTTATTTTGAAAATATTGAAAATGGTGTCTTCCGCGGGATTTTAGAAAAACCGTATTTTGTTTTGAAAATGGAGTCGTCACCGGCCACTCAAGGTGGACCGAACACCATGAAAACCAGAGATTTTAAAATGTCGGGTTTGGGATCCGGTTACGAATGGGGAAGGATTAGCACCCCCCACACCACCCAAAATTGGTACTTTAATAATTATCGCTTTATTAATATTAGACTTTTCGGGTTAAAGTGACGATTAAATTAAAATTCGGTTATATGTGCGAGTAAATTTTAAAAGCCCCATTATCCGGGAGTAAACGCCCAACCACTATCACTACGCCTGATACTAGCCCCGTTTACGCTCGGATAAAAGAGCACCACATTAACAATTATATATTTCCGAAACTGAAAATAAAATAAATACAAAGTATGAGTAATTAAAACATAAATAAATACATGTACATATATATACATAATATATATATATAGTCCAAAAAGGCTATATAAATATAAATATGTAGTGATATATATAAATATAGAAAATTTGTTAAAACTTACGCATATATGACAATTTAAAAACTATATCATATATATATATATATAAGGTACTATACTAGTTATTATAAATAAAGAAAACATTTAAAATATAATATATTAATATTTACTAATTACCACACATATAATACGTATAACAAGGAAACAATCAAATATATATAGTATATAAGATACAAGAGAAAATATATATATATATATATATACGATACAAGAAATTAATGGCATAAAGGCAAAGATTAGTGACTATATTAAACTAAAAGGAAAGTTAAGATGCATAAATTAAATAAAAAAGGAAAAAAGAGATGAAATCAAAGATGGTATAAAAAAGGGGAGCAATGTGGTGATTATCCCATTTAAAAATCAATTTAATACATTCCCTTCATCTCCTACAAAGCTGTCTCATCTCCCTCTGTTTTCATTTGACAACTTACATTCTCAACTAAAGGGGTGAGGATGAAACGACAATGGAGAGTGTTTTGGTGATGGTCGGATGATGGTGGAAAGCTGTGGTGAGCTCGGGTTTTGAATGGCAGTGGGGTTTAAGTTTAGTTAGAGACCAGTTTTGGTTCAAGAGGTGAGCTTGGTTTTCCGAAATGATGGAGGTTTTTCTCACGGGAAAGCTGGTTCGGTGAAGTGGTGATGGAGATGTGATCAAGGGAGTTGGGAAGAAGAGAGCTTGGCTGCTTCGTTGATGGAGTTTTTTGTTCTAAAATGGTATCCAAAGAAAGTGTGGAGTATCAGTGACCGGTTGTGTAGCGATGTCCTTTTCTTTATCGCTAAAAAAAACGAGGATTTTCGAGGATGTTGAGAGGTGTTTGTGAATCTTTTGGATATAAAATATTTATTCCGTGGGGTTTTTAAAAAACCGCATCTTAAAAAATGGAGTCGCCACTGGCCACTTAGGTAGGCCGGACACCATAAAACCAGAGATTCAAAAAATGTTGGGTTCGGGAGTCGGTTACGGATGGGGAAGGATTAGCACTGTTTTTTTTTCTGTTTTTTTTTTCTTTCGTATATGCATGTAAAAAACAAGTAAGAAAAGTACCACTGGACTTGCGTTGCTTCTTTTTTGTATTTCTGAAAAAACTTGTTACAATACTCTGCTTTTTTTGTTACTCCTCTCCTTGTTATCTCCCCGTTACAAATATATTATTGTCTTCATTTTGTTGCAAGTTGCACCTTGTTTTTTACAGATCTGAACTGAACTGACAATTTTTTGCTTGTTGTCTTGGGCATGTTCTGAACACGGGGACTGAATATCGGCGCGGTGGTGGTATGGACATTCTGCCAGCGGCCAGACGCGTTCTCGGCCGTTAGATCAGATCTGATCTAACGGTCGAGATGGTTTGAAGGACGAACGGCTTGGATGAAGCCTCGATTTGATGAGACGGCTCCAGATCTTGACACGTGGAGCTCCGCAGTCGAGGAGTCAGAACGCGTGGATCTTACGCGCGCGTGGCACTCGAACGGTCCATATGTGTGGAACACGCGCCTGGAAGATATTTTTGACTTCTTGGTTGTATCGTGGCCGTTGGATCAGATCTTGATCCAACGGCCCACAGTTACCTGCACATTGTAATTAGATAAGATTTAGATTTGGGCCAACCGGGCCTTGTAATTGGATTTGTAATTGGACTTGGACTTCATTTTTATTTGGGTTTAATATATTTAATTTTTCATTTTACCAGCCCAATAATAATAATAATAATATAATTATAACAGCAATACATATACATGATACAACCCTATACTTATACAAGTATAACATATTGGCATACGTACATATAATCCTGCCCATAATTATCATAACATCTATATATATTAATCATATACGCTCATACTCTAAATACACACGCGACACACATACACCCTTAATACGTATACATACATAGCTTATAATATACATGCATACACTTTATATATATATATTAGTAACACTCATGCAAACAATAAACATATAATATAATAAACATACATGCAACACTAATATGTATTTACAGGTAAAAAACGAGTGATTACAGTTGCCCTTCTTTGCTTGTTCTCATGGAATGGGAAACAAAGCAAAGATTCATAAGCACTCATTTTTATCAGACTTTCCTGTTTGTAGCTTTGGAAAAACGTGTTCTTTTGGACATCTCCGATCTTCCTTGGCTGAATCTTCAGGCTCATAAGTTCTTCCTATATAGAGCTTCGTCACCTTCCGATCTTGGAGCTACAGGCTCTTCCTATATAGAACCCTTCACTTCGAGACTGTAAAGCTTGGAGTCCTTCCTATATAGAACTCTTCGCCTTCAACGCTGGTTTCTCCTATATAAAACCTTTTGCGCCGCTGATGGATTTTTCTGACTGGGAGTTCTTTTTGAGATTTTAGATTTAGGGTTCTCTCTCTATGGAACCTTCCACTGGGGCTTGAAAATGCAGGTTCCTTTTTTTTTACGAGGCTGTTGCCATTTTTGGACCTACGCTACTAAGACTGCCGCATCATGCCCGAAGGACTTACTGATGACCCGAAGGATTTAACACCATGCTCGAAAGACTTACTGATGGCCCGAAGGACTTAACATCGTGCCCAAAGGACTTACCGATGACCCAAAGGATTTAATATCTGGATCTGACGCTGACATGGCTGTTATTTTATGGGGACTCACGCTGATATGCTGCCACATCATGCCCGAATGACTTACTGATGACCCGAAGGATTTAACACCATGCTCGAAAGACTTACTGATGACCCGAAGGATTTAACATCGTGCCCGGCGACTTACCGATGATCCGGGCGGATTTAATATCGGATCTCGACGCCGACATGGTTTGTTGCTTTATGGGGACTCATCTTTGATATCTTTGTCATATCATGCCCGGCGACTTACCGATGACCCGGCGAGGATTTAACACCACGCTCGAAAGACTTACTGATGACCCGAAGGATTTAACATCGTGCCCGAAGGACTTACCGATGACCCGAAGGATTTAATATCTAGATCTGACGCCGATATGGCTGTTGCTTTATGGGGACTCACTCTGATATGCTGCCACATCATGCCCGAAGGACTTACTGATAACCCGAAGGATTTAACACCATGCTCGAAAGACTTACTGATGACCGGAAAGATTTAACATCGTGCCCGGCGACTTACCGGATGACCCGGCGGATTTAATATCCGGATCGACGATATATGCTGCCACATCATGCTCGAAGGACTTACTGATGACCCGAAGAATTTAACACCATGCTCGAAAGACTTACTGATGACCCGAAGGATTTAACATCGTGCCTGAAGGACTTACCGATGACCCGAAGGATTTAATATCTAGATCTGACGCCGACATGGCTGTTGTTTTATGGGGACTCACGCCGATATCTTTGCCACATCATGTCCGGGACTTGCTTTGATGACCCGAAGGATTTAACACCATGCTCGAAAGACTTACGATGACCCGAAGATTTAACATCGTGCCCGAAGGACTTACCGATGACCCGAAGGATTTAATATCTGGATCTCGACGCCGACATGGTCTTGTTGTTTTATGGGGACTCACGCCGATATGCTACCACATCATGCCCGAAGGACTTACGATGACCCGAAGGATTTAACACCACGCCGAAAGACTTACTGATAACTGAAGGATTTAACATCGTGCCCGGCGGACTTACCGATGACCAAGGATTTAATATCCGGATCTGACGCCGACATGGTTGTTGTTTTTTATGGGGACTCACGCGATATCTTGCCACATCATGCCCGGCGGACTTACCGATGACCCGAAGGATTTAACACCACGCCGAAAGACTTACGATAACCCGAAGGATTTAACATCGTACCGAAGGACTTACCGATGACCGAAGGATTTAATATCTGGATCTCGACGCCGACATGGCCGTTGTTTTATGGGGACTCACGCCGATATGCCGCCACATCATGCCCGAAAGACTTACTGATGACCCGAAGGATTTAACACCACGCTCAAAAGACTTACTGATGACCCGAAGGATTTAACATCGTGCCCGAAGGACTTACCGATGACCCGAAGGATTTAATATCTGGATCTGACGCCGACATGGCTGTTGTTTTATGGGGACTCACGCTGATATGCTGCCACATCATGCCCGAAGGACTTACTGATGACCCGAAAGATTTAACACCACGCTCGAAAGACTTACTGATAACCCGAAGGATTTAACATCGTGCCCGAAGGACTTACCGATGACCCGAAGGATTTAATATCTGGATCTGACGCCGACATGGCTGTTGTTTTATGGACTTTGGTAAATTCTTCGATAATTCTTCAAATACCTGTTTAGGAACAAGCAAAATTGACATGCCCCTATCTATATGATGCATGTAATGTTATGATTTCTTTCTCCTCTTTTTCTTTTTTCTTTGTTAATCTTATGTCCTGAAAAGTCATTCCTCTGATTTCTCTATTTCCTTTACTTTTGCGGTATGCTCAATTTTGATCTTCATTTCTGTCAAATTTTGCTCAATGGGTATCTGCTCTTGTTTGTTTGCATGAGCACCCGCCTTTCTTCTTCAGAGTTTCTGTGTGCTTCACCAACAAACATTATATCATGCGTGTGCAGAGATTCTTACTATTCTTTCTGTTCTGTATTGCCCCATTCGATCGTGCTCGGCTATCTTCCAGTTCTTTTGACCCAACATTCTGAGTATTTATTAATTTCATCATTGGGGTGAGCGAAATACTTCTTAACCTCAATCTTCTTGTTGCCTCTTGACGGACACCATTCATCAATTTCTGTGCTTTAATTCCTTGGAGACTCAATGTTTACTTTTTACCGATCCCTCACTTTGTAAGCTCATTCTTGTCATGTTTCGTCCTTCATTTTCTTGAACCAAACAATGCATCGTGGCTGGAATTCGCTTCTTGTTCTTGAGTTGTCTGACACCTATACCTCTGTTATCATCTTCATTCTATGCATTGTGAGGTCATTTCTGGTTAGGGGCTTCCATAGTATCCGCCTCCTTGTGTTCTGGGTCTTACCCTTGAAGTAATACATGGAAATTTTTGTTGCTTTAACTTGTCAATTTGCTGATTGGTGTTCCACTGAAGGGTATCATTTAGATTAACATACACGATTTTGAAAACACAGCATAGGAGCTCTGGATATCATGTGCAAGAGTGGCTTAGATTCAACCATTTGGTAATTTAAAGATGTGAAATCTTCCCTGGTGACTCGGTTCATCCTCATGATTACCGCGTTGCTGCAGAGTACTACTCTTTCTCAATTCTCATTATCTACTCCGCCCCCAAAAGGGTAGGCTTGTATAACCACTTGAGCGTAGAAATATTACTCTAGGAATAGAGTTCTGGGTGGTGCGAGTCTTAATTTTTCCATGATATCGCCTATTTTCTTTTCTTTTTTTTTTTTTCTTTTATCATTATTTGAGGAAATCAATTCGTCACAGTCCTTTGTCTTGAGGACAACGATGGAGCAAACAACACTGCCCCAAGTTACTCGGCATAGTCACGATTTGAAAATATTATCATCACTCATGAAGCTAAGGTTTCTTGAATTGGATGATATATCTCCACCCTATCGCTTCAGCGGAGTGCCCCAAAATTTCCATACTCTTATCCGAACAAGCCTATTACCAGGTTTCGAACATAGGAGTACTTTTTATTATTATTTTCATTTCTTTATTTTCATTTCTTTTTTCTTTCTTTTCTTTTTCTCTTCCTTTTTTGTTTTGTTTCTTCTTTCCTACCTAGAAGATTATGCCTAGAGTTTCAATTTCAAGCAACTCTACATGGTTGATATTTAGAGCTTTTTCGTCCTTGAATATCATCGAAAGAGTAATAATCTCGTTTTGCTGACCAGAGTCCGGTGGGGGAAGATCACACATCATCGTTGTCAAGACATCTATCTAATGTCACATCTTGCAATTGATATCCAGCGTCCTACAACGGCGAGAAAATATCTATGTGTTTTCAAAAACATTATATGTTAAGCGAAATGTGTCCTTTATTGAAAATAAAAACCAACAAACATGCCCCATTACAAAAGATCTTTGCCACATGGGGGCCACATAGAGTTGATCCCTTGTATTACTTCAGGAAGGTATTTAATGTAGAGACATTTATGGCTTCTTCAGCACTATGTAGATTTGCTTCTCATCCTTGGTCTTCCATTGCTTGATCAGCTCTTGTGTCAGGGTTCCATCATTGACCAGCTTCTTGATTTTATCCAGTAAAGGTCTACATTTTCTGGTGGGATGCCCCGATGCCCCCATATGGAATTCGCATGTGCTACTCGAGTAAAAACTATGGGCATACAGATCAGGTGCACTCTTCATCGGCCTAGGAACAAGATAGTGACCCTCTACCAGATGAGGCCAAATGTCTGAGATAGATATTCCAAACATTTCCAAATTTGCGCTCGTCCGAGGAATTTTCCTTGATGCCCCCAATTTGTCAGTCTGTCTCTTTCTCTTACGGCCACGTGAACCCTGGAGATGACACTCATTTACGTCTCCATCCTTATCTATCTTATCTTCGATTCGGTCCTTAGACTTAGACCCTAATTTTCCTTCTTTGACCGCATATTCTATTCTTTCTCCAATCGTCATGAAATCTTCGAATCCGTTTCTCGATTTCTCCAACATCACATCGAAGAAGGGAGAGGGAAGTGTTGCATGAAATAGGGGAGTCAACTCTTCTTCCGCTATAGGGGGCTGGACTTGGGTCGCTAGACATCGCCACCTTAATGCATATTCTCTGAAGCTTTCATTTGGCCTCATTTTCTCATTCTGAAGAAACTGTCGACAGGGTGCTAAATCTAAAGCATATTTGTATTGATCCAAGAAGGCATTAGCGAGGTCACCCCATGACCTAACTTGGTTTCTGTTCAAACGATTATACCACACTACTGCTGGTCCCGTCAGGCTATCATGGAAGTGGTGGATCAACAAATCTTCGTTCTTCATGTATCCTTCCATTTTTCTACAAAACATGGTTAAGTGAATCTTCGGGCAGTTGGTTCCGTCATACTGCGTAAATCCGGGAACCTTGAAATTCGGAGGAATGACCAAATCAGGGACTAGGCAGAGTTCCCTCGTATTGAAAACATTTATCTTCTCTTTCTTCTTAAGCTCTTTCTCGATTTTTTCTTCTAACTGGTTAAGCCTCGACTCTTCAATTCGTTCCATTTCCGATTAATTCTGCCATCGAACCCTATGTATTAAATGATGAAGTGCCATGTGATGATAAAACAATGCAAAGAACGTGATGCAAATGCAATGCATGAATGCAATAAAGCATTGATTCCGCAAGTGATTTGTCCCTATAGGACATCTTTCATTCAGACCAAGAGGTTTCATTACATCCGGTATTAGGGTTTTACAGATAGCGGTGAGCCCTGGCACCTAATGTCTTGACCTCATTCAATAGTCCCGTCAGTTTTCCTTCGCAGTCCAATGCCGGATCCATATTCTGGCTTATTGGTGCTGCTGCATCGGCTAAATCTGCTACCTGTTGAGCTACTTGTCGGGCTTGAGTCGTAACCATCTTCATGTCCCGGTCTTTCTCGCGTATTGTTTGCTCGGTTTTTTGTAGCTTAACGGTCATTGCCCCAACACGGATCTCACTGGTATGTAAAGCAGTCTCGAGCCTCACTATCTGTTCTTTGAGTGCTATGTTTTCCATTTGGAAGGCTTGTGATTCATTCCTTTCCTGGTGCAGACTTGATTTCAGGATATCTTCCATGGCCAGACTGCTTTCTAACTCATTTTGGAGAATGTCGCATTGGCCCTCAGCTTCTTCCAGCTTCTGTGATAATGATCTGACTTTTTTCTTACTATTCTTGCATTTCTGCTTCCAGCGTTCTGAACCATTCCTCAGCTGAATCATACCATTGACCCATTCTTCCGCGGTGTCACCCAGACCGAAATTCTTGAATTCAAAGTGCAGCTTCTGGTACTCATCTTGTACATTCTTTAATTTCATGCTCAGATTGTGCCTCTCATGCTCGAGCTGGTCGCGATTGTGTGCGAATTCATCTTTTGAGACACTTTTATTCTTGACTCCTAACTTTGTCCCACTTGAGTGACCCACTTCTGTGTTATCCGAACCTTGGGCTCGGTATTGACCTTCCTTTGACTTTCCCCCTCGGGCAACGGCTGGGTGGCTGAAGAATCGGGGTTGTCCGTCTTCGAAATCCAAAATTCCCATTCTGATAAGATCTCGAACTCTGTCCTTCAGGGCCCTACAATTTTCAGTGTGATGACTCGAACCGCCTATGTGGTAGCTGCACCGGACACGACTGTTGTAATCTTTCGGATAAGGAGGTTTTCTTGGTACAGACTTCACTGGTATAACAAGGTTCCTTTCGACAAGCAACGAAAGTAACTTGGTGTATCTCATGGGTATAGGATAATGTCTTCTGATGTCATTAGATTCTCGAATTTCCTCTGGTTTTCCCTTTGTTCCCTGGGTATCTTCCCCATATGTGCTACTTGTCTGCTTCTTGAGATTGATCACAAAGGGATTTGATTTGTCATATTTAACGGTGTTGTCTATTTTGACATTCTGACCATTTTGTTCCACATTCTGCTCCCCGACCGAATCTTTTCTGAGTTCGACATGTTGCTTGCCTTTCATCATGGCATTCATTTGGTCCATCATCTCGGACATCTGCTTCTTTAGTTCTTGTATTTCATCTTGTTTGCCACCAGGATTGACACTGCTTACCGAATCTGTTCTGGTGTCCTTGAATGGTTCTTCTTCGGCTGTCACTGTCCTAGTCTTGGGATGGAGCTCTGTAATTGGACCCCCTTCCTTCAGGTCAAAGAACCTTTGGTCCATCATGAACAATCTTCTATTATGAGAGAAATCACTCGGGAATCAATGCCCACACACACTGGAATGTGAATGCAATGGTATGCAAAAACAAAGCAAAAAGAAACCAAGTCAGTACCGGACAAAAATGATAAGTACATAATAAAAGGGCAAATTAAATGCGATAAGCAAACAAGGCAATCCTATTTACATTCCATCTAAGACACCTAGGTTATCCACATGGCTCTAACATGGTGGGTTTCTATGTGTTCTCTACATGCAGTTTTGGTTCTAGGAGGTACCCGAATTGTCCTCACTGTCCTCTACTAAGGTAGCAAGGCCCCCGATCATCACCCATTATAGGCTCCTTTCAACCGAGTTCAATTCAGGGGGACCCATTCGCTTATGCCCGTACGAAGGAACGATATCCTTACGAAAGCATAAGGTACTCGAGCCCCGAAGGTACTTGCTAGGCCCATACGGAAGAATGATATCTCCACGAAAGCATTAGCGTTTTCCCCCCACTTAAAAAAAACGGGTTTATATGCCATATTTTAAATGCGTTAAAATAAACGCGTAATTATGACCGAATGTTAATTTAATAGTCACTTTAATCCGGAACTTCCAATATTAGTAAAGCGGTAATTACTTAAAAAACTTGACTCTCATTTGTTTTTGAAAAACAAAAAAATCCCCAGCGGAGTCGCCATCTGTAGCGATGTCCTTTTCTTTATCGCTAAAAAAAAACGAGGATTTTCGAGGATGTTGAGAGGTGTTTGTGAATCTTTTGGATATAAAATATTTATTCCGTGGGGTTTTTAAAAAACCGCATCTTAAAAAATGGAGTCGCCACCGGCCACTTAGGTAGGCCGGACACCATAAAACCAGAGATTCAAAAAATGTTGGGTTCGGGAGTCGGTTACGGATGGGGAAGGATTAGCACCCCCACACCGCCCAAAATTGGTACTTTAATAATTACCGCTTTATTAATATTGGATTTTCCGGGTTAAAGTGACGATTATTTTAAAATTCGGTTATAATTGTGAATATATTTTAAGGGTCCCGTTACCCGAGAATAAACGCCCAACCACTATCACTACGCTTGATACTGGCCCCGTTTACGCTCGGATAAAAGGACACCGCATTAACAAGTTATAAATCATATGCAATCTTAGTGGCAAAAATATAAAACATGACAGATAATTTAAAGATAGTAAATATTCACATAATAAAATACTAATCTAATAAATGATATACTAGATTAAAACATGCATATATACATATTATTCTAAATGATAGATAAAAACAACTTTAACAAGTTAGAACAACAATGCAGGAATAATTACGTTATATGTAGACGAACAAATATTTAAAAAGACATACATGCTATTAATAAAACATATTTCAACATATACGAACAATATATTATACAATAAAGAAGACACACTAACACGTAACCTAAAAGCCAAGAAAACATACAATACGTACAAAAATACAAGAACATACTATTTTACGAGTCAAATAGAACATAACATGCTTTAATACGGATAACCGGATAAAAATGACTATTTATTATAAGCTTAACACACATATACATGTAAACATAAAATACAAGGCATATACGAATGACATAAAATAAAACAATAGAATATCAACATATACGATTATAATACGAACATGAATATTTACAAAGAATACAGGACTGGAATGAAAGAAAAACAAAAGTCAGTGGCAGAAATTAAAGAACAATAATATGTAATTTAAGGACGAAATTGCGAAACAAACAAAACCTAAAAGGACCAGAATTGTAATTAGACCAAGGGGCAGACCCAAAATGAAAAATTCAAAAACGCGGGATGGTTAAGGGCGTAATTTTACCATTCAGAAACTGATTCGGCGTAATTTAGGGACTAGATTGTAAACTTTTGAAATATCAGGGGGACTGGGATTGTAATTATACCATGCGGCAAGACAAAAACGAAAATATTGAAAACGCGGTATGGTTAAGTGTGTAATTTACCCATTTAGCAAAATAATAACACCTATATAAAGCCTCTTTTTAGGCCGAAACCAAATTTTTGGCCATTCGTTTCATTTCTTCAGTTTTCATATAGCATGTGTTCTTCTTTTTCTCTCGTTTGTTCTTATAAAACCCAGAATCCGGCGGCCGGCCGCCGTATTCTCCGCCGCCGGCGAGTTTCCAAAACACACCAAAATAACCCCTATTTCATCCTCAACATGAATCCGTGGTTGGATTCAGAGGATACCCCCTTGTTTGCCCTAGATCTAGAAAATACGAAACGAAAAAAAATATTTTTTAAACCAAAATAAAACGACCAGGGGTCTTCCTCTCCTTTAGTTCACCATATCAGGCTTGGAGAAGCCGAAAGGCTTATCACTTAAGGAAGAGAAGACCCACACACAGAGATGGTAAGATGACTTTCTTCTATTTGTTTCTGTTTTTTTTTCTTTCATATATGCATGTAAAAAACAAGTAAGAAAAGTACCACTGGACTTGCGTTGCTTCTTTTTTGTATTTCTGAAAAAACTTGTTACAATACTCTCTGTTTTTTTTGTTACTCATCTCCTTGTTATCTCCCCGTTACAAATATATTATTGTCTTCGTTTTGTTGCAAGTTGCACCTTGCTTTTTTCAGATCTGAACTGAACTGACAATTTTTTGCTTGTTGTCTTGGGCATGTTCTGAACACGGGGACTGAATATCGGCGCGGTGGCGGTATGGACATTCTGCCAGCGGCCAGACACGTTCTCGGCCGTTAGATCAGATCTGATCTAACGGTCGAGATGGCTTGAATGACGAACGGCTTGGATGAAGCCTCGATTTGATGAGACGGCTCCAGATCTTGACACGTGGAGCTCCGCAGTCGAGGAGTCAGAACGCGTGGATCTTACGCACGCGTGGGATATTAAAGCGTCCGCGCGTGGTACTCGAACTGTCCATACGTGTGGAACACGCGCCTGGCAGATATTTTTGACTTCTTGGTTGTATCGTGGGCGTTGGATCAGATCTTGATCCAACGGCCCACAGTTACCTGCACATTGTAATTAGATAAGATTTAGATTTGGGCCAACCGGGCCTTGTAATTGGATTTGTAATTGGACTTGGACTTCATTTTTATTTGGGTTTAATATATTTAATTTTTCATTTTACCAGCCCAATAATATTAATAATAATAATAATATAATTATAACAGCAATACATATACATGATACAACCCTATACTTATACAAGTATAACATATTGGCATACGTACATATAATCCTGCCCATAATTATCATAACATCTATATATATTAATCATATACGCTCATACTCTAAATACACACGCGACACACATACACCCTTAATACGTATACATACATAGCTTATAATATACATGCATACACTTTATATATATATTAGTAACACTCATGCAAACAATAAACATATAATATAATAAACATACATGCAACACTAATATGTATTTACAGGTAAAAAATGAGTGATTACAGTTTGCTTCTTCTTTTTTCCTTTGTAGTGTAGTTTTTTTAAGTGGATCAAGAGGGGAGGTTGAGTGGAGTGTAGGGAATGGGCATGGGTGCAAGGGTGGCAGGGCATGGTTCTCTGCATGGATTCCATGCCTTACTTTTTTTTTTTTTTCAAATTTGGTTTAAATAGGGTAGATGGTTCGAATATAATTTAGGGTCTGGAAAAATGGGTATTACAGCTGGCTACACCAACAATGAGAAGCTCTTGATACATTGTTTTCAAGACATTTTAGTGGGACCCGCCACAAGATGGTACAATCAGTTTACACAATCTCAGATTAAATCGTGGAAGGATTTGGCAAAGGCTTTCACTAATCAGTATAAGCACGTGATGAATATAGTCCCCAATAGGCTTCTATTGCAAGGAATAAAACAAAAGAAAAATGAAAGCCTTCGGGAGTATGCCCAAAGGTGGCATGACGTGGCGTCTCAAGTTCAGTCCCCTCTCTGAGAAAATGAGATTACCCCTATGTTCATTGACACATTAAAGGAACGCTCTATGACCATCTGATCAATAACCTTATTAGTAACTTCGTTGATATGGTAATGATCGGCGAGCGTATTGAAGCCGCAATCAAAAGTGAAAGGATCGATGGAGGGGAACAGTCACGCAAACAGTTCAAGAGGAAGGATCATGAAGTTTACACCAAAAATACCTACGAGGCTGTTAAGAATTTCACTATATCTCAGCCTCAAACTTCAAACCCTCAAAATTTTAATAGAAGGGAAGAGCGGGGACCCAAGAAGGAAAACTCATTCACGCCGCTACCGATTACCTATAAAAACTCTACTCATAGCTCTACAAGGCGGATCTAGTTCAACCTCAGCATGCTACTCCTTTTAACCCCCCTTATCCAGCATGGTATGACCCTAAAGCCCATAGTGAATACCACGCCGACGTACTGGGCCATACTATTGAGAACTGTATAGCATTTAAAAAGTTTGTTCAGAATTTGATCAAGATTGGAGTGTTATAGCTAGGGGAGCCAAGTACCGCCAATAACCCTTTGCCAAATTATGGTGGTCAAGGCATTTAAAAAGTTTGTTCAGAAGTCAGGTCCCCTATGAGATGGGTCTTTCAACAACTATATATGGCTCGTCTCATCGACCGTGGAATGGTAATTATGAAAAAGGTTTGTGGCCCCTATTGTGAATACCATCAGTCGATGGATCATCACATCCGAGATTACGATGAGTTCCGTCAAGTAGCCTAGAAGTTGATGGATAGCAAAGTAATTGAATTCTTTGAGGAAGAAGAAAGGAATAATAAGCCCAAAGTTTGCACGATGGATACTCCAGATTCCAAATACAGTGCAAAAAGGCTATTCATCATTGGCCTCAAACCAAGTCAAGAGGATGCATCACAAGAAGAAAGTCTCATGACAGCCCCTAAAATTATAATCTTATCCCCGACATCCTTTCCCTTTAAGGATACCCGGATGGTTCCATGGAACTACACGGCCAATGTCTCAATACAAGGAAATTTCAGCTCGTAAGAAGAGAAGAAACCAATTGATGAGATGAAGCCTGTCGAAGGAGAGCAAGTAAAGCCAAAAACCAAAAAAATAAATGATGTGAGGCATTTCACACGGAGCAATCGATGATATGCTCATGAAGCTCCGAAGGCAGTAGAAGAGATAAAAGGAAAAGGCAAGGCAACTGAGTCTGGACCTATAAAGATATTTGGGGAAGAGCTACCCCTGAAACTCAATGAGCCAGTGATTGAGGCTCAAGCTCAGGAATTTTTGAAGTTCTTAAAACACAGTGAATACATTATGGTAGACCAACTCAGAAAATAGCCAGCCTGAATTTCAGTACTTGATCTACTGTTGAATTCAGAAAAACACTATGAGGCTTTGTTGAAAGTATTGAATCAAACTTTTGTTGAGAGTAATATTTTAGTTAGTAAGCTTGACCAGATCATCGGATATATCACTAATTGTAATCATATCACCTTCAGTGATGATGAGATACCGGAAGAGGGTACAGGATCCAACAAGTCCCTAAATATTATTACCCACTGCAAAGGTTATATACTACCGGGGGTGCTCATCGACGACTCTACCCTAAATATCATGCCCTTAGCTACCCTACAATGCTTGCCAATTGAAAGCTCGCATATGAAACCTTGCCAAAATACCGTGCATGCATTCGAAGGGACCCAAAGAGAAGTGGTTGGGAAAACTAAAGTATTCCTGCTCATAGGTCCAACCAAATACACTGTGGATTTCATGGTCATGGACATCCGACCATCCTACAACTGTCTGTTAGGGAGACCGTGGATCCATTCGGCCGGAGCTGTTCCGTCTTCTTTGCACCAAAAGTTGAAGTTCGTCATCGAAAGAAAGATAGTAACAGTCAATACCGAGCAAGATGTTATGGCTTCGGTAACTTCAGACGCTCTATACATTCCAACTGATGAGGAGGCCTTGCAATGTTCCTTCAAGGCATTGGAATTCGTAAATTCCACTTTTGTCGCTCAGGGGAATAGGATCATATGCCTAAGATTATCAAATTGCACTAAAATGGTGGTGACAGAAACACTAGGAAGATGAGCGAAAGAAGGAGCCTGCAAGGACGTCTGCGACCTATAAACGTAATCTACAAGTATGATCGTTTTGGACTTGGACATGGGCCTAACTTTCTGCAAAAGAAACAAGATTCGAAGAGAATAGAAGAACAACAGAAGGCCCGACTTAGAGAAGAGGATTTCATGGGCTTTAATCACCTATACAAATATGAAAAAAGTCTTCGTGTCTGGCGGAGTCGTGAATCCCGGACTCAAGGTCCAAGAAGCCAATCAGGAGAATGAGCGGATCCTTAATGAAGAGTTGATCTATGAAGCCATGGATGGAATGGATGTAAACGTAATCTCTGAAGATGGAAAGATGATTCAGCCCTTGGAAAAGATCCTTCCATGCTTTCCGGGCGAAGAGTTTAGCAATTGGACCAACAAGGAGCTGCCTGTAATTTTTAGGAGTCAATCAAAGTAATGCCCAGAATCACCTTATTGCTTTTGGCCCGAGAGTAATAGGAATATTTTGTAATAGGGTTACTATGTCAATATGTTTTTATTTTCAATGAAAATGATGTTTCCTATGTCTCTCAAATGGCAAACATAACATTCATTTCTTTCATTATTCATTCATTTTTCACTTATTATTTCATTACTTATTTATTTATTCATTTATAAGTTATTTCTATTCCCAATACATACTTCTAAACTCGTGTAGGTCCCCGAATATTAACTGTATAAATGATTCTGGGCCTAATCCTGGGATAGATTTTGAACAACCCTCATGCTTGGCTGAAATAGATGAAGGGGATGGTAAAGAGGAATATGAGGTCTCGGATGAATTGCTAAGATTGATGGCTACTGAAGAGAAACGGATTCTACCTCACCAAGAAGAATTGGAAGTTTTGAATTTAGGGACCGATGAAGAAAAGAAAGAATTGGAGATTGGTACCACGCTATCATCGAAAGTGAGACAAGAGTTGGTGGAACTACTTTCAGAATTTAAAGATGTGTTTGCATGGACATATCAAGATATGCCGGGTTTAGACACGGATATTGTAGTGCACAAAATCCCAATAAAGCTAGAGTGCAAGCCAGTCCAGCAAAAGCTCCAAAGAATGAGACCCGGTATGCTGTTAAAAGTTGGAGAAGAAATAAAGAAACAGTTTGAAGCCGGATTTTTAAAGGTTGCCAAATACCCAGAGTGGGTAGCCAACATAGTTCTGGTGCCCAAGAATGATGAAAAAGTACATATGTGTATAGACTATAGGGACCTCAATAGGGCAAGTCCTAAGGACAATTTTCCCCTACCTCACATTGATACCCTAGTCGACAACATTGTGGGACATTCTTGGTTTTATTTCATGGATGGCTTTTCAGGGTATAATCAACTTAAAATACACCTTAAAGACATGGAAAAGACCACATTTGTAACTATGTAGGGCATATTTTGCTATAAAGTCATGCCTTTCGGATTGAAGAATACCGGGGCAACTTATCAAAGGGCCATGGTTACCTTGTTCCACGACTTGATACACAAGGAGATTGAGGTGTATGTGGACGACATGGTAGCCAAGTCCCAAACCAAAGAAGAACATATTGAGAATTTGCGGAAGCTGTTTTAAAGGCTAAGAAAATATCAGTTGAAGCTCAACCTGTCTAAGTTTACCTTTGCAGTCACATCCGGAAAGCTCTTAGGTTTTGTGGTTAGCCAAAAGGGGATTGAAATCGACCACGACAAAGTGAAAGTAATTCAAGATCTGCCGCCACCTCAAACCCAAAAGGAGGTTCGAGGATTCTTAGGGAGGCTCAATTACATTTCTCAGTTTATCTCCCAATTGACCGAAAAGTGTGATCCTGTTTTCAGATTACTTCGAAAGAATGATCCGAGAAGATGGGATGAAGATTGCCAAGAGGCTTTAGAAAAGATTAAAAAGTATTTGACCAATGCCCCAATCTTGGTAGCACAGGTACTGGATAGGCCGTTAATTATGTACTTGATAGTTTTTGATAATTCGATAGGATATGTATTAAGACAGCATGATGAGACAGGCAAGAAGGAAAAGGTCATTTATTACTTAAGCAAGAAGTTCACCGAATGTGAGTTGCGTTACCCGTTGATCAAAAAGCTATGTTGTGCCCAAGTATAGGCTACTAAGAGACTCAGACAGTACATGTTGTATCATACCACTTGTTTGATTTCCCGGATAGATCCACTAAAATTTTTTATAGAGGCATCATCACTAACTGGAAGAATGGCCCGTTGGCAAATGTTGTTATCTGAGTTCGATATTGTCTATATGAGCCAGAAAGTAGTAAAAGGAAGTTAGTAGCAGATCTTTTGGCAAGTCGCACCTCAGATAACTATGAGCCTCTGGATTTCAGTTTTCTGGACGAAGACTTGATTGGTACTCTAGTGGAGGAGAGGCCCACCAACGAATTTTGGAAGCTCTATTTTGATGGGGCATCCAATGCTCTAGGTCGAGGGATAAGGGCAGTATTAATTTCTAATGTTTATTACCCCTTTACCAGTATGCTGGAATTCTTTTGTACAAACAACAAAGCCGACTATGAGGCTTACGTCATGGGACTTTAGGCAGCCATGGAAAGAAAGATCGAGGTACTTCGGGTCTTCGGGGATTCGTCTTTGGTGATCTACCAACTTTGAAAAGAATGGGAGACGAGAGATCAGAAATTAGTTAAATACTATGATTTGATCCAGGAGTTGGTTAAAATTTTTGAAGAAATCAGATTCGCTTATCTACCAAGAGAAGATAATCAGATGGCTGACGCTTTAGTGACTCTGGCCGCCATGTTTGAGGCGAGCCCGACTGTTGAAATGAAGCTGATTGAGATACAGATTTTCGAGGTACCGGCTCACTATTATAATTTGGAAGAGAAAGAGGATGGCAACCCGTGGTACTACGATATCTTCTAGCACATCAAGTCCAGGTTTACCTAAAGGATGCCAACGATAGTGATAAGAGGACCATTAGGAGTTTGGCTTCGGGCTATATCCTTGATGGAGAAGTTTTGTACAAGAGAAGTAAGGATTAGATATTGTTGAGATACGTCAATGCTAGGGAGGCTGAAACCATCTTAGCCGAGGTACATGATGGCTTGTGTGAGACCCACGCCAATGGTTTCTCAATGGCTAGGAAAATTATGAGATACAAATATTTCTGGTCTACTATGGAGGGAGATTGTATCAAATATACAAAGAAATGTCACAAGTGCCAAATCTATGCCGACAAAATACACGCTCCGTCGGTACCACTTCACACTATGAACTCACCGTGGCTTTTTGCTACTTGGGGCATGGACTTTATCGGTTAAATACACCCAAAAGCTTCAAATGGACATCGTTTTATCTTGGTGGCCATCGATTACTTTACCAAATGGGTGGAAGCAGTCTCTTATGCTAGCATCACAAAAGCGGCTGTATGTAAATTCTTAATGAATAAGATTATTTGCCATTACGGTTTGCCATAAAGAATCGTCACCGATAATGCTTCCAACTTAAACAACAAGATGATGACTAAAGTTTGTGAACAGTTTAAGATTGTGCACCATAATTCTAACACCTATCGTCCCAAGATGAATAGGGTAGTTGAAGCAGTAAATAAGAATATCAAGGAGATCTTAGCCAAGACTATCGATACTTTCAAGGATTGGCATGAGAAGCTTCCATTTGTATTGTTTACTTACCGGACATCTGTAAGGACCTCGACAGGGGCAACTCCATATTCTTTAGTTTATGGCACGGAGGCGGTACTGCCTATCGAAGTGGAAATCCCATCACTGAGAATCCTGAATGAAACAAAGTTGGATGATGCTGAATGGATACAAGCAAGGATTGGTCAGTTGAACCTCATTGATGAGAAAAGTTTAAGGGCTATCTGTCATGGCCAAATGTATCAGAAGAGGATAATGCGTGCCTACAATAAGAAAGTCCGCCCGAGGGAATTCCAAGAAAGAGACCTGGTGTTCAAGAAGATCTTGTCAATTCAAAAGGACTTCTGAGGAAAATGGATGCCTAACTAAGAAGGGCCTTATATTGTTAAGAAGGCTTTCTCAGGAGGAGCATTAATTCTGGCAGAAATAGATGGGAAGGAGCTAAACAATCCCGTAAAGAAGTATTACACTTGAGAAAAAAAGAAGAGGGTTCAAGATGGAAACTTGAAAACGGGTGTCTTGAAACCAAAGGATGACCTGAATTGAAAATTTGAAAATAACGGTTCAGATGATTTTTGAGGTTAGATATTCGACTGATAGGCTTCGTTATAGTTCAAGTGCCCCACTTCGAGTTATGGTGAAACTCTTTTGGGCAATTGGGAATTTCAGTCTAGGACAGGCGGTGAGAGGCTTACCGTAGTCGATGGGCTTTTGCATCATTCATATAGCTGATGTTCGAGAATGTTGCACCCCATATTATTTGTCTATTTGTTTTTTTTCATGTTTTCCATGACTTTCAAATTGTTTCAACATCTCTTACGTTAATAAATAAATATTTCATTTCCTCAATTTCTTTGTTTATTTCATAAGCATCCTCTAAATAGATTAACATATATCATTGAAAAATAAAGGATTTTATCGGCACTACATGATTTAACCCTTTAAGTGCAGGTTGTTCCAAGACAGAAATGGACTCCGTTAGAAAGAAGTATGCCAAAGTAAGGCTAAATGACATGGTATGCAAAGTTGACAAGATTTGCCCAGGAGACGACGAATGCCCTCCGTATTGAGGTTCAAGATGGAAGAGCCAGTGGCGAAAACCTGTAAGGGTGCCCCAAAAGAAAAAAAAAGAAAAAAAAAGAAAAAAGAGAAAGAAAAATAAAAGGAAAAAGAAAAAAGAAAAAGAAAAGAAGAAGAAAAAAGAGAGAAAAAGAAAAGAAATATTAGTCAAAGTGAAAACTCGAAATGGCGTTTTGAAAAAAAGAAAAACCTCTAAAGTGAAAACTCAAAAGAGTGCTTTAGAACAAAGTTTTGGAGAATATAAGGGTCAAACGGGAACTGAGTTCGGACAAGGAGTGACAAAAAATGTTCCAAAACGAGAAGAAAACGAAAGAAAAACGAAGCGGGAAGCTAAGAAAGAAGGCGTCCAAGCATTAATTATGCATCATGAATAGTTAGACACCCTTAAGTTATGAGCATACTAACTAGCATCATCAAATTATTATGTTTGTTTCTTTCAGGTATTTAAAAAAAATAACAGGAAGCAGATCCTAGGACTCGAGAATCTTTTACTGACATCTCATGCCAAGACGATAAAGATCGAGGGCATTCCAAAGGACTCAAAGCGAGATATCATTTGGTGTCAAGGTGACCAGAAAGTAAGACATCATTTTTCGGGGTCCTCAAGGCGAGGTATTACCCCATGCCAAGACGATGAAGATCGAGGGCATTCCAGAAGACTCAAAGTGAAATACCATTCAGTGTCAAGGCGACCAGAAAGTAAGACATCATTTTTTGGAGTCCTCAAGGCGAGGTATTACCCCATGCCAAGCGATAAAGATCGAGGGCATTCTAGAGGACTCAAAGCGAGATATCATTTGGTGTCAAGGCGACCAGAAAGCAAGACGTCATATTACCCTACGCCGAGATGATAAAGATCAAGTGCGTTCTAGAAGGCTCAAAGTGAGATGTAATTTGGTGTAAGATGATCGAGGATCGAGGCATCATTTTAGGGGCTTCACTTCTTCAGACCTTACATGGGAAGAACTCGAAGTTCTAGAATTTCGGGAAGAAGAATGGCGAACAGTTCTATACAGAAAGGACTTGGGGCTCGAAATCTTTAAACAGAAAAGTCGGATAAAATTAGTGCTTATGGTCTTTGCTTTATTCTTGTTTTACAATAATAAGCAAAGAGGGGCAGCTGTGATCACTAATTTTATCCGGGGTATTAACTCATTTTTTATTTTAAAATAATAGGCTTTAGTTTTTGATACTTTATTTATATTAATTATTAGTTAAAAAACAAAAATATTATTAGTATTATTTTATTATTATATTACTATTATTAGTATAATTAATTGCTATTAATTTGTTTTGATTATATGTTATTATAATTTGAATAACAAAAAAACACAAAAAACACTATTATTATCATATAGCTAGTAAGTATTACTATTGTTAACATATTACATGTCTCTATGTTAAAAGTTTTACATTAGGTTATCATTTTTACTATGTTATGATTCAAAACGAAAAGAAAAACAAAAATATTATTAGGTTTATTTGTTTAATTAGTATTATGTATTAGTATTACTATTTGATTTACGTTGTTATTAGTATTTTACATATTATTATATTATCATACAGTTATTATTATTAGAACTAAAAACAAAACAAAATATTAAATTATAAATAGATAATAAAGCCCAATTATATAATTAAATATAATAAAAGCCCAAGTGTATATTATACAGTCCATAGTACAATTAAAAAACCCCAAAATAATAAATTACAAGGCCTGTTTTGAAGCCCAAACCCTAAAACCCTAACTATCTCTTCTCTTTGCGCAGCCGAATCTGAACCGTTAGATCTGGCTGCAAATCTAACGGTCCAGATCCAATCTGGGTAAGGAAACCCTAATTAGGGTTATCATTTGCCAAGCACCGCATCATCAAAGTCGTTGGATCTGAGATCGAGATGGACGGCTCAGATCACCTATGGAAGGCTCTGAAACCTTCACGCGCCTACGTGCGGCTTTCCCGCTCCTCCACGCACGCGTGTGCTCCACGCGTCTAACGCTTGGACTGCTCCTGACCCTTCAGCTGCTACGGCCACAACCTTTCCACTAGTCCCTCTCCTCCTCGTTCCGCCACAATTACATGCAAACCAGAAATAGATGGAATATCAGCAACAAACATGAAAAGAAAATCAAGCCATAATCAGCAAAGATAAAACACAATATCGGCGGACTTCAGAACTAATTGTAACGAGTTTCTTTTGTGTTTTTTACACGTAACCATTCGGTTATATAAGACCGAAAAAATATTGTAAACTTTTGGTGGATAAGCAATACAAAGACATGGAGTCTTTAGAGGTATAATCTTTGTTTTAATATTTGCTTTGCATGCATATTAAAACATCACAAGATACCTAGATCTAGGTTTGGAAAACCTTACCTTTCATCTTCTAGTTGTCGCGTCGTCTTCCGGTAACAAGCATGTGGCCCTCGTGCCTTTAAGCGTGAACCAGGGTGGTGTCGGTCAGTCTTTTCGGTTGTCGGCGAAGGCTCTTTTAGGGTAGCAAGTTGTTTTTTATAAAACAAAAGTTTTTTTTCGGTTTGGCCTTTTCAGATCTAGGGGGAATGAAGGTTTTTTAAAAGGTTTTGAGACTAGGGTTGGGTTGGGTTTTAAAAGAGGTGCGATTTGGTGGTTTTTTTTTGAAGTTTTTGACCACCAGTGAGTAGTGGCCGGTGCAACGACTTACGGCGGAGGAAGGCCGGTATCTGGGTTTTAACAGCAGCGGGGATGAACACCACGGCAGTGTTCATCCGAGCCCTGGAAAGGGTTGAGAGTATTTTGGGTTATTTCTGAAAATGGAAAAGAGTTTTCAAATGGGTAAAAGGCTTTTTTTGCCTGAGTGTGTATTTTATATCGGGCATCATTTTAAAAATGGTTTTTTTTACTCATAAATCCTTTCGCATTTTAAAAATTATCCCTGAGGGGTTTGCGTCTTTTCAAACAGCAATATAGGTCCCTGGAATTTCTTTGCAGTTTTTAATTTTGTCTTGAAATTAAAGCCGTTTTGATTTTAAAAATGGTTTTATCACAAAAAAAATCTTTCAAGGGTTTTCGTTTTTTTAAAATTACACACGGGTCCCTCTTATTTTCGTTCGTATTTTAATTTAGTCACTATTTTAATTTAATCTATTTTTTAAAAGGATTAAATGCCCATTTAGTCCATGTTTTTTTTAAATCTTAATTTAATTCATTCCAGTGTTTTAATTTGCTCAATTTGATCCCTTTCCAGTTTTAAAATCACCTATTAGGTCCCTTAAATTTTCTTTTATTTTAATATGGGATTGCATTGCATATTTATTTAAGTTTTTATTTTATGTTGTTTATTTTATTTATTTATTTATTTTCCTTATGTGTCCCTAATATTAAGTTGTTGTTTGGTTTGGTCCATTTAATTATTAGGGTATATTTTGTAGATTAGTTTAGATATTTTGTAGATTAGTTTAGGCCCTTTAGGATTAGTTTAAAGTTTAAAATTTAATTTAATTACTTTAAACTATGCGCTCGTTTCATTAGGGCATAGACTTTAAATTAATTAAATTAAATCTAGAATAAGTTTATAGCCCTAATTAAATTATAGGTTCGAATCAATTTAATCTATTTAAATTTGCCATTGGCTCATTGGGGTAAATGTTAAATGCATTAAATTGATTGAAAAATTCTTAATTATTTTAAGGGTAAAATTAGAATTTCATGTATATCACCTAATTTTAAATCATGACTAATTAATTCGATTAATTTTAGATAGTTTCCTTGGCTCATTGATATTCTAGTTTAAAATTAATCGAATTAATTATTATGGTTCTAGATAACCAATAAAACGTTAGTTTTTTTTTACTTTTTTAGGATTAAATTAATTTAGGGTTAATATTTAGTCTAACTTAGTTAATAATTAGACCACTAATTGAATGTTCAATAATTTGGGCCTTGCTAGGTTAGGGCTTTAATGGGCCTTAGGTTTAAATTTCACGTCTTTCTTTGTCATGCATTTTAATTGTCATTCATTAGACCTTTTAATGGTTAAGCATGTAATTAATCAATTTAAATCATAAAACAGAGATATTTATTAGTTCTGATATTTGTGTCGTAACAGTCCTGGCTCTATGGATGTTGACCAAATATTCGAATTAATAATTATCATCTAAAGGTAATTTTAAACGAATTAAAATTTTGACGAGTCATCACATCATACTTAACTGCTTGCATCATGCATAAAGGTGATGAACGAGGTTCGAACCATAAATTAACACAGAAGTTGGGTTTATTCGATGTCGGTTTAATCTATGGTCCGAGGTATCGTCACCCTTATTAGTTAAATGTTTAATTAATTCGAATACACCAATTTGACCAAGCTCGTCTAATTAAAGTTTATTTTCAATTACGAACAATTTAATTAAATTCAACTTAAATTTCGATAATTTCTATCAATTGAAAGAAACATATATTTTGGTACCGATTTTTGGGCGTGATGGGGGTGCTAATCCTACCCAACACGTAACCAACTCCCGAACCCGTTTTTTGAACGAATCTCTGGCTTTATGGTGTCCGGCCTACCTAGTGGCCAGTAGCGACTCCAAGTTTTTTTTATTTTTAAAAATACAATTTTTAAAGGGACTGCCCACCTTTTTAAATGTTTTTCCCAAAAAGCAAAAGGAAACCTATTACTCCTTTTTAGTGATTCTTCAAATTTTCAGAAAAAAAGGTCGCTACAATAGTAAGCCACTTAAACTACCTTCCATACTCGTAAGCTCGATTTGGGGTTTTTCATAAAGGTTTGGGAGAGTTAGAAATGATTTCGAGCTCTAGAATTTGAATTTTGGGCTCGAGTATCGGTACGGGATAAACATATATCGGTACCCAGTGATCTAAATATTGAACAAGCAATTATTGAAGGGCATATCGATATGAGCTCGAGCCATATTGATACCCCCTATTTTGATGAGATTCCAGTAGCAAAATTTCCTATAGGTACGCTTAGGGGCATATCGGTACTGAAGGAGTATCGATACGCATGGATTGTGTACCGGTATAGGGTTATTGGTTAACCCATTTTCCTATGAAGCACGAGAATCAGTACGCTTGGGGTAAGTACCGGTACGCGAAGGCTAAATGGAATTCTAGTAGCCATTTTAGGTATAGATAATCGTGTAGGCATATCAGTACCCTAGTTGATTTAATAGCCGTGCCGATATGCATGATAGGGTATCAGTAGTGCTTGGGCAATTTGCTCAAAAAGTTGAGTTAGAGTTTGAGGGGTTGATAATTCAAGAGCTATGGTCCAATGGATTCCCAAAGTGGTAAAATAAATTATAAAACTGAGAAATCGAGAAAACACACTCTTATACGAGCATAATGTGTAATAAGTTGGTAAAACCTTGGGTGACTTGTTTGTAATAGCAACCATATGGATCCTTGGTAAACCGTGTGATGATACGTGTCGAGTAAGGGCACATGTGCAGAGTCACCTTGGTTGATGGGATCCAGATACCTAGTGAGAGTGTTGCAACACCAAGAAATGAGACACCAAATGTATGCTCCTAAGGCTGTGTGACATCGGGCCTCATTCGAAGACACTCGATGAGAGGTGCTGAGTGTAGGTGTACATTCCCGAGGCTATGTGACACCGAGCCTCGCCTAAAGAGAGTGTATACTCTTAAGGCTGTGTGACACCGAGCCTTACTCTAGGTTTGTGGTATGATACTTATTATTGTTGTGTGAAATTTAATGCATCTATGAATTGTTTTGCTATGTGTTTAGGCGACTAGAGGTAGTGTCGTATATTGATGTATATGTCATGTCATCATTTCTAGCTATATGTTCATGATTATAATTTGCATGAAGCATGGTTGAATGGAAGTGTATCCACTGATCTTGTTAGCTCAACGTTCAGAATCATTGTTTTCGTTCGTAGGTTAGTAGGTATAACACGTTGCTTGGTAGAGCACCATCAGAGAAGGATTCATGCGCCTCATCTCACTAGAGTACAAACTTTAGATCTTTGGGCTATGTATTCGTAGGACCCTATCATATATTTTGTAGCTCGTATTTGAATTTAAAATGATTGAGTCGAATGTTTTTATAATGTAATTTAAAATGAGCTCCCAGATTTGGAAATTGATTGTTGATTAGGCTAAAATAGGTATAAAAAATTATGGTTACGGATTGGGCTTGAGGCCCAAATGTGACATCTGGGTTGAAGGTGTTACAAAACTACTTGGGTAACCACCTAACTATTAAAATTAATCTTGTCTTAGTTAGGGTTCGAGCCCAAGACGTCCTAGGATAAGAGGCATGATATTGCCACTAAACCAATAGGTAATTCATGATATAAAATACAACATGTAATATATGTCTTAGCTTGTTGTTAATGATAGGAAAAAAATAAATATGGATTAAGGAGACTCAAACATGACAAACTTGAGACGCATAAAAACATTTAAACAACTATAGAAATATAATAATTAAATTAATGAAACCAAACTTATCTTATGACTAGAGTTATTCGTGAGTTTGAATTCGTTAAATAATTTTTTAATATAATTTTAAATTTTTATTTTAAATCATGCATTAACTATTATTTAATATATAAAATGTTGTCAACTTTTAATTTAATTATTATATTTCTATAGTGGTTTAAATATTTTTTATGTGTCCCAAGTTTGTCATGTTCGAGTCTCCTGACATTAACAACAAGCTAAGACATAAACTACATATTGTATTTTATATCATGAATGGGTTATTGGTTTAGTGGCAATATCATACTCTTTATTCTAGGAGGTCATGTGATCATATCCCAATTGCTAAGGCAAGATTTATTTTGATTTTCCCATCCAATCAGGTGACATGTGTCACCATCGGATTAGAAGAGGAAAATAAATTTATTAAATAAAAATAAATAATTAAATTCATCAAATAAGATGATGTCATGTGTCGATACCTAATTAAGTGATTAATTTATATGATTAAATTAAAATTATGACTAAATTAATATATTAAATAACTAATAAATGGTAAATATATAATTATATAAATTTTCATTAACTCTCACGTTACCGTTAGATAAGATTAATTAAATAATTAAGTGGTCACTCAGATAAATTATTTTATTTTTTTTACGCTGTCAAGAAAAAAACACGACGAATGAATTGAATAACGGGATCCTATTAAGTATCAAACTAAGATTTTAAAATATCCAAGCGAAAAAACGAGTAATAAGGCAAATCATTTCACCGGCTCACGTATAGTTATAGCTATTACATATTTGCAGCTGCTTTTGGATCAGCCATTATTTCATCTCTGAGCTCTTGAGTAGTGATGAACGATACACGATTACGGCGACGAAGCCGAGGACCGTGGGCCCTGTTTCAGCCACCACCGCGTCATTTTTGTTTCATTAAGTTACGACTTGTATAATTGAAGAAGTTACACTCGAGGGTTAATTTGATATTTTACCCTGTCATGTCGTGCGTTAAAAAAAGATTCATTTTCCATGTTTAAAACGAGAGACGCCAATTAATTACAGTCTTCTGCAACGAATATGATTTGCTATTTTAATCACTTAGTAGCGCCCGTTGTCGGGGCACGCTTTCCGATTCCCAAGCCTTCCGTATCCAGAGCCCAGAACCCCATGGCTTCTGATCTCTCCCATGACCGCTCCGTCTTCCGCGGCGTCTCCTCCTCTTCTCCCGCCGTGATCTGGTCTTCGTTGTCAATCCTCGAGGTTTTTTTTGTTCGGTTTTACTCTCTCTCTCTTTTTTACCTTTTGTTTCTTTGCCTAGAAATTGTCTTGTTTCCCAGATTTCTTATGATTGTTTGAATGAGGGATTTGGAGCAGGTGCTAATGGGAGAACCGGTGTAGAGTGGAAGAAACTGCTTCTTATCTTCAATCTCGCCTCGGTGGTGATTGTAACGTGAGTTTGATTTTACATTTTTTCGATTAGTCATCGCTCAATTATTTTTGTGTTAAATCCTGTCCCTTTTTTTGTCAGTCTTTAACCACTCAGACAGAGTTCAAATTGTGTTTTTTTTGGGGGGTGAAATTGGCTGAAATTCTTTTACATGTGTGGCAGATATGTGAATCTTTGACTTCTGGTCCTTCTCATGCAATTGACATTACTAGGGAGGTAGGAGTAAGGGCCTCTTTTACCATTCTTTTTCCCAATTGAGACAATGGGATTGAGTTGGAGTTAGGAGTCACTGTATATATTTGTAAGTTAATAATAATGGTTTACAGGCTATAAGGGAGGGTGCTGATGCTGTCATTGCAGTTGGAGGTGATGGAACGCTTCATGAGGTGCAGATTTCTCTCTCTCTCTCTCTTTTTCCTATTTCATTTTAGTTTATATAATCAAATATTGTTTCAATATAGCACTAATCCTATAGCATCTTCTGTATTTCTCCCTTTTATTTGCCTACTTCGTTTAGAAGGGCAGATGATAGTTTGGATTATCTTTTTTGGTTTGTGATAAGCAGGTTGTTAATGGGTTCTTTTGGGATGGGAAACCTGTTGCTAATCAGAAAACAGAGTCTATTCATTCAACAGCTCTTGGTGTAAGAGTTCCCATTAAGCTCTCTCTTTTTGTAAGGACTGTTGCCAGGCTATGATGATTGACAATCTTAAATTATTATTTTTAACATAATTGCTCTTTTGTCTTTGCTTGCACCCCAGTAATCTTTTTGATTTTTTCCCCGAGAAACATATAACAACTATGTCCTTTCTTGCAGCTCATTTCCCTTGGGCACAGGGTCAGACTTTGCCCGAACATTCGGCTGGTTAGTTTGTGCTAGTCCAGTCTAGATTCATTTGCCATAAGCTTTTATGATATTATAGCTTTGTGTCAAGTGTTTGTTGTTCTGTTTTTCTCAGGAAAAATGATCCCCGTGAAGCCATAGAACGCATTACTAGAGGTATTTTAATGCCCTTTCTGAATCCTTGTCTCCCTTGTTAATTTTTGGTAAATACAAGCTGTAGATGCTTTTATTTTCCTAGGAATTCCTGATGCTGCTGTATCGTAGGGGTGAGATCACGAATCGACGTTGGTGTCATCAGCAGAGAAGGGGAAGGATCTCATTATTTCATAAATGTTGCTGATATCCATCTGTAAGGTCCACTTGGTCATTTTTAGAATTAAGCCTTGATAAAACATAAGCTCATTTCACTAGCCTCACTGCAGTCTTTTGTGGAATTTTACAGGAGCGCAAAGGCAGGTTGTTATGCTTCAAGATACAAGAAATTTGGAAACTTGTGCTATGTTATTGGTGCTTTGCAAGCCTTTATTGGCCACCGTAACCTGGATCTTATAATCAAGGTATGCCTTTTTAGGGATCTGAAATGCATTCCATTTCTAAAAGTTCTTTTATTCGCGGATACATTGGGTTATGCTGTAGCCCTTATCATGCTTATTTAAACATGAAAGCGTTAAGACTTTTGACCATAAAAGTAATTTTACATGCAGGTGAATGAGGGTGAGTGGAAAACATACTCTCAAATGACATCCCTCTGTGTTGGAAATGCAAAGTACTTTGGTGGTGGCATGAAAATTACACCAAATGCTGATCCTCGCAGTGGAAGTTTTGAGGTGAAATAGTTTTTCTGTTCATCTATGTGATTACTAGTATTTGTTAATTCTGAGGTGGTGCACTGATGGTTTGTTTAAATTTTGCACTACATTTCGCAGGTTGTCATTCTTCAGGACTTCAAGTGGTACGACTTCCTTCTAAAACTGCACAAGTTATACAATGAAACACATTTGTCCGTGAATAATGAGACCTCAAGAAAGTAAGCAGCATCTACTTTTGGTCTTGCAGCTTCATTTTGGTGTCCTTTCTGCATGCCCTCTCCCTTTTGTTGTCTTCTTTCCTGATTTAGGTGGCTTTGTTTTCGAATGAGCAATTGTTCATAACCTTAACTACAAGTATGAGATGGTTGCTTGCTACCATTCTTTTTTAATGGTGGATTTGTTTTGCTTGTAAAGTCTTCAACTCACCATTTTTAGTAGATGGTTTTCCACTCAAATATTTTGGGGTCGTGAAAATCTTGAATACTATATCAAGGTTGGTGCTCGCTATAATAATGATAGGAGCAAAGAAAATGAAGGAATTGATTGATGGTACGGAAACCTTGTTGTCGTCGAACCTTTTGCAGGCTGTTAAAAGCTTCCTGCAGCAATCCATTATGTTCTATTTTGTTGTATTATTATTTTTAAGGCTGTTTAAAGTTTAATTGGAGCTCGATGTCAATGGGGTTTTAGCCTAAGACTTGAAAAGAGATCGTATTCATATGGATAACTTACTAACTCAGGCTGTTTTCTTCTGTTGCAGTGTATATACAATCGAAGTAGATGACATTTCAGGCAGCGGCAGCGTTTTCATTCAGTCTGATGGGGAACATTTAGGTTTTCTTCCGAGGAAGTTGTCTATTCTACCATCTGCTATCGATATGATTTGCTGACCCGAAAGGACCAATGTATCAATTTACTCCACAATCTTTCAACAAAAAAAAAAAATATCAATTTACTCCACAACTACGCACCTCCATGCATAAAATCAAGTAAGACAAGCAGTTGATCCCATGAAGCTTATAGAAGTAGGAAGATATGGGCAGAACAGAGCACAGATAAACAATGATGGAGATGAGTCATTAGTCCCTTTCTAAAATATTAAACGATTGTGCTTATGCCGAGTAAATTTTGAGTAGAGCACCATGTTTCACCGTTAATGATTGCTTGGAACTTATTTTTACATTTATGTTTTTAGGATTGGTTGTTTTCTTGCGAATGTCTACAAGCTTAGTGCATTATTTTTCTTGCCATTAGTAATGACAGCCAGTCAGATATCTGCATTTTCTGAATTATTCGAATTTGAATATACAATTTTATGTAAAAATTCAAAAGTATTTTTATCTGTAAATTCAAAATTTTAAGTCATGTGTCTAATATTCAAATCTGTAAAAATACGTATGTCCAGGAATTCTGCATGTTTTGCATTCGGATAATAATTTTAATACATGAATCTAAATATCATTTGAATATTAAAAAATCAGATTAGAGACTTGCTAGTATCTAAATCAGTGATCTGAATTGTCATCCTTCCTTGCAATGAATTATCCACAACTTGGGTGCTTGTAACCAAAAGTAATTTCACAGTATATTTTAGTAGATAACTTCTAAGAAAAATGAATAGGCAGCCGAAAAGAAAAGATGAATCCTCGTGGCGGGCTGTATTTCGGTATTTAGCAACACGGTGGCGGTTCAAAGATTCATGGGCCTGTTCAATTTATTAAAAGGGACCTTAATTTATAATATAAAATAAGTATAATACTTTTTAAATAAAGTTTTCTTAATAAAATATATTTTAGGTAATTATTTTGATAAAAAATACTTTAAGTATCTATTTTGACCAAAATAATATACTTTAGGTACTTATTTTGACAAAAAATACTTTAGGTATATATTTTTTACTAAAAGTATACTTTATGTACTTAATTTAACCAAAAAATATACTTTAGATATTAATTTTGACAAAAAAATACTTTTAAGTACCTAAATAAAAAGTTAGTATACTTTAGGTAGTTATAAATATGTCACTATTAAATAGTAGAAAAAAATAATGACGTGACCTAACATAATAGAAATTTTAGTCCTCAAAACTTATATAATTTATTAATTTGATTCTAATTCAAAACAATTCAATACATTTAACTCTTTATATTTAAAATTTTCATCATTTTAGTCTTTACTCTTACCATGAATTACTTATTCTTCTCCAAAAAAATTGTTAATGGTATAGTAACAATTTACGGTTTAACAATAACTTGTTGATATAGTTTAACAGTTTAACCGTTGTATAATTTTTATTAGGTAACTTGTAGTAATTATTTTTAAATTATAATTTTAAAGTTTTGAATTTTAATAATGAATCATGTAAATTACTTAAGGCATAATGCAAAAAAATGGCCATAACGTTTGACTGAATAGTCATTATTATTTTTTTAGTTAATTTAGCTCCAAACTTTTCGTTTTGAGTCAAAATGACCATCTGCGGATGAAAACTGTTAGTCAACTAATGATAAATCGTTTGAAATGACTTGACAGAATGATACGTCAGCATAATTTTTTTATAATTTTATAAAATTATTTTTTGACTGGTGTGGCGTTTTTAAAGTCAACACATTTGCCTATATGACATTGTCATGTCAGTCTGCACTGTCATGTATATTTGTCATGCCATTTCAAGTCATTTACCGTTAGTTAACTAACAGTTTTCATCCACAGAGGAACCATTTTAACCTAAAATAAAACGTTGATGGCTAAATTAGTTCAAAAAAAATATAGATCAAAATTACTATTTAGTCAAACGTCAGAGATTTTTTGGTTTATGCCATTACTTAATCCTTGAGAGTTGGATTTTATGTTTTAAAAGGGTAAACTTCAATGGGTGATCCTTTTTTTAGAGGGTATTTTATTTTGATCATCAGATTTGAAAAAGTGTTAAATTGGTCACTTACCTTTTCAACATATATCATTTTGATAACCCAACCGTTAACATCCGTCAACCAAATAACAAGGATTTAACTTGGCACATAAAAAAAATAAATCCACATTTTTTCAGTTGTATATAATATAATAATATAATTTTATTTAATTTATTTTAAAGTTACCTATATATTCCCCTTTTATGATAAAGGCCCTGACCTCATTTCTTCCCCATTTCTTCATAAACATAAAACCATGAGAAATGAAGAAATGAGATTAGGATTTTTAATCATAAAAAGAGAAATATATAGGTAATTTAAAATAAATTAAATAAAAATATATTATTATATTATATACAACTGCAAAAAATGTGGCTTTTATTTAATTTTTATGTGCCAAGTCAGATCTTCGTTACTTGGGTAGCAAAGAATAATGGTCGGGTGACTAAAATGATATAAGTTGGAAACATAAGTGATCAACTTAACACTTTTTCAAATTTTATTACCAAAATAAACACTCCCTAAACAAAAGGGACGACCCGTGAAATTTACACTTTTTAATCACAAACGGATTTAAGAGAGTCGGGTACGCGGGTTTTAAGATCCGTTCTGTTCAACCATTAACGAATATATATCGAAGAGAAGAAGACTGGTAGCAGAAACCCTTCCATCGCTCTCTGGACTGCACTCTTCACCGATACGGCATCATCATGGAGTTTCCGTACATGGAAGCTGTTGTTTGTACGCTCTTCGCTTTCTTTTATTATTTTCTTAGCTTGAATCTATCTCTTCGCTTTCCAGATTTATTCTTAATTCTTTGTTAGAACTTGTTCATTTTCTCCATTTCTCATGGTTTTAAATTATTCTCTAAAAAAATTGTGGTTTGGATTCTATCTGTTCAAAGATGATTTTTTTTTTTATAGATTATTTAGAATATGCTATTAGTTTTCTAGTTTTGATTAGTATCCATGCACATCAGTGAATTTTTTGCTTGATTGCTAGGGATTGAAAATTATAGATTTTAAGCTTGTTTTGAGTTATTCTCTTTTAGATATATAAAAGACAGAAAATATGCCTAAATGAGTTAAACTATGTTAATAATTTTGGTAAAATGGTATGCTTAGTTGTTAATGGAAGGGGGACGGGTCATCAGTAACTGTACGATTACGATCGAGAAGCATTTTCTATAAAAGAATCTAAATGTGTTACTTGTATTTATGCCGTGTCGAGGCATTTTATGTTTAAAGTTCCTTATTGTGTCTTATTTCTAGAGACAATCATGTGTCTATAGCTATTCCATCTATGCTTATTTTATTTGTATGTTTTCCTTTACTGCTCGTCTTCCTGTTGGTTGCTAAAAAGAACCCCAGTAACGTAAGTGAAGGGTTATTCTGAGTCTTTAGGCACATCTTGTTGCCAGAAACTTATAGTTGAACTGAATACAACCTTTTGGTTATGGGATCCAATGATTTGTAAGATGAAACTTCTCAATTTCTTCATATTTCATTTATGGCATTTCTTTGCAATGGAAACTGTTTGGCTTTGATTTCTTCTGTTTGTTAAGGTATTGCTGTGAGAAGTATATGGTAGAAATTTTAAGACTTGTTGATGAATCATATATTTATGATTTTAAAGATATTTGGCTTGTTATGCATTATTTTAATCTGATGTTATGACATTTAGAGTTTGTGAAGTTTTCTCTTCTCCTTTTCTCTCCCCAGCTTAACCTTTATTGTTGACAGGTTTTATGATACTAATGTACTTATTTGAAACTTATCTGGATCTGCGGCAACATGCTGCCCTCAAATTGCCAACTCTTCCGAAAACATTGGAAGGAGTAATCAGCCAAGAAAAATTTGAAAAGTCTCAAGCCTATAGTCTTGATAAGAGGTTAGTTTTGTTGTTTCCATTGATCATTTACACGACTTAATACCATTAGGGGAAGGTCAAGATTCCTTATTTAACTTGATTTGACATTACATGTGCTGCATCTCTCTTAAATTTCAGCTACTTCCACTTTGTTCATGAGTTTTTCTCAATCTTGACGGACACTTCAATTTTGTTCTTTGGCATATTGCCTTGGTTTTGGAAGGTGAGAAATTAGGTGTTTATGTAGTTGATTCAACCTTTGTTGATTTTCACTTCTTCCTTGTATTTTATTTTATATTTTTACTTCAGAAATCAGGAAATATCTTGCCATTAGTTGGTCTAGGTGAGAATGAGATACTGCACACCCTAGCATTTTTGGCTGGTGTTATGATATGGTCACAGGTGAATTCTTGATATTTCCTTTGTTTCCTGGATCCTTTATTACAATTATTAATTTGAATATTTGCAACTAGTAATTTTATGTGGTATGCCTCTATTAATCCAATCAATAGCCTTGACCATTTATCTTGTGATTCTTATTATGCAGATCACTGACCTACCCTTTTCTCTCTATTCAACTTTTGTGATTGAAGCCCGCCATGGATTCAACAAAGTTTGTATTCTTAATTGTTAAATCTTTTCACCATGCTGTTTTGTTTTCTTGTTCACATTTGTTTTGGAATGTTAGTCATTTAAGATTACACTTATATTCCTGTCCTAACTCCTAAGTCCTAACTATTTCCTCATCTGTTTTTCAGCAAACAATATGGTTATTCTTTAGGGACCTTATCAAAGGAATGTGTCTTGCTATAGTTCTTGGTCCACCCATTGTTTCTGCTATTATTGTGATAGTACAGGTAAAATTGTTTACATTTGTGGCATTTGATCTGTCGGAGATTATTAGTGTCATTATTATAATTGGACTGATTGTTAGCTTAACAAGAAGTTTTTTTTTTGCTCTACGGTCTCTTTGCTTTTATGCCATCCTTCTTGCATTATGGTGAATCTTAATTTCTATGATTGTAGAAAGGAGGGCCATACCTGGCTATATATCTTTGGGCATTTATGTTTGTCCTTTCATTGGTGATGATGACAATTTACCCTATTCTGATAGCCCCACTTTTTAACAAGTTTACCCCTGTGAGTCTTTCAAATTCTGCACCTTAGTTTCCGTCAAGCACCTTTCCCCCCAAATTTATTTATAAATATTTTTAATGAGTAATGATTTTTGTTTTGGTCTGGTGTGATGTTGTGAGAAATAGCTTCCAGAAGGAGATCTCAAGCTTAAGATTGAGAAACTTGCTTCCTCCCTTAGTTTTCCTTTAAAGAAGTTGTTTGTTGTTGATGGATCCACAAGATCAAGCCATAGCAATGTAAGGATTTAGCCCTTGATTATACAACTGTTGGTCCTCTCTGGATCCTTTTTCTTCTTTACGCCCTTTTTATATTTATACTATGGAATCTTTGCATTTTATTCCATTTCGTATTACATCATTTAGGATTTCATTCCTCTTACTTTAAAGATTCATCTCTGGTATGTACAGTAGGCATATATTATAATGATGAATTGGTTAATGTGGTGAATGACATTGGGGAGATTTATTTCTGTTTCAAGTTCCGATTATTGGTAGTTCAGTCACATTGAGACTAGTTGCTGAAGTGCCTTTGTCATCACATTTATGATTCATCTTCTCGACATCATGCAGGCCTATATGTATGGATTCTTTAAGAACAAGCGAATTGTCCTATATGACACATTGATTCAGCAGGTATGGATCTAATAATAAATAAAATTTTGTTGTCATCTTGTGCTTTTACTTTCTTTTCTTTAGTAATAATTGCAAGTTATCAATGTCTGTGTTTTTACTCGGTTGAAGTGTCAATGTTATTCCCTGTGTGCCTTGATCATTTTCTTCATTGTCAGGCAACTGGGCCTCCTCCAGAATATTTTAAGTCTTGATTTGAAACCAAGTGACGATGATTGCTGTTGAAGCAATTCTGAGTGATTATCTTCATGGAGTAGTATAAAATTAATAGAATCTTGTCTTTTAATCTTCAGTCGACACTCCAGATTAATCTCTTTTCAGTTCTTGACCTTATTTCAACAATATCAGGAGTCAGGAGACTTTGAGTTTATTTTGTTAATACTAACCCCCATGCTAGTAGATTCTATCTCTATCAGCAAACAAACTGGTTGCTTATATATGACTTATTTGCAACTTCATAATATTTGTTTTCGTGGAGGATTCATTTTAACCTGAAAAGAGTTGCACAGAGTGATAAACCATCTCCTTATTGTCATTTAGGGCGTGCTTGATTGAGTGAGAAAGTGGAAGGATGGACGGAGGGAGTGGGCAAGTGAAAAGAAAATAAATTTTGAGTGTGTTTGCTAGGAAAGAAAGGTGAGATGAAGAAAATGAGTTGTACAATCATTTTCCATCCTCATGTGTAAAAACAATTCATTCCAAATTGGAATGATAAGATGAGAGAAAATGTGAGAGAGGTGCAAGTTAGTTCAAAATTATGTATTTTTCAAAAGCTTTATTTTTTTCCTCTTATTTTCAACTCTACCAAGCAATGAATGCAAAGAAAATTACTTTATTCTTTCAATTTTCCATCTTTCCTACCAAACACATGAATAGAAAATAAAATTATTTTCCATCTTTCTATTTTTCTACTCTATTTTTCCATCATTCCAATTTTCTTAACAAAGCAAAGCCTTAGTGTATACTTCCTCAACACTTGGGAAAGGTCTTATGTTTTGTTCCTTTTTTTTGCAGTGCAAAAATGATGAGGAAATTGTAGCTGTTATTGCTCATGAATTGGGGCATTGGAAGCTTAACCATACCATGTACTCCTTTATTGCTATGCAGGTATACTGCAGTTTTTCTCTTGAAAAACAACGGAAAAAAAACCCATGCACTGTTTTAATCATTATTTGGATTAAATGAGCTCCATCTTATGACTATCTTACAGTACATGACTCTTTATGTAATTGTAAAGTGGTACAATAGAGTGTCATCAAACATGATTGATTTGATGATAGTGATTTTCTATTAGAAAATTATTTCGGGTACTTTAGGCTGAGGTTGAACCAGTCAAACCTTATGATGGTGCCCATCTAGCAAGATGATCCCATGTCCACTTTGGCACTAATAGATACAAGAAAGAACATAGAGATAATGAGCTGCAATCTGCAAAAGTAGCTATTTGCTTAACTTTTAGAACATTGCCTATTAGTGGCTTCATAATCATGTTATGCGTGTTTCTCATATTCAATTTGAAGTGTACTCCCATTTTCTTGCTTCACTGAGTATTGTCTAGAGCCAAACCATTATCTTGAGTTGTTTGCTTATGTTTTTTCCTCTTCCTCTCAAATGCAGATCCTTACATTTTTGCAATTTGGAGGTTATACTCTGGTCATGAACTCAACTGATCTTTTCCGAAGTTTTGGGTTTGACACACAGCCAGTACTAATTGGTCTCATCCTATTTCAGGTACTAGACTTTCAGTTGAGATGCCTAGTCAAATAGTGGGATTTACTTGATAAGCATAACTAAAGCTCTAACAATGTTTATGAAGAATATAGCCGTAAAAGATAAAGTTCAAATATTGTAAATATTATTTGTTATTATCTGCTAACATTTTAGGATTAAGTCCAAAGGATAAAACTCTTATCTCCTAGCATTATCTAGGATTCTTATCTCTTGTATAGAGTTCTTATCTTTTAGTTAGATTTAAATTTTAAATTAAGTAATTTGATTGTAACATAACTCTCTTGTATTCAGCCTATTTAAAGGCTTTGTACCGATACATTATTCAAGTCAATACATTGAGAATTCATTCTCTCTACAAAACAGTTTCTCTATTATTAACAGTTTAATCTGTTTCATGTAAATAAGATTGAAGGGTAATGATTATTACTTTGTTATTCCTTTATCAACTGTTTCATGTAAATAAGATTGAAGGGTAATGATTATTACTTTGTTATTCCTTTATCATGGAATGAAAATGAATCGGTTGCATTAAAGCTATTGACCATTTTCTCTGACCTTTCCATATTTGCAGCATATTATAATGCCAATCCAACACCTTGTAAGCTTTGGTTTCAATCTTGTAAGCAGATCGTTTGAATTTCAGGTAACTTCTTGTTGTAGTGAATACTGGTTTTGGAATCTAGTTCATCTCTCTCCCGTCTCACTAATCTTCTTTAAATTGATATTAGTCTACTGTATTTTATTTGCGCAGGCTGATGCATTTGCCAAAAAGCTCGGTTATGGAGCTGCTTTGCGTGCTGGTCTAGTTAAACTGCAGGTTATTTCTAGTGATTTAACATATAATCTCTGCTTGCTTTTCATCTTCATTCAAATCATTTCTGTGAGTTATCCGAGAGAAATTTTAGTGTTTGTAAATAATGTAGTAATTATCCTACTTAAAGTTTATCTCCCTAATAGATTAGATTTTATCCTTAGTAGGACTCCTTATTGTAGTTAGAGTCTATCAACTTAGTAGATTAGAACTAGAAGTTATCTTAAGAAGGTCTTCTTAATGTACTAAAAGACCTAGAGCCTATATAAGTGTGTATCGAGAGATGTAAATTATTTTTTTATTGAGCAATAGCGTAAAAATTCTGCATTCTGCTTTTTTCCTTTAAGCGAAAACTTCAATTACGCTTTTTTCTGCATTCATCAACATGGTATCAGATCTAAAATACGATCCTAATAGCAAATTTCAGTGGCGATTTCTTTGGCTTTCAGTCGATGCCCTCCGCGCCTGTTACTCCAATTTCTTCTTCTCCAATGATGAGGAGAGGTAAACCGGTCTGTGTTTTTTTGCAAAGAGGTCGATCATTCCAAGGATAAATGCTTGGAAAATTCATGGTCGACCAGCGGTAGATGGAAACCTACAACATCCAAGATATCCAGCCATCATACCCTCCTACCGCCGCACCAAAGTTTAATTCATTTGGTGCAGAAATTTGGCTATGGTGAAAACTGCAGTAATATAGATGTTTTTTTGCCGATCGCTCTTGTTTCTACCCAATCTGCAAAGAAATTGGATTATTGATTCTGGGGCCTCCGACCACATGACTGTAATAGGGCTTTATTCTCTGTTTTTAAAAAGTCTTCTTCTCAAGCTTCCATTATAATCAGCAGATGGTTCTCTATCTCCCATCAAAGGGACGGGCTCTGTTTAGTTAGATGGTAATTTGATCCTTAAGGATGTGTTATTTGTCCCCACCTCGCATGCAACTTGATATCGCGAGCAAAATTTCTAAAGACTTGAACTGCTCCCTTAAGGTTTATCGATTCTACATGTTTTTTGCAGCACTGGATTCGAGGAAAATAATTGGCGAGTGCTAGCTTGCAACATGGTCTTTATATCCTTCATGGAAAATATCCATCTTCTATTTCAAATTCTCCTTCTTGCTTTACTACAGAGGGACGATTAGATACTATAATGTTATGGCATTTTCGGTTAGGTCACCCCAATTTTCACTATCTTAGAAAAATGTTTCTGATTTGTTTGTTAATAAAGATCCAAATTCTTTTAAATGTCATATCTGTCCACTTGCAAAACAAACCAAATCTTTATATTTACCATCTGCTCATAAACCCTCTAAACCATTCACACTCATTCATAGTGATGTTTGGGGTCCTTCTCGAGTGAAGAATATTACAGGAGTAGGTGGTTTGTGACTTTTATTGATGACCATAGCAGACTTACTTGGACCTACCTTCTTAAAGAAAAATCGACGTTGTTTCTATTTTTGCAAGGTTTTATGAAATGGTGGTTACTCAGTTTGATAGCAAAATAAAAATGTTTCACTCGACAACGGGGAGAGTTTTTCACTACCGCTTTAGGAGATTTTTTTCGACTAAAGGTATAATACATCTTAGTTCTTGTGTAGATACCCCACAACAAAATGGGATTGCCGAACGTAAAAATAGGCATTTATTAGAGGTTACCCGAGCCTTATTATTCACCCATGCTTGTTCCAAAATATTTGTGGGGGAGCCTTATTAACGGCTACATATCTTATAAATAGAATGCCTAGCAAAGTCTTGCATTTCGAACTCTTAGAGATGTTTTCTTGGAAAATTATCCTACTTTTAAACCTATGTCATCTAATCTTCCCTTAAAGACGTTTGGGTGTCTTTTTTTCTAAAAAATCCACAAATCCTTCAAGTTCCAAACTAGATCCTAGGGCTTTGCAAAGTGTGTTTTCGTTGGATATTCTTCACTTAAGAAGGGCTACAAATGTTATCACCCTCCTTCTCGTAAGTTTTTTGTCTCTTTGGATCTCACTTTTTTTTGAACAGTACCTTATTTTCCTAAGACTGAAAAAATCGGGGGAGTGTTGGGATAATTTCAGTCTCCTAACAACAGTTTCTTCTTTTTCACCTTCTTTACCTATAGCTCCTTTGTTTGTGAAGCCTCGTAATTTTTTAAAACCCGATACCCCCTGTTTCTAACACTACACCTCTACGTACTTCACCTAATATTACTCCTATCGCTCCTCATTATTCACCTAAATCAACTGCTCAAATTTTTACTAGCCAATTACAAGTGTATATACCGAAAAAAAGAAAGCCATTCCAGATCGTGTTGCAATCGACACTGCCGAGAATTGGACTTTAGTCCAAATTGCTGTGAGGATAAAGGAGGTAATGATGTTGAAATTTCTCCTCATTTACTTGAACCTGAAATTCCGCCTATTGCTAAAAGGAAAGGGGTAAGACAAAGTACAAAGCATCCTATTCGTAGATATGTTGCTTATAGCAACTGATGCCCTCTTTTTAAAGCTTTTACAACTTGTCTAGATGAAGAACAGATTCCCAAGACTATTGAAGAAGCCTTAAGAGACTCCAAGTGGAAGAAAACTCGCTGAGGAGGAGATTACAAAGACTAGAAAAAATGGCACTTGGACCATAAATCGATCTTCCACAAGGCAAGAAACCAAAGGGGATGCAAATGGGTGTTTGCTATCAAATACAATTCGGATGGGAGTGTGCACAGTACAAAGCAAGATTGGTGGCCAAGGGTTTTACATGCACCTTTGGAATAGACTATAAGGAAACTTTTGCTCCGGTTGCTAAGTTGAACACCGCCGAGTCCTGTTGAGTTTGGTCACATTAATCAGACTGAAACTTCATCAACTTGACATTAAGAATGCATTTCTTAATGGGAAACTAGAAGAAGAAGTTTTTATGAAGATTCCTCCGGTTTAGAGTCCAAGAGAATAGGCAAAAGTTTGCAAGTCGGATGATCACTTTATGGGTTAAAGCAATCACCAAGAGCCCGGGTTTGATAGGTTCACTAGAGTAATTCGGAAAATGGATACAAACAGTCTCTAGCAGATCATACCTTGTTTTCTAAGGTAACTCCCAAAAACAGAAAAGTTCTTTTGATAGTATACGTGGATGACATTATTGTGACAGAGATGATGAAGAAGAAATAAGCCACTTAAAATCTCTTTTGAATAAAGAATTGAGATGAAGGACCTAGGAAAGCTTAGATATTTCCTAGGCATGGAGGTGGCTAGATCAAGCAAAGGTCCGTAATCAACCAAAGGAAGTATGTTCTTGACTTACTCACAGAGACGAGAATGTTGGGCAGTAAACCAACCGATACTCCTATGGACACAGCCCTAAAGTTTAGCAAAGATGGGTTTAGTCCAAAGGCAAACAAGGGACTTTTTCAGAGATTAGTTGGAAAATTGATTTATCTATCCCCGACCGGGCGGATATAACCTTTGTTTGTGAATATCATCACCAAAGACATGACAAATCCGAGACAAGAGCATATGGAAGCGACTACGTGATACTAAGGTATCTAAAGGGTACACCAGACATGGTTTAATATTTAAAAAGACCCTTGATAAAACAAATCAAGGTTTATTCAGACTCAAATTTGGGCAAGTGAGTTGGTGATAGAAGGTCAACAAGTGGTTCTTGTTCTTTTGTGTGGGGTAATCTTGTGACTTGGAAGAGCAAAAAGCAAACTGTTGTATCAAGGAGTAGTGCGAGAGCGAGAATACGAGCTTTAGCTCTTGGAATTTGTGAAGGAATCGGCTAATGAAGCTTCTAAAAGAGCTAGGCATGGTTCAAAACGAGAAGTTTGAAGTGTTTTGTGATAACCAATCTACAATTCAGATTGCAGAAAATCCAATTCAACATGACAGACCAAGCATGTTGAGATCGACAGACACTTTATTGCGAGAAAAGCTTACAAGTGGAGTAGCTTTAACCTATGTTCCAACAGAAGAACAAGTGGCGACATCCTTACGAAAGCCCCGCCAAAAGCTCTCTTTGATAAGTTCTTATTCAAGCCGGGACTATACAATGTATATTCTCCACTGAGGGGGAGTGTGAGTTATCCGAGAGAAATTTTTTAGTGTTTGTAAATAATGTAGTAATTATCCTACTTAAAGTTTATCTCCCTAATAGATTAGATTTTATCCTTAGTAGGACTCCTTATTGTAGTTAGAGTCTATCAACTTAGTAGATTAGAACTAGAAGTTATCTTAAGAAGGTCTTCTTAATGTACTAAAAGACCTAGAGCCTATATAAGTGTGTATCGAGAGATGTAAATTATTTTTTTATTGAGCAATAGCAGAAAAATTCTGCATTCTGTTTTTTCCTTTTAAGCAGAAACTTCAATTCTGTTTTTCTGCATTCATCAACAATTTCTAGTAATAATAAGTTAGTAGGGTCATATGATTCACAAGTCATTCTTTCATCAATTGTCGATATTCCTACTTTCTCATTCTTGAGTTCCACGAATCACTTTTGTGATGATTTCCCACATACATGTCTACTAAACTAACTGACATCAAATGTTTGTGGTAGCTTGGTCGAAAGAAAGTAGTCATTGTATGTTATACCAGTAATGTCCAGGTAGGATACTGAAGTCGAGTTATTTTCGATGTGTTTTGGTTTATCAGGAAGAAAATCTGTCGGCTATGAATACCGATCCTTGGTACTCTGCATATCACTATTCACATCCTCCACTTGTAGAAAGATTGGCTTCTATCGATGAACCTGAGAAAAAGGAAGACTGATTTGGGATCCGAGTTGCCAAATATTATCATCTCCCGTTTTCACTTCACTTGAGGCACTCAAAAAGAACAAATTAGTGGGATTCCTAGTTTCACAGTAGAGGAAGGAACTAAGCTAAGAAAAATAGGGAAAAGAACATTATAAATTCAACAAAAAAACAAAGCTTTCATTAACATCTTGTGTTATATTTATCCGGGTAAATATTACTTTTGGTACCTAACGTTAGTATTTATGTGCAATGTGGTATCCATTTTTTTTTATCTAATTAGGTATCTAACTTTTATTTTTGGTGCAAGTGTGCACTTAATATTTTTTAAAATTACATGTGAATATTTAACATATATTAATTAAACAATGCTAAAGTTTTAAGTATGAATCAATCAGCTTTTAATGTGTGTAATTAAAAAAATATTATTTAATTACACCAAAGGAAACACTTCGGTAACTAATTGTTCTATTAAAAAATTTAGGTTTCTAATAGCAAATAAAAAATTGGGAATTAGATTAATGTCAAAGTTAGGTACTAGAATATATATGATCTCAACAGATTCGGACGCATACATTTTCTTCCATGCGTCTGTGATGGTTAGAACAGATTTTAAAAAGAAGGGGATTTCAGAAATATAGAAGAGTAGATTTCAGAATGAAGAGAAAGTTTTTACATCGAATTCAAGCATAAACAGCTATTACATTGTATCCTGCAATATAACCCTAGGGACACTGTATTATTTACCGACACGTGTCAACCATTCCAACATTCTCGCAACGGTCACCAGCTTTGAGCTCACCAACTAGCCTTTCTTTAATATCCTCAGCAGCTCTGGTAATTGGGCCAATCATCAACTCACCCACTTGGGCAGACCCAGAAAATCCTTTGCTTGAAACGACGTCGTCTTGGCAACTCAGATTAATCTCTCCTTTCTCTTCCTTCGACTCAATAGTCAAAATCGAATGCCCTGATTCTTCCATTTTTTCCCTTTCTGCTTCGATCATGACAGCGTCTAAATATCAAGTTAACTCTTAAAGTGATTTACCAGAATCTCTTTAGAATAGCAAATTTATATTAAAATATTTTAAATTACATGTTTTTCCAATTAAAATTTTAATTTTAGTTTATTAATTATGATAAATTACACTCATGGTCACCAAACTTTTAGAATTTTGTAATTTGGTCATCTAAATTGATTAATTTTCATTCTAATTATTTTCGTTAGACAAATTTTTATTTTGATCACTTAGCTGTATATTTTTTAACAGTGGCTGAATTTAGCATATTCAAATGTCATTTTCCAAATAAATAAGGAAAAAACTTTTATATACAGGCCGTGTAAACTTTAGTTTACACATGCCTTTTAGTTCTAGGGGTTAGGGTTTAAAGTTTAGGGGTTTAGGTTGTAGGGTTTAGAATTTAAAGTTAGTGTTTAGAATTTAGGGTATATTATTTAAGGTTTAGGGTTTAATTTTTTAAGGTGAGGTTAGAATTTTAGGAATTGTGTTTTATAGGGTAAATATGCAGACTTATGTAAAATTAACTTTACATAACCTGTGTATTAAAATTTTACCCAATAAATAATGTATCAAAATACAAAGTATCAAACTTTAGATTTTTGGTAAAAGGCCCATTGCCCTAAATTGGATGATATATTATGGAATTGAGAATAAAGTATCTGACATTATCATTGAATTACTTAGATTTATTCTTCAGAATATATTAATTATAACATAAGATAAAATGTTATAGGTATATATTTATAACATAAATTATAATTAATTTAAATATATAAATTTTATAGAATTACTTATGTTATAAAATTAAAAGATCAACCAAGAGTAAAAAGTAATAAAAAATATGTTGTTATTATTATTAAATTAATTTTATAATATATATATTTTTATAAAATAATATCAACTTGGGCGCGTCGGATTCATATTTTATTTCCAAATTGCAAGTATCGGCACCTTATAAATAAATATTGATATTCATTGTCAGGAAATAATTTTTTTGTATGACCAAACTTTTTTTAAATATAATAGGTTATATTTAAAATGATAGGATTATAAAGGTATCACACCACAAACATTAAAAATTTAATGCGTAAAAATAAACACAATAAAATTTTAAAGGTGTGCAGAATATTAAAATACAAAATCTATCACTTTTAGAAGGACTTGAATAAACTTCTTAATGAAATTCAGCAAACAACTACTTTGGCCAAAGTGTTCAATGAAAAAAGTACATTATTCCGCTATTTGTTCTTGGCATATCGGCAACACAACTACAAAAGGGAACATTAGCATATATAGATCGGCCTCCTTCGATGGCAAAAATGCTCGTTGATACTCATCACCCGAATATTAAACTGTCAAAAGACAGACTATAACTGCTATAAAAACAGACGAAAGAACTGCCATAAAAGCATATGTGATATGAATATGACAAAAAAAACTTAAAAATAAAGTATTCATCAGCAAGGATAAATTTTATTTATATATAAAATCAACAAAACGATCAATGATCACCGTCGGCGAAGAAAAATACAACAAATTTTTTTTAATATAAAAAAATTCTTGTAACCGCAAGAGAGCAAATAGGAGTGTGCTGTTGTTTTCTTTTTAATATCGTTTGTATGACCAAACTTAAATTATACATTCTTATAGAAATCAAAATATAATTTTATCACTGTAGTAAATTTTAAATTTATATTTTTTAAAAGGAGTAAAACCACAATTTATCAATATTTAAAAGAGAAAAAAACTAATTTACCAAGTACTAACTTACAATCTTTCAATTTGTAGGGGGTTGTGGATAATTTAATTAATCCAGTAGACCAGAATCCCTCCCAACCCCTGTAGATTCGCCTCTGCTCACTGCCCAAATTGCACCGATTTAGCTTAGAACTTGGCATTTTCACAGTTTGACCTCCCTAGCACCACTCCAATGCTAATTAACCACTACAAATACATCAAAAGATCCAAACTCAATCACTTTTACTATTATTTTATTTAGAGATTATATAAAAATATCCCACAATAATATTTATTATTATTTAAAAAGAAAATTTTATTAATACAAGACACCAACCTAGCCACATATTTGAAGTAATAGAAGAGAAGGGTAAAATAAAGATTCTTATAAATTTAATAACGGTAAGAAACTAGATTTTAAATCATAAAAAATACTTAAAAAAACGACGATATAATCATATACATAGTTATCACATCATCCTAGTTTGAATAAAATACACATATGGGAATGACTTAATCCACCGCGACCGTTGATGAACATCCTACACAACGCCAGATTTGGACTATACATTACAACTTTAAAGGCCGAATTCTGCCAAAATGAGACCCAAACCTCTCGACTTTATTTCAGTATCAAAACCCCAGAAAAGGATTTCTTAAAAAAATATAGGAAACCTCTATACATGGTAGCCTCTAACGGGTGATTTTTTTTTTTTATGATATACACACGGTAAAATGAAGACATTAGTGAATTTACAAGCTATGCTCTACGGTGCTGAGTCCTGGGAAGATCACACACATAAATACACATCTAAACTCTGTTAGCAACATAGGGGAGAACATGGCAGATATGCGCAAGCGCAACTCTAAAGCAAAATATCACAGGATGTTATACAAGACAACTAAACACAGATACGAGATAGAGTAATCAGTTCAGATTCAAACTTAAATGCAGTTTCACCGTTAGATGTTCAAACTTCTCCATCAAAAACTGTTTTATGCCTAAATTGAATCACCATGTAAAATATAGTTTGTAAGAGCCGGCGGTGTCGCATGATCCTCAAACTCAAGGCTTATTAAATTGACGGAGAGATTTCTCATTAACAATATAATTTCAATTTCAAGCATGTAATCCTTGTTGAGAAGGTTGAACCACTATAAATTTAGTGGATTTGAGAAATTCTTAGTGTGAAGTTGTAAGGTTATATCCTTTAGCCTCAAAAGAAAAGCAAATATAGTGAATTTGAGAAATCCTTAGTGTGGATAGCTAAGGTAATGGATGTAAACCTTGTTGAGAAGGTTCAAACCACTATAAATCTAGTGGATTTGAAAAATTCATAGTGTGGAGTTGTAAGGTTATCTCCTTTAGCCTCTAAAGAAAAGCAAATCTAGTGGATTTGAGAAAAAACCTTAGTGTGGATAGCTAAGGTAATGGAGGTAAATCTTGTTTAGAAGGTTGAACCACTATAAATCTTGTGTCCCAATCTTTCTCACCTTTCCAATTGCTTCCACTAAAAATTTTAAATTATCAATTCATCCCTCTTTGTCATCTTGCATTGATTGTTCATCCCAACAGATTCTAGCCTTGGCCAATAGATCAACTTCCACATTTGCTTCTCGAGAGATAGGCTGAAAACTGCATAGCAATTCCCTGCTCAACTGCTTGCAAAACAAAATATCTTACTCAAAAATAGACAAGACAAATACGCACTTGTTAATCCATTCCATCACTAGACCACAATCAGATTCAATAACAAAAGAGAATGAAGACACCCATATTGAATTTTTCAGAATCAAACGAACTTCCTTAATAGTTTTGAGGTCGACACCTGTAGGGTCAGACATACCATTACATCTGGAAAAGCAAATGAGGATTTTACAGGAAGAATCACATAAAATGCCATCTATTCCAGCAAGACCGAAGCTTCCTCTCACAGCCTCATCAACGTTGAACTTAAGTGTTCCACAAGCAGAAGGACACCAAGAATTCAAAGAAGCAGATTGAAGAGAATTGCAACCAACTAGATTTATATATCCCAACAAAAGGATAAAAAAGAAAATACGAGGCTGAAGAGAAAGAAAGAGCCCACTTCCCATGACACCACCAGCATATTCTTAAGAAAACAGTTTTAAAAAATTGGTTTTCATCAAAAGATATACCATTAAACACAATTTTATTTCTATACAATCACAACGTCCAAGATATACAAAAAAGCCAGTTTTTATACCTCAACAGATGATCGGTTAATGGGAGCATCAAACCAAGAATAAAGCTAGCTTTTCAAGTTCTTGGGGATAATTAAACATACCTTCCACATCTGACACCATCCCTGTCAAATTCTCCATGATATCGGGCAGTGACAGAACAAATGCCTAACAGATTCAGCTGACTTCTTGCATAATGAAGGCCTCGAGTCAAATTTGAGTCGAATCAAACGATGGCCAAATTTTAACCAAATTGAACATAAATTGCTCAGAGCTGCTCTAATTAACACTCCTAATATGGTGCATCTCATGTCAAGTATTTTACTCATGTTCTTCAATATGCCGGTAAAGCTAAATTAAGCAAGCCGGATAAAATGATTTTATTTATTTTTTAAGGAAATGTTATTACAATAATTTAAATTTTAGATTTTAATTTGTCGATACAAAATTTAAATAATTTATTTTTTATTGGTGTAGAGAGATGAGACTCTAGGTTCCTTAAGCAATGTCAGATGTTCGAATCATGACGTTGTGAATGAAGAAAACTGGATGAGAAAATCGCCCCCATAATGGGCTTCTGTAAAATTCGATCTGGATTATTCGATCAAGGAGTCAAAAACAAGTGGTTAAACCAAAAATAAATATTACTAATAAAGCTATTTCTTTTAACAAATCCCACCTATAGGGAGGGGAAAGAGAAATTTGCTCATACTATATCTAGAACCCGCAATTTAGAGGGAAGAGAATGTGTCAACTGAAAACTTTTAATCACTTGAACTAGAGAGTTTTTTTAGAGATGCTAAACAAAATCTTTATTGCTTCTATGTACCTCGATACATTGATGGAACGAAATTTGGATGCCCATTGTTATAAGGATTTTTTTCCATAAATATTGCTTTAGGATTTGTTTTTTCCCTAAAGTATGGTCATTCCCATTTTATTTCCCGAATTAGGGCATTTGCTACAGTACCTTAAAGTCGGGTGCAGGAAATTCCGACTTTAGGCTTTAAAGTACAAAAATGCCCCTAAAAGGAGAGTTCAGGAGGCTCTGACTTTTGACACTTTTTGGGGCTTTTTGGGAAAAATACTGTTCATAGTCGGATTCAGCTGAATCCGACTTCTAATGTACTGTAGCAATTGTAATATTTCGGGAATTAAAATGAAAATGGCCATATTTTTAGAAAAAAAAACCCTACAACTATATTTGAGTAAAAATTCCGTGTTATAATGATTTTATTATCATTTAAAATATTGTTTTTTTTCCACGCACAGAAGTCTCCCTATCAATTAACTTTTTTTTTCTTTTAAAATGTTAATTTTAAGAGGGAGTGAAAATGAAAAATAATAATATTAAATTTATAATCTCCATTTTAAAGCTATAATATTTTTTATTATTAATATAAGGCAGTATACATTCTGTTTTTGCTCTAAATAAAGATCGTGTACACCTTACTAACAATGTTATTTAAATTTGGGTCATCAAAAAACTGAGTTAAGTGTATCATACGTTCCCAAATTATGATACTCATTCTAAATTAGTCCCTAAATTTTTAAATATTCAAATTTCACCCTCAAATTATGACTTTCATTCTAAATTTGTCCCTTAACTTTTGAGCATTCCAGTTTCATCCTTAAACTATGACCTTCATTTTAAATTAGTCCTTAAACTTTTTAAACATTATAGTTTCACCCCCAAATTATCAATACATGCTAATCTTATATTATGTTAATAAAACTGTTATAAAAATTGTTAATTGTCATAAAAAATGATGTATTTATGTAATAATATGATGTGGTATAAACGAAGATTTGAGGATGGAATTAGAATGTTCAAAAATTTTGGGTACCAATTTAGAATGAGAACCATAGTTTGGGGATAAAAATGGAATATTCAAAAGTTTAGACACCAATTTAGAATGAGAGCCATAGTTTAAGGATGAAATTGAAATATTTAAAAGTTTAGGGACGAATTTAAAATGAGCGTCATAGTTTGGGGACGTGTGGCGCAATTAACTCAAGAAAAATATATTATCTTTTAAATACATTTTTAAATAAAATTTTAAATTTTGGCCATTTAAAGTTTCCATATTTTATTATTGAAGATTTAAGTGAATGGTTTTTAAAAGGATTAAATGGTATTTTGATGCATAAAATTGTATCTCATTATTATTTTAATATTTAAAAAATAGATTTATATTCAATACACTTTTGGTGAAAACTAAAAGTTTTCGCAGTTGTCTTAATTTTAGGGATTCATTTTAGAGTATAGGGTTTATGGATTTAGGTGTATACATTTAGAATTTAGGGATAGTGGTTAGAATTTAAGGATTAGGGTTTAGAGGTTAGGGTTTAATTTTAAATATAATATGGTGAGGATTTAGGTTAACTTATAGACCTTAAATTTTAATCTTAAACCATGAATTCGAACAACTATCCCTAAATTCTAACCCTCCAAACCTAAACCCCTAAACCACACCCTAAAATAAAACTCTAAACCCTAAAACTAAGACGCTCATAAAAACTTTTAATTTCCACCATCAGCGTATAAAATAATTACCCTTAAAAATTTTCTTGATTCAGTTTTATCCTTAAAGTCTCTTAACTATGATGCATGATACCTTACTTCATTTTTCATTAAAAAATTGCATAACACTCTAGAAGCGTAACATATGGCAAATTTTTTTTAAAATTATTATATATTTTTAAATTTAAAATATATTATGTGTCACATGACACAATCATATGATAACATACATCATCGTTGATAAAGTTTAGAGATCAGACTAAACTAAAAGGTTCTTCAAATACTAAAATGATAGTGAAACAACTTTAAAATTAAAATACCATTTTAACAGTATTTTAGCCCTTTTAAAATAATTAAACTTAAGATAGCATTTTAACTGTATTTTAGCTCTTTTAAAATAATTAAACTAGTTAAAAAGAGTTGCTTTCTTGTACGGCTTAAATAAATGCACTGATTGTTATCGATTATGAAAAATATAAAACTTGTTTAGAGATTTAATGCACCCACTTCTCATGACTTTATGCTTTTTTCACCCATTGAGAGCTCGACACACGTGGATTAGGCTCAAGAGTTTGTTTATTCTAAATAGAGAGAAAGGGGGTTAGGCCGAAGAGTTGAATGTTGATAAGTTCGAATAAAGAACAATTATTATTTTTATTAATACAAGTTCATTCAATTTATAAAATATTTATTAAAATTTTAATTAGGATTAAAGTTTAAAAAATTAAATATTTTAATATTTTTTAACATATTATCAAAAATGTCCTTAACATTTGAATAGATAGTCACTTTGGTCTTTATTCTTTTTCGAAGTCACTTTGGTCTTTATTCTTTTTTCGAATCACTTTAACCTCAATATTTTATTTTGGATCAAAATAACCCCTATGTGGTGTGGATGAAAGTTGTTAGTGAACTAATAATAAACAACTTGACAAAATGACATGTTAGTAGAAAAAATAATTTTATATTTTATAAAATTATTTTTTGATTGATATGTCATTTTTTAAGTCAATACATTTATTTATATGACAATGTTATGTCTAGGGATGTGCATTTTACCCGACCCGATCCGATCAGGTTGAATTTTTTAATAAAAAATTAGGTTAGGGTCGGGTTTTTATTAAGGGTGAAGTCAGGTCGGGTCCGGGTTTAAGGTGAAAAATATTCGACCCGACCTGCCCTGGGACTAATTGTATAATTTCCCTTAATTTTTTAGGGATATTTATAATAATACTCGCTCTTTATATATATATATATATATATATATATATTAAAATTAGGTCCTTAAAATTGAATTTTTATTTACAATGTAGTCCTTAAAATTATAATTTTTACGATTAAGTCTCCTAAAATTATTTTTTTACAATTAGTTCCCTAAAATTATTTTTTTCTATAGGTCGAGTCAGGGTCGAGTTTAGTGTATTTATTTTAGGGTCGGGTCGGGTTTTTTAAAGAATGTGTTTGGGTTAGGTTCGGGTTTAGAGTATTTATTTTCGGGTCGAGTTCGGGTGGGCCAAAAACCGACCTGACCCGCGCCCATCCCTAGTTATGTCTGCGCTTACTGTCTTGCATGTTTGTCACGTCATTTCAAGTCTTTTTATTATTAGTTGACTAACAATTTTCATCCACAGAGTGACTCATTTTGGTCTAAAATGAAGCGTAAAGGGTTAAAGTGATTCAAAAAAGAATAGAAATCAATATAATTATTAGGATTTTTTAGCACTATACCTTTTGTATTTTTAAAGAAATTAGAAAAGGTAGTCAAATAATTTTTTTAGGAATTAATATAAAACATCCCACTGAATTATAGTTAACTTTAAAGATAGCTATGATTAAGACAAACAAATGTTGCGGCAAATAACGGATAATTACGAAGGCTGGGTTTATTACTAAGGATATATGCTTGATTACTTATTTCAATGCTATAGCAACTGGCGATACATGTATGCGTAAACTATCAAGCTCTTTATCTATTCGACAAGTTTTTCTAATGAACTTCTAACTCTGTCGATGCCTGAAAGTTAATAACATTGAAGATAAGGTAATACATGTCTACGTGAACCCTAACAACTCTATTATTTGTTTAAATTCTCCTTTTTAGTCGTTAAAACCTTAAACTTGTGTCTAAGATAGATCAAGGCTAAGGTAACAGCTTAGCCCCACTGTTCATGTTTGTTTAACCTAACTCTCTCGATATTAAGCCACAAATAAATAGTTAAAAGGCCTCTCTCGATAGCTCTTACAATAACTATGCATGAAGAACGATGAAAAGAATAGATAAAGGGAAACAAACTATAACATTAAAATAAAGTATTCAAAACATAAAATCCTAAAAAACAATAAACCCAACTAAAGTATTTAGCTCAAGTCTGAGCCTAAAACATCCATAATAAAATAATAAAAGTACGACAGTTTATCAAGCAATGGATAAAAAAGGGTCAAGCGTTCTCGACGATCTTCTTCTGTGCTGTCTAACTATTGATGCAGGTCTCCCACTCCTTCTGCCTCTCTTGATGGCGTCTGTCATGTGGATATTCCTCTAGCACTTCGACTTTGGTGGTTCTCCGATAGCTGAAGACTAGGACCGTTGTCTATAATCGTGCTCTCTTGAATTGTTGTCCAAGTCTTCCTTATATAGGCAGAAAAGCTAGGGTTTTGTAACCCTAAAGCACACGACCTCATTTAAAAAGGCCATTGCTTTCCTGCTATCTTTTAATTTTCCGTATCTAGGAGAAAGTCTACGTGGGTCAAAGGTAGATTTATGTCTAACTTTTCTTTCCTCGTCAGCTCCAACTGAGAAATCTGCTACCCATCCGCTCTAGCATTCCTCCAGCATCCACTAGGTTCCTGCACATGTACCACAAACACTATCTTTCCCATAAAAAACACCAATATATATATATATATAATATTTAAACACAGGCGTGTAACTCACTAACTACATGCAAACTATATGCAATCTACTTCTAAATGCAACTAAATGAGCTTGAAAACATGCAAAATCCAAGTAAAAAGAGTATGCAAAATAGAATGTCTACACAATCATCAAATACCCACAAACTTGAACTGTTGCTTGTCCTCAAACAATGTTATATAAATATGAAAAAAAACAAAAAAAAAAACAGTAAACAACCTATATATCCCAAGATTCCAACTAAGCTATGATTACAAGGATTTCACAACATACTGCAACAATAATTCGTTCTTCAGCTATTTTAATGAGATACAATGCATTAGAGCTTACAATTTCTTTCCAAGGATTAGTTCTACTGTAGGTGCAGTGGGTGCTATGTCACATGCATTAATCACTTAATGGCCTTAAAAAATTTAAGGATTGCTTTCTATTATTTCCTCTGCATTTTCTTTTTCTTTTTAAGCATAATGTTGTACTCCATTTATTCTTTTTAAGTTTAAAAACTGTATCCCTGGGCTTCAGCTTATCAAAACTACTCTTCATACCTAAAGATGGAGTGGAGCAAACAACCCATCTCTGAGCCCTACGAGCAGAGTCATCCCGTGAAGTCTTTCATTCACTCTTATGCTAGTACTACCATTCCTACCAGGGAAAGTTAAATGGAGCAAACACAACTCACCTAGTGTACTAAGGCAGCAAGATGCATAGAAAAGTGTCCATCAACAGTTTTGCTAATGTTATCGAGTTTTAATTATTTTCTCAATTTTTCTAAGAGTTTTAAGCCTTTAATTGCTACATTAAGCATTCAGTTCATTCACATTAATTCATGCATTGGCATCAGAGAGTCGACCTAGAATTTTCTTAAGGCTTCTTAAGCTTTTAGAAAGCATGCAACATGTGATTTAAGGGCTACAACAGATACAACACTAAGTTCAAAACACGAAAGCTCTTAACATGTTGCAAAACATTAAGCATAGATTGATCATAGGAAATCATGATCAAAGCAGCAACAATTTCAGAATCAATGGAATCATAGCAAATGGAACCATCAGAAACATATTAGGCTATTTACAAGCTAACTTTTTTTTAAAAAAATTGAATTTTACCTAAGTTTAACCTAATATATACAAGGGGTAATAGCCATCAATGCAAAAAGGAAACAAGAAAAAAGGAAAAATATATGCATATGCAGTATGAAAAACTAAACTAAAAATTGAAAAGAAAAACTAAAAATAAAAAGGAAAAGAAAGACCAACCCAAGGAGTTACTAGGGAGATGGTACAGAATGCCGCGCCTGGCTCTTTGTTCATTGTCCAGTACGTGGCATAGAGAGTGCAGGCTCTTGTGGGACCTAATTGATCGCAGGGGATGCCGGAGCATCCTATGATGAAGCAGTAGTGGTTGAGGATTATGAGGAAGTAGATAAGGGGGTTTGCACCCCAGGTGTGGTTGCGGCTCCTCAATAAGCTCAAAGACTCGACCAACAATGACTTTAGCATGAGTACTTGGAGTGGTAGCAGACGGAGTTGGAATGGGTGATGTCTTGATAGGGGAAAGAGTGGTCTGACCCACCGATTGTTGTACTTTAGTGGAATCATCACTAGCCAAGTGGATGTGGCTAGCAGGAGTTGACTTTTCAGAGTGTTTGGAGCCTTGCCCTTGTTCTTAGCTCTCGTCCGTTTAGCAGGTCAACGAGGCACATGAGTGGCAGTCATCTCCTTCTTCTTTCACTTTCTTGTTCTAGTAGTAGCAACCGGAGAGCTTGGTGGAATTTTGTCTTCTTATTCTTCATCTTTTTTCTTTTTTTCTTATTCTTTTTTGTGTGGCTGATTCATAGGTGCAGTAACTGGCTTGGCAAAGTATTGTTCAGGGAACAAGGGAAAAGAATCAGTAGACCCAGGGGACAACCTATTCAATATGGCTCATGTGGCCAAGTCATTCTCTTTAGCGTATTCAAAGAATAGCTTGAAGAATTATATCATAACACTAAGCAGGGTTGCTCGCAAGGTGCTTATAGCTGTGGTACTGAATGGTGAAACACCTGCGACAAGTCCCTTAAGCCTTGGTATCTCTTTTAGGAGTTTTCTTGTTTGGGCTTCCATCACCAGGTTATTGGGTTCACCATGAACTCGTGCCTTCTCACATAAAGTAGTTATTAAGCTTGGGAATAGTAAAAGGCTCTTGGTACTTGATGATGTTGCCCTTCCTACAATAGAATCATATGTCATCTTTTTTATATTAATCTGTTGGCCATTCATCACCAAGTGCAAAAGAAGCATCCTATCGGCAAAGATTGTATAGTGGTGTCTTGTGGGCCATAGTTGCATGTTCATGGAGTGGACCCAATATTTAGGGTCTGATTTCAGGTCGAACCGTTTCACAATCTTATGGGTGGTTGATTTCCATGTCCATTCAGTTTCTAGAATGCACAGGTCGTGAAATACCTCATCATAGGTGGCGTTGGTGGCCGTCATTGCGAAGTCCGCATGCTCATCCTCTATATTATTCAGATGAAATAATTTGTTGATAGTTGCAGTGGAGAAATTTACCATTTCTCCCTGAAAAAGCGTCGTTGTATCATCGGCCTTAGTGATATGGGTGTAAAACTCGTGAACCCAAGAAGAGACTGAATCATGCCATGAAAGGGGTTGTAATGAAAGAAATCATCAAGTGGCTTGACGCCGGCATTATATACCCTATCTCTGATAGTACATGGGTAAGTCTGGTACAATGAGCACCGAAAAAAGGAGGTATAACGGTGGTAAGTAATGAAAACAATGAACTCATTCAAACCAGGACTGTGACCGGTTGGAGGGTTTGTATGGATTATCGAAAGCTAAACAAAGCCACTAGGAAATGTCATTTCCCATTACCCTTTATTGATCAAATGCTTGACCTCCTTGCAGGTAAACCCTTTTATTGTTTTCTTGATGGTTATTCAGGTTACAATCAAATTGCCATAGCACCAAAAGATCAGGAAAAGACAACCTTCACATGCCCATACGGTACTTATGCATTTCGAAGGATGCCGTTCGGATTGTGTAACGCCCCGACAACCTTCCAAAGATGCATGATGGCACTCTTTTCAGACATGGTCAAAGACTTCCTTGAGATCTTCATGGATGATTTTTCTATTTTTGGTAATGACTTCGACAGCTGCCTCGACAATTTAGAGAAGGTGTTGGCAAGATGTGAAGAAACTGATTTAGTCCTCAATTGGGAGAAGTGCCATTTTATGGTAGATGAAGGAATAGTGCTCAGCCACAAGATTTCATCCAAGGGAATTGAAGTTGACAAAGCCAAGGTGGACGTAATCGAGAGATTACCCCACCAAGTTCGGTTAAAGGAATTCAAAGCTTTCTTGGACATGCAGGTTTTTACAGGAGGTTCATTCATAATTTTCTAAAATCACTAAACCCTTGTGCAATTTGCTTGAACAGGATAAAGTCTTCCATTTTGATGATTCTTGCCCAAGCATTCGAGACCCTAAAGGAAAAGCTTGTCTCAGCACCCATTGCGGTTCCAACAGATTGGACGCTACCGTTTGAGCTCATGTGTGATGCAAGTGATTTTGCGGTAGGAGCAGTCCTAGGCCAACGCACAGGTAAGACCTTTCATGTGATATACTACGCTAGTAAAACTCTTAATAATGCTCAAGTGAATTACACAACAACGGAAAAAGAGTTACTAGCTGTAGTTTTCGCATTTGACAAGTTTCGATCCTATTTGATTGGTACAAAGGTAATTGTTTATACGGACCATTCGACAATCAAATATCTATTTGCTAAAAAGGATGCCAAACCTCGTTTGATTCATTGGATATTACTTTTACAAGAATTTGATATTGAAATTAAATATAGGAAATGAACAGAAAATCAAGTGGCTGATCACTTATCACGTTTAGAACACAATAGGGACGAGGACGCAGATCTAGAGATATGCGATGCATTCCCAGATTAGCAACTTTTAGTTACCTTGGCAACCATGGACGCGCATGCCTCGGCAACTCTCGACGCCGCAGCAGCCCTTGACGCGCACGCCTCGACAACCATGGATGTGCATGCCTCGACAACCCTCGACGCCTCAGCAGCCCTTGACGCGCACGCCTCGACAATTTTGGGAGCAGTCGCCATGGCAGCACATGCCTCGGTAATACCCTGGTACGCGAATTTAGTTAATTTCCTTGTTTGTGGTATTTTACCTTATGGTCTTACTCACCAAGGGAAGAAGCAGTTCCGCCATGATGCTAAGCATTACTTTTGGGACGAGACTCTTTTGTTTAAACAATGCGCAGATCAGGTTATACGCCGATGTGTCCCTGAAGAGGAGCAGCAGAATGTACTCCGGCAATGCCATTCTTCACCCTATGGAGGACATTTTGGAGGAACTCGTACCGCGGCCAAAGTGTTGCAATCCGGTTTGTATTGGCCAACATTGTACAAAAATACCCAAGACTTTTACAAGCAATGTGATCGTTGCCAGAGGACGGGCAATATCTCTAGACGTCATGAGATGTCGCTCCAAAACATCATCGAGGTGGAATTGTTCGATGTATGGGGGATCAATTTTATGGGACCTTTCCCATCTTCATTCGGCAACCTCTACCTTCTACTTGCCATTGACTACGTGTCTAAATGGGTTGAGGCAGCTGCAGTTCCTAACAATGATTCCAAGACCGTGCAACGATTCTTGTAGAAAAACATATTTACACGGTTTGGGATGCCGAGAGCAATTATCAGTGACAAAGGCAAGCGTTTTGACAACAGACTTATTGCCAAGATGTTGCAACGCTTCGGCGTATCACACAAGATTGCCACGGCATATCACCCACAAACCAACGGGCAAGCAAAAATTTCCAACCGGGAATTGAAGGGTATACTCGAGAAAGTTGTAAATCCCTCTAGGAAGGATTGGTCATTAAGACTAGATGACGCACTTTGGGCATATCGCACTGCATTCAAAACACCCTTAGGTATGTCTCCCTTCCGAATTGTTTATGGCAAAACATGCCATCTTCCGGTGGAAATCGAACACAAGGCATATTGGGCAATCAAGACCGTGAATATGGATTGGGAAAGTGTCGGACAAAAGCATTTGTTGGACCTCAACGAGATAGAAGAATTCTGTGCACTCCCCTATAACAATGCACGAACCTACAAGGAGAAAACAAAGCAATGGCATGACAAGAAACTATAGCCGCGACAATTCACGCTAGGGCAACTAATTCTCCTATTCAATTCTAGGCTAAAACTTTTCCCGGGAAAGCTGAAATCAAGATGGTCGGGACCATTCGAAGTTGTCAAACCATTCTCCCATGGTGTCGTGATAATCAAGTCCATCACTGACAAACATGAATTCAAAGTTAATGGACAAAGATTAAAGCATTAAAATGGTGCCCATGTGGAACATAACAAAGAAGTGGTCACCTTAGGAGATGTATGAGCATGCTCTCCCTTCGATATTTTATTTTTATTTTATTTTTATTATTTTCGATTACTTTTTTATTTTATTTTTTAGTTTTAGTTTTTTTTTCAAACTAATTTTTTTATTTCCGATTATTATTATATATTTTAGGATAGATTTATTTTCTTTTTTTATCTTTTTAAGTTTAAGAATCCCTTTACACATCTTTATTTATTTTATTTTATTAGTTTATCTTTAATTTTAATCCTTATTTGATTTGTCTTTGAATTGTAGGAAAAGAGTTCAAGCTAAAGAGGAATTTTGATCCAAGAAGGAAAACATCTTCAACAAGGAAATTAATAGGCTGAATCTAAGGCTTATATAAAGCCTCCAACTTACCCTAATTAAACCCCCTTGCCGTCACCCTTCCCCTAAACCGAAACCCCCTTTATTCTCTATCCAAAATTAATCCCACCACCATATTTACTACCTATCTTTTCTATATAACCCATCACCCTTAACTTCCAAGAAACCTATTCCTACTTTTCATCTTGCAACTCTTTAGTTTCTTTTATTTTATTTTCTTTGTTTTTACAAAACTCACAACCAAGATCATCCATGGCATCCAAAATTAAATTTTTGGTTCATCCAAGTTCCTCCAAAGACACCAAGATACAAGAAGTCTGCTACACCGGTGGTTCAAGAAAGATTTCACTCTAAGTTTGAAAGCCAGAAGATTTACGAAGAACAAGGCTTTGAATACTCCAACTCTCATCAAGATTTCGGCCTTGAACCATTCATCTTCGAGAGGATTGCACATCAAAAGTGGCAAATATTTTTCCATCAATCAGAATCGGGTAACATGTCATGGGTAAGAGAATTCTATGCTCACTCACCTAACCCGGATAATCCTTATGTTTTTGTTCGTGACAAGGCCATACTCATAAGCCCCGAAAACATCAACACTTTTTACGGGCTCTACATTGAGAAGGATAAGCATCAAGCCTTTGTTGATCAAATCTCGCCCAAGCAACTCGACAAGGTGCTTCAAGAACTCACTCAACCGGGAACTCATTGGAACGACGGTAAATACAATGGCACGGTAAATCACCTTTGGCTTAAACCTGAGGCAGAACTATGAAATAAGTTTGTTAAAACTTCTTTAATGCCCACCACACACAATACTACCGTTGATATACCACGTCTTTTGCTCATACATTCTATTTTGCATAATCGCATAATTAACATTGGAAAAATTATTTGTGATGAGATTTTTGTATGTAGCTCAAAAGATAAGGGTTCTCTTTTCTTCCCTTGCTTAATTTCTAATCTTTGCAAGGAGATGCATGTCCCAAGTGAATCCACAGATGAAAAGGCCTTACCAAAGTCTAGTTGGAATCAAGCACAAATCCGGAAGCTAATGGGAGAGGCATCAGAAAAATCCTCAAGGCCTCCAATTGCAGCGGTAACTCCTGCCGCCCCGGCAATCCCTAATGCCCAAGCACCTAACGCCCCAGCAACTCAGCCATCAACCCCGGGACACTTTGAAGCACTCTTGCAACCATTGGCGAGCCACCTAAGGCAAATTGAAGACCAGAAACTAATGTTCATGCGGTACATGAAGGAGCACAACAATGCCATCACCCAAGTCATCCTAGAAAAGTACCCGGACAGCCGCGTGCCGCTCCCAATCTTTCCTGCCGAGATCCTTGCCCCGACAACCAATGAAGTAGTCGCCACGACAACTACAACAGATGATGCCACAACAACCAACCCTGAAGATGCCACGGTAACCAAAGCTAAAGACATCCCGACAACCACTGCAAAAGCCAAAGGTAAAACACCTATGCCCGAATCAATTCGTACAGAATCATTGTCTAATTTTTCAGATTCGGACGAGTCCTCCATTGCACCAACAAAGACAGCACCAATTGAATCCTCCAAGCGCAAAGCCAATGGCATTGATGAAGAGGACGATGAGGATAACCCTGTAAGAAGACCGATTCCACCATCGGCAACAAGAAAACAACCATCGCGTTCAAGCAAGAGAATCAAGACACCGACCAAAAAGAAACTAATCATCCACGATGATGAACTCTCGGAGTAAGTCCTCGTTTGCATTTTATTTTTCATTATTTTTATTTTTCTTTAATGCATGCATTGAGGACAATGACTCACTCGAGTTTGGGGGGATTGTTATTAGTAGTTACCATGTTTAGTTGCATTTGTCTTAAGTATTGCATTTAGGATACATAAATTGCTTGCCATGCCTTTAGTTGGAACAAGAATTGCCTAGATTTGACGCATATCCGATGATGACTTTGCCAATGCACTTAATTGATAGAATTTTTATTCTAGGATAACCATGGAAAAACTTAGAATTTTACTATGATGCTAAATTTGATGAAACACTGTTGTGGTTTGATTGATTTAAGGAATTCTAGTGAACTTAGGTTGATAATTAAACAAATTGGGGGATTAGAATAAAAATTGGATGAATGCTAGAGGTGCCCGAAATTGGCTCTAGCATGTGCTAAAAAAATGGATCGCTAGAGGTGCCCGAAACCGGCTCTAGTATGTGCTAAAAATTGATCGCTAGAGGTGCCCGAAACCGGCTCTAGTTAAAACATGTTAAAAAGAACCCAATAAAGTAATTTGAAAACCTCTTGTTTGCATAGAATCCAAAAAATCAACTTGCACACAACTCCGCACACACTCACAAGCATTATAGTTTGATTCCGAGTAACTCCTAAGTTTTTCGAAAAATGAAAAGCCAATCATGCTTTGTGCCCCCGTTCTGAGAATTGAAATCAAGTTTAAGGCTAAGTTTGTGAAAATTGAAGTCTTGGCAGGTAATTATTAGTTTGCATTGCTTGAGGACAAGCAATAGTTCGAGTTTGGAGGTGTGATAAGTGTTCAAAAGTACTATTTTTCTTACCCTTTTTACTCATATTATTGTTAGACTTAGGCTCATATTAGTTGCATAATTAGCCATTCATGCATTAATCCATGTTTCCTTTCATCTTTGTGCTTGATTACATAACTTGGTAGTTTTTGTGGGAAAAGATGCTGCTTTGGTGTGTTTTGTGTGTATGTGCAGAATCACTTGCCAAAGCAAGGCTAGAACTAGTTGCCATGGCAATGCATGAAGGAGATGCCGAGCTAGTTGCCAGGGCAATGCATGAAGAAGACACCGAGCCAGTTGCCAGGGCAATTGTCGACAAAGAATAAGGTGATATGGTAGTCGAAATTGATGACTAAACAAGACCAAGATGACGTGGAGCAAAGCTAAATCCCAAAGGAGTTTGATTTCCATGAAGAGGTTAAAGAAGAATTAAATTCCAAGAAGATAGGAGAAGTTCTAGAAGGAATATATTAAAGATAATTTAATTCCAACTTAACTTTCTCCTCAAAGGAGGACTTTGACCTAGCCCTATAAATAGATCACCAAGCCGTCAACTCCAAAGAGAAGGGAGAGAAGAGAGAATTTTCGACAACATCAAGGGCAAAGAGGATTTCGACAAAGCTCCATCCATTCTTCATCTTTTTCTTTCTTGTTCAATTAGGTTCATGCTATGGATTCTTTATCTCGTGTTTCTTTGGAACCTAGCCATGAACTAAATCTATTTGGCTAAGGTTATTGTGTCTTGTGGTTGTGAGAAACTATTGGATTTTGTTTAGGTAATAAGAGTTTGCACTTTTCTATTCAAGGTTTATTCATTGTTGGTTCTTATTCTTGTTTGCGAGTGAATTGGGAGAGGATCTCGTAACTTCATCTATTTATCTAATATAGGGAGAGTTAGATTCAAGAAACGAATGAATATGATCTTTATTCAATCTATTGATGGTGAAGATTAATCCGGCTTAGGAATAAGTTAAGGATTTCAACGGCTAAGAGGAGCGCAAGATTGGTTGTTGTTCACCCTTGATTCACGCATGGATGTATTATCAAGGCATGCACAAGTAGCTAGAGTTTCGACTTAGGGATAAAAAGAAACCATTGAAGAACGCTCTGCCGAACCTTGAAGGTTGCTGCCCAGACGCCCAAGTAGTTGCCCAGGCAACCATCGATTAGTTGCCAAGGCAACCCCGTTGTTGCAAGTTGCCACGACAACTGAGTTGCCCTTGCACTCTTTTACCAAGATGATCCAATCGGCTATCACACCTCAACTCACGACAACCTGGCCTATCTCTCTCATTTGATCTCATTTATTCTTTTACTTTATTGCTTTCTAGTTTAGTTATTAGTTAAACTCCTATAATCTTCTATTTGTGTTTTTACTTTTTACAGTGAAAGAGATTAGATTCTTGAAGTGGCACCAATCCCTATGGAGACGGTATCTTTTATACTATAACTTACGATGTGTACACTTGCACAATTGCGGAGCACTTATTACGTGCAACACCCATTGAAAAACATACTCTTTCGCACATTCAACTATCATTGAAGTTGATACATCAGTATTGGGTGAGTGAGTTTCAAGCAGCATTGTGTATGGCAAGACCCTTTTGAGGATCTTCATGAATTCTCGTAAAACATCTTCGAATGACACGAAATTTTAACCTTTTTCTTTCCAGGCTTATTGCCAAAGCGGTTGGGTATCAATTGCCCCTGATCATAACATGCCCCATATTCGAGGCTTAACAAGGGACCATGTCGTAGTTCCTACATTCTTAAATCATTTCCAGAGTAATACACGAAAACCTCTTACATATTTTAATGATGTCTAAACCAAAATGACCTTCAACCAAATAAAAGACGTTCATGTAAAGGGGCATTCAAAGAAAGATAGGCTTAAAAGAAGAATTTCATTAATGTTGTGGCAAACATGAAATAAAAGTACAAAAAAGGTCAAAAGACAAGTATCCAGTTATCAAAGGTCTGAACTTTCTTCGAAACAACCTCGAGTGATGCCTTTGTCGAGAAAATTTCGTCCACTACAACAATGAATGAAGATATGAAATTCCTTCCGAATAGCCAAGCCTCTAAAGGGATAATTCATTGTTTGTAATAATTTGAGCTGCCCTTTGCGAGTTTTCAACTCAAATCCTCCATTGGTTTTAAGACGCCCTTTGCGGGTTTTCACCTTGAACCCTCCTCTCTCTTTTTCTTTCTTTCTTCTTCTTCTTTTTTCTTCTTTTTTCTTTTTTTTCCTTTTTTCTCTTCTTTTTTCTTTTGAGTGCCCTTTACAGGGTTTTTTTCTTTTTTTCTTCTTCATCATTTCATGCATAATATTTATTGACTGAATCAGAATTAATTGGATTCTTGAGCTCGTCTCCACCCATTCCAGCCAGAATTAGCGCCCCTCCATCGAAAGCTTTTGATACCACATATGGCCTATCCCAATTCGATGCCCATTTTCCTCGCGTATCCTTTTGGATTGGCGACATCTTCTTTAGCACGATATCGCCTTCCTTGAACTTCTTCAGGTGAACCTTCTTATCATATGCTCATATCATTCTTCTTTGATACATCTGGCCGTGGCAAATTGCTTTCAACCTCCTTTCATCAATGAGGTTTAACTGGTCATATCTTGCTTGAACCCATTCAGACTCATCTAGTTTTGCCTTCATCAAAATATGGAGTGAAGGGATTTCAACTTCAATTGACAGCACAACCTCCATTCCATATACTAATGAAAATGGTGTTACCCCAGTGGAAGTTCGTACAGCCGTTCTATAAGCATACAATGCAAATGACAACTTCTCATGCCAATCAATGTAAGTGTCAGCCATCTTCGCGACTATCTTCTTGGTGTTTTTATTTGCAGCTTCGACAACCCCATTCATCTTTGGGCGATACGTTACCGAATTATGGTGTTTGATCTAGAACTGTTCACAAAACCCATCTATCATCTTGTTATTTAAATTGGATGCATTGTCGGTGATGATTCTCTCCGGTAAGCCATAGCGATAAATAATCTCTTTTTTCAAAAATTTGCAAACAACCGACCTGGTGACATTCACGTATGAGGCTGCTTCTACCCATTTTGTAAAGTAGACAATAGCCACTAAGATGAACATGTGGCCGTTCGAGGCTTTAGTGTAAATCTGGCCAATTATATCCATTCCCCACATTGAGAAGGGCTTTGGGGCAGTCATGACATGAAGTGGTAGAGGAGGTGCATGAATCTTGTCAGCATATATCTGGCACTTGTGGCATTTACGGGCATAGTTGATGCAATATGTTTCCATAGTGGACCAATAATATCCAAAGCGTATAATTCTCCTAGCCATAGTAAAGCCACTAGGGTGAGTCCCACAAACCCCTTCATGCACTTCTTCCAAGATCGTTTGAGCTTCTTTAGCATCTACGCACCTTAATAGCACTTGATCTCGACTCTTTTTATATAGAACCTCGCCATCAAGGATATAGCCTGCGACCAATTTCTTGATCATTTTCTTATCATTGTCAGTTTCCTGTAATGGATATTCTTGAGTTTTCATATACTATGCAATGTTCTGGTACCATAGGAGGCCATCGGCTTCTTTTTCCAAATTGTAACAACGGATTAGGGATTCTAACATTCGCACCTTGATTGGCATTATCTCAATATCTTCACTAGCTTTGAACATGGCAGCCAGAGTAGCGAGGGCATCGGCGATCTGATTATCCTCTCTTGGGATATGCTTAAAGGTGATTTCGTCGAACTCCTTGATTAATTCAAGAACTAACGAATGATATTTAATCAATTTTGCATCCTTAGTCTCCCACTCTCCGCGGATCTGGTAAATGACCAGCGCAGAATCTCTGAAAACTCTTAAAACTTTGATCTTTCTTTCAATGGCCGTTTGCAGACCTAATAGACAAGCTTCGTATTCGGCCATGTTATTGGTGCATAAGAATTTTAACCGACAAGAGAAAGGGTAGTAATTCCCCTATGGTGAAACTAAAACTGCCCCAATGCCACGTCCCAATGCATTTGCAGCTCCATCAAAGTTCATCACCCAAGATTCCTCTAAGCTATCATCCTCGTCAATCAAAATGCACATTAGTTCTTCATCGAGAAAATTGAAGTTCAAGGCCTCATAATCTTCAAAATCTCGGCTTGCCAAAAAGTCTGCTATTGCACTCCTTTTTATTGCTTTCTGGCTTACATATTGGATGTCAAATTTTGAAAGTAACATTTGCCAACGAGCCATTTTCCTGACAAGACTGGTGCCTCTATCATGTATTTGAAGGGATCTAACTTCGATATCAGCCATATGGTGTGGGATAACATGTATTGTCTAAGCCTCTTAGCTGTCTATATCAAAGCGTAACACAATTTTCAATAAGGGAATATCTGGTTTCACAATCTGTGAACTTTTTACTTAGATAGTAAATTTTATCTCCTTCCTCTCGGTATCGTCATGCTGTCCCAATACACATCCCATTGAATTTTCGTGAACAATTAAGTATAGGACCAAGGGTTTCCCCGGAATAGGTGGCACCAAAATAGGTGGATTCGCCAACTGCCTCTTGATCTCCTCCAAGGCCACTTGGCATTCTTCATTCCATGTTCCCTGATTATTTTTCCGAAGCAATCTAAATACAGGGCTACATTTCTCCGTTAATTGGGAGATAAAACGAGCAATGTAATTTAACCTTCCAAGGAATCCTCAAACCTCTTTTTGTGTTCGAGGTGGACGAAGTTCTTGGATGGCCTTAATTTTGTCTGGATCGACTTCAATCCCTTTCTCACTCACAATAAATCCTAGCAATTTTCTCGATCGCACTCCAAAAGTACATTTGGACGGATTGAGTCTCAATTGGAATTTTTTCAACCTTTTAAAAAGTTTTTCCAAGTTTTCGATATGTTCATCTTCTGATCGAAATTTAGCTATCATATCATCAACATATACCTCTATCTCTTTGTGCATCATGTCATGGAACAAGGTTACCATGGCACGTTGGTAGGTTGTCCGTGCATTCTTTAAACCAAAATGCATGACTTTGTAACAAAAGGTTCCCCACCATGTTATGAATGTTGTTTTATTCATATCTTCTGGGCACATTTTGATTTGGTTGTACCCTGAGAATCCATCCATGAAAGAGAAAAGAGAATGCCCTGTTGTGTTATCCATCAGCGTGTCAATGTGCGGCAATGGGAAATTATCTTTAGGGCTTGCCCTATTAAGGTCTCGATAATCAACACACATTCATACTTTCCCACCTTTTTTCGGAACTAGGACAATGTTGGCCACCCATTCAGAATACTTAACCACTTCGAGGAAACCGGCGTCATACTGCCTTTTCACTTCATCCCTGATTTTTAGGAGCATTTCAGGCTTCATCCTCCTTAGCTTCTGTTGCACAAGCTTGCATTCGGGCCTGATGGGAAGTCGATGCATAACAATGTCAGTTTCTAAACTAGGCATGTCTTGATATGACCAGGCAAAAATGTCCTTATATTCTTGTAGGAGCTTGATCAACTTGTGTCAAGTTTCAGTAGTGATAGAAGTGCCGATCTTCACCTCACGTCTTTCTTCTTCACACCCGAGATTCAAAACTTCTAATTCTTCCTCGTGAGGCATAATTTGCTTCTCTTTGCTTTTTAACATTTTGAGCATCTCGTTAGGCAGTTCATTTTCTTCTTCAACTTTGTAGTCTTCGACCTCTTCAAAACACGTGGGCAACTCGAAGTCGATTTCTAATTTATATTCGGAGTTATTTGTACCGTTGATATCTAGAAACCTAAAAGAAATGGAATATATATGTGTACAATAGGAAGGAAAAGTCAAACAAAAGAATGATGATTTTTTATTTTGGTTTTTACTTTAATTTGCTTTGGCCTTTCTTTACGGCGTTTTAATTAAAAAGAAAGTCTGCCACATAAGATTTATTGGAAAACAACTTTTATTGATATAGGAACCATAATGGTTTTTGACATTGACCCTTAACAATAGATCTCTAATGCCTTCGGGTCTAAGACAAAAGAGTTAGTTTCGAGAATTACTCTGTGGATGACCTAAAAGCTATAGGAATTTCTTCAACAGTCCAGTTGTTCAACTCTGAGCAGGGGCGTATCATGGAAAGGTACTTGTTTCCCTCATCCTCCTCTGATATGGCGTTAATATTCAGCCTTTCAAAAGCTTTCTTGAGCTCTTTCTTTCCTTTCTCCTCCTCATCATTTGTAGCTTCGGGATTCATGATGCCTCATGACCTGAAACTGTGACTGATATGTGGGAATGTCATTGGTTCCTATTTAATTTTTTCTCTGTTTTTTCTTGCTTTCCTTCTTTCCTGCCCATCTCTTATCGCTGCTCTTCTTTGCATTTTTTTGGGCTTGTAACCTAGACCAAACCAGTCTCTCTTTTCAGGGATCATCATGGGGTATGGTCTCCCCTGAAGCTGCTTGCCGAGGCTTTTTCCAGCTTTTGCCCCTTTTCCCAAAGTCTGCTTGACTTGCATTTTTGTGTTATTTAATAATTTAGGCTCAGAGACCTTGTTTCCTCCAGCAAAAAAGGTAGCATTAAGGAGCTCAAATGTCCTAAAATGACACTCGAGCGCACCTTCATCTGTTTCTATATAAGGGGAGCCAGTTGTTAGCGAGGCAATGATATCTTCTTCAGGTCTAACTATCACTAGCTGGCCATCAACTATGAATTTCAACTTCTAATGCAAAGTGGAGGGAACAGCCCCTACAGTGTGGATCCAAGGGCGCCTCAACAGGCAGCTATAGGTGGGCTTGATGTCCACCACCACGAAATCTATTTCAAAAGAGATGGGCCAATTTGTAGGGGTACCTCTATTTTCCCCAAAATATCCCTCTAGGTTCTATCGAATGCTCTTACAGTATTTTGGTATGTAGTCATGTGAGAGCGGTCAACCGATAGAATTTTCAAGGTATCCAAAGGCAATACATTCAATGCTAACCCGTTGTCAACAAGAACCTTTGGCAGCATGTGCCCCTTGCATCTAGCAGGGATATGAAGGGATTTGTAGGATCCTCTCCCAGTTGCCGAAATCTCTTCGTCATTGAATGTGATGAAATTATTCACCGCAATGTTGCTAACCAACTTGTCCATCTTGTCAGTCGTTATCTCCTTTGGAACAAAAGTCTGATTTAGGATCTTTAAAAGAGCGTCACGGTGGCCCTCCGAACTCAGCAATAGAGATAGCATTGAAATTCTTGTCGGTAGTTTATGGAGATGTTCCACCACACTGTACTCACTATGTTGGAGTATCTTTAAAAATTCCCGAGCCTCTGATTCTTTCACTGGCTTAAGGTGAGTTCTGGGCTTCTCCATAAAGAAATCCTTTTGTCCCTCAGGTTCTTCAGTTGCTGTCTTCCTCTGGGTGGCATCCCTATCTTCAGCTTCTGGTGGTGAGTAACACCTTCCACTTCTTGTAAAATTGCCCACCTGATTGACCGGTTCTTCTTCTTTTCCTTCTCCACCTGATGTATTTCCTAGGTCCGTTACCGAGCAAGCGTAATTCCAAGGCACTTGTTTAATGTCCTTGTATGAAAAAGGGGTAGGTGCCTTTATAACCAGCTTCGAAATTATTTCCTTCTCATGCTCAGTAATTCTAACCTTTGTCTTAATTACTAAGGGCTTCATTCCCGTATAGTCCCTTCTTGCGGGGCTTTTATCTGAGGTGCATACATCCGACGTGTAACACATTTCCTTCTCTTCAAAGAACTCTAGTTCTTTGTTGTCCATCTTGTCTTGGACCAAACTCCTGAATTCAAAACAGCTTTGAATTTCATGTCCTCCCTCTTGATGGTACTTGCAGAAAAACTCACCATCCGCCTTCAACTTCCATGTCTTGTTTCTTAGTAGTTCATCCTTCACCATTTGGGCCCATACCGGTGCCATAGGTGCCTTAACTTCTTCAACATATTCCTTAACCAACTTGCCTTCCTCCTCGTCCACTGCATTTACTTTAGTCTTCTGGTGGTTAGGCAGTGGGTTATCTTTCGCGTCTGAAGTATCGAAAGATAGCATGCCTGATTTCCGTAGATAGAGAGTGGTATTCGCATTGAGCCTTCTCATCATACCATGGCGGGTATGGAGGAGAAACGGGAGGAATGTGTCATGGTCGCACCATCCGTGCTTCAACCAATTCAGAGAATAACTCGGCATACATCATTGGGATAGGAGGAAAATACGACTTCTTATTCTCTTGGTATTTTCGTTCATCTTTTGACGAATTTGAAGCCACAAGATTGGTATTTTGGGTGACAGGCTTATTAAGGACCACCCCTTTTGAATAATTAGGGTTGTAAACACCTGTCATACTGACTTTATTGTCTTTTTCTTATATGGTTTCTTTATCTCTCCTCCATCAAGCTTTCCGCTCTTAACAGCTGCCAAAATCAGTTTCTCGTTCATTAACATGTCTGCAAAACTCTTCGTCACATGATTGATCATACAATCATAGAAATCACCTTTAATTCCACAAACATATGCGTTATCTTATTTTCTAGTAGTGGTAGCTAAACTTGAGCGGCCACATCCCGCCATCTCTAAGCATATTGGCGGAAGCTTTCATTATGTCTTTGTTCCATCCCTTGCAAAACAAGCCTGTTTGGGACCATATCAGTAACATGTTTGTATTGTTCACCGAACGCCCTTGACAAATCCTTCCAAGTTTAGATGTTTTACCGGCTTAACTAATTATACCAGCGGGTGGCAGACCCAGACAAGCTGTCCTGGAAGCAATGAATGAGAAGTTTCTCATTTTCTAAGTACATCGACATTTTGTGGCAATACATGGTCAAGTGAGCCTTGGGACATGTAATCCCATCGTATTTATCGAAGTCAGGGGTCTTGAACTTCGAAGGAATTGTCAAGTTGGATACCAGACTCAGGTCTCTAGCATCAATGCCTCTATAGGTGTTTCCTTCTTGGAACGTCCTAATGATCTCCTTTAACTTGTCACATCGATCTTCAAGTTTTTTATTCATGTTGACCTTATCAGCAATTTCATCAAGGTCCGGGACCTCATGATCATGTACTACCCCAAGGTTGACCACTGGCCCAGTTTGTGCGTGGGCAGAAGATTCTGCAAAGTTGAGCGGGTATCCCAGGGTTGACCACTGGCCCAGCCTTGAACGGGGAGGCTCCTCTTGGTATCCCAGGGTGAATCACCTGAAATTATGGTAAAGTGTTAACATTTTCTGGGTTATCTTGAGCATCAGGGTCTCTGAACCCAAACATGGCCGCAATCTGACCAACCGTCTTCCCGTGCGCCAATTCAATCTCATGTTTCAAGTCACTCTCAATCTTATCCAGCCTGTCCTGGGTACTCTTGTGGTTGATTTCGAGAGATGTCATTTTGTCTTCAATACTTTTGTCCATTGCTTTGGTTTTAGAACGGGTACCGTATTTATGACTTGCAATTTTGAATTTTCTGTTTGGGTAAATTATTTCAATTAAAATCTTATGTTATGTATATGTATGCAATGATATTAAACTAACGCAAAACGAACAAAGAAATGCAAAAAAAGAGAGGAAAAAACATGAATGTAAACAAAGGGTCATTGATTCCATAAAGTAATTGCTCAAAGAACAAACTCTTTATTGGATGGAAGGATCTTTATTACAATAACTCATCTATCTTTTTTTTACAAATATCTTTCTGCCCGAATACCTAATTCCTTCATTTCCTTTATCAGCCAAATGAGTCTTGGTCCTACCTCACCAATTGCTCTAACATACTGGCGGAGGGTCATAGCTTCAGTAACTAACATCTTTACATGCTTAGCCACGTCTTGTATCTGGGTCATGATACTTTTTTTTGAATTCATCTCGTTCTTGGAACTCTCTGGCATTATCCCTAAGCCGAGTAAACCAATAGTCATTGCCTCCTTCATTGATATCTTCGAGAACCAGAATCTTCGTCCTGTACTCCTGAATAATGCCTTTCATAGCTTCTACTTGCTTCTTCAATGTATCATTTCACTCGGACTGGCCTGGAGTTCGATATAAGTATGATGATTCTGGAACCTGTGCATTGAATGATTCAGGTCTGCTATTCTGGCTTGCAACTCAACAACAGAGGCTTGGCTCTACTTTAACTTCCTATTTGTCTCATCACATACCCTTCGCAACTCAAACAAACAGACTTTGTTGTCATGGGTTTTCCTCTTCCATGCAGCCACACTTTCTTTTTCTTTTTCGAGGGCCCGCTTGTTATTTTCATTTTCAACTACCTGCTTCCCTTTTTTCTTCTCATCCATCAGCAATCGTTTATATTTTTCAACTTCTTTCTTGCCATGCTCCATTTTTTTCTCACGGCCTGCTCAATTTCTTGCCTCTACTGCTCTGGAGTCTTCCTCAAATTAGCATGTCGAATCGTGGCCTAAAATTTGCGAAAATCCACCCTCTGAATCTCAAATTCCGCTTCTAAGTCCTTGTACAGCTTCACTACCCGATCCGTCTCTCCTTTATACTTATCCACATCTAGGCTTGCTTCAAATAAGTCCTTCGTGCGCTAGTTTTGTAGGTCTTCAATCTCAACCTTGGCCCTCTTCAACTCAGCTCTTAGAATATCAGCTTCAGACGGGATCACCTTCAAATGTTCCTCCAAGGATTTAGCCTGTCTCGGAGTTGGTGGTAAAAATTTGTCATTATCCTTACACGTCTCCAAACATCGTAATCAGGGGTGAACATACACTGACTGTCGAACTCGATTTCCATAAGGTAGAAATGCTTCCATGAGTCATTAATAGTTTCGATCTTCTCTCTGAACTCTCCTTGGAACTCGAATTCTGATAAATTAAGACCCGTAGTGAAAGGGACAAACTGTTGAGAGCCATACTGTCGTGATACTAGTAAGGGGGAGCAACCAATTCCTCCCCGTAGGCTTAACAACATCAAATAATCATAATCCCCACACCTGTACAACACATTGGTGCGGCCCATCCATGGAGCTCTCCATACGATGTCTTGATCACGGTGATCCCGGAAGATATCAACCCACTTGTTCCTCTTAGCTACCGGCCGCTTCTTTGCCAGAAATTCTCAGAGTGGAGAAAAATTTGGGGAGTGTATATTAGACAAGGCTAGGGTCGGACACTTCTAGAAATGGCTAAGGGCCCAAACCTGGAGCAAATGTGCACATCCTCTAAAACGCACACCTTCCAGCTTGCGGCATGCATTCAAAGAGATGAATGTTTCTGCTAGTACAGCTGCCACTGGATTGGTTTCCCTTTTCAACTGCTCGAAGAAATCTAACATGGCCACATCGATATTGCCCAATACCCTTGGAAAGATGACTAAGCCGTAAATTGCCATAGCCAAGAGATCCACTCTCTTTTCCTTATTTGGATGAGTGGGAATTATGTTTCGGATGCTCCACTAAGGGAATGAAAAGCTGCCCCCTCTTTTCTGTATCAGTCTTTTTACCCAACCATCCCCCATGCCAGCAAAAGATTTGAGCCTCAAGTGAGCATTCTTGTTCTTATGAGGTTTAGCATAGACTCGGTCCTTCTTCACCTTGCGTAGGTTGAAAAGTGCAAAATACTCCTCAAATGTAGGCATCATATCTTCACCATTAAAAGTAAAACAACAGTACCCAGGATTCCAGAACTGAATCAATACTTTGAGGAATGGTTCATCGACTTCTACATGAAGCAAATATGCTATGTCGCCATAAGTATCAAGGAACAATTGCTTTGTTGCATAGTCAAACGGCCACATATCTCCCGTAGCTCAAGTACACTGTTCAGTTTGACACTTATATGGGCATACTCTGATGTTTCTGTCTTGGGATCAACTATCAAACTATCTCCGTGTGCTCGCTAGTTGACCTCAGACCAGTAACGTACATCCATATTGTCTTCTTCCTTCTTTAAGTACCTCATATCCATGACAAGAGTTGTTTTCTAATCGAGCAAATGTCTCAAGAATCAACCCCTTCTAGATGAGGATGCAAACAAGCAAAACAAAAACAAGACAAGAGAATGAAATGATTAATACTTCAAAAAAAAACAAAAAGGTCCAGAATAATTTTATTGTACAAATAGTAACTGGACAGCGTATTCCAACACTTTTGTACATGTTTTCACGGACTATTCGTGCGAAATAAACTTTGACCAAAATCAAAGCCTAGGGTTTTACACATGGCTCTAATGAGGTGGGCTTCTAAACTCTCACACAGGTTGGGTTCTAAAAGGGTTCTCGAATTGTCCTCGTTGTCCGCTACTAAGGGTAGCAAGACCCCTGATTCTCACTCATTATAGGCTTCAAACGAATCAGGTTCAACTCAGGGGACCCACTCCCATGCCCATACGGAGGATCAATATCCACACGAAGACATAGAGCGTAGGCCCCAAAGGTACTTGCTAGGCCCATACAGAGAATCAATATTCCCACGAGAGCAATAGCGTTTTCCTCCTACTTAACGATCGGGACAAAGCTCAGGCTTAGAGCTTGGATTTAAGTCTTAAATGCGTAAAATAAAATTAAACTTATAAGCAGACAATTAAGTTAAAATTTACTTAAATTCACAAATTCCGACATTAAAACAAGATGTAACCAACTTGTGGCCTGACTCTCCTTTTTTTGTAAAAAAAGTTTTCCCCGGCGGAATTGCCAAGCTGTCTGTAGCGATTATATTTCTTTTTTACGCTAAAAAATAGGTTTCAAGGTGTTTGTGGCCTTTCGGGTATTTAAAAATGTCTGTGGGGTTTTAGGAAAACCGTATTTTATTTAAAAAATAGAGTCGCCACCGGCCACTAAGGTAGGCCGGACACCGTAAAACCAGAGATTTGAAAACTGTTGGGTTCGGGAGTCGGTTACGGATGGGGAAGGATTAGCACCCCCACACCGCCCAAAATTGGTACTTTAACAATTACCACTTTATTAATATTAAACTTTCTGGATTAGTGTGACGATTGAATTAAAATTTGGTTATAAGTGCGAGTAAATTTTAAAAGCTCCGTTATTCGAGAGTAAACCAAAAGACCATCATCACTACGCTTGATACTAGCCACGTTTATGCTCGAATAAAAAGGCACCGCATTGACAATTAATATATTCGTTATGCAACTTAAAATATGGCAAATATAAATAAATACAATGCGATAAAAATATAAATAAATACTAACATAATAAAATACTAATCTAACATAAATAAGATATTAATCTGAAACATACATACATAAATATTAATCTAAAATATTAATCTAACACATAAATAAAAACAAATCTAACATAAATAAAATATTAATCTAAAACATAAATAAATACAAAACATAAAATACTAATATAAAACATACCAACTAAAAATATGAACAAAATTAAACAAAATTTTGTTAAATCAAACAACACAAATAAAAATATACCTCACTAGGAGCCCGAACCCCGACTGATTCCCACCTAGATCTACCACGATCCCTTCAAAAATTAACTAGATCAGATCCAAAATAGAACCCCGATCGAATGTTGGATCGAACCAACTGGGGCCGTGGGCACTGCCCCCGACCCCGGTCAGCCTTGTTCGGCCGGCCATGCTCCCAATATTGGGGAGCTGATTCATCCCAAATTTTGGGTGATTTTAGTGCGTGAATTTGGCAGCCCTCCCCCTGCCTTTTATAGGCACTTTGGGGAGGGTGGGGGTGACGTGGAGCACCCTCCTCCATGAATTTCCCTTTTTTACTTTTTAATTTAATTATTTTTACTTTTTTATATTATATTATTATTATTATTCTTATTATTTTGATTTTTTCATTAATTTTATATTAATAATATTACTATTAAAATAATACTAAAACTCGGACAAAAATGAGTGATTATAGCTGCCCCTCTTTGCTTGTTCTTGTGAAACGAGAACAAAGCAAAGATTAAAAGCACTCGTTTTTGTCCTACTTCCTTGTCATTGGCTTCAGAATCACAGGTTCTTCTGGAACTTTCTGCTCTTCTTCGGCCAACTCTTCAAGTTTCAATCTTCTAAATGGAGGATCCATTGGGGAAGACAAAATCTTAAAATAAAAAATTTGAGGTCACAAGTTCTTCCTGCGTAGAACTGTTATCTCCTTTTTTGATTGGAGCCTTGTGAAAACAAATTCTCCCTATATAGAACTTTAGCTTGTCCTCGGTAAAGTCTTTGGGCTACAAGTCCTTCCTATATAGAACTTTCGCCTTCAACTATCAACGCTACATGTTCTCCCTATATAGAACCTTTCACTCTGAGGCCTCGAGTTATGAGTCCCTCCTATATAGAACTTTTCACTTTGAGACGGTAAAGCTTGGAGTCCTTTCTATATAGGACTCTTCGCCTTCAACGCTGCGGGTTTTTCCTATATAAAACCTTCCGTGTCACAGATGGATTCTTTCGACTGAGAGTTCCTCCTATATAGAACTGCTAGTCTTCAAACCCTAGAGCCGTAAGTCCTTCATATATAGAACTTTTAACTTCTAAAATCTCATAGTTTCGGTTTCTTCCTATATAGAACCTTTCACTGTGAGGGCTCGAAAATATAGGCCCTTCCTATATAGAACCTTTATCTTTGAATTAGGGGTTCACGCCAAGCTGGCTACCGATCTTTCTAGACTCACGCTACTAAGGCTAGCGAAATCTTTCTTCAAATTTGGGGGATTCACGCCAAAAATGGCTACCGATCTTTCTTTAAATTTGGGGATTCATGCCAAAAATAGCCACCGATCTTTCTAGACTCACGCTACTATGGCTTTCGAAATCTTTCTTCAAATTTGGGGATTCACGCCGAAAATGGCTACTGAACTTTCTTTAAATTTGGGGATTCATGCCAAAATGGCTACCGATTTTTCTAGACTCACGCTACTATGGCTGCCGAACTTTTTTCAAATTTGGGGATTCACGTCGAAAATGGTTACTGATCTTTTTGGACTCACGCTACTATGGTTGCCGAAATCTTTCTTCAAATTTGGGGATTCACGCCAAAAATGGCTACCGAACTTTCTTTAAATTTAGAGATTCACGCCAAAAATAGCTACCTATCTTTCTAGACTCACGCTACTATGGCTGCCAAACTTTCTAGCCTTAAGCTACTGAGGCTGTCGACATCTGGTCTCACGCTACTAAGGCTGCCGCATCATGCTCGAAAAATTTACTGGTGGCCCGAAGGTCTTATCATCATGCCCGAAGGTCTTACTGATGGCCCGAAAGACTTAATATCTGGCTTTACGCTACTTTGGATACCGTCATCTGGCCTTACGCTACTATGGCTGTCGACATCTGGCCTCACGCTACTATGGCTACCGCATCATGCCCGAAGGACTTATTGATAGCCAAAAGACTTATCACCATACTCGAAAGACTTACTGGTGGCCCAAAAGTCTTATCATCATGCCTGAAGGTCTTACTGATAGCCCGAAGGACTTAATATCTGGCTTTACGCTACTTTGGCTATCGTCATCTAGCCTCATGCTACTATGGCTGCCGACATCTGGCCTCCCGCTACTATGGTTGCCGCATTATGCCCGAAGAACTTATTAATGGCCCGAAGGACTTATCACCATGCTCAAAAGACTTACTGGTGGCCCGAGGGTCTTATCATCATGCCTGAAGGTCTTATTGATGGCCCAAATGACTTAATATATGGCTTTACGATACTTTGGCTACTAACATCTGGCCTCACGCTACTATGGCTGCCGCATCATGCCCGAAGGACTTATTGATGCCCCGAAGGACTTATCACCATGCTCGAAAGACTTACTGGTGGCCCAAAGGTCTTATCATCATGCTCGAAGGTCTTACTGATGGCTTGAAGGACTTAATATTTGGCTTTACGCTACTTTGGCTACTGTCATCTGGCCTCATGCTACTATGGCTGTCGTATCTTTCTTTCTTTAATAAAATCTACTTTTTCAAACTTTTTGACAATTCTTCAAATACCTGTCTAAAATAGAAAAAAATTGACATGCCTCTATCTATGTGATGCATTCAATGTAAAGCTTTTTTTTTCTCATTCTTCTTCTTCTCTTCTTTTTTTCTTTTTTTCTCTCTTTTCTCTCTTTTTCTTTTCTTTTCTCATTTCTTTTTTCTTCTCTTTTTTTCTCTTTTTCTTCTCTCACTCTCTTCTCTCTCTTTTTCTTTTCTTTTTCTTCTCTTTTTCTTTCAATATTTTTTTGTTCTAAAGTCTTACACTTGAAAGGTCGTTCTTCAGATTTCTTCATCTCTTTACTTCTTCACTATATGCTCTTAAATCCTCATTTGATCAATCACTTCGAATCTGAATTAACATGCTTTCAAATCTTTCTTGTTTTCAGGGTTATCACCTGTCTTCATAAATGATCTTCTGGTCCTTATATTATTCTTATAAGAACCCTTGTCATCTTCTTCACTTGGCATTGCCCCATTCAATCACGGGCTCCACTGCTTCGAATTTCCTAACTCGTCATACAGAGGCTTGATCTATTTCTAATCACTAGGGTGAGCAAAAATAATTCCATCCCTTGAGCTCATCCTTGATCTTCTTGTAGCATTTCGACATGAACTAACTCTCGGTCCCTATGCTTTAAATCTCATCATCATTTATTGTTTTTTTAAAGTAATGCAAAAGGCAATTTACTTGTGTATATTTCAATACAAAAAATAATAATGATTGTTTGAAAAGATAACAGTCATTTTGAAAATCACAACTTGGAGGGAATACCAAACATTTTAAAAATATTGTTTGGAACAAATGGTAAACATCTTTTTTCTTTTTTTCTCTTTTTTTTAAAAGCCAAACATTTTCGAAAATTAATGTTTGGAGAATGGTTAAACAAAATTCGAAGTATATTGCCACACATTTTAAAAACTAATGTTTGGGGGAAATGGTAAACATCAAAACTTTGGGAGAAAATGTCAAACCTTTTAAAACATGTTTGCCCCCAAAATATCAAACACCACAACACATCTGCTTCAAATTGCCAGTGATCAACTCTACTGAAGCGCATATTTAGAAGATCTTGACTATTGTGAAAATAACGCAAATGTATAGTTTCTTTTAGTCTATTAGGCTTTCAAAAGAACAATCCCATACCTAATTTATAACCCATTTAAGGTGTCTCTCTTAATCTCACTAACTCACCATGCCTCATTCTTCCCTTATTTGGGTGTCGATCAAGCACTTCGAAGTTTGACGTTCCTTGAAGCAAGGTTAACCCTTATAGGCGGAATGAAATCTGAAGACATTCTCATCCAACTTGGATATCTATGGATGATTATAATGGCCTTTGGAGGCTTGTAATGTAGGCCTTTGGAGGCTTGTAATATAGGCTTTTGGTTCATGGTTAGACGAAGCCGTATCTCTGTGCTCGTATGATTGGATATGCTCACATGGAGTATTCTTCTTCTTTTTTTTCGTTTTCAGGATCACTCTAGACTGCCCGTTTTCGGTTTTCACCCTAGAGTTCATTTCCTCACTCTCTTTCTTTTGGTCCACCTTGCATTCTGGATGTGTATTGATGCTTGTTTTCCGTAAAAAATGATTGATCCTCCAAAGTTCCTTGAATGAAGAGTTATGTACATTTCTGGGAGTTCTTGTGATTGGTATGCCCGGATAAAATGTTCCTCTTTCTTTCTTCTTTTTTTTCTTTTCTCTTTTTTTTATTTGGATTGCTCTAGACTGCCCATCTTTGGGTTTTCACCCTAGAGTTCACTTTCTTCTTCTGTATCTTCGTATCAGTGTATTTCGGTTAGATATTGATGCTAACATGCTCAGACAGACTACTCTTTCCTCTTCATTTTCGGGATCGCTCTAGACTGCCTATTTTTGGGTTTTCACCCTAAAGGTCATTTCCCTTTTTGAAATTGGCAATCTTCGGGCCGACTTGTCTTGACTTGGCTTCAATTCAAGCTTCTATACAAATCTTCAAAATTGTGGATTCTTTATGTATCTCTTGCTCATTTCTTAAAGTTTAAGTCTTGATCTTGTATTGTTTAACCTGAATGTGAAGTATATACAGTATTTTCTTTTTATTTATTTTGTCTTTTTCTTTTTCCTTTTTCTTTTCTCTCTTCTTTTTTTTTCTCTTCTAAGGGAATTCAACTCATCATAGTCCTTTGTCTCGAGGATAATGATGGAGCATACAAAAGAACCCCGAGTTACTTGGCATAGTCATGATTTGAATATATCATTCATGTAGCTATTCCACTTTTGACTTAAAAGATGGATGGAGTATACAACCACCTTCTAAGCTTTTCACTATAGCGGAGTGCCCCAGAAAATTCTACTCATTTCTCTCTTTTTAAACACTCTTATCTAGAAATACCTTTTAGTAAACCCAAACAATAGAGTGTAATCTCTCTTTTTTCTTTTTTTCTTCTTTTTTTCTTTTTTGTTTTTTTTTGTTTTTTTTCTCTCTTTTTAGACTGCCTGTTTTGGGTTTTCAGCCTAGTCTCTTTCCTCTTATTCAAGTCTGTGGATGTATTCTCGAATCAAACTGTATCTATACCGGACATTGTCTCTTGTTCTCGCTTGAACGTAATCAATTCTGCCCAACTCTTCTAAAATGGTGCCTATCGAACGGTAGAGTCTTCATGTATCTTCTTCTTACACTATTTAACTTAGTGTACTTGCTCTTGATTGCTTCGGCCTTCTGATTGCCATTTCTTATGTTGCTTGGTTTACTTTCTGAGCATAAACTTGTCTTCATCCATTTTCCTCTGGTAGTTCTATGGCCTTTATGTCCAATCTATCTGGTTTCATCTCTTTCCCTTAGTAAAGTGAAAGAATACCATTCGTCCTTCCATTCATAGATGTCCTGAGAAAGCCTTCAGGGGGTAAAGGTTTAGGGTTAACCCTCGATTCAAGGATCTTAAACGACAAGTGCCTGAGAAGGAAAATTCCTAAAATGGGATCTGTCCATTGTCTAAACACTCGCTTTGTTCCTCTGTTGGCCTAAGTGGATTAACGGATACTCACATTTGCAATATCCTCACAACTTTCAATTTCTTCTAAATATAAGCAACTTAGAGTTAATTTCTGAATTTGAACCATAGGTATTCTTGCATTTGAGATTCAAGGACCTGGTATAGAAATGATATATACATATGTCCAAAAAATGTGTATATGTGTATGGAAAATCAAAAACTACCTCATAACAATGAATGAAATGTTTAAATAATCAAATAATGCAAAAATGCTTTCTAAATGGAAATGTGAAAAAAATATATGTTTGAGAGTTTTTTTCTTTCTTCAAAACATTGAGAATTTCTTTGTGAACTGATGGGAAAACCATAGGGACCTTCGGACTACCTCCCGAGTACTAACTCATTTCGGCCCTTTCAATGTAGTGTAGGCTTGCCATTTCTCTTGTTTTTCCTTGCTGGATCAATTCTTGCGTTAAGACTCCCTCGCCAACTAGCTTCTGAATTTCTCGGTGCCATGCTCCAATGTCCCCACATAAAACTCATATGCACTATTCAGGTCAAAGTTGTGGGCAAATGTGTCAGGTGTAATATTCATCGGCCTAAGGGTGAGCTGCTAACCTTCTACCGAATGAGAAAATGTATGAAATGAGTACCCCAAATATTTTCAGACTTGTTCGATGAATTTCCCTTGGTGATTCGGAGGGATTATCAGACCTCATTCTCTTACAGTTATGAGAATCTTGAAAGTGGTACCCATTTATCTCTTTCTTTTATTCTACTCCTAGATAGGTATGGTCTTTAAACTTAGGTCCTAGAGTGCATGTTCGATTCTCTCTCTGACTATCATGAAGTCCTCAAAGATGGCCTTCATTTTCTCGAGCACCTTATCAAAGAAGAAATATGAAAGGTGGCATGAAATATGGAAGTCACTTTCCTCTTCGTCTACGGGAGGCTGCACCTGGGTCGCTAAATATAGCCACCTCAAAGCACATTCCTTGAAGCCTTCATCAGATTTTATCTTCGTACCATGGAGATACTGATGACTTGGTTCTAGGCCCAAAGTATATTTATATTGGCCCAAAAAGGCATTGGCTAAGTCTCCCCACGACTGAACTTGGTCTCTACTCAAACAGTTATACCATATCATGGTGGGTCCTACTAGACTGTCGTGGAAGCAGTGGAACAGTAATTTTTCATTCTCAATGCAGCCCTCCATCTTTTTGCAGAACATGGTCAGGTGAATCTTGGGGCATCTTGTTCCATTATCATGCACAAATTTGGGAATCTTTGAAATCTGGAGGAATGACCAAATCAGGGTTCAAACAAAGTTTTCTTGCATTGAAGGCATCAAACTTCATCTCTTTTTTTCTCAAGCCTATCTTCTAACTGCTCGAATCTTGATTTTTGAGTGTGTTCAATTCTTTTAATCACGATAAAACTCTAATTGGTCTTTGGATTACTCCCTAAAAATTTTATGCAAGGTAATGATAATGTTATGTAAAATATGTCATGACTGTACAATATGATGCAATGCAATACGGTGTTGATTCTCGAACAGTCCTTAAAAAAACTGTCGTTCAATAGAAAAATGTCTGGTTGCAAAAAAAAACTAATAATGAATTACAGGTAACAGTTAGATTCCTTCTAGAGATCTTGACTTCCGGAAGCAAAGCTCATGCTCCACGTCTCGAGGTCGTCTTCAAGATGATAGGTTACCTCATCTTCTCCTCTTATGCTACTCCATAGACTTGTGACGTCATGATCTTCATTCTTTGGCTTCTAAAAAACATTGACAAGTGTAGGCATAATGCAGACAAGAGTTTCTTCTTTGGTTGATCTAGGTGCAAACAAACTGATCTTCGAATAATGCGTCTAAATAGGGTTGGATCCTAGCGGTCCAAAAGGGGTCTACTTAAAGTCTTTAAAACTTTTGGGTTTACATTAAAATTCTCAAAGATCATTTGGTTTAAAGATTTCCCTTTTTATTATCAAAAAGTTTTAACTTACTTAAAATGAAACTTTTAGGGTTTTTTTTTCTTTTTTGTGAAAGTTTTAGGAGTGAAAAGAATTCAAAACACAATAATATTTTCAAATTTTTTGAATGAGTAAATTAAAATCTTCGAGATTTTTACAAAGGGTTAAATGTAAAGATTTTAAAATTAGTGTTCTGTAGTCCCCACTAGATCCTCTACGCCGCACGTGCCTTACTATCGACCGTCTTCTTTCTTGATTGGTCTTTGCTCGGCCTAACTTGATATTTTAATATTATTGTTTTCAGCAAAGCAAACTTTTTTCTATTTTGAAAGCCTTTTAAATGAACCGTTCTTGAATCAACACCATGTCATGATATGCAAAATGAATGCAAATAAAGGCATTGATTTTGCTGGTAATCACCCTTTCGAACGACTTTCATAGGAATTAAAGGGTCCAGATTCTGGAGCCAGAAAAGAAGACTTCTACAGATATGCCCCCTACATGTTTTTGGGTCGCACTTAAGGAAATGAAAGTCTCGGTTAAAATCACTGGTATCGAGTTTGCCTTCCGATTCATGCGTTCAAACAGACCCAAGATGGCTACGTTGATGTTTCCAAGAACCCTCGAGAAAATGATCAAACCCTATATCCATAAAGAGAACATGTCCATCTTCATCGCTTTATCCGGGTGTGTGGGTACGATGTCTCAGATACACTCCCATGCACAAGCTAGGTTGTCTCCTCGACTCTAAATCACGTCGTTGACCCAATCGCCACTCATCTTGGCAAAGGTTCTGAGCTTCAATGGATAATTCTAGTTCCTTGGCGGCTTTGTATAGATCCAATTTTTTTGAACATTCTTCTTGTTGAGCAAGGCTGTGTACTCTTCTACCGTGGATATCATGTCATGTCCGTTGAAAGTGAAGTAGCAAAAAGCAAGGTTCCAGAACTGAAAAATGGCTCGACGCAAAGGCTGATTAACCCGAACATATATTAAATGTGCTATGTCGCCGTAAGTATCAGAATATAGGTCCTATAGTCATCGATCCCATCCTTCCCAAATCTCTTTAGGCTCCCAGAGGTCATTTTGTTGTAGGCTCTTGTATGTATATCCTGGCATTATGCACTCACTCGGCAAATTGTTACCTTGGGCCCACTGGTTGACTTCTGACCAATGTCTGACGGCTGAGTTGATATCATCCTTCTTGAGATACCTTTTATCCATGATGAAAGATTTCTGATCAGGCAAACCACTTGAACCAACACCTTTATGTTATGTAATGCTAATGCAACAAAAGTATGTGTAAAGTAAAAAATAAAATAAACAAAAAAAAATGAGTTAGTACCGAATAAAATCAATAGATACATAAATAAAAAGCGAAGTAGACAAGGCAACAAGCAGAGCAATCCTATTTATCCTAAAACACCTAAGTTATCCGCATGGCTCTAAAATGGTGGGCTTTCTATATTCTCTACATGCAGTTTTGGTGCTAAGAGGTACCTGAATTGTCCTTGCTATCCCCTACTAAGAGTAGCAAGGCCCCCAGTCATCACCCATTATAGGCTCCTTTCAACCGGGTTCAACTCAGGGTGACCCATTCGCTTATACCCATACGAATGAACGATATCGTCACGAAAGCATAAGGTACTTGAGCCCCGAAGGGACTTGCTAGGCCCATACGGAGGAATGATATCCACACGAAAGCACTAGCGTTTTCCCCCACTTAAAATGACGTGTTTATATGCCAAATTTTAAATACGTTAAATAAACGCGCAATTATAACCGAATGTTAATTTAATAGTCACTTTAATCCGGAACTTCTGATATTAATAAAGTAGTAATTATTTAAAAAGCTTGACTCTCTTTTTGTTGTTTTTAAAAAACAAAAAATGGTCCCCAACGGAGTCGCCATCTGTAGCGATTATATTTTTTCACGCTAAAAAAATAGGTTTCAAGGTGTTTGTGGTCTTTCGGGTATTTAAAAATGTCTGTTGGGTTTTAGAAAAACCGTATTTTATTTAAAAAATGGAGTCGTCACCGGCCACTAAGGTAGGCTGGACACCGTAAAACCAGAGATTTGAAAACTGTTGGGTGCGGGAGTCGGTTACGGATGGGGAAGGATTAGCACCCCCACACCGCCCAAAATTCGTACTTTAACAATTACCGCTTTATTAATATTAAACTTTCCGGATTAATGTGACGATTGAATTAAAATTCGGTTATAAGTACGAGTAAATTTTAAGGGCCCCGTTATTCGAGAGTAAACCAAAAGACCACCATCACTACGCTTGATACTAGCCACGTTTACGCTCGAATAAAAAGGCACTACATTGACAATTAATATATCCGTTATGCAACTTAAAACATGGCAAATATAAATAAATACAATGCGATAAAAATATAAATAAATACTAACATAATAAAATATTAATCTAACATAAATAAGATATTAATCTGAAACATACATACATAAATATTAATCTAACACATAAATAAAAACAAATCTAACATAAATAAAATATTAATCTAAAACATAAATAAATACAAAGCATAAAATACTAATATAAAACAAACCAACTAAAAATAGGAACAAAATTAAACAACATTTTATTAAATCAAACAACATAAATAAAAAAATACCTCACTAGGAGCCCGAACCCCGACTGACTCCCACCGAGATCTACCACAATCCCTTCAAAAATTAACTAGATCGGATCCAAAATAGAACCCCGATCGAATATTGGATCGAACCAATTGGGGCCGATGGCACTGCCCCGACCCCGGCCAGCCTTGTTCGGCTGGCCATGCTCCCAATATTGGGGAGCTGATTCATCCCAAATTTTTGGGTGATTTTAGTGTGTGAATTTGGCAGCCCTCCCTTGCATTTTATAGGCACTTTGGGGAGGGTGGGGGTGACGTGGAGCACCTTCCTCCACGAATTTTCCCCCTTTTTACTTTTTTATTTAATTTTTTTTACTTTTTACTTTTTATATTATATTTTTATTATTATTATTTTTTGATTTTTTTCATTAATTTTATATTAATAATATTACTATTAAAATAATACTAATAATACTAAAACCCAGACAAAAATGAGTGATTACACTGTCGCAACCTCTTTTTTAAAAGGGGTCTTGACGATTGTTTTTAAAAAAATAAAACCAAAACAACGAAGTCGCCACCAATCTCTTTGTTTTAAAAAAAGTGTGATTGGATCACCTAAAAACGGGTCATTTTAATAAAATTATTTTATTTTATTAAAACAACAATTTTGGTCTACGAAAACACAAAAACGGGTTCGGGAGTCGATTACGTGTAGGGAAGGATTAGCACCCCCACGACGCCCAAAAATTGGTACCTTGTCTGTTACAAAAGGTTTTAAAGTCAGATTTTGCCAATCGATGTAAAGCTTAAATTATTGTCCATTTATAAGTTTAACTTTATTTTAACGGCCTTACTATTCGAAAATGAACTCTAGTCACCGCCAACACTTCTGGCGTTAACCCGTTATTTTCGCTTAGTAAAACACCGCATTACTTTAATTTCACTTTTTTAACAAACTAAGAAACTTGATTTGTTGAAGATTTTTACTTATTCTAAGCTAGTAAGAGTTGTGAGTTTTTTTTTATGAAAACCTTTTTTAATTAAAACCCCTTTTTGAAAGAAATTTAAAGAAACCTTTTTTTCTTAAAAATGTTTTATTGTTTTTGTTGTTTTTTTTTGTTTTTTTCTTATTTTAATAAAAAAATCCAACAAACATCATTTTTTTATTTTTTTAGAAACCAAATGAATCAAACGACATACTTAAAAGAAAACAACACGTTCTTGGTGTTCCTTTTTTATTATTTGTTTTGAAAGAAACATCACAATAAAGGGATTAATTCGAACAAAATATGATTAATGTAAACTTATACGAATAAAATATATAGAAAGTAAGAACATTAAAATGGACGAAGAAAAAAGACTGAATTAAAATTATAAAAAGAAAAGAGGAAGAAATTATACCGACGAAGCAACGTAGCTCCTACTCCTTGCGAAAATTCGAACCAATGCTTCAAAAAACTCCAAAATTTTCAGCAACTTCCTAAAAATCTTTAGAGTATTTTTCTTGGTATTTTTGGACCAATTTTTCAGTATTTTTTGGATGATTCTTGTGTTTCAACAATGGAGAATATAGCACTATTTATAGGGTCTGGGGGATTGGGATTCAAGGCAAAAATTAGATTTTTATCCCTAAATTCGAGCCAAAATCTAATAGAGGACTTGATTTTCGGTTGAATTCTAGCAAACAATCCAATTTGGCTCAGGTTTGGGGATGAATTTACTCCTAATACCGAGCTAGGGTTTGACTCTTTTTCTTTCCAATTTGCATGTGACCGGCGACTGCAAGGGGCGGGGACGACGGGGTTGGACTCAGCCGGCCGAGGTGAGTCGACCGGCACCAACCACGGTGGCCACCACGACCCAGGGGCGGCGGGGAAGCAATGGCAGCCATGTTGCGTGCGAATATGTGAGGGGTTAGGGGAGATGATCTCGTGCGCGTGCAGCGCACGCGCTGGCGCATGCCTGCGCGAGATCTACCCCTTTCCCCCCTTTTTTCCTTTATTCGATCCAAGCCGTCCATAATTTCAACCCCAGATCTGATAGTCTTGAATAAACCTGAAAAAAATAAATGGGTTATTTTGGGCCTCTTTAAAAATAAAATGGGTTCCTTATTTATTATTTTTCTAGTGGGTTTTTACTTATATATATATATATTTGGGTTTCTAATAAATTAAAATGGACTACTTATTTTGGGTGGGTTCTATTTAAAAATGAGGTTTTTATTTAAAATTCACATAACAAAATAAAATAAACAAATAACATATTCGAGTGAAAATCGAGTGACAACAACATGGAATGGTAAAGCTACCAGGGTCCTTCATCTTGGGTGATAAATCACTGAGCACAACCACACATTTGTCTACAGTAGTAACAGTTTCAACTTCACCCATCATTCTTTTCTTGGTCATGATCTTTTTTAAAAACTTCACATATATTGGCATTTGATCAATGGCCTCAAAGAATGGGACATTGATGTGCAACTGTTTGAGCATATCTTGAAACTTCTAAAACTGGATATCTTATTTTTGAGCCTTCAATCTCTGTAGGAAGGGAGATGGTGGTCTAGGCTCTTTGTGTAGTTTACTGGATACAATATTATTTTTAGCTTTGTCATCCTTACCATCAGTAGCAAGGTTTCTTTTGTATCAGACAATGAAGTTATTTCCTTAGGTGTAGGAGCATCGGTGGATGGCTTGCTTGGAGTAGAATCAACAAAGAAACCTCCCCAAACTTGTTATCTTTCTTCAATTGAGTGCCACTACGCAGTGTGATGGCATTGCATTGCTCCACATTAAAAGCTTTAGTGACTTCAGTATCACTAGGTAAACCTGTATGGTGGTTGCATCTTCAAAACTTGGGCAATCTGCCCTACTTGGGTTTCTAAGAAACTTAAAGAAGCAGTGTTTTTTTGCATGGTTGATTGCTAATTTTGTACATAGAGGCTTGTGTTGTAAGCATGTCACTATGGTTCTTTAAATGTGCTGCTTGATCCTGCATAATAACTCGGGCAATTTTCTATAAAATTTTGATAAGTAGAATAAAAAAATTAAAATTACAGTTAGAAACTCTCTGGTTCTGCCTTCACCTTTTCTGTTAGAATCTAAGAGGTTCTGTTGTGGCATTCTGTCACGCTCTTGAATTACCTGTATTGCCTTCTTAACCAAAATTTCAATATTTTTGCCACCCTGAGTTATAGGTTTTAGAGTATGGATTGTTGTTGCGGTTGGCATTTTCTACATAGTATATAGATTCTTGTTGTCGATGGTATTCATTCGACTAGTGTTCCCCATCACAGTACTCACATGTGTACTGAATTACTTTAGCCTCTCGTACATTGGACGTCGACTGCATGTTCTTAAGCATGTTAGTGATGGTAGAGAGCTGAGCCCCTACACTCTGGGAATCGTCCAACTGGATTGATATAGAAGATTTAAAACCTGGCTTTAATCTCCATCTAGGAACTGGTAGGTGTTATTGGCTATCTGGTCTAGTAATTCGAAAGCCTCTTCAGTATCTTTGTTAAGAAAAATACCATTGGCTGAAGAGTCAATCATTATCCTTGTCAGTGCATTGAAGCCATTATAGAACATCATGATTTGTAGCCAATCATGTAATCCAAGAATCGAGCACTTACGTAGAATATCTTTGTATCTGTCCCAACATTCATACATGGATTTATCGTCACGCTTTGTGAATGAGATGATCTTGCTTTGCTTCTGATTGTGCATGTTCGGTGGATCATATATGTGCAAAAATTTCTTGTACAAATCATCCCAAGATGTGATAGATCCTGAGGAATTAGTTTTCAACCATGCTCTGGCTCGATGTCGCAAAGAGTAGGGGAATAGTTTGAGTCTCAACACATCATCAGGGACTCCTGGTTGTTTAAAATAGTCACAAACTTCCAGGAAAGCTTGAATGTGTTCTCTAGCATCTTCTCTTGTTGATCCTCCAAATTGTCCAATAGAGTTGAGCATGTTGAACATAACGGGCTTCAACTCAAAGTGAGCTACCCCTAGATCAGGCACAACGATCGATGGGTTGAGGTTGTTGATAACATGCTCAATGTTCTCTCTAATGGGCCTTCTAGGTCTTGCAGGTGGTGGAGCCTCCTATCATACTTGTCCTACATTATGAGCTGCATTTTCAATAATTCCTTGTCCATCTACTGATGATACCTCTACGTTACAATTTCTTTCATTGTTCAGGTCATTCTCTCCGTCCTCGTTCACCATATTCTTTCTCTCTATGAGTACATCTCGCAAACTTCTCTCGGTCTCTGAATTAAAGGGAAGAATATGTTCTGAGTTTGAGCGTCTGGTCATGCACTCAAACGTACCTAAAGAATAAAAACAAAAATTAAATGCAAATAAAATAAAGTAAAATCTTAAGCCCAGTTACAACGTAATTATTAATTGTCAATCCCCAGCAATGGAGCCAAAAACTTGATGCTTGTCAAATAGTGATGCACTTTAGAGCAAGTATAATCGTCAAATCAATTAATAAAGTGATAGAGTAGAGTGTCGAACCCACGGGGATTGGATCAATAACTACGAAGTTATCAAACTTAAGAATGTTTGAGAAAGTATTGATTGGTGTTGGTTTATCAAAACTAATTACAAATAAAGTAAAGATAGCTATGATTAAGATAAACAGATGTTGCAACAAATAACGAATAATTATGGATGTTTTGTTTATTGCTAAGGATATATGCTTGATTACTTATTTCAATGCTATAGCAACTGGTGATACATGTCTGCGTAAACTATCAAGCTCTTTATCTACTCGATAAGATTTTCTAATGAACTTTTGACTATCTCGATTCCTAGAAGTTAATAGCATTGAAGATAAGGTAATACATGTCTATGTGAACCCTAACAACTCTATTATTTGTTTAAGTTCTCCCTTTTAGTCGTTAAAACCCTAAACTTATGTCTAAGCCAGATCAAGGCTAAGTTAACAGCTTAGCCTCACTGTTCATGTTTGTTTAACCTAACTCTCTCGATATTAAGCTACAAATCAATAGTTAAAAGCCCTCTCTCGATAGCTCTTACAATAACTATGCATGAAGAACGCTGAAAAGAATAGATAAAGGGAAACAAACTATAACATTAAAATAAAGTATTAAAAATATAAAATCCTAAAAAGCAATAAACCCAGCTAAAGTATTTAGCTCAAGTCTGAGCCTAAAACATCCATAATAAAAGTACGGCAATTTATCAAGCAATGGATAAAAAAGGGTCAAGCGTTCTCGATGATCTTCTTCTGTGTTGTCCAACTATTGCTGCAGGTCTCCCACTCCTTCTGCCTCTCTTGATAGTGTCTGTCGTGTGGAGATTCCTCTAGCACTTTGACTTTGGTGGTTCTCCGATAGCTGAAGACTATGACTGTTGTTTGTAATCGCGCGCTCTTGAATTGTTGTCCAAGTTTTCCTTATATAGAAGTGGAAGCTAGGGTTTTGTAACCCTAAAGTGTGTGACCTCATTTAAAAAAGCCATTGCTTTCCCGATATCTTTTATTGTTTCGTATCTAGGAGAAAGTCCACGTGGCTCAAAGGTAGATTTATGTCCAACTCTTATTGCCTCGTCAGCTCCAACTGAGAGATCTGCTACCCATCCGCTCCAGCATTCCTCTAGCATCCACTAGGTTCCTGCACATGTACCATAAAACACTACATTTCCCATGAAAAGCACCAATATATATAACATTTAAGCAAAGGCAGTGTAACTCCCTAACTACATGCAAAAATATGCAATCTACTCCTAAATGCAACTAAATAAGCTTGAAAACACGCAAAATCCAAGTAAAAAGGGTATGCAAAATAGGATAGCTACACACTCATCATCTGCAAGGTGTGTGTATTCTCAAATGATTAAAAATATCTATGAACAGGTACTACCTTATAATCACCTTTAGACAATTCAAAAAAAACCTTAAAATATGTGTTATTTTATTGATTGTATTTATAAGACGTATATAGAAATTAGCCTTTGGAGTGTACTCGTTTCCCCCATCTTGCATCTTATTTTTTGTCCAATTTGTTTCTAAACTATCATTTTCATCATATTTTACTCAAAAATTATTGGCATCTGATAGTAATATACCTTGTTCAGTGGTGAATCCAGAAAAAATATTATTAACCGAGCCAATATAAATAGAACAAAAAATTTATCTAACATAACTCGTATATATAGTTTTTCATTTAAAAATAGAATAACAACTAAAAATTATATGATTACATGTTAAAGAACATAAGTGACTAACTGTAAATAAGTTACCAATATTTATTTACAACGGTGTAAATAAATTATTATTGTTTATTTTCAACGATGTAAATAAGTACTAATATATTTGAAATTTATGTTTTTACTGTTATTTATAAGGATATATTTTATTGAATATTAGCTTCAGTGGCTAGTTTTTTGCTTATTTTGGATGCCATAAAAAATTATCACTTATTCAATAACTTGAACTTTGTTATACTTAATCTATTTTTATTCGAAGCTTATGGTTATGAGTTTGTCTAATCTCCTTAAAAGTGATTGAAAATTTGAACATATTTTGATTATGCAACTCTTTTTTTTTTGAACAATTTCTACCTAGGGGAAGGGGAAATTTGCTATTAATGGGTTTTGAACCCACAACCTAAGGGAGAGGGGAGGGTGTCAATTGAGAGCTTTAACCACTTGCTCTAGAGATTGTGACGATTGTGCAGCTCTTTATTTCATTTTATTTGTTTCTTAAATAAAATAAAATATAATTAAAATTGCATTTAGTGTCAATAATTTAATAAAGTTATCATAAGGTAAGATGATACATTCATACATAACATTTATCTTTTAACATTTCTCAAACACAAGGTAAGAAGAAGAATATATGTCAGAATTTTCAACAACCAAACACCTTCATGTGGTAACAAATCTTTCATCCATCTTTTTTTATGCACAACACTCTTTTTCATATATGATGTATCAAACGAGACGTTAGAGCACAGTGTCCAGAACTTGTTTTGTCAAATTATCAATAGTGATTGCAAATATAATATATATTTCCTATATTATGAGTTGGAATTCAAATATAAAAATAGAGATATTATTTTTAATACTTTTATAAAAAAAATCACTAATAAATAAATGAGTTTGTTCATATATATAAACAAACCGAACATACATTTTTCGTGTTCATTCATTTATTAAACGAACATAAAAAACTTGTTCATACTCGCTTATTTAACTTAATAAATGAATGTTATGCGAATAGTTCATCGAATGTTCTGTTCATTTACACCCCTATAAAAATGGAAGGATAAAAAATTCCTAACTTTCAAATTTGACTTTGAGAACAATGAAACCAAAAACTTTTAATTTAAGAACCATAAAAATTAAAAAATAACAATAAAATTTTAAATTTTATTTTGGGATTAGATAAAAAAAAATATTATTTTTGGGCATGGAATGGGTCATGGCCTAGGTAGGCCTACCCCTAGATTTGCCCATGCTCGTGACATATTTTTATTAGTTTTTTTTTTTTTTTGCTATTCTGGATAAACTCAGATGAAAATGATAATTTAGATGGCAACTGAACAAAAATATTTAAAGTGTAGAATGAAAAAATAAACATACTTTAAGAGTTAAATTGTACATTATGATAGAAGCCACCTCTCTCTAAATATTTTCCTCTCCCCACTCTCTAAAAACCCTAACCCTCTTTTCTTTGGCTTCATCGGGTGAAGTTGTTGTTGGCCTTTTGAGCGGTAACCATCATGCTTTTTGTTTTCTTTCTTCTCTTTTTTTCATTTCCTTCCTACTTTTCTGTTATTCCCTTTCCTCTTCGACGTTTGATTTTTTCTGACCATCCAGTGATCATTTGGTTGTGGAGCCTTCTCCCTCAATGCCCAGGGCTCTGTTTGGGTCTTCGACAATAAGGAGAAGTCTGAGTTCACAGATGAGTGGTGTTTTGGGCCCCTTGCCTTCGAAACTGTCGAGCTCCCTTGTTGGTGGTCTCATTCTCAGCATCTTTCTCCGATGAATGGCTTGACCATCATTCCCCTTGTAACACCACTTTCCCATATTTGTTACCAAACACGAGTCGGTGAAGTTACTTAATTAAATTAAGAATTCATTTGTCAATTTTTGAAAAAATGTGGCAGCCTGCACTGTCTCTTCTTAAAAAAAATTATAAATTTTTGTAAGCTTCAAAACTTTGTTTGGAAAAATTCCTAGTAAACTAGATTCATCATGCTATCAATCCATATAAATTAGAGAACTTAACTCATGGCACACAAGTGCAGAAAATTCGTTAAATATGCACTACAGTGCAAATCTGTTGTCTGAAAATTCTGACCTTGCATCGAATAAAAATTCATAACTTTTGGCACAGACCTCAAAATCATTCACCGTTTTTTAAAAAAAAAAACTAGACTCAATTTCTAGTTCATACATATAAAATTCGACATCTAAATCAATATGTGGAATTTATAACAAATTTTCAAAGTCATTGTATAAAACAGAGCATCAAGACTGTTTTCACCTGTTTCAAGAATGAGTTCACTAAAATTTTCATAAACCATTCTAACTCACTTAATAAATAATACTATTCCATTTTTTTACCATAAACATAAATAAATATAAAGTTAGTAGAGTTTAGTTCCATCATAAGCTTACTAACTACCCATAAACCATCCCAAATCACATACTAGTAATTCTAAACCATATTTAGTTATAAACATACAAACTAATGAGTAGTTTAAAATCTCATTTACACAATATATGCAAATCCATTATTATACATGCCACTACTCGAAATATGATATCGGATGTCAAAACATTACTAAGATAACCTGTAATTTCCCTTCGACCTCGGAATGATGCCAAAACGTTCCTGTTTACGAACCACGTGATCAACCTACGTGTGCACAGACATAAAGATCCAAGATGAGCATAACTTAGTGAGGCATTATAAGTAATCATAAAATCAAGTAATAGAATAAATGAAAACATGGTTAAGCAAGATCATAATAAATCTTTTTTTAGTTCAAAACCATCATATATAAGAGAATGGTGATTTTCATTTACTTTAACTTTGTAATTGGCCCAAGAATTGTATAAAGAGAAACTAAAGTATGCAAGGTCTGTACTGCTTGAGTACTGGTCATCAAAGTGACGATAAACATATAGACACATAAGTGTCGGCATCATATAGGCACATAAGTGCTGATAAACATATAGGATCCGAAGATCGGTGTGTAGCTACACGTAGTCCTTGACTACTGGACCTCTAATGGCATGCCACTATACTGTAACTCTCTATAATTACTTGGGAAATAAAACCACATCATATACTTGTAAAATCATCATGTATAAACAATTCATAAATCACCATTATTCAATAACAATTTGTCATAACAAAACATAATAGAGCAGTTCATGCCCTATTATGTACTAACCTTTTTCTTTGCCTGTAGAATATCATATAAGTTATACAAAAACCATGTTATCATTTTAATCAAATCAAGTAAATAGAATTCTTGAAATTAAACAAAACATATTTTGAAACATATGAATGCACTCACCTTATATGACTCACTAGCTATTTATACCAAAACGTATCTATTCTAAAACTTCTTTGTCTTTCAACTTGTTTCGATCACGAGCTTGCTTGTTATCTGTATGTCTATTAAATACATAACACAAGCAATTTTTTAGTATATACTCATACTATACAAATAATGGAAAGTAACTAAAATAAATATCCATTATGCATAACTTGATTCCAATAAAACTTTCTATATTCGAATCACATTTCTTTACACTTTTCCATAACTCTTCAACTTTTTCCAAAATATCCAATTTAGTCACTAGGGACTCTTTTGAGCTTCTAACCATCATTTTCAAATTTAATCCTTTCATTTCTCATTCTTTATGCTTTATGACCCAAATTTTAACAATTTACATATTGATCCTCAAAGTTACCGAAAAATTCCAAATTGGTCCTAAAGTCAATATAAACTTCAAAATCAACATTCCAATCACTTAATTTAATTTTCCAACATAACATACTTTAAAAACAAGCTTGGCAACCCAATTCCTAAACTTTCCAAAATTTACATTTTGGTCCCTAATGCGAAATAATTAGGGATTTTCATTCCAAACAACTTATATTATCATTCTAAGCCATTCTTCCTTCAATCACACTCCATAATTCCTAACTTGACATAAACCCTAATTTTCCATCTTTCAAGAACATAGAAATTTCTTCATCCAAACAACATAATCAAGCTTGTATAACATCATTTTCATCATTTCCATCATCAAAATAATTTTGCCATAATTTCCCCTAAATTTTTCAATTTTCCCATAATCAACCTACAACACAATTCATGGAATATCCATCATTTGAACCATGAAAACAACAACACAAGCATATTTCCAACAAGAAAAACCATTAAAACTCAAGATTCCATCATGCTCTTCATCAACCCTAAACCCCAAACTCAACTTAGAGACATAAAAACTATACAAAACTTATACCAAAAGATAGAGAATTTAACGGAGAACAATTTCTTGTTTCATGTCTCAAGCTCAAATCTAACCATAGAAGCTTAAAAATTGAATAAAAAATTCTCGCCTACATTCTTGACAGGTTTCGGCAGCTTGGGGAGAAGAAGAGAATTTTTTCCAAGTTTTTGTTCTTTAATTATGCCAAATGACATAATTTACACCAAATTAAATAATAAAAATCCTTTAACAGTCAAAATACCATTATACCCTTGAGTTATAACTAATCACAAGCCAACACTTGTTTATTCTTATCCATTATAATCATAAATAATCAAAAAGTAAAGATGAAATGACCATTTTGCCCTTAATGAACCAACTTATCTTCAAAAATGTCATTTTCACCTATTTCACCAAATACTGTATAGAATCGAATTTAAATCGAATAAAAATGATTCAAAAACCATAATATCATGTTCTTCTAGTCTTTCTAAGAATTACATAAAATTTTCATAATTTTCCGAATTCGAATAATCATTCGAATTAATTTCCTAAACCTATCCTTTTTATAGCTTTTCACATAAATCTCGTACCAAAAATCTGATTCCCACCAAAATTCTTATACCGGGATAAACTATTCATTTTTGCCATAAAAAATTATTGGGAAAATTACCATGTCGGTCCTTAAACTTTTCCCAACTTTGCACTTTGACCACCGAACTTTGAAATTTTACGTTTTAGTCACCAAACTAAAACCACCAAACTTTAATTCTTTTTATTTCAATCACTAATCAAATATTGGGGTATTACAATTCTCCCCCTTAAGAAAATTCGTCCTCGAATTTTAAAACGTACCTGATTTAAAAAGATGTGGATACTGCTTTTCCATTGCGTCCATTGCCTTCCACTTTATGATTTTTCCAAAGAACTTTCACCAATGGAATAATCTTATTCCTTAATTCTTTAGTTCCATGAGCAAGAATCTTTACTCGTTCCTCCTCATAAGTCAAATATGGTTGAATTTCAATCTCTAGCGGTGATATTAAATGAGAAGGAATTGATCGATATCTTCTAAGCATCGAGACATGAAATACATTATGAATCTTGCTCAACTCTAGAGGCAAAGCTAGCTGATAAGCCACAAGACCAACTTTCTTCAAGATTTCATAAGGGCCAATTAACCTCAGACTTAATTTTCCTTTACGTCCAAAGCGTAACACCTTTTTCCAAGGTGAAACTTTCAGAAATACTTTTTCACCAACCTCAAACTCTATATCTTTTCATTTTAAATCTGCATAAGATTGTTTCCGATCTAAAGCTTTCTTGAGGTTGTCCTGTATTACCCTCACCTTATCTTCAGCATCTTTAACCAGATCAGATCCAATGGCTTTACGATCTTCATGCTCAAACCAATTCAAAGGTGTTCTGCATCTCTACCATATAAAGCTTCATAAGGAGCCATCTTAATACTTGCTTGATAACTATTATTATAAGAAAATTCAGCAAGTGGCAAATATTTCTCCCATGAGCCTTCGAACTCGAGTACACGATCTCTAAGCATATCTTCAAGAATTTGAATAATTCTTTCATATTGGCCATCCGTTTGAGGGTGAAAAGCACTGCTAAAATTCAATCAAGTTCCCAATGCCTCGTGTAAAGAACTCCAAAATCTTGAAGTAAACCTCAAATCTCTATCTGATACAATAGAAATAGGCACACCATGCAACCACACAATCTCTTTGATATACAAATCGGCATACTTATTCATTGTGTAATATGTTCGAACGGAAATGAAATGGGCAGACTTTGTCAATCTATCAATTATCACCCAGATAGAATCCTTTTTGCTCAGAGTCATTGGTAACCCAGTTACAAAATCGATAGTGATATTTTCCCATTTCCACTGTGGAATAGCTATCGGCTGTAGTAATCTCGATGGCACTTGATGTTCGGCTTTCACTTGTTGACATGTCAAATATTTAGCCACAAATTCGGTCACCGTTCTTTTCATACATGGCCACCAATACCTGCTTTTCAGGTCTTGATACATCTTATTACCTCCAGGATACATTGCCAATGGACTATAATGAGCTTCATATAACAATTCTCGTTTCAATTCTTCACTATCAGGGATATATACTCTATCTCGATAATAAAGACATCCATTGGTTTTAACTATGTAGCCTTTGACTTCACCACTTTCCATTTGTTTCAAGATTGTTAAACATTTTTCGACCTTACTTTGAAGTTCTTTAATTCGAGCTGTCAAAGTAGGTTTAAGCTATAATTCTGCAACCAAGCACCATCATCTCGCAACGCCAACTGAGTGTCCAGAGTTCTTAAAGCAGCAAATGTCTTCCGACTCAAAGCATCAGCTACAACATTTGCCTTTCCCGGGTGATAATTAATAACAAGATCATAGTCTTTGATTAGCTCGAACCATATTCTCTGTCTCAAATTCAAATCTTTCTGTGTCATTAAATACTTTAAACTTTTGTGATCCGTATAAATATAGAATCGCTCACCATACAAGTAGTGACGCCATATTTTCAAAGCAAAAACTACTACAGCAAATTCTAGATCATGAGTCGGATAGTTCCTTTCATGTGTTTTGACTGTCTAGTAGCATATACAATTACTTTACCTTCTTGCGTCAATACATATCCCAATCCATTATGGGACGCGTCACTATATAAGGTAAAATCCTTACCTGATTCTGGTTGCACAAGTACTGGTGCTTCAGTTAAAATATGCTTCAATTGCTGAAAGCTCTGCTGACACTTATCAGTCCAAATGAAAGGTACATCCTTCCGTAATAGCTTAGTAATTGGTGCAGTAATCATCGAAAAACCTTTCACAAAACGTCTATAATATCTTGCTAACCCTAAGAAATTGCGAACCTCGTAGACATTCTTGGGAGGATTCCAATCAACAATAGCATAGACCTTTTTAAGATCAACCCGAATTCCTTCGGCCGAAACAATATGACCCAGGAAAGATACTTCTGATAACCAAAATTCACATTTAGAGAGTTTAGCATACAGTTCCTTCTCCCTTAACGTATGCAATACGATCCGCAGATGATTATCATGTTCTTCCCTAGTCTTCGAATAAATCAGTATATCATCAATAAACACTACAACGAACTGATCCAAGTACGGCTGAAACACTCTATTCATTAGGTCCATGACTGCTGTAGGAGCATTAGTGAGACCAAATGGCATAACCATAAATTCATAGTGTCCATACCGTGTCTGAAATGTTGTTTTTGGAATATCCTCAACTTTGACTTTTAATTGATAGTAACCCGGCCGAAGATCAGTTTTAGAAAATACAGCTGACCCTTTCAATTGATCAAATAGATCATCAATCCTCGGTAAGGGATACTTGTTCTTGATCGCCACTTTATTTAGCTGACGATAGTCAATGCATAACCGCATTGATCCGTCTTTCTTTTTAACAAAAAGAATGGGTGCTCTCCAGGGCGACACACTAGGTCCTATAAAACCTCGTTCTAAAAGATCTTGCAATTGAGCTTTAAGCTCCCTCAACTCTATCGGAGATATCTGATAAGGTGCCATTGATACTGTTCAGTGCTGGGTAAAACATCTATTCCAAATTTCACCTCTCTATCTGGAGGCAATCCCGGTAATTCTTTGAGAAACACATCAGGGAACTCTCGAACTGTAGGAATACCGCTAATATCTGTCTTTGATGAATTAACATCCACAACATGGGCTAAGTAAGCCTGGCACCCCTGATACAACAATCTCATCGACTTCATTACCTAGATCACATTACTCATACAATTTGATCCTTTGCCAACCAACTATGATTTCTATACCTTTCTTACTTTCTAAAACTAGTCGTTTGAAATGACAATCCACTATAGCATGGTAAGCATATAACCAATCCATTCCCAAAATAATCTCAAAATCATAGAAAGGTAATTCCATAAAATCAACTGGGAATTCAATTCCCTGAATCATTATCGGGCACTGTCTGCAAGTTTTGCTCACCCGAGCACTATGGCCAATAGGATTGGTTGAGAAGACATTACTAGATGTAGGTTCCAAGGTAATCCTCATATCTTGGACTAACTTAGAACTAACATATGAATAAGTAGATCTCGGATCTATCAATACAAACACAGGTTCATTAAAAAGCTGGAAAGTACCTGTAATAATATCTGATGCATCCCTATCATCGTCAGTGCTGATGTGGTAGACTCTCGCGGAGGTCTTTAATTCCTTGTTGGAAACAGCTTCAGACGCTCCCGAACGATTAACTCCAAAAGACTTTTGACTAACCTGATATTTTCCCTTCTAGTTCTGAACTACTGATCTTTCTGACTTATTTGGCCTATTGCCACTTTTCGGACAATCTCGAAGGAAATGATCAGTAGCACCACAACCAAAGCAAGCTCTTGTAACCAGTCGACATTGTCCATGATGAAATTTACCACAATGATCACATTGATGTTTCCTCGAACTTCCTATCTTTGCAGTAGAAACTTGTGAACCTTTGGACTTTCCCAATCCAAATTTATGTTTGTTACTTTGGTAGAAACCTTTGCCTCACTTAGATGATGATGAACCAAAGGATCCTCCAAAATTCCTTTTCAGCGACTGAACATTTTGAGCTGCTAACTTTTCTTGCCAACTTTTTCCATCCCTTTCGCTCTGTTGACAACATCTTGGAATCTAGTGATGTCCATAGCTATAAGCACCTATTTATAATCAGGATCCAATCCTTCAATGAAGTAGGTGGTACGATCTTTCTCTGTATGGATCAACTCTGAGGAGAAACGGCTCAATTTGTTGAATTCACATTCATATTCGTATATTGTCGGTCGCCTTGTTTGAAATTCAGAAATTGATTCCTCATTTCTCGGATAAACATGTCTTCGATATACTTGTTGCGGAACTCACAGAGAAAAAAGTCCCAAGTAATCTCTTTCTGAGGACAAGTGGTGATGTTCAACCACCAGATACGAGCATGTCCCTTTAATAAAGACACAGCTCCCCCTAACTTTCTCTGATCATCACAATGTAATCCTTCGAGCATAATCTTTAGATCATTAAGCCAACAGTCTACAGCGATAGGATCTCCATCAACAAAATCTGGTGCTTGCAGATCCTTTAGCTCTTTAGCAATAGAAACTCGGGGAGGACGATTAAGTATCATCTCCAAATCTTGTAGGAAGTTTCCCTGATTTTGTACAGGCATTCCAAGTTGAACCGGTACATTCTCAGCAGGCTGTGCTAAAGGAGGAGCAAAACTAGCTTCTTGTCCAACCTCAGCAACATTTTGACACGTGAACCTTCACCCTCAGACATCTGTACTCATCATAACATTTAACATTAGTAAGCAGGAGCATCAACTATACAAATGCCATCATTAGTAATTTATGACATCCTAGTGGCATGTATACACTTTTTAACTCATAACACACTCAATTTAAATCCAGAACCGGCTAAACATATGGCTCCGATACCAATAAATGTAACACCACTTTTCTGTATTTGTTACCAAACACGAGTCGGTGATGTTACTTAATTAAATTAAGAATTCATTTTTCAATTTTTGAAAAAATGTAGCAGTCTGCACTGTCTTTTCCTAAAAAAATTATGAATTTTTGTAAGCTTCAAAACTTCGTTTGGAAAAATTCCTAGTAAATTAGATTCATCAAGCTATCAATCCATATAAATTAGAGATCTTAACTCGTGGCACACAAGTGCAGAAAATTCGTTAAATATGCACTACAGTGCAGATCTACTGTCTAAAAATTCAGACCTTGCATCGAATAAAAATTCATAACTTTTAGCACAGACCTCAAAATCATTAACCATTTTTTTAAATAAACTAGATTCAATTTCTAGTTCATACATATAAAATTCAACATCTAAATCAATATGTGGAATTTATAACAATTTTTCAAAGTCACTGTATACAACAGAGCATCAAGACTGTTTTCACCTGTTTCAAGAATGAGTTCACTAAAATTTTCATAAACCATTCTAACTCACTTAATAAATAATACTATTCCATTTTTTTACCATAAACATAAATAAATATAAAGTTAGTAGAGTTTAGTTCCATCATAAGCTTACTAACTACACATAAACCATCTCAAATCACATACTAGTAATTCTAAACCATATTTAGTTATAAACATACAAACTAATGAGTAGTTTAAAATCTCATTTACACAATATATGCAAATCCATTATTATACATGTCACTACTCAAAATATGATATCAGATGTCAAAACATTACTAAGATAACCTGTAATTTCCCTTCGACCTCGGAATGATGCCAAAACGTTCCTGTTTACGAACCACGTGATCAACCTACGTGTGCACAAACATAAATATCCAATATGAGCATAACTTAGTGAGGCATTATAAGTAATCATAAAATCAAGTAATAGAATAAATGAAAACATGGTTAAGCAAGATCATAATAAATCTTCTTTTAGTTCAAAACCATCATATATAAGAGAATGGTGATTTTCATTTACTTTAACTTTGTAATTGGCCCAAGAATCGTATAAAGAGAAACTAAAGTATGCAACGTATGTACTCATTGAGTACTGGTCATCAAAGTGACGATAAACATATAGACACATAAGTGTCAGCATCATATAGGCATATAAGTGCTGACAAACATATATGATCCGAAGATCGGTGTGTAGCTATACGTAGTCCTTGACTACTGGGCCTCTAATGGCATGCCACTATACTGTAACTCTCTATCATTACTTGGGCAATAAAACCATATCATATACTTGTAAAATCATCATGTATAAACAATTCATATATCACCATTATTCAATAACAATTGACATAACAAAACATAATAGAGCAGTTCATACCCTATTATGTACTAACCTTTTTCTTTGCCTGTAGAATATCATATAACTTATACAAAACCCATGTTATCATTTTAATCAAATCAAGTAAATAGAATTCTTGAAATTAAACAAAACATATTTTGAATCATATGAATACATTCACCTTATATGCCTCACTAGCTATTTATACCAAAACATATCTATTCTGAAACTTTTTTGTCTTTCAACTTGTTTTGATCACGAACTTGCTTGTTATCTGTATGTATATTAAATACATAACACAAGCAATTTTTTAGTATATACTCATACTATACAAATAATGGAAAGTAACTAAAATAACTATCCATTATGCATAACTTGATTCCAATAAAACTTTCTATATTCGAATCACATTTCTTTACACTTTTCCATAACTCTCCAACTTTTTCCAAAATATCCAATTTAGTCACTAAGGACTCTTTTGAGATTCTAACAATCATTTTCAAATTTAATCCTTTCATTTCTCATTCTTTATGCTTTATGACCCAAACTTTAACAATTTACATATTGATCCTCAAAGATACCGAAAATTCCAAATTGGTTCTAAAGTCAATATAAACTTCAAAATCAACATTCCAATCACTTAACTTAATTTTCCAACATAACATACTTTAAAAACAAGCTTGACGAACCAATTCCTAAACTTTCCAAAATTTACATTTTGGTCCCTAATGCCAAATAATTAGGGATTTTCATTCCAAACAACTTATATATTCTAAACCATTCTTCCTTCAATCACACTCCATAATTCCTAACTTGACATAAACCCTAATTTTCCATCTTTCAAGAACATAGAAATTTCTTCATCCAAACAACATAATCAAGCTTGTATAACATTATTTTCATCATTTCATCATCAAAATAATTTTGCCATAATTTCCCCTAAATTTTTCAATTTTCCCATAATCAACCTACAACACCATTCATGGAATTTCCATCATTTGAACCATGAAAACATCACAAGCATATTTCCAATAAGAAAACCCATTAAAAACTCAAGATTCCATCATGCTCTTCATCAACCCTAAACCCCAAACTCAACTTAGAGACATGAAAACTATACAAAACTTATACCAAAAGATAGAGAATTTAATGGAGAACACTTTCTTGTTTCATGTCTCAAGCTCAAATCTAACCATAGAATCTTAAAAATTGAATAAAAAATTCTCACCTATATTCTTGAGAGGTTTCGGCAGCTTGGGGAGAAGAAAAGATAAATTTTTCCAAGTTTTTGTTCTTTAATTATGCCAAATGGCATAATTTACACCAAATTAAATAATAAAAATCCTTTAATAGTCAAAAGACCATTATACCCTTGATTTATAACTAATCACAGGCCAACACTTGTTTATTCTTATCCATACTAATCATACATAATCAAAAAAGTAAGGGTGAAATGACCATTTTGCCCTTAATGAACCAACTTATCTTCAAAATTGCCATTTTCACCTATTTCACCAAATACTGTATAGAATCGAATTTAAATCGAATAAAAATGATTCAAAAACCATAATATCATGTTCTTCTAGTCTTTCTAAGAATTCCATAAAATTTTCATAATTTTCCGAATTCGAATAATCATTCGAATTAATTTCTGAAACTTATCCTTTTTATAGCTTTTAACACAAATCTTGTACCAAAAATCTGATTCCCACCAAAATTCTTATACCGGGATAAACTATTCATTTTTTCCATAAAATAATTATTGGGAAAATTACCATGTTGGTCCTTAAACTTTTCCCAACTTTGCACTTTGACCACCAAACTTTGAAATTTTACGTTTAGTCACCGAACTAAAACCACCAAACTTTAATTCTTTTTATTTCAATCACTAATCAAATATTGGGGTATTACACCCCTATTTTGCCCTCCTTCTGTCATCGCCATCTTCTGATCCTAAAGCGTTGACAACAATGGATTTCTTGATGCATCACTTACTCTTCGTCATCATCCTTCTGTGTTTTTAGAAACGAATATGCAATTCCATGATCAACAACTGGCTTGGAGTCCCTCTTCCCCCCTCGTCGATCTTGACTCTCCCCTCATGTTTGGGTGTGGATTGTTGGTTTCTTTCTTCTGTTTTCTCTTTTGCTTGTTGATGTTTTTTTATGTTGCTTTGTGCTTGTTTTCATGTGTTTGTCCTGCTCTTCTTTTGTATGCTTGTGATATGTTGTTGTGGATCTCTTCTTCCCCTATGTACCTCTTTGTCTTGTCTTTGTTTTTTTATGTTCAATGGATGTTGACTTTATGTTCAAAAAAGAGTTAAATTGTGCATTATGTCAAATCCAACGAGTGGTCCAGTGAAAAAGTGAATAATGTTCATTTTAGGAGACTCAAGTTCGAGTAGTTTTGTCTGCTGTAGCGACGTTTTTTAAAAATCATTAGTAGGTGTTCCCTCACTTTTGAAAATATTAATTGTTGGGGAGAATTTGGAAAAAGCTCGTATTTTTAAAATAAGAATTGGAGTCGCCACCGATCACTTGGATAAGGTAGACCGAACACCGAGAAAATAAAACAAGAGATTAATTTGGGTTCGGGAGTCGGTTACGAGTGGGGAACGGTTCGCACCCCCACTACGCCCGAAAATCGGTACCTAAAGGTTTGCATCACATTTAACTAAGAAAAATTTTAAACTCGACATAACTTGATTAATAATTCCTAAAAATTCATGAATGCATGGTCATACAAATCGAACAAAACCTAATTCGCAACTCACTATAACCAAAGGAGATGACGCCCGAAGACTCAGGACGACACTCCCTCTAGGATACCGAGGCCTTAAGAACTATGCTAAACTAGTACGATAAATTAAAAATGACAATTTAAAATGCATGAACACATTAAGAATGCTAATATAAATAAAAAACAAGCATAAATAAAATAAAATAAAATAAAGAACAACAATATATATAAGGATATAATATATATATATATAACATGCATTACGTATATATATAAGATAAAGTAAAATAATATATATCACAAACAGTATGTATATATATATATAAAAGCATACACATATATATTACTAATAAAGAAATAAATATATAGTATAAACATACACACATATATATAGGAAACCAAAATAAGCAATGTAAACAAACATATATTAATCATGTAAATATAAACAAATAAACAAAAAAAAAGACTGAAAATAAATTAAATTAGAAACAGTGCTAGAATTTAAATGATGCATGATAACAAGGGCCAAACGAGCAATTTTACCACCCAAAAGATCGGATTAAACCATGGAAAGGGACCAAATTGAAAATCGCTTGAAAATCTCAGGGACAGCGGAGGGATTTTAAAAGACGGAATGGCTGCTGTTGCAATTTTAAAAACGCTGAGAGATTTAAAAACTTAAATAAACCATTTTTAGACATGGGTATAAATATCAAACAAAGACAACATCCATCATTTTCCCCCATTTGCAAAAATAGATCAAATAAACCCCAAACTCTTTGAAAACAACAGAAGAACACTACCGTGGGTTAATCCAAGAACCTAGAAAACCATGCTTTTCCCAGATTTTGATGGTCGACCGTCATAATCTGCCGCACCAGCCGCCGGTTAACCCCAAAAACCTTCCTTTTCATTTTAAAACAACAGATTTGTTCTTGGTTTTTAAAAAACAAACCATCATTTCCTTGTATTTTAGAAAGCTGAAATCTTTTTTTCTTTTTTTTTTGAAAACAAAACGCCCGTTTAAAATAACGAACTACCTTTCGAAACCCTCGTCCGATCCACCATGCACGACCTAAGAGGAGATCAAGAGGCTTGTTATCGGATGACCACCATCCTTCATCGGGAAGAACCCTCAGACGGTCGAGAATCAAAACGGTAGGAAGGTACCAAAAACCCTAAATCGAATACTTTATGATATACATTCGAATAAGAGAAAGTATACCTCAAAATTACTTTTTCTTTGTATTGCTCTATTTTCAAAATCCAGAATAGGGTTACATTGCTTAGGGTTTCATGCTTATATACCCCTTTGATATTGTATGTAAAATGATATATAAAAAAGAGATGAAAAAAATTGATTGTTGCCCTTTTAATTTGTTTGTATTCATGTATTAATCTACCCTTGTCTCTAAATTATTTGTCATTAGCATGAACTATTTGACATTCTTCAATGTGTCCCCATATTTTTGATGTGGTCGAATAATGGAGGAGGATACCAGAGAGAGAAACATCTTCGTACGCCGACGTAGAAACCGATGAGCTGCTCGGACGCGTGGACGTGTAAAGATACTGAAACATCATGGGAGTAGTGTTCACGCGCGGGTGGAAAGTCTGAGAGTCTCCACTATCTCAGATCTAGATAGTTCGATCATCTTGGATTCAATGGCTGACGTCCGGCTGGGCTAGGATGAAAAAAAGAATTATCAAATTAGGGTTTTCATGATGTAATTTTAAAACTAGGGTTTAATTAATATAGGTTTGGACTCTATTAGTTAGGTCGAACGCATTGAGTTATATATATATATGTGTGTGTGTGTGTGTGTGTGTGTGTGTGTGTTGGGTTTTATAATTATAAATGGATTGTTGGGCTATTATATTATTTAAAATTGGGTTGTTTATTTAATTAAGTCTATAGCTTTTTTGGGGGAGTTAATTTCCAATATCAATAATAATAATAATATAATAAAACAAAATAAAAATAAAGTAACAACTAAATAAAAAAGAAAATGAATGATTAACTCGGACAAAATTAGTGACTACGGTTGCCCCTCTTTGCTCATTCTAATAAAACAAGAATAAAGCAAAGATCAAAAGCACTAATTTTTGTCTCACTTCCCTTTTTAGAGATTCGGAGCCACGAGTCCTTCCTATATAGAACTATTCACTCTTCCTCTGTCTAACACCTTGGGGGCTGCAAGTTCTTCTTATATATAACTTTTCGCTTTGAAATCCTAGAACTGCGAGTTCTTCTTATTTAGAATCATTCGCTTTGAAATCCTGCACTTACAAGTTCTTCTTATATAGAACCCTTCACCTTGAAATCTTGGAGCTATGAGTTCTTCTTATTTAGAACCCTTAGCTTTGAAATCTTATAGCTATGAGTTCTTCTTATATAGAACCTTTCTCTTTGAAATCCTGGAGCTAGAGTTCTTCTTATATAGAGCCTTTTGCTTCGATACTGTACCCTTTTTTATAGCGTGAGTACTGAAAGATTTTTACTGCTCCCAAAAAACTGAAGACTGGAAACCCTAAAACTGATGCCCAATTTCTTATCGTGTCAGCATTAAGAGATTTTAATCACTCTCGAAGGTGATGGCCTGAAGGTCTTAACATCATGCCCGAAGGTCTTACTGATGGTCCGAATGACTTTACATCATACCCGAAGGTCTTATTGATGGCTCGAAGGTCTTAAAAATAGTATCTCACTTTCTTATTGCGGGAGTACCTAAAGATTTTTACTGCTCTCAAAAAATTAAAGACCAAAAAACCTAAAACTAATACCTCGATTTCTTGTCGTGTTGGCATGAAGAGATATTCTTTACTCCCGAAGGTGATGGACCAAAGGTCTTAACATCATGCCCGAATGTCTTACTAATGGCATGAGGGTCTTAACTTTATGCCTGAAGGTCTTAAGAAACGGTATCTCACTTTTTTATTGCGAGAGTACCTGAAGATTTTCATTGCTCCCCAAAAGCTAAAGACAGGAAAAACTTAAAATGATGCCCCGATTTCTTGTCGTGTCAACATGAAGAGATATTTATCACTCCCAAAGGTGATGGCCCGAAGGTCTTACTGATGGCTCGAAGGACTTAAAGAGTGGTATCTCGCTTAGAGACTACCAAAATACCTTAAGATGATACTCTAATTTTTTATCATTTTGGCATCAAGAGAAAGCTTAACATCGTGCCCAAAGGTCTTATAGATGGCCCAAAGGTCTTAAGAAATGGTATCTCGCTTTCTTATTGTGAGAGTGCCTAAAAATTTTCACTACTCTCAAAAAGTTGAAGATCAAAAAACCTCAAAATAATACCCTGGAAATTTTCACTGCTTTCTTATAGATGGCCTAAATGACTTAAAATGCGACATCTGGCTTAAAGAATACCAGAATACCTCAAAATAATACCCTGATTTCTTGTTGAGTCGACATGAAGAAATGTTCATTACCCCTAAAAGTTAGAGGTCAAAAGATTTTTAAAGAGGGTGAGTTCAAGAACTCTTGATTCTTTGCGAAGATCTACATTTTCACAAACGAAGTGGTAGACTGAAAAACCTTAAACCAATGCCCCAATTTCTTTTCATATCGGCATGAAGAGATATTCATCACTCTCGAAGGTGATGGCCCGAAGGTCTTAACATAATGCCCAAAGGTCTTACTGATGGCCCGAAGGACTTAAAGAGTGGTATCTCGCTTAGAGACTACTAGAATACCTTAAGACGATGCCCCGATTTTTTATCATTTTGGCATCAAGAGAAAGTTTAACATCATGCCCAAATGTCTTATAGATGGCCCCAATGACTTAAAAAATGTGGCATCTCGCTTGGAGAATACCAGAATACCTAAAAATAATACCTTAATTTCTTGTCGTGTCGACATGAAGAAATGTTCATTACTCCCAAAAAGTTGGAGGTCAAAAGATTTTTAAAAAGGCTGAGTTCAAGAACTCTTGATTCTTTGCGAAGATCTACCTTTTCACAAACGAAGTCGTAGATTGAAATCTTTATTGGTATCTACTACTTCAAACACGAAGTTGCATATCAAAATCTTCACTTGTCATTGAATACCTGCCAAAATAAGCAAAATTATTTGATCTTATGAGTTAGCATGCTTCTGACCTAGGGATGTTTAACTAAGTCTGATGCATGAATAGCAATAATTTTAAACTTGCTCAAATGCTTTCGTTTTTATGGTCGATCGATCTTTACCTTCTTCTTGCTTTCTTCATCTTCTTCTTCTTAATCTTGATAGAAGCGGTACTATATCTTATATTTGGGTCTAACTATTATTGCCCTTTTCCTCTCGAGCTTTTGAATCTTTTGATCTAAAGTATTTTCTTCATTTTCACCTTAGGTTTGCTTTTCTTAGGGCACCCTTTTCGGGTTTTCATTTTGGTTTTTCTTTTTTCTTCTTATTATTTTTTCTTTTTTCTCTTTTTTTCTTTCTCTATCTCAACATTAGGGTGATTACATGCCTCAACCCCCTGAAGTCTTTTCTAAGTTCAATCTTTATCTTTGAACTCGTCAAAGTATCTTGGCAAAAACTAACTCTAGGTCCTTGTACTTTTTTTACATGCATTTTTATCATCTCATGTGTAGTATTGTTGCCTTATTCAAACTTGGGCTCAAATGGTTTGTTGGTATTGACCCATCATGCAGAGTCTTCCCTCTTAACATTAGGGCAGGCAAATGCCTCAAGTCTCTGAACTTTCATAAACCAATCATAATATTATGGCGGAACCCCGGTTTTTATTTCCATTCAAAACCTTTCTCCCGAAGCAATGTGAAGAAATCTTTTTGTCAGTAATGTCATTTTTTGTGATCATCCTTTCAATGGAGGATGCCTTTATGGATCGGCATATAGGATCAAAAAAATCTAAATTTTTAATATAAAGAAAGAAAACGTAATAGGATACCCTAGATATCGAGTGCAAGAGCGTCTCATATTCAACCCTCTGGTGATTATTTCAAGTATAGCTTGTGTCTATGAATATTATGAATATTGTGGCGATATTTGAAGTTAAGAAATTTCTCCCAAATCGCTCGGTTCATCCATATGATTATCGTATTGCTTAATCCATTCAAAAACTACTCATTTTAGTTCTTATTATTTTCCTCTATCCATAAATGTGTTCAAGCTTCCCGGACTTGTTTAACCAGTGGAGTGCAAAAATATCATTATAAGAATAAAATTCCAAGTGCATGTGTGTGTTTCTGATTGCAAATCCGTATTGTTATTATACTCGTATCTTCAAGGATTCATTTCTGACGCCAGGGTACTAAACAAGTGGAGCATAGCTCCTTATTAGGTTTGTCAACCCCATAACTCCATCAGAGTGCTCCAAGATTTATTCAATTGTTCATTCATTCATTATTTCATTTTTCATTTTCATATTTTTCATTTTTTATACTTTGGTCACTAATTACAATCCATGTGTTCTTATCAGGGCATAGAAGACTACACTTAGAACCTCAATTTCAAGCAACTCTACTCGGTTAAACTTGCATAGTCAACTTCACTTTTTATGAATTTGGAGATTTTTTCATCATCGAACATCATCAAATGAGCAATAGTCTTTCCTTTTGCGTTTTTCCGACCAGAGTAGGCTGAGTACAAAATCACACTTCATCGTTATCACAACTTTCGAATGATCTTTGCATCAAAATCAATATCACACCATGCACATGAGATCCAGGGACCTACGGAGGTAAGAAGGGATATAAATGTATATATTCATGGTTTTGAGATCATTGTATGTTGAGCATAAATGCATCTTCATTAAAATAAAAGTCAACAAAAATATCATGTGCCCTTGCAAAAAAAACTTTGCTACTTTCGGACCAAAAGTAGCAAAGTTGATTCCATGCATTACTTCCGAAATTAAACATCAAATTCTGATTGAACCTGCATCAGGTAGAGATATGGATAAATCATATTCTCCATGTATTAGGGCTACACGCAATCTTGGAAGAAATCACCTTGATTCTCCGATTCCTCCACTATTGTAATATTTTGCCCCATTTATTTTGCTCTCCATTGCTGAATTAACTCTTGTGTCAAAACCCCATTGTTAACCAGCTTCTTGATTTCTTCCATCAATGGCCTACACTTCTCGGTGGCATGCCCCGGAGCCTCCAAGTGGAAATGGCAAACAATGCTTGGGTTAAAACTGTGAGCAGATGCGTTTGGCATAACCTTCATCGATCTATGAGTGAGGTAGTTTCCTTCAATCAGGTGAGAAAATAGTATCAAAATAGGCACTCCATATACCTCAAGATTTGCACTCACTCGAGGAATTTTCTATGGTGATTCAGAAAGATCGACTGGTATTCTTCTCTTGTGACCACGAGAATTTTGGAAGTGGTACTCATTTACCTTTTTGCTTTCTTTTTCTTTTTGACTGGTTTGGTCCCTAAACTTAGGTCCTAATTTTCTTTTCTGGGTCCCTTACTCTATCTTTTCTCCAGCTATCATAAAATCCTCAAACTTGCTCCTTGATTTCTCGACCATTACATCAAAGAAAAGAGGGGGAATAGTTTCATGAAACATGGGTGACATTTCATCTTTAGTTATGGGAGGTTGTACCTAGGCTACTAATCCTCGCCACCTCAAAGTATATTCCTTGAAGCTTTCATTAGGTCTCATCTTCATGCCTTATAGAATTTGACGACTTGGTGCTAAGTTCATAGCATATTTGTATTACCCTAAAAAGGCATTGGCTAAGTCAACCCACGATCAAATTTTCTCTTTTCTCAACCGATTATACCATACCACAGTGGGTCTTGTCAGACTATCATGGAATCGGTGAATCAATAATTTTTCATCTTTTAGATAGACTTTCATCTTTCTACATAACATTGTCAAGTGTATATTAAGACAAATAGTGTCATCATACTTTTCAACGTTAGGGACCTTGAAATCAGGAGGAATGACCAAATCAGGAACCAAGCAGAGCTCTCTTGCATTCAATCTGATGGAATTGTCAACATCTCCTCTGATCTTGATCCCTTTCTCAAGTTTATCCTCCAAATGCTCAAATCTTGATTTTTGAGTTTGTCCAATTCTTACCAATTTTTGTCCATGATAAACTTTAACTGATTCTCGGGTTATTTCCATTAAACCCCGCAAACTTTATTATTAATTAATTAATGCATGAAATGTGCCATAAATGAATAAAAGAATAGAAGGGCAAACAATAAGTATAAAATGCAATAATGAATACAAATAAGGTGTTGATTCTCAAATAGCTCCTTAGAAAGACATTCATCAAGAGAAGATGTTTAATTACAAAAGATTCTACAACTGTCGACTAGCCATCCTTTCTAGCATATTGACTTCATGAAACAGTATGCACAATTGGTGCCCCAACTTCGTCTCCACTTTCTAATTGCTTTCGGTCGGACCAACCCTAAACCATAGCATTATTATTCTTTATACTACAGAACGTCTCTCCCATTATAAAGGTATCCTAATATGGAACAATTCTTGAATCAACACCTATGATATGATGTGCCATGTTGAAATGAAATGTAAATGTGTAAGCAACAAGTTATTAATCGCAAAGTAATCGCCATAGAAAGACTTTCATTAAATAAAAAAAGACTAGTTATATCAGATGTCACCCTTTTAGGTTTTTACAAATAACTATAAGATTTATCTCTTAATTTCCTAATTTCTCCCAAAAGCCCAGTCAGCTTCTCTCCATGGTCCAGTGCTGGATAAATATTCTGACTTAACGTCATCGTTGTGTCGGCCAAGTCTGCCACTTGTTGAGCCACTCTATGTGCTTGGGTAACAACAACCTTCATGTCGCTGCCTCTTTCTTTTATTTCTTATATAGACACTTGGAAATTAGTAGTCAGTTCCACAATTCTTTTAAATGAAACTTGCTTGATTGCTTCAACATGAATTTGGCACGTGCATAAAGAACTTCTAAGCCCATCTATCTGCTCTTTTAATGTTGTGTTTTTCGAATGAAAGTTACTTGATTCATCCTCACATTGTTGTATACCCATACTCAAAATCTTGTTCATGGCTAAACTACTTTTCAATTCATCCCTGAGTATGTTGCATTGGCTTTCGGCATTCTTCCAATTGCGTGACAATATCTTGGCTTGATTTTCACTTGCCTTGACCCTCTTCTTCCAATACTCTGAGTCATTTTTTAGCCGAACGACCCTATTCTTCCAATCCTCAAGAGTATCGCCCAAGCCGGCATTCTTGAATACTAAGTGAAGCTCCTGATAATTAACTTGTAAACTTTTCAGTTCCTTACTCAAGTCATCTGTTTCATGCCTTAGCTTGTTTTCTTGAGCGTCATATTTGAACGAATGCCCCGCTTCTTAGGTACTTCTATCCTTAGTCTCAAATTATAACCCCACTGAATGACTCGTTAATGAGCTAGGCTGCCCTTTTGTTTCAAATTTCCATTTTCCATGCTCCAAAAGACCTTAAACTCGACACTTAAAGGCGATGCAATTCACAATGGTATGTCCCTGAACTCCGGGATGAAATTCACAATGAGCATTAATGTCATACCAATACGGATACGAAAGCTACAAGGGTGTCAAAAAGATCAGAGTCACCAACCGAGCTTCCAACAATTGAGTATGCAACTTTCCATATGATATGGGTATTAGATCAAAATAAAGACCCTTAACTTTTGTCTTGTGGCCATCAGTAGAGAAACAGATACCAGAATTTGACCCATGTCTTGAGTATTGGCTCTTCTTCGATTTTACATCTCTGGTGATCACTAGTTTATTAAAGAATCTAGGTTATCTGTCTTTGAAACCCATCACTCCCTGTCTATATAAGATCTTAAACTTGTTTTCTAAAACTCTACAATTCTCGGTAGTATGACCCAAACTTCCTAAATGATAATTGCATGTGGCATGAATATTGTAATCTCTCTGATAAAGAGGTTCCTTCGGCACAGACTGAACTGGGGTGATGAGACTTCTTTCAACAAGCAACAGAAGTAACTCGATGTATTTCATAGGAATTAAAACATATTTCTTCACATCTCTTACTTCTCAGGCTTTTTTCAAATTTGTTACCACTTTCTTAGAGTTGGACTCAAATATACCTCTCACTGGTTTATTGATGTGAATCGCAACTGGGTGTACACTCAGGTATTTTCTAGAACTGCCTTGTTCAAGGGTAGAACTTTGACCATCAAGCTTCATGTTTTGATTATTGTCCAATTCTTCTTTTGATTCATCAGTACCTTTCTCTTTAGCCATAGCGATCATCATGTTCATCATCTCGCCCATTTGTTTCTTCAATTCTTGGATCTCATTTCACTCGTCATTAGCGTGAGTATCATCTACCATGTCTGATTCAAAGCCTTCAAATGAGCCACCCTCTCTGATCTCTAGTGTATCTTTAGGACAACGCCCAAAATTTTGCGTTTGTTCTATCTGATCACAAAACCTTTTATCCATCATGATCATCTTCTAAATTGATGACCATTTGCAAATTAATACCTTTATGTTATGCCATAAGAATGTGATGCAAAATAAATGTAAAAAAGGAAAAACAAACACAAAGGAAAATTGAATTAGTAAGGTGAAATAATCAAATGACAAAGACTAGTAAGACAATAAATTAAAGCAATTAAAAAGCATATACATGACATATAAATAAATAAAAAAGGCATGAATAAATCAAACAAGGCCTAATAGGGTTACCGCTAAACGGACAGCACATCGGCATGGCTCTAAAGGGTGGGCTCTTATGGGCCATTACATGCGGTTAGATTCTAGAGTACTAAGGGTACTCGAACTGTCGCTATTACCTACTAAGATAATAGGAGGATTCGAGTCCATATACCATACGAATGCGTAACCCCACGAAAGAAAGTGACTGCTCCCACTTAACGGTTCTAAAACTAACGCATGATGAAAATTTATATCAAACACCATGCAAAATAAAGCGGTAAACAAACAAGGTTAGAGATTAAAAATTAAATTAATTTTTTTCTTAGTAAATGTGATACGGACCCGAACTAAGGCTTAACTCTCTTTTTTTGTTTTTTTAAAACAAAACGTTCGGTCCCTAGTGGAGTTGCCATGCTGTAGCGACGTTTTTTTAAAAATCACTAGTATGTGTTCCCTCACTTTTGAAAATATTAATTGGGGGGGATTTGGAAAAAGCTCGTATTTTTAAAAATAAGACTTTGAGTCGCCACTGGTCACTTGGTTAAGGTAGATCAGACATCGAAAAAACAAAACAGGAGATTAATTTGGATTCGAGAGTCGGTTACGAGTGGGGAAGGATTGACACCCCCACTATGCTCGAAAATTGGTACCTAAAGGTTCGCATCACATTAACTAAGAAAAATTTAAACTCGGCCTAACTTGATTAATAATCCCTAAAAATGCATGAATGCATGGTCAAACAAATCGAACAAAACCTAATTCGCAACCCACTATAACCAAAGGAGATGACACCCGAAGACTCAGGACGACACTCTCACTAGGATATCGAGGCCTTGAGAACTATGCTAAACTAATGCAATAAATTAAATATGATAATTTAAAATGCATAAACAAATTAAGAATGCTAACATAAATAAAAGGCAATCATAAATAAAATAAAATAAATAAAAAACAACAATATATACATAAGGATGTAATAATATATATATATAACATATAACATGCATTACGTGTATATATATATAAGATAAAGTAAAATAATATATATATATACAAGTATACACATATATATTACTAATAAAGAAATAAATATATAGTATAAACATACACACGTATATGTAGGAAACCACAATAAACAATGTAAACAAACATATATTAATCATGTAAATATAAGCAAATAAACAAAAAAAGAATTAAAAAATTAAATTAGAAACAATGCTGGAATTTAAATGATGTGTGATAACAAGGGCCAAACGAATAATTTTACCAGCCAAAAGATCGGATTAAATCATGAAAAGGAAGCAAATTGAAAATCGCTTGAAAATCTCAAGGACGGCGGAGGATATTTCAAAAGACGGAATGGTTGCAGTTGTATAAATATCAAACAAAGACAACAACCTTCATTTCCCCATTTACAAAAACAGATCAAATAAACCCCTAGACTCTCTGAAAATAACGGATGAACACAACTGTGCGTTCATCTAAGAACTCAAAAAACTATCGCTTTTTCTTAGATTTTGGCGGTCGACCGTCGTAATTCGCCGCATCAGTCGTCGTTCGTCGACGCCGATAAACCTAAAAAATCTTCATTTTCTTTTTAAAACAATAGATTCGTTCTTGATTTTTCAAAAACAAACTCCCTCTTCTTTGTATTTTAGAAAGCCAAAACCATTTTTTTTCTTTTTGAAAACAAAATGCCCCTTTAAAAGAATGAACCGCCTTTTAAAATCTTTGTCCGATCCACCATGCACGGCTCAAGAGGAGACCGAAAGGTTTATCATCGAACGACAACCATCCTTCATTGGAAAGAACTCTAGGATAGTCGAGAATCGAAACGGCAAAAAGGTAACCAAAAATCCTAACTCGAATACCTTATGATATGCAATCGAATAAGAGAAAGTATACCTCAAAATTACTTTTGCTTTGTATACCCTACATGTTATTTAAGGTAAGAGGAAGATTCAAAGGAAGCAGAATTAGCGGTATCAATTTGGCATATTTAACGTTTCATAGTTTTGTTATTTTGACCCTTATTTTTTTTTTGAAGCACTTTGACTCTTAACATTTTATTTTCAAAAAAAAAGTATCATTCGTTAGAAGGAAATCGTTAGTTAACTAACGGTCAAAATGTCATACCGACTAAACAAAATCATATGGAGTGAAATGCTAATATAGCATGTCCATATGATAATTAGTGATGACATGACATACCACGTCAACATTTAAAAAAAATTATAGTTTTTTTTTAGCATTTAACATGAGGGTGGATCAAACCCAAGTCTTTGAGGGGAAAAACCAATGCACGTCCACCAGGCAACACTACTTTGTTAGTAATAATTTAACCCCTCTATCCAAACCTAATTAGACTTAATATTTTATGATGTTTCATCTAATTCGAATTTGATTCGATGTTTTAGAATAAAAAATTGAACTTGACTTGATTCAGCTCAATATAAATAAAAAAAATATTTTTTTATTTTTATTCGATAAAGTAGGGAATTAATTGAAAAAAATTCAAATAGAGAGGAACACTATAATAATTATTTAATTTTTTATTAGACAAAATAAGGAGATAATTAAAATATATAGAGAGAGAGGAGCATTATAGCAATTATACCTAAATATTTAGAATAAAATTAAACTATTATTTTTGGTCGATTATTTTCACCTTAAATCCAAACCCGACTCGGCTCAACCTCATCCTAAAAAAATCTAACCTAACACAAACCCGATTTTTTGAAAAGAAAATATCTTATCAGATCGAGTTAAAACCCATTAAATCGGGATCAAATGACCAACATAGTTTATTGGGTTCAATTTATTCACTTTTCAGTAAAGAAACCGAATGTATTTTGGAATATAATATAAGAACCGATGTGCAGGAATAAATGGAAGGGGGATTAGGATATGGTTGCACTTTAAAAAATTTCAAGTTTTCATATAATTTAAATATATATTTTTTATTAAATGTAATTTAAATATATTGATAGTTAAATTGAAAAATATTTATTTATATTTATTAATTATTTAATTTTATATATCTTATTTTAATTTTTTAAAAGTCTGTATTTCCGATATAAATTACATTGTCTCTGCTTTTATCTAATAGAATTGTTATTATAAATGACAAAATTGTAGTAATTCAATTATTCATTCTATGAATTAAAAAAAAACTGGAAAATTTAATATATTTTTTGACTGAATTTAATTGAATCGAATTAGATAAAATGTCATGATCACATCATGTCCCAATTGTGTTTATCCGAACAGTTTTATATCCACCGAACCCATTAATTGAAAGAAAATATTTTGATAATAATATTAAATTAAGAGTTTAGAGGTTTAATTTAAGATTTATGGTTTAAGTTTAGTTTAGTGTTAAGTATTTAGAATTTTGAGTATCGATTTTAAGATTAAAAATTTAGATTTTATAATTTAAATAGAATGAATTGTGTATTTTTTTACATATATCAAATATAACTTTTAACTCAAACTATTCAAAAACTTTTAACTCAAACAATATTATTTTACGATTATTTGTCTCAATTTTCATTCCACCTAAGAATCTTTAATTATTAATTAATTAATTAAATCAAATCTCAAATGAATGGAGATAAATTAGATAATTAATCCCCATAATAATCGCACTCAAACTGCTCACCACATTTTTTTTTTCATAATATAGGTTTAAAAACATTTAAAAAATTAAGAGTTTATTTTAAGGGTAAAACTTTGATACACAGACTGTGTAAAATTAATTTTACATAAGCCTGTGTATTTACACTATAAAAGCCCAAATCTTAAACTCCTAACCCTAACCCAAAAAACTAAACCTTAAATCTTAAACCCTATACACTAAATTCTAAACACTAACCTTAAATTATAAACCCTACAACCTAAATCTCTAAACCTTAAACCCTAAACTAAAACTCTAACCCCTAAAACTAAAAGGCACGTGTAAACTAAAGTTTACACGGCCTGTGTATCAAAGTTTTTTTCTTATTTTAATACCAAATAATTTTATAAAAATAAATTATTTTTAGCATTAAAAAACAATTAATGGAAAAATATATAAGAAAAGGAAAAGAAACTTGAATGAGATGAACAAATTTGTAACACCAAATACATATTTGAAGACTGGCCTTTGCCCTACAACTTTCAATCAATAACGAGCCTTTGCTATTCCTATGAACTATTTAGTTTTGGTTCCGTATTTTAATGCATTTTTTATTATAATTTATGTCAGCTTTAAAATTACGATTTTTTATAATGTCTTCTTTAAAATTACGATTTTAGTATCATAATTTATTATAATTTATGATGTTGCATTATCACATTCATTTTAGCTATATCAAAATATAATGTGATTATTAGCATTATGTTTAGATAGGGGAAGAATGTTAAAAAGAAAATGATAAATTTATTTAGGATAGTTAAAAATAATAAAGGAAAAGAAAATTTTAACATTTTTTTGGTTAAATAGGGGGAATGATGTTCATGTTATCTTATTTTGTATAAATTTAAATCTCAATATTTTCCTTAAAAATATAATCTATCTCTATTTAATAAAAAAAATAAGAGATAAAAAAGGAAATGTTTTGTGTTTAAAATTTTCAATTTTGTCCTTTACCTGACATGCGATAATAAAAAATAACATTTTTCATAATAGCTTATATTTTGGACAATTTAAAAAAAATTAAATTTTTGAATAATTATTGTGTTATTAGACATTTTTAATTTAGTCTACTTTTATAATAAAAATATAAATTTTAACTGTTTGTGGTAAACAAAACAAAGAACAGAGATTAGAGTTAATTTCTTTGTAAAGAAATGAAAAGGAGTGATGACGTGGTTAAATATAAAAATTCGTAAAAATATGTGATCTTAAACGATGAACAAATAAATTGTAAAAATGAAATTTTAAATATTATATTTTTTGTATAATTACTTGTACATAATCTATTGATTGTCTAATTTAGATCAAATATTACAAATAATTATTATAAGATAGTTTTTTTATTCTAATTTATTTCATTCATAATATTATGATTTAAACAAAATTGAATCGAAACAAAAGAGTCCTTTTTCTGTTCAACTTTCCTTTCCTTTCCTTTATTCCTATCCAATCACGCTGTGAGTGACATTGACGTTGAGTAAAAACTCATCATACGAAAACGATAGTTGCAATATAAATGTGACAATGCTGGAAGCCTCCCCATGGAGATGAAGTTGAAGAAAGAAATCCCGGATTAAAAGCGAATAACAACAGTCAATAACTAGTTGATTTAGTAAAATGAATTATTAGATCTTTTAAGTAAGATTAAATGATCGAATTATAGTGTTATGAATTAAAAAAATTGAATTAGAAGGATCACTCTAATATTGAGCATAGATAAAATTCGATCTAAATTAGTCGATTAATAATTAGATAGTTGCGGTTAAAAACACGAATAACAGCCATTGCTCGACATCTGGGCCATTTGCCATTACTTACCCTAGTTGTGGTGCTTATTTCTGCCTAGTGCGAGTGTGTGGCAGCTTCCCCACCCACTATCAACTGTTGTGTTCTCATGGAATTGATGTAAAGGGAAAACAAGAAATGGTATTGGTAGGGGGCGTGCATTTCCTCGTCCTCTCAAAGTGCTAATATAAGCCCCACGATTTGGGGCATGGAATCGTGAACCTTGTAGACTTGTACTCATCCTTAAAGATCTAAAACGTGATTATTCTTTATTTGAGAATGAAATACATAAAACACTTGTTTTTGCCACTTTTTCATATTTTTTATTTTTAATTCAAAAATAATAAAGTTTTATTAAAAAATCATAATTCAACTTTTAATTAAAATAAATCTTAAAAAGCGGCAAAAAAATGTTTTAACATATTTCATTCTCAAAAAAGAATAATCACACTCTAAGTCCTCATAATTTCAAAAATTATTAAAATAATTAATAATACATATTAATACATATAATTAGTGGTACATATTATTACATGACGTTTACTCTAAACTCATTCATTATACAAATACCTCTCAAGAAAAGAGATCTGCCTTTGTAACAGTGTAAAACAAATCGTATCTTTGTTCTAAAAGTAGCTTTTTATATATGCGAAATCTCCACACACAAAAAAACCCAATCTTTCTACATAAAAAAGATTGTGTAATTCACCCTCAAGGATCTATCACTTTGATTTGATCCCTTTATTGCTTTGGTTTCCTGTATATATACCAATAAAATGAAAATAAAATTTACATTTAAGTTTAAATTGGGAACCATAATTACAAAATGAAAAATAATAATACGATATCAAATTTCAATAAAAATACGAGTTCAAACTTTGAAAACGATATTGTTAAGAGGAGCAGACTCGTATTTCGGATATAAATACTAAGACGAACATATATATTATAAATAAAAAAATATGCAGAAGAAAAAAAATGAAGGGATGGTAATAATAGCAGCAGCACTAAAAAAATATAAAAAGATAATGAGTGCTGACCTTTTAAACATACTTTGATTAAAGTGTCTTGCTTTCTCAGTTGCCCCATCATCACTTCATTGCATAATAACACAGGAAAGCAAACGTGCCGCACTCACTTTCATTTCCAAACACATACCTTGCAGCCAGGTGCGGATGCAATGGAAGAAGCATGCAAAAGATGATTAAAATTATGAGAGAAAAAAATTGGGGTGGAAATTTTGTTTTTTATAAACTGATTTAATTTAAGGTTTAGACGTTTATATTAGGATTTAGAGTTTTAAATTTAGGGTTTAAGGTTAGATGTAATAGAAAAAATAGACAATATTTTGGTTAGGGGTGTAAATGAACCGGTCTTGAACGAATAAGGCTTTATTCGTGTTCGCATATTTATTTTTAAAGGTGTTCATATTTGGTTCGTGTTTGTTTAAAATTTTAATATTGTATTCGTGTTCGTTTGTTTTTTAAGGTGTTTGTCCTCGTTTGTCTAGTTTTCACGAACATGTTTGTTTATATGTCAGCCAACATGTTCGTTTATATGTTTGCCAAGATGGTAAAATTATGCCACTAGTCCTTAAGCTCATCAGGCTTCACAGTTTTTGAACTTCAAAGTTCACCGTGTGTTCAATCTAATCCTTACCTTCCCCGATATTTAAAATGTAAAAAAAATAAAAGGAAAAAGGGATAAATGAGCTTATAAACAAGTCAATAAACAAGCTTATAAATGAGTTTGTTCGTAAACATAAACGAATCGAACACTCCTTTATTCATATTCGTTCATTTAATCGAGCGCTCTATTTATTTACCCTCCTAGTTTTGGTCAAGGTTCTCTTATTTCTTTTAATACTAACTAAAAATAGGATTAAAATCTATGAGAAAAAAAATTTCAGGTACCCGCGGTGGTGGAAATTTGTTTTCAACAAACTGATTTAATTTAGGATTTAAATGTTTACTTTAAGATTTGTGGTTTTATATTTTTAGAGTTTAAGGTTAGAATTTAAAAATTAAAATTTGTGAGTTAGGATTTAGGATTTTTAGTATATAATTAGATATTTAGATATTGTATCGTGTAGTTTAAATAAATATGTTTGTGTAAGTAAAATTTTACATCGACAATAGATCAAATATTTAGTCAATATATATTTTCAAATAATTTATACTTCAACTTCCTTCCATTGTGATCTTTAGCATAATAATAAGTATAGTCCTTTATGTTTATGCATTTCACCAATTCGGCCCTCACTGATTTTAGGGCTAAATTGATTTCTTTTATATTTTAAAAATATCAAAATTGACCGTCACTCTTTCAAAAGGAGTTGAATGATTGTTTTATTTAAAGGTAATTATTTGATGCACTATTAGTGGAGAAAAATTTCACAAGTAAACTTTTAAAATTTGCCTCTACATGTCCTTTTTAGGGCCCTAAATCTCAACTCTTAAAGTTTAAATTTCAAACCATAAATATATTTTCAAACCGTAAAATCTAATTACAAAAACCGAACACTAAACTATAAAACCTAACATCTAAATCCTAAAAACTAAACACTCGTAAAAAATAATTTTTTTTACCATCGGTACATAAAATATTTTCCTTTTATTTGATGTACAAATAAAAATTAACTTTGTTCAATTAAATAAGTACAGCGGAATAAAAATGAAAATAAAGAAACAAAAAATTAGTAGACCAGCACGATTTACATACTGAATAAGGTCCATGAAAAATATATTTTCTACAAAATTATTAAAATTAAATACGGACGTATAATTTTATGTTAAGATATAAAATCTTAGAAATTAAGGTATATATTATAAAATTTTAAGAGTGCAAAATTAAATTAATAATAGAAAATACAAAAAATCTAAATTATATTTGAATTTAAAATTTTTATGGATGTGACCACATCGTTTTGAGTCAAAATTAGAGGTTTGAACTATTTTTAGAGATTTGACCAGTCAAATCCGCTAATTTGGATGTTTGATAAATAATGGATTATAAAAACGACTTGAGATGAAAACTCAAACTAAAAAAGTTGCTAAAAATGAGATTTTTGAATTAGATGGTTTGGGATAAGAGTTGTAAAGACTCTTTTATCCTTAACAATTACAAAAAATCCACATAACTTAAATTTATATTGTGACATTTGTGAGCTAATACTTTTTTGTTTTTTTCTTTTATTCTCACACATATATATTGTATTTAAATAATTCACATATGATTTTGAAGTAAAACATACTCTCGTCTATAATTTAAATAATTGTTTTTCTTCAAATGTATGTGACCATTACATGTGCTTCAAATATCATTTAAATTTGATAACTAATCAAATTGTATTAAAAAGATAATTATATAAACAAGAAATTAATGTGTAGACCCTTCAAATATACTTAATAATGTTACATTAAAAAATTAATTTTTATAATCTAATTAATATTAAAAGATACAAAATATTGATAACTAATGAACTATTCAAACATGTATTGAATATAATCGTATCTTATTTTTTTACCAAACACTTTTATACAATTAGCTAATATAATCAGTTAATAAATTTTATTTATTCAACTAATCAAATAATTATAATCTATCAATTAATTTTACTCGTCAATTCAGCGAGTAAAATTGGATGTAGGTAATATTAATTAAGGTTTTATAATTCAGATTATTTTACTTTTTAGTATTCTTTTTATATTTGAATTATTCATGTTTGAGATTCAAAATTTTCAAAATTGACAAATTTAGATTATTTTGAATTATAATTAATTGAAATTCAAATAAAAATTAAATATTATTTAGATCAGTTTTATTAATAATTTAATATTAAATAGAATTGATGTAATTCAGTTGTTTGTTTAACTTGGGATCCAGTGGGTGTTGTCTTAGCTTGACAATCTCCAAATCGACCCCACAAGGTTGCATCTCAATTCCTTGGTGTCATACTGCCATCCACGTCGCTCTAATAAAATAAACAAGGCTTTATTTCTATATAGGATTTAAATAGGGATTCGAAATCATAATAGTCATAATTATTATATTTATAATAATATATATTATTAAAAATTTACGATTATAATACTTACAGTAATCTTAATAACATTCATTATATTTATATTTATAATTATAATAAATTTAATACATTCAAAAATATAACTGCAACCATAATTTAAATACGTGTTCCGTACCCTCGGTTAAATGCGTCTTCTAAGCTACTGAACCAAAATAAAACGGGGAAAGCAGGGAAGGGGGCTTTTCTCATCAAATCGGCAATTCCGAATCATCATCTGCCGTCGATTATCCATCATCGGATTCCGTAAGATGAAAAGATAACCCACAGGCATAGACTAAAGGGAAAGGGAAAGGGAAAAGTTGGGCCCACAACACACTCTACCCTCCCACCGCCACGCGCTAATCTGGATTTCACGTATGAACTACAACTGCGCAAACTTCATTTATCAACCGCCCATGTTGAAGACCGGTCAACTCACAACCTCGTCGAGTACGCGAAACGATAAAACTCGCTTCCCCCTATCAACACGTGGCTATCCGATAATCAAACTGTTTTCATTTCCTTCTTTTTTGCCATGTTCAGTCACCAGTCGGAATCTACGGGATGGAATGAAGTAGGCATAATGACAAAAGGAGCCTTTAATGTTTGTTATCTTTTAATTACATCTTTATAATTTTTTTTATAGAAATTTCTAGTTTTATAAAAAATTATAAAAATAAAATTTTAATGTGTTTATTACGTAAATTAAATACAAAATTTAGACATTTCTTTGAAGTTATTGACATAAGAAACTAGTCACTTGAGATCATACAAAGAAAATATAAAAAAAAACTCAGCCAAAAGATTCGAATAAAATATAGATACGAACAAATTTGACTGCATTAGCAAACTAACGACAAAAGAAGATTAAACACTGAAAGACTATCGACAATCACAAATCAGAGTCGATCGCATTGAGAAAACTATCTACGAATATAAACCTCATATCCAAATCCAAAACTATCCACGAGTGTAAACATCGTATCCAAATCCAATCCAAAGGTCAAAAGCAAGGAAGTTCAACAAGATAACTAAATAAAACAAAAAAATTGCCAAACGAACATCAATAAAACAAAAAATTGTACCACAAGCAAAAAAAACGTACTACCAAGTGAGAGTTATTCTTAATAGAAATTAAAAAAAAAGAAAGAAAAAATATAATGAATATTATTAAAATCATTGCAAGTATAGATTGTAAATTTTAAAATATTTTTTAATATTTTAAAAATATCAAACTTGACCGTCACTCTTTTGAAAAGAGTTGAATGATTGTTTTATTTAAAGGCGATTATTTGATGCATTATTAGTGGAAAAAAATTCACAAGCAGACTTTTAAAACTACCTCCTACATATTTTTTTAGAGTCCTAAATCTCAACTCCTAAACTTTAAATTTTAAACCAAAAATATATTTCCAAATCGTAAAAGCTAATTACAAAAACAGAATACTAAACTATAAATCCTAACCTCTAAATCCTAAAAACTAAACACTTGTAGAAAATAATTTTTTTACCATCAATGCATAAAATATTTTTCCTTTATTTGATGTACAAATAAAAATTAACTTTGTTCAATTGAGTAAGTACAGCCGAAGAAACGTGAAATAAAACAAAGGGTCCAAAGCAAGGAAGTTCAAATCCAATTCAATCCAAGAGTCCAAAGCAAGCAAGTTCAAATCCAATTCAATCCAAAGTCCAAAGCAAGCAAGTTCAACAAGATAACCAAATAAAACAAAAGAAAAGAATGACCAAACGAACGTCAATAAAACAAAAAAATGTGCCACAAGTAGAAGAAACGTACCATAAAGGCAAAGTTATTCTTAATAAAAATTAGAAAAAAAGGAAAGAAAAACAAACATCATATCCAAATCCAATCTAAAGGTCCAAAGTAATGAAGTTCAACAAGATAACCAAATAAAACAAAATATGACCAAACGAACGTCAATAAAACAAAAAAAATGTGCCACAAGCAGAAAAAACGTGCCACAAAAATAAGGTTATTCTTAATAGAAATTAGAAAAAAAAAAGAAAAAAATAAACATAAAATATAACATAATAAAAGAAAAAAGTTACCAACCATCGATAACTAATATTAAAATTAGTATCGTCGCCGACAGCAAAACCAAATAAAAAGCAAAATATGCGGCACTAGATAAAAATTTGAGAAAAAAACAAAAAAAACAAAACAAAACCTAAAAATTAATACAATAATGATACAATCCATCTTTAGAATTTTTCTTAAGTAATTTAAACTTTAGACTTTATTTTTTTTTCAAATATATTTTTTAAAGATCGACCGATAAATTAACAATCAACATTTTTTTGTGACATAACAACGTTAAAGATGTAATTATGTAAATCGATTTAGGTTTTGCATAAATGATTAATAGATGGTAACATTTAATACTGACACCTCTTATATTTAAAAAGTTTGTAGTAGGTTTAAATTTTTTATACTATGCTTAAATTATTCAGATTAAATTAGAGAATATTAAATGTAAATATATTTGAATTTACGTTCTCCTATATAATACATCGGGAATAATTTTACAGTAAATATTATGTACCACAATGTATCACTATTTATATGTACCGTAATGTATTATTAACTGTTTTAATTAGTTTTGAAACCCTAGGGACCAAAAGTGTTATTATCCCATTTTAAAATAAAATCTTAAAAAATAATTTTTATATTACTTTTTCAAATTTTCTTTTATTTTCTAATTCAAAACATAATTAAAACTTCTTATTACTATAATAATTCATACCTTCACTTTAATTTAAGGGTAAAGTCCATAAATGGTCACTAAATTTTGATTAATTATTCAATTTGGTAACCAAATTTTCAATTGCTTCAATGTTACCATTAAACTTTTAGTTTTGTTTCAATTTGGCCACTGAACCGTTAGCAACCGTTAAAAGAGTGATGTGGCTGTTAAAATATTTTGTATAATAACATATTTAGTCCTCCACGTTTACACATTCAAATAATTTAGTCATAATTCAAAAGAAATAATAAATTTAACCCTCATTATTTCAATCTGACCCTATTTTTAGTTGGATGAGTCTTCAACGGCGACAAACACCGCAAACGCAAATCATCGTAAAACATTATACATTTTTAATGACTTTTAATTAAATGTTAAAATTTTTAAGGACTCAACATGCAACAAATTATTTTTTAAAATAAAGTTAAAATTTGGATTAAATAACCTTAATTTCTTTAATTCTTAAACCCTAATCCCCAAATTCTCAAATCCTAATCTAAATTTAAAAGTAGCATCCATGTTTCTATTTTAATTTCTCTAGGTTAAATACTAATAGATTATGTTAAATACTAATATAAATTATCCCTACCTTGGCCATTGAAACTCTAATCTTACATACGTTTTGAGAATTAGGACGTTCCTAAACAATGATAATTTGGGATAATTTGGCTCGTAGGTTAGATGCATGATAATTTGGTTCCAATCGTAGATTCAAAAACATATTTCGAACAATCAAGCAATAGCGTTTTGGCTCGTAGGTTAGATGCATGATAATTTGGTTCTAATCGTAGATTCAAAAACATATTTCGAACAGTCAAGCAATAGCGTTTTGGCTCGTAGGTTAGATACATGCGTTTTGGTTTGTGAATTTAGTAATTAGGGTTTGAGAATTTGGGGATTAAGGGATTGAATAATTGATCAAAGTTTAGTGACCATTTGTGAACTTTACCCTTAAATTAAAGTGAACGTAAGAGTTATTATACTAATAAAAGTTTAATTATTTTTTAAAATTAAAAAATAAAAGAAAATATGAAAAAATAATATAAAAATTATTTTGTAAGATTTTATTCTAGAAAGAGATAATAACACTTTTGGTCCTTAAGATTTCAAAAATAATTAAAATAATTAATGATATATTACGGTACATATGAATAGTGATACATTGTGATACATGACATTTACCGTAGAATTATCCTTACATCAGTAATGATACAAATCAAATAAACTCAATATTTACTAACACTTCACCATTATCTATAAGAATACTTTTTTGTGTTCAAATCCTTAATAAACACAGACTCAATCGAAAAAAAAAAACTGATTAAATTCTTAATAAATACCGAGTCAATCCATTTAAGTTAAAAAAATTATTGTTTCTAGATTTCTCAATTTACAATTTTTTTTCCAGTGAAAACAACTTTTTATAGTTGAGCAAGCACATTTGGTTGGTTGTTCAAGTTGATCATCTTTGTTTCCTCATATTCTCGTAGGTCATGAGTTCTAGACCCACTAAGTACACTCTCCTTCTTTTCCAAGGATTAGGATTAGATTTAGAATTTATCATATTTTTTTTATAATTTTCTAAATTTTATGTATGTTTATTTTATAGAAATCATTTTAAAAAATTAACCAAACATAAAATTCAACCGATATTTTTTCTTTTTTTTCTTCATCATGATTCTTCTTTTTTTTGTGTGTTATCGGCGACGACACAGGGTTAGTTGTCGGTCGATGATAATTTTTTTATTTTCTTATTTATATTTTTAATTCTAAATAAGAATTTTTTTATCTTATATTCCTTATTCCGCATATTTTATTGTGTTTGTTTCGTATGCCTATGTGACACAATTTTTTTGCCATGTTATACAGTTATCATTTACATTTGTAGTAGTTTTTTGTTCATGTAGCAATCACCATGGCATACATCCATGATCAGGAAAGGTCGCCAATTTAGTATGGTTAGATTCTATTTTGTGATAGTTTATTGATGTAATCAGAACTATTAATAGAACAAATATGCAATATTGATGACTTAGAGGTGACAATCGAGTCGTTCGGATTGAGTTCAGGTCAAGTTGATTTTGGGTTCGAGTTTCTTTCAGTTTAGGTTTGATTCGGATCAGATTGGGTCTGATTAGGATTTAGTTCAGGTCAATATTATTTCAAGTTAGGTCGGGTGTCGGGTCGGGTCAATATCAAATCAATTGATTTTTGGATCGCGTCAATATTAGATCGATTGAATTTTGGGTTAAATTAATCGATTTTCGGGTCGGGTCAATATCTAATCGACCACTTTTCAATCCACGTTAATTTTGGATCAATTGCTTTTTCGTGTCGGGTCGATATCATATCGCCAATTTTCAATTTGAGTTAATATTTGAATATGATCATTTAAAGGAGAAAAGATGATATTAAACTAATACTAAAGGTGACTGTTAAGTAGTATAATACTAAAGGTGAATAAAGCATGCATATATGAGCAAATTAAATTTGGACTACTTTCAGTTTGAGTTGATTTTCGGTTTGGGTTGCTTTTCGATTTAGGTTGGTTTTCGATTTGGATTGTTTTTGGTTTAGGTTGCTTTTTAGGTTTGGGTTGTTTTCAATTTTGATTACTTTTAATTCATGTTGATTTTTGGTTCAGCTAAAATTTGGTTTAGTTTACTTTGGGTTATGGTCAAATTTAGACCATCATTTTTGAGTCTATATCGTATCTTAGGTCAGATAATATAATTTGGGTATCGGGTTAAGTTTTCCAAGTCTAATTGATGTTCTTCGTCACCTCTCTTGCATCACTACACAAGTGTCTTGTTTGATAGAGACAAAGAGATATTAATGATGGTTATTGGGTTACTAAGGAATTAAGGCCATAGTTCAAGAGATGGCTTTGTTTTTATTCATGTCCTTTTAGGTTTTCATGTTTTATTTTATTTTTTGCATAAGTTATTGGTGGACATAGTTTTTTCTTTATATTTGAAGTGTGTTTTATTGTATCTTTCCTTGTCTTTAATGAAATCCATCTCTTGTTTCACAAAAAGTTAACCAAACACGTTCTCTATTTTCTAAAAAAAGAAAACATTCTTTATTTTTTGGAAATCAAACAAAGCATCAGAGTCTGTTTGATTCTAGAAAATATTTACTACTTTCATTTTTATAAAATAAATTTCATTTTTAGTTTTAGTTTTTCAAACATATTTTTAAAAATCAAAATTATAAAAATGTGTTTGTATCTAGTTTTAAAATATAAATAAAAATATTAAATAATTAAATTAAAATATAATTACTAAAAATATAGTAATAATAATAATAAACTTGATTAAATAAACCAAAATTTTAAAATTAATAAAAAATTACTTGAACTTGGGTTAAAATAAGTTAATATTGAAGACCTTTGTTGTTGTTTTTCTTTTTGCTGTTTTCAAAAATATTTTTAATGAAAAATGGAGAAATCATTTTTTTATAATTTCAAATTTTCACTCATTTTTTATTTTCATTTTCTAGAAAACAAATTTTTAATTTTACAACCAAACATATTTTCATGAACGTTTTACATTTTTTAAAAAAATAAAAATAAAAATGACTTATATTCTCTAGAACCAAATGTTGGTAAAGTTACTGCAAGACCAAATCGTTAGCACTGATTGGATAAAATAAATTGAAAAATAAAGTCAGATAAAATAACCGTGTCGTGGTATAAACCTCTACCTTAGAAATAATTTTGCCTCGATGTGTGTAATCGCTGCTTATAGGGGGTCGTCCCCAGAGGTTAGCACGGACTCTCTAAATATTCGTACACCCGAATATTAGAGTGGACTTGCGGTGGTACTGCTCTTCACTTATCACCGAAAAAAGAATTGGAAAGATTTTTAGAAACCAAGAGAGAAGAGTGTGTTGAGAATGTTTTGGATGGTATAAAATGGTTGCAGAGAGCCTCTATTTGTAATGGAAAAACTAGAGTTAAAATGGTAATAAGCATAGTTATAAGTACAACATAAATTCGGGATTGATTTAATTACAACATAAATTCGGGATTGATTTAAATAAAAACCATTAACTGCCAAAAAACAATTGTACCGAAGCAATGAATCTAGCCTAAAAAATATACAGATTTATTTTGTACTGCAACAGTACTGACATGACTGACAGTGCATTACATGGCAATAAAATAGTGTTTTAAACGCGTCTTAATTAAAGTTTATTACAATACTGTAAACCTGCATTTTACACGCTCTAGTAATCGTAAAAATAATATCCCGAATAATGTGTTGTGGTTTTAATCCAGTATAAAAGTTTAAAAAATTCTCAATTTTTTAAATAAATAAATAATAAGGAAATTCTTATGAATTTTCTCTAAAACGAAGAAACGCGCGCGAACGTGTTGAAAACACGTGTTACCACGATCACAACCACGACCACGACCCGACCGACTGGACAGACGGCAGTGGCGGCGGCACGCGCACGTTTTAGGGAGTTGTCTTACCGTATTCACTAAGGGAAGGGAAGGAAGACTCCTTATATACCCTTACCAAGTGATGTTCCATATCCATTTTGGGATAAGTTCTCTCACACTCTTTGAGCATTACCAACATTCCCCCACTAATGCGAAAAAATTCCTTATATTTAGAGTTAAAACAAAACAAGAGAAGAGCAATAGCGAGATTAGTTGCTTAAACACTAGTAAACGTATCTGGAACTAGTACATAGTGATAATGAGTAATTCTATTATTAGATAAGTGAACGAATCTTGAACTTTCTAAGATTAGGGTAAACTCATAACACACAACTAACCCCTTCATCCACCGAAGTCCTCGATGTGTCTACAAAGAGTATATACGAATGTATATATGTAACCCTCTTTTCTCAGGATTCTAGTAAGTGTGTTAGAAAAATGGCCCAACATTTTCTATAGAAGGTGGCTAGTCCTTCCCACTTATGTAGGTTATTTCATCAGGTTTATCCCAACATAAACCACCCAACAGTGGACTATGAAATAATTAAGAGCTTTACAATAGCTCATCCTCACATTAAATAAGGTGAATTTCTTTAAGTTTATTTTAAATGAACCACCCAAACTCTGGGATAAGAAATCATTAAGAATAAATACTCAGCCTCTTTATTCGGTGAATTCAAGTAGTCTTTCTCAATAGGATAACCCAAACTCTTGGGATTTGAATTCATTAAGAGTTTAAGAAAACTCATCCTCTCTAGCGGTAAGTTCATCTGGTCCTTCGCGATAGGAACACCCACTCAACACTGGTTATGAACTATATTAAGAGTAGATATTCAACCAAAAATTGGTAAATTCATCAAGTCTTTCTCACTAAGACCACCCAAATCATGGGCTATGAATTTATTAAGAGCAGTTAAGATCATCTTGTGCATGTACATTACTCGTCATAGGGATAGGAAAATTAGAAATGTACACTATGAGTCTTTCCATGGCTTCGCTTGACCACATTGAACTTCGATAACTAAGTTGGGTATCCACCATGAATTCCTCAACCAATAGATTTAAACTCATCCCCCTCGACGAGTCCAGAACCAATTTTTGACTTAATCCCTTGGTAAATGGATCTGCAAGGTTCTTTTTTGACCTCACATACTCTAGAGCGAGTACTCCGTTCCTTATTAAATGTCTCACAAACTCATGTCTTATATGCATATGTCTTTTCTTACCATTTTAAGCTTGACTTTTAGCCACATAATAGGGATACAAGAGGAGTCAGTTTACCCCACAAAGGAATTTCCCCACAAAGGAATTTCTGCTAACAAATTTCTAAGCCACTCAGTTTCTTGCCCAGTTAGATCAAGAGCAATACACTCTGATACCATAGTAGAGCGAGCGATACAAGTCTGCTTAGTAGATTTCCAAGAAATCATTGTGCCACCTAAGGTAAAGACATACCCACTCATCGAGCTTACCTCATTATTATCGGTAACCCAATTGGTGTCACAATATCCCTCTAGAATAGAAGAAAAACCAACAAGGTTAAGTTTCCAGTCCATAGTACCCTTAAGATATTTTAGTAAGCGTTTGAGTGCAATCCAGTGTTCACCACGAGGATTGTGTGTATATCTACTTAACCTACGTACAAAATAGGCAATATCAGACCGAGTATAGTTCATTGAGAACATAAGGCTTCCAATAATTTTAGCATACTCAACTTGGGAAACACTACTTCCTTTATTCTTAAGGAGTAGTATGCTAGAGTCATAAGGAGTTTTAACAAGGGTGACATCAAAATTTTCAAATTTCTTTAACACTTTCTCAATATAATGTGTTTGATTTAAAGAAAACCTTTTTTCAGTTTTGGTAACTTTAACTCCTAAGATCACATCAACCTCTTCTAGGTCTGTCATCTCAAATTTTATGGACAAGATATGTTTAATTTTGTTAATGGATTCTTTGTTGGTGTTGAATATCAACATATCATCAACGTATAAACATATGATGACACAATCAGTTCCAAACATTTTCGAATATACGCATATATCCTCTCCATTGACAATAAAACCAAAGCTCAAAATGGTTTTATGAAATTTCTCGTACCACTGTTTTGGAGCTTTTTTAAGTCCATAAAGAGACTTTTTGAGTCTACATACTTTGCCTTCCATACTAGGTGCCTCAAACCCTGGTGGTTGCTCCATATAGATCTCTTAGTCTAGATTTCCATTCAAAAATGCAATCTTTACATCCATTTGATGTACATGCAATTTATGAATGGACGCAATCGCAAACAAGGCACGGATCATTGAGATTTTTGTAACTAGAGAGTAGGTATCAAAGAAGTCTATACCAAACTTCTAAGTGAACACTTTGACTAATAGCCTTGCCTTATATCTCTGGATTGACCCGTCTGGCCTAAGTTTCTTTCTGAAAACCCAATTAGAATTGATTGGTCTGAATCCTCTAGGCAAATCAACCAACTTCTACGTGTGATTAGACTTTATTGACTCTAGTTCATTATTAATTGTACATCTCCAGAAACTAGCGTCAATTGATCTTATAGCTTCATCATATGTTTTTGGATACTCATCTAACAAAACGATTTGAGCTATAGGAATAGAGATAAAGTCTAAATTATTTATTTCAGCAATAAAGAAAGTTAGGAAATCAGGACCAAAGGCAGTTTCAACCCTTTGTCTTTTACTTCTTCTTGGCTCTAATTCAAACTCTAGATATTTCTCTACAAGAGTAGGAAAAGAAGTTATTGCATAATTTTATAATTGTTTTTCAACATTAATTCTAGATTTCTTTAGAGGAAAGATGTTCTCAAAGAATTCAACATCCCTAGATTCACAAATAGAAAAGTCATACAAAACCATGAACCTGTATGCAGCACTGTTGGTAGTATACCCGATAAATATTGTATCGACGGTTTTAGGACCGATGGTGGACTTCTTAAAGTTAGGTAAACTAACTTTAGCCAGACACCCCATACTCTTAAGTATTGCAAGTTAGGTGCATATCCTTTCCAAAGTTTGTATGGAGTACTGTCTAATTTCTTATGAGGTATTCGGTTTAAAATGTGATTTGCTAACAGAATGGCTCCTCCCACATGTTATTAGATATCCCAGAACTTATTAACAAAGAGTTCAACATCTTATTTAAAGTTTTATTTTTCCTCTCAGCCACATCATTCTGTTAAGGAAAATAGGGAGTGAAAGTCTCATGGACAATGTCATTCTTTTCACACAACTCTTAAGAAAGTTTGACCCATATTCACCATCTCTGTCGGACCTAACTCGTTTAATTCTCAACTTCTGCCTTATAAATAAGAAATAAGCTTTTCACTTTATCTTTGGTCCTAAAGAGATATACCTTTTTTATATCTTGAGAAGTCATCTACAAAGGTATATAGTAGTGTTTGCCTCCCTTACTTTTAGAGTTTCCAAAGTCTACTAGATTAATATGAATAAGTTTTAACAGTTTAGTTTTTCTCTTAGAAATAGTTTTGAAAGAAGGCTTAGCATGCATGGCTTCTACACATATTTCACATTTGTTAAAGCTATTCTCTTATATACTAGGAAGAATATTCATTTTAATGAGTTTGTAAGAGAGTGAATAATAACATGTCCTAGTCTGACATGCCACATATCAAAAGATTCAGCAATATAAACAGAAGTGGTGGTTTTATTACTTTTATTAAACTGGGCATCGATTACAAATAAACCTCCGTTTAAAAACCATTTCCCTACAAAATCACCGTTACAAGAAAGTATGAGTTTATCTGCTTTGAAGGCTAGTTTAATGCCTGCCTTATTTAGTAAACCACCACTAATTAGATTTATACGCAGGGCGGGTACATACAGAACATTGCTTAAAGCTAAAGTTTTATCGGATGTCAGCTTTAGTAAAACTTTCCCTTTGCTTAGAACTTCAGAGCTGATAGAATTCCCCATGTACACGTGTTCACCATTCTTCACATCCTCAAAGTCGGTGAACAACTCTCTTTTTGCGCAGAAGTATCTGGAAGCTCCAGTGTCCATGATTCATTCAACATTGTTTTCTACTAGATTGACTTCATATACCACCACTACTATAACATCGTCAGCATTCTCAGCAATGTTTAGTTGTGGCCCGCTCTCATTCTGACGATCAGACCGTTGTTGGCACTGGTAAGCTTTGTGTTCGGCCCGTCCGCATACATAACAGTTTGAGGGCTTTGATGGAGCTTTATCTTTCACAGGCCTTTGAAGGTGGTAGTCTTATGAGTTCTGGCTTTTTGCTTCTGGCCTATCGTCTTTTGGGCTTAGTAAACTTGGACTCTGAGACAGATCTAGATTAAACTAGATTAGCCTTAAAAGAAAGATTATTAGAAGAGAGCAACTTATCCTTAAGTCGAATGTTTCTTCTATCTTCATATGACTGACTAGCTCATCGATTTTGAATACCCTATTCTTGTGTTTCAAGGAGTTGCAGTAATCAGACCATGACTTGGGCAGCTTCTCAATGAGGACATTTGCTTACAACACTTCGCACATCTCCATGCCCTCAGCTAGAATATCAGAGACCACCTTCTCGTAATCATGGACCTGGTCCATGATTGGTTTGTCGTACCACGTATTTCTTTATGCCAACATCATCGGCTCTATACTTCTTTTCCAACGTGTCCCATATAGCCTTTGCACTTTTTCCCTTGAGAAACATGTCAAACAGTTTGTTCGACATGTGACTTAGGAGACAACCACGAACAATCTCGTTGTCCTTTTTGTACTTTTAGAATGATTTCTGAGTAGAGGTGTTAGCAAGCACGATTTAAACAACCTCACTGGTGGAAGTAGGAGTGGCAGCAGCAATAAAGACAACGTCGAAGGGTGAGAAAGTAGGTTGGGGTAGATCTTCAAACAGCACGTAGTCAATCTCATGTTGTTCGAAAAAGATGGTGATCCGTTGAGACCACCTCCAGTAGTTGGTCCCGTCAAGTGCGTCAAGCTTGGAAAAGTCTAGGACAATCTTTAGATTCGACATCTTGCAGTATAAATAAATTGTTTCTAAATTGTCGGTAAAGTTACTGCAATACCAAATTGTTAGCAATGGCTGGATAAAATAAATCGAAAAATAAAGGCAGATAAAATAACTGTGTTGTGGTTTAAACCACAACCTTAGAAATAATTTTGCCTCGATTTTGTAATCGCTGCTTATAGGCGATCGTCCCCTGAGATTAGCACGAACTCTCTAAATATTCGTACACCATAATATTATAGTAGACTTGCAGTGGTACTGCTCTTAACTTGTCACCGAAAAAAGAACTGGAAAGCTTTTTAGAAACCAAGAGAGAATAGTGTGTTGAGAATGTTTTGGATGGTATAAAATGGCTACAGAGAGCCTATATTTATAGTGGAAAAAATGAGGTTAAAACGGTAAAAAGCATAGTTATAAATACAACATAAATTCGGGATTAATTTAATTACAACATAAAATATGGGATTGATATAAATAAAAACCATTGACTGCCAAAAAAATAATTGTACAGAAGCAATGAATCTGGCCTCAAAACTATCTGTACTACAACTGTACTGACAATATTGATAGTGCATTATTTTACACACTCTTGTAATCGTAAAAATAAAATCTCGAATAATGTGTTGTGGTTTTAATCCAGTATAAAAGTTTAAAATTTCTTAACACTTTTTTTAATAAATAAATAATAATAAAATTCTTCCGAATTTTCTCTAAAAAAGAAAAAAAAACACGCGAACGTGTCAAAGACATGTATTACCGCAACCACAACCACACCGCATTCACTAAGGAAAGGTAAGGAAGACTGTTTATATACCCTTACCAAGTGATGGTCCTTATCGATGTGGGATAAGTGCTCTTATACTCTTTGATCATTACCAACACCAAACGAACCCTTAATTTTCTATTTCCTTTCCATTCCACAGCCTTTAATATATATTAGCCCAAATTAATATTCTGTTAACAGATTTATATAAATTTTTGACAGTACAGATTTATATAATTAAATTACACATATAGTCTTTTTTAATCAAGTTATTGTTCGATTAATTCATGAAATCGATTTAGTAAAAAACATTCTGAAATATAATGATAATTAGAGATGTCGGTTCATATTACGAATTTAGATATCTACGAATATTCGATTTATTTTTTAATTCAGATACTTTTTTGATTCAAATGTTAAAATTACTATTTTTGTTTTGGATTTGAGTATATACAAATTGATATATTCATATATCCATTATCTGAATATGCTTTAATAATGTGAAGGCAAATTGTAGATTTGGATATCAACTCTGGATTATAAATTGAAAAATATATTTGTTTCTAAGGATATTTGAATTTTGGTCATCTAACTTTTAATTTATTTAAATTTGTGCGAATTCGAATAATGAACACATAATTTAAAATTTTTGAATTTAAATTTCTACGAATTTAGTTATTATCAGCCAACAATATTTAAAATTTAGATAATAATACACGGATTATTTATAAATAAAAAGGGATTCAAAATTTTAAACATACTTACATATTCTAGATATTAAAAAGGCTTAAAGGCCTATTTGCCCCTAAAGTATACACTTTTTCCTGGACAGCCCCTTAAAGTATTTTTTGGACGTTGTGGCCCCTAAACTAAAAATCGTTATCCCGTTTGGCCTCTCCATCGAACGTAGTTTTAAAAATTTCTTAGCCAACCATGTTACGCCACGTGGCCAGCTATTTTTGAATTTATAATAATTATTGTAATTAACCAAAAAATAGTAAATAATAAAATAAATAACATTAAAATATTCAAAGTAAACCAGGTTTGTTTTTCCCCCTAAACCATACTCACGGTTAGAATATCTTCCCCTTTTTCAGTTTCATTCTATTTTGCTCTAAAAATTCATTGAAATCGGTTTGAATGTTGTTGAATCTCAAAGAAAGCAATCGATTCCCCTAAATCATAAGCATTCTTTTTTCCCTAAACCAATTTTGTTATCTGTAAACCCATTCTCTAAAATTTGATTTTGAAAACCCTAAATCAATTTTATTGATTGGAAACTCAATTTTAAAAAATTGGTGTTGCAAGCTTATTGTGTGAACCCTTGATTATTTGTTGTAAACCCTAAATCAATTAGGTAGGGGAAGCTGAAAGATAAGTTTGAACTGATATATATGTTATGTTTTGGGTAGAAAAAGACAATGTTTATATTGTAGATTAATTTATTTTTTATATTTGACTTTGACAAAGAGCTTGAAGTTGTAAAAAAAAGCTAGTGGAAGTTGAGGATAAAGCCATAAGAAGGTACTTTTCATTCGTGGCCTTGACAAACAAAGCCAAAGTAAAAACCTAAAAAGAAATAAATAATTTTTTTAATGTTTTTAGATACTAGCAAAATATTATTTAAAATAGACACATGTATGAGGCATATTGCATACTGTTTCAACTGCATGTGAATTTTTTTTAGTTTAACTAACAAAATATAATTTTGTTTGTTTGGTAATTGTTTACGAAATATGGCTTGAATAGAGCACACAGTAGTACTTCATTTTGAGGGCACTTTCACTAGGAAATCTAAGTTTGATTATGTTGTGGGTAAAAAAATTGTAAAAAAATTGATTCTGACTTTGTTTGCTATCCTACTCTTATTGCATTTATTGAGGAAGTAGCTTATTAGCTTACTTAGAACCAGGTTTAAGCTTAGTTGGAGGTTTGAGGATCTTAATTTCTTATAATGAAAGCTATTTAGGTTTGATTAAGCATTTGAGTAGTAAAGGAGAGATAAACATATATGTTGGGCATGGTTTAAAGGTAGACAATGTAGATGTTGGTGTTGAGGAAAATGATGATGGTGTTGAAGAGGTTGATATTAGTGTTGATGGTTTTGAAGAGGTTGATATTAATGATGGTGGGTTTAATGTTGAAGAGGTTGATGTTGATGCTGATGCTGGAGGGAAAAGTGCAGGGATATGTAATAATAGTGGGCCAACTGGTGTTGATGGGCCAACTATTGCTCCTGGGCCAATTGTTGCTGTTGAACTAACTGGTGTTGCTGGCCCAACTACTGCTGCTAAACCAATTGGTGTTCCTGGGCTATCTGGTGTTGTTGAGTCAACTAGGTTAGAGGTAGATAATGTGAAAATTGATTAAGAGAATATTAATAAAAAAATTCAGTGAAGGTAGGGTAAATGAAGAAAAAGAAAATGATGATGACAGTGACTCATCATACAGCGCTAAAATAGAATCTGAATAAAAAAATTTAAGGTGAGAAGTGTGGGTGACTGATGATGAAGATGAAGAGCTAACACCAATTTTTGAGAAAGCAAGGAGATTCAAAGAAAAAAATATATGCTAAAACTGTAGGGATGAAGATTTGAGACAAAATTAGAATAATGATACATTCTATAGATTAAAGAAAAACAAGAAGACAATGAAGAAAACACTTATTATCTAACATCAGATAACGTTGGCAGCTTTTAAACAGATTCTGATGGTGAAGTTGTCTGCAAGAAAAGTAAGAAAATTTTTAATGAGAGTTTTGAGCATAGATTTGAATTGGGTATGATTTTTTTGAAAGTAACAAACAATTTAAGGAAGATCTTAAGTCTTTTGTTGTAGCTAACAGATTCGACTATAAGTATACTAAGAATGAAAAGGATAAGATTAGAGCAAAGTGTAAGGGTGTGGGGTGTCTTTTTATAATTTATCTTGGTAAGAGATCTGATGGTGTTTATAAGATTAAGACACTAGTGAGAAAACATTCATGCTCTATCGCATTTAAGAATAAGTAACAGATTATAAATTTGTTGGAAAGCATTTTGTTAATAAACCCAGAATCATGCCTAAACTAAAATTGAAAGACATGATAACACTCGGTAAGGAGGAGATCGAAGTTGAACTTACCAAGAATATTTGTAGTGGAGCAAGGAAGTGGACAGTAAATCAAATTATGGGGAGTTTAAAGCATGAGTTTAATCGTTTATATGATTATATATTTGCATTGAGGGAAACAGATCCCACAGAAACATTTAACCTTGTGGTTGAGAGACAAACCCCCACAGATAAACCTATTTTTAGAAGGCTCTATGTTTGCTTTAGTGATTTAAAAGAAGGGTTTATTAGATATTGTAGGCCAATCTTGTGTCTTGATGATTGTTATCTTAAAGGGCCACTGAAAGGTGAAATATTGGCTGATGTTGAAAGAGGTGGCAATAACCAGATATTTCTTATAGCATGGGCAGTTGCAGAGGTAAAGAACAGGAAGACTTGGGTTGATTTTTGAGAAACGTCCAAATTAATCTGCAATTAAAAATGGTGATAAATTCGCTGTTATAAGTGATATGAAAAAGGTATGTGTGTTTCAGATTTTATGATTCTTCTAAATTATTTAATTTTTTTCATCTGTTTACACCACTAAATGTATGAAATTTATATTATAGGAACTGCTGGAAGAGATACCACTGGTATTACCCTATGTTGAGCATAGTTCTTTTCAAGACTCATGTTTGAACACCAGAAGAAGGATCACAAAGGTTTGGACATGCAACAATTGTTCTGGGAAAGCTATAAGGCAACAAACGAGGCAACATTTTAAAAGCATACATCAAGGATTCATGCTTTGAAGAAAGGTGCACATGGAGATTTGATGGAGAAATATTTAAAAATATTGGTCAAGGGCTTTTTTGTAACAAATTCTAAATGTGACTCTATGGACAACAATTTTAGTGAGGCATTCAATTCAGCAATACTTTCAACAATGTATAAATCAGTAATCTTATTATTTGAGGACATAAGGCACTATGTCATGAATAGAAATTCTGCACACAAACTTAAGTGTCGGAGTTGAGAGTCGGTATGTTATCCTAAAATTGCAAAAATTGTTAAACAAAATAAATTCAATAGTTTTTCTTGTCATGTAACTTGGAATGGCCAACATGGCTATGAGGTATTATGCAATGGGGAAATTTTGTTGTGGATATTAAGGGTTAGAATTACACCTGCAGATATTAGGATCTGACAAATATTTCATGCACACATGCAATATGTGTTATCTTATATAGGAATGAGTTAGTTGAAACATATGTGGCTAAGGCATACAAAAAAGAAACATAAATTTCATTGTACAATTATGTTCTGCCAATTCTTCCTACTGAGAATTACTGAAAAGAAACAAAAATGAGACCTATTGAATCACTTTTGAAAAGAAAACTTTTTAGAAGACCTAAACAAAAAAGAAAAAGAAAGAAAAGAAAAAGATCCAAAAAGCAAGCTCTCTAAACATGAAAGTAAGATGAGTTGTAGATGTTGTAGAGAATTTGGGCACAACATTATAACATGCCTAAAAAAGTTTAGTACATATTTATTTTTTTCTTTAAATTTTATGCTGATATTTATTTTAATTAATATGTTTTTTAGAAAACTCAAACTGATTCATCAATGGAGCCACCGCCATCTCAGGCATCATCTCACACTATGTTAACTATATCAACTACTAATTCACCAACATATCAACTACTAATTCACCAAGGGAGCCATCACCATCTCAGGCATCATTTCATTCAGCATCAACTATTCCAAATGAATCATCTAAAGGAACAACAGTAAGGCGAAGACCTAGAGGTGCTTCATCAGTAAGAAAAACAACAAGAAGAAGACCTAAAGGTGCTTCATCTAGGAGAACAATATGTAGTAAAATCATGGAAGGGTATGAAATTTACACTAACCTGTCCAATGGAATACAAATCCTTAATGTAAGTAAATTAGTTATGTATTAATATGTGTTAATTAGTTATGTCTAACTTTTAATTAATTACTAATATTGTTTTAATTTTTTAGCTTGGTAGAGCAAGTCAAAGGATGTTGAAGATGCCCAATAGAAAGACCATAGATCAGTCTCATACTGCACCAGTGACACAACCTCTTCAGCTGCAACTGCAACAGTGACTCAATTTGCACCGCTGACACAACTTTTAGTTTCATCTCGGGGTGCACCAGCTTCATCCCATATTACACCACTTACTCACCCTTCAGCTTCATATTAGACTGTAACAGTGTCTAAACTTCCTTCAATCTCAAGAATCCTTAAATTACCTATTATAAGAAAAACTAAAGATTGAATCTGTATGATGATTTATTTTGTTGCATTCTTACAAACTTTTTTATGCTGTCTATCTGATATTATATAAGTTAAGGTCAACTATGAAAACATTTTTGTGGTGCTTTGTTAAGTGCATTTTTATGTATTTTGCTATAATGGAACATGTCAGTTTCACACTCTTTGTAATGAATGGTTATGAATGACAATATTATATTATCTTTTGCACTTATAGTTTTGCAATCAATTTATTTACTTTTTCCACTTATATAGTTATAAGGTAAACATTTGTATAGTGCATCCTTGATGTATTACAGTTATAACAGTGTATACTTGTACACTTATAGATAATTTAAGACACTTTCAAAAGGCAAAACAACTTTTCAAATGTAAATTATCCATTCAAACTAAATGGGACACAAAACAACTTCTCAAATGTAAATAAACAACTTCTCAATTGTAAATTAGCCATTCAAATCAAATCCAGCACTAACTACACATCAACGAAAAACAAAAATATCAATGACATTCAAACCAATTCCAAGGGCCTATATCAATTCCATTTAAATCAAATGCAACACTAACTACACATCACTACATTACAGTTGCATTCAACAACATTTCCCCCAACTAGGGGTGTTTCAAAATATCCGACCCGATGTCCTGACCCGATGACCCGCCGATTCGACCATAAAAATTTGGGTATTTTTTAAAAAATTATGTCCCGTGTCGGGTACTCAGCTCGCCATTTCCCGGGTCGGGCCTTGATCACAAAATCAAAAAACCCGAATACCCAGATACCCGACTACCTACATAGTATAAATTATTTTTTATATTTAATTATTTATATATTAAAATAAAATAAACTAATTAAAAATATTAAAAAAACACTTTCCCCTATGTTTCACGTTCTCAACTTTGTGTTTCACTCAAAATCTGAAATCCCTAAAAGCTAAAATTAGAAACTTACCTTTGATCGACTACTCTGCATGGCTACACCTCTACTCTAGATCTTTGTTCTCTGAGCTCGTCGACGCCTAGGTTTTTCGGTCACTCATCTCGGCTCTAAACCTCTGGCAGTATGAGACACGGCAAGCACCCATAGTCTCACACACAATCATAGATTCAACTGTAAGTTTAAGGAGCCTTATATCTAAAGTACTAAAGGGATAACTATGTTTAAATACTCATTGTTTAGTGTTTGCAGTTGTTAAATACTTTCTGTTTAAATACTCAGCCTGCAGTTGTTATATGAACAGATTTAACTTTTTTGTTATGTCAAAGCCATTGAAATTTTTGGTTAAATACTCTGCCTGCACTTCTTAAACTTTACGTTTAGATTATGTAACTAGGATTTTAAAATTCTATGTTTGGATGTTGGATTATGTAATTAAAACTTTTAAATTTGTGTATGCTTTTTTAATTAAATGAATTAAAAATTATAAAAATTTGGGTACCCGCAACACCCGAGCCGGGACACAGGTTGGCCATAGAATTACCCAATAATCTGGGTACCTGTAACACCTCAAACCCGGATGATACATTTGGGCCACAAGCCCAAACCACTCCCATAAAATTTTTATTTATAAAACCAATAAACACAATTTGTTAAATCCAACCATAAAGTTTCTGAAATATTAAGTTCAACCATATTCAAAACATTTAACATTCATAAGGAGCTCCAAATAACCAACATTTAAAACATTTGACCGATACAATTTAATTCAAAATAGAGTTACAAATACAAGGATCCAATGAATACATAGCCCTTTATATCTAAGTACATGTACTCTACCAAAATGGCCAATGTTGAAATCCTTGTTTCGATGGTTCTCCGCAACACACGATCAACCTAACTACCTACGAACGGAAATAACAATTTCGAACGTTGAGCTAACAAAACTCAGTGGATATACGACCACTCGACCATGCTTCAGGTGAATCATAATTAAGAGCATGCTAGATGATATGATATCAAGGTAAGATAAATCAATGGCGCTACCATAACCACATAAACACATGTTATGCACAAAATAACATCTCAAATAACATAAGCACAACAATAAACAAACCAAGAGTTAAGCCCAATGCCACCGACCCTGGGAAACCCACTCATGCTTGGAATCTCACATTGAGTTGATATACTCAGAATCTCACATCGAGTCTTCCCTTGGAATCTCACATTAAGCGGGGCTCGAAATTTCACATCAAACAAATGTCATCACCCGAAATCTCACATCAGATAGTCTTCATTTCATAACTCAGAATCTCACAACGAGTGGGCTTCATGTATCGTAACACCCACTCACTGGTTATCCGGATCACACCAAATAAAGACACATAACCAAACAAGTGCCCACACATGGCACAACCACATATGATCCACCAAGGATTCCTAGGATTTGCCAACACAAGCAATTCCCTTTTATTCAAACACATTATTGGCTAATTAATCCATAAGAGAAGTTAGAAATGCCCTTTTTAGTTTTACTATTCATTTTACATCAAAAGAGACCCCATAAGCCCTTTACCTCGAATTATAGAACCCTCGAACGCAACCTCAAATTCCTTGGATAGATTACCTAGCGAGTACCGATACTCCTATATGGGTATTGACATACCCCTCTAGGTACCGGTACTCCTCCACGAGTATCGATACTCAAATTAGGTTTGAAAGAAATGGGTCATCAAGCTGTACCGATACTCTCACCCCGTATCGATACCCAGCATCGGTACGTGAACCACTTTGTACCGATCCTCACCCGTACTAGTACTCCCACCTTTACGTATCGGTATACGAAAGTCTTTCTCAAAAAATAGAATAGAAGTACCGATACGCCCCTAGCGTATCGGTACACGAAAATGCCGCTAGAATTCTCATCAAGCATGAGGTACCGATACGTGACCTGCTACACCGGTACGCCTCTCACAAGTCATCATTTTCATTACATAGCCGTATTGATACTCATAAAGTTGTACCGGTATGGCCTTCAATTTCTTCATTATATCCTAGAGAGGGGTACCAGTACTAAACTACCCGTACCGGTACGCAAACCCAGATTTCCAGGTCTAGGGTTTGAATTTTACCTAGAAATTCCACTTAACCTATATGGTTAAGCCCCAAATTGATCATACAAGTTATGATGAGTCATTTATGTGCATTTTTATCAATTTTTACCCTCAAACAACACCAATTATAGAAAATACCATTGATTATCAACCAAGCTATAACTTAACAAAAACATCATATTTCAAGCAACACACACGAAATGATGATGCACATGAATTCATAGAAGTTGGAAGTGTACTAACCTCAACTTTGAAGGCTGAAAAGGGTGCTCACACCAAACCTTCAAGCTTTCTTCTTTCTAAGAGCTTTGGAAGGTTTTCCCACTTCTTTCACTACAAGGGAAGATTACCAAACAATTTATTGCACTATTAGGAAGAGTTAAGAAGCTAAGAACACTAGAAAAACCAATAATAGAGTCCTTAACACCTTATTCTCGTTCTTCTCCAAAGGCCACCTATCAAACCCAACCTTCACCATTTTAAGACCAAACTTACCTTGGATTAGAGATCCTTGAATGCTGATAAAACTTCCCTTAACAAGCCAAACTTGATTCACAACACAAACCTTAAGATTTTACCTTTGGTGTTAGTGTTTTGGGTAGGAAAGTGAGTTTGGAAGGGAATGAGAGACCATAAAGCATAGTGATCACATCCTTCTCTGCACAATGCATAAAATTAAAGCCTTTCCCCTCTATCTCCTCCAATTATGCATTTACCACACTACCCATCTCTCATTCTTCCCAACCTAAACCCACAACAATTACATGAGCCCAATAACAAAAAATAAGCCCGCTCGGGCTCTCAAGGCCCAACTTATCGACCCAAAAGCGATGCCTTTACCTTGGTAAACCCAACACTTGCATTCTGAAACCCGAGTCGTTACAACTTCCCTCTTAAAGAAAATTTTGTCCTTGGAATTTAAATGGCAGAAACAACTGCGGATAGAGCTCTTTCATATTAGCCTCAACCTCCCACATAGCCTCTTCAATTCTGTAGTTCCTCTACACCATCTTTACAAGGGGTATACACTTATTATGTAGCTCATTCACTCCTCTATCGAACACTCTTATCGGTTCTTTTTCATATGTCAAATCTGTGTTAACCTCAATGTCTTCGAGCGATATGACATGCGAAGGGTCGAAATGGTAGCGTCTCAACATAGACACATGAAAAACATCGTAGATACGTGCCAAATCTAGAACACGCATTCGACCTTTAAAGTACAAGTACCCACTATCTCTACCTCAAAGTCCGAGGCTTCGCCTCTCTAAACCATCTCAATCTGTGCTATCAAGTCTTTATCCGACACCTGAGTCCTCTTTATCTCTTGTACCAATGTAGACTCAACCCGAAGCTCCGCTAAGAGTCCACCATTCTCGATCATCCTTAAGCGGGCGAACATGGCTCTCAAATCAGATATAGACTTACGACTCAAGGTATCTGCCACCACATTTACTTTGCCCGAATGACACTCAGTGATGCAGTCATAATCTTTTAACAACTCGATCCAACGGTGCTATCTTAGATTCAACTTCTTCTGGGTAAGCAGGTACTTTAAACTTTTGTGGTCCGTATAAATGTAACACTTCTCCCCATAGAGATAATACCTTCAAATCTTTAATGCAAAGATGACTGCAACGAGCTCTAAATTATGGGTAAGGTAATTCTGTTCATGTTGTTTAAGTTGCCTCGAAGCGTAAGCAACCACCTTACCCTCTTGCATGAGGACACAACCAAACCCATTCAAAGATGCGTCACTGAACACAACATAATCTTTTCCCGGTTCGGGTTGTGTCAAAACTGAAGCCTCTATGAGGTAGGCCTTTAATTGCTCAAAGCACTACTATCTCTCATAGTTCCATACAAATGGAACTCTTTTCTGCAGCAACTTGGTCAGCGGCGCTGCTACGATGGAGAAACCTTTGACAAATCATTAATAATATCTCGTAAGTCCAAGAAAGCTATGAACTTCAGAAATATTTTTAGGTGGTTTCTATTATACTACGGCTTAAATATTTTAGGGGTCAACACAAATTCCATCTGCTGCAACAATGTGACCCAAAAATGCCACCTCGAAAAGCCAAAAATTGTATTTATTGAACTTAGCATAGAGACGTCTATCCCTCAATATTTGGAGAACCACCCGCAAATGATGATCGTGCTCCTCCTTCGAGCGCGAATACACCAAAATATCGTCAATGAACACCGTAACAAACTAATCTAAATAAGGCTAAAAGATTATGTTCATCAAATCTATAAATGTCGTTGGGGTATTGGTTAGCCCAAAAGGCATCACCAAGAACTCGTTGTGTCCATACCGCGTCATGAAGGCAGTTTTCTAAACATCTTCTTCTACCACATTTAACTGATGATATCTCAACCTCAAGTTTATATTAAAAATACCCGGGCACCTCGCAACTGGTCAAATAAATCATCAATCTTTGAAAGGGGTAATGATTCTTCACCGTTACCTTATTAAGCTGACGGTAGTTAATGTACATCCTCATAGACTCTTCATTCTTCTTTAAAAAGAAACTGGAGCGCCCCAAGGTGAGATGCTTGGTCGAATAAACCCTCTCTCCAACAATTCTTGGATTTTCTTCTTTAACTCTCTTATTTCTGTTGGCGTCATTCGGTAGGGTATGATGGACACCAATGTTGTACCGGGCATTACCTCAATTCAGAGTTCGAGCTCACGATCCGATGGTAATCCAAGTAAATTTTCCAAAAAGACATCTATAAACTCGCAGACTGTCCTAAATTTCTCAATGATCGGACCCCCTACTCTTGTATCAACTAAATGAGCAAAAAAAGCCTCACAACCTTGTTGGATTAGCCTTTGAGCTGCCAAAGTCGAAACTATACTAGGGATGCAAGGGTGTCTTTCTTCTCTAACAATTAACTTAGACCCATCAGCAACACGAAGCTTCAAACTCTTGGTTATACAACCTAAACTAGCATCGTGTCCAAAAAGTCAATCCATGCCTAAGATTGCATCAAACTCTTAGAATGGAAAAACCATCAAATCTACTGAAAATATTGAACCCTAAACTTCAATCAGACACTTTTGATACACCTTATCCACCATCACATCTAACCCTAATGGGCTAGTCACGCAAACTCCTATATCTAGATTTTTGACTGATAAGCCCCATTGTTGTGATATCCCACTACGGATATAAGAGTGGGTAGACCCCGAATCTACTAATGTAATTATAAGAACATAAAATAAGGAGAGTGTACCTGAGATCACATTTGTGGGCTCGCAATCCTCTTGGGCTCTGACCGCGTACTGCCTCGTCGATGCCCTCATAGTGGACTGGAACGTGCCCCTACTCTGATGGCTGGTTGCTTGACTTGCCCCTCCACTAAGGAAACCTCAACCCCTCAAAGTCAGGTAAGAGGTCATCGGTGCCTGAACCATAATAGTAATGGTAACTGCAGGATAATCTTTCTCAAGGTGGTCCTATGATCCACACTCAAAACAAGCTAGGTTTGCTCCCCAACACTCTTCACGATGCCTCCTCCACTAATTACAAACTGGTACGCCTGCACTCCCCTAAAAACTATTTGGACTCATCATAGACGAAGACGATGTAGGCCTCCTAAGACTAGCAGACTCAGATCTACAATCTGACCTTGAACTCTGATTCGACACCTCTTTTCCCTGATTCTATCGGTTCATGTTCCTTCTTGAGTGAGACTGTGAGCTGTCAGAGAAATTTTAAGTCCTCCCACCGAAACTCCTATGCCCTCCAACTGGACCATAAGTCAAGTTCAGAAAACACCTTCAGTAGGGTAGCTGTCAGATAGGTTTGGATCTCCTTTCTCAAACCCTTGATAAACCTTTTGTACCTCATTTTCTCGGTGGCCACCAACTACGGTGCATACCTACTCAACTGCAGAAATTCTTATTCATACTCAAAGACTGAACGATTCCTTTACACAAGGTGAGTAAATTGGTCTCTCGACCCATCGATGTGAGCCTTACCTATATACTTTTTCTCAAACTCATCAAGAAAATTGTCCCATGTAGATTGGCTGGGGTACCATTCAAGCTCCACTGTCTTTCACTATTCCCTTACATTCTCCTTTAGCAACGACAGAACACAGGATAATTTATCTTCAAACCTCATCCTCATCTGCCTTATAATCCAATGGGTGTCTCAAAGCCATTGATCTGCCCTCACTAGATTATCTTATCTTACCCCAAAGAAATCAATAGCACTCTGCCTACACACCCTTTCAATTCGGTGCCTTGTGAGGGGTAGATGTATGCCTTGAGATCGCCCTCACGATCCTTTCTAGGGCTCGGTGTAAATGAGAGAAATAATTGGCCTCATGTCCAGCTCCCCATATGATTCCTCTATATTCGGTACATAGTCTTTATTGAAGCTCCCTCTCTGGGAACCCAAACTTTCCTCAACATTCTTTTCTCTTTTGGGCACGATTCTATTATGCACAAACAAACAACATATTTACAGCATTAAATTTCAGCTTAATTCAAGTACAAATTTGACTTATGGACATGTATTTGCTAGACACCTATTTACCACACTAGAATCCCCCAGGGACTTCCTAAAACTGACTAAACCTAGGCTCTAATACCAATAAATATAACACCCCAAACCCAAATGATATATTTAGGCCATAATCCCAAACCACTCCCATAAAATTTTCATTTATAAAACCAATAAACACAATTTGTTAAATCAACGTTTCCGAAATATTAAGTTTAACCATATTCAAAACATTTAACATTCATAAGCAGCTCTAAATAACTAACATTTAAAATATTTGACCGCTACAATTTAATTCAAAATAGAGTTACAAATACAAGGGTCCTACGAATACATAGCCCTTTACATCTAAGTACATGTACTATACCATAATGGTCAATACTGAAATCTTATTTCGGCGGTGCTCTGTAACACACGATCAACCTAACTACCTGCGAATGGAGATACCAAATCTGAACATTGAGCTAACAAAGCTCAGTGGATACACGACCACTCGATCATGCTTCAGGTGAATCATAATTAAGAGCATACTAGATGATATGATATCAAGGTAAGATAAAGCAATGGCGCTACCATAACCGCCTAAAGACATATTATGCACAAAATAACATCTCAAATAGCATAAGCACAACAATAAACAAACCAAAAGTGAGGCCTAATGTCACCCGACCCTAGGAAACCCACTCATGCTCAAAATCTTACATCGAGCTACTCGAAATCTTATATCGAGCTGATAGACTCGAAATCTCACATCGAGCGGGGCTCGAAATCTCATATCGAGCAAATATCATCACCCAGAATCTCATATCGGATTACCTTTATTTTATCACTCGGAATCTCACATCGAGTGGGCTTCATGTGTTGCAACATTCACTCATTGGGTATCTGGATCCCACCAAACAAAGACACATAACCAAACAAGTGCCCACACATGGCACAACCACATATGATCCACCAAAGATTCCTAAGATTTGCTAACACAAGCAATTCTCTTTTATTCAAACACATTATTGGTCAATTAATCTGCAAGAGAAGTTAGAAACGCTATTTTTTAGTTTTACTATTCAGTTTACATCACAAGAGACCTATTGTGCCCTTTGCCTCGAATTATAAAACCCTTAAATGTAACCTTAAATTTTTTTTGGCAGATTGCCCAGCGAGTACCGATACTCCTATATGGGTATCGGTACACCCCTCTAGGTATTGGTACTCTTTCACGAGTACCGATACTCAAATTAGGTTAAAAAATAGGTTTCCAATCGTACCAATACGCTTACCCCCATATCGATACCGAGCATCGGTACATGAATCACCCTGTATCGATCCCAACCCGTATCGATACTCCTATCTTTTCATACCTATACACGAAAGCCTTTCTCAGGCAATAGAACAGTAATACCAATACGCCTCTAGCGTACCGGTATACGAAAATGCCACTGGAATTCTCATCAAGCATGGGTACCAACACGCGACCTGCTGTATTGGTACACCCCTCACAAGTCGTCCTCTTCATTGCATAAGCGAAACGATACTCAAAAAGTGGTACTAGTACGCCCTTCAAGTTTCGTCTTCTTTCCTAGAGAGGGGTACCGGTACTAAACCGTCCGTACTGGTACGTGAACCCAGATTTCTAAGTATGGGGTTCGAATTTCACCTATAATTTCCACTAAACCTACATGGTTAAGCCCCAAATCGATCCTACAAATTATTAAGAGTTATTTATGTGTGTTTCTATTAATTTTTACCCTCAAACAACATCAATTATAGAATCTACCATTGATGATCAACTAGGCTCTAACTTAACCAAAACATCATATTTCAAGCAACACACACGAAATGATGATGCACATAAATTCATAGAAGTTAGAAGTGTACTAACCTCAACTTTGAAGGCTGAAAAGGGTGCTCACACCAAACCTTCAAGCTTTCTTCTTCCCAAGAGCTTTAGAATGCTCTCTCACTTCTTTCACTACAAAGGAAGATTACCAAACGATTTATTACACTATTGGGAAGAGTTAGGAAGGTAAGAATACTAGAAAAACCATGAATGAAGTCCTTAACACCTCATTCATGTTCTTCCCCAAAGACCCCCTATCAAAACCCAACCTCTACCATTTTAGACCAAACCTACCTTGGATTAGAGATCCTTGAATGCTGATAAAACTTCCCTTAACAAGCCAAACGTGATTCACAATACAAACCCTCAAGATTCTACCTTTGGTGGTGGTGTTTTGGGTGGGAAAGTGAGTTTGGAAGAGAAGAAGAGACCATAAAGCATGGTGATCTCATCCTTCTCTGCACAATACAAAAAAACTAAAGCCTTTCCCCTCTATCTCCTCCAATTATGCATTTACCACACTACCCCTCTTTCACTCTTCCCAACCCAAACCCACAACAATCACATGAGCCCAATAACAAAATATAAGCCCACTTGGGCTCTCAAGGCCCAACTTATCGCCCCAAAAGCTAGGTCTTTGCCTTGGTAAACCCAACACTTGAGTTTCGAAACCTGGGTTGTTATAGTACCCGGTACTTCGGGTACCAAAATACCCAGGTATCCGAATTTGAACACCCCTACCCCAGTAACTAATTTTGAACTTCCACTTAACATGATAAATCTGAAAAATTCAAACCTAAGATTTACAAAGAATAAATTAGTGTTCAGAACTATAAAGCAAAGCCATGAATGAATTTGCACGAACCTTTGATGTTAGAAAACCCAATTGAACAAAAGCATTTGTAGAGAGAAATTGAGATAGAAATCTGAGAATGAAAACCTAGGTTTAGTTTGAATAGAAGAAAAGAGGGATGTCTGGTTTATTTTGAATATTTTAATATTTTAATATTATTTATTATTATTTACCAATTTTTGGTTGATTACAATAATTATTATAAATTCAAAAATAATTGGACACGTGTTGTAACCTGATTGGCTAAGAAATTTTTTTAAACGACGTTAGATGGAGAGGCCAAATGAGATAACGATTTTTAGTTCAAGGGCCACAACGTAAAAAAAATACTTTAAATGGCTGATCGAGAAAAAGTGTATACTTTAGGGGGTAAATGGGGCTTTAAGCATATTAAAAATTACAAATATCCGACCGGCGGTCGTTTCTAACGGTGATGCTTTGTGAGTGCCAGTCACGTGAGTGCCAAATGATGTCCGGTTTCAACAGTGGAAGGGAATGCAAGGAAAAGAAATGCCAGCAGCATCCATTAGGCATTTGACTTAATTGCACATTTAAAAGTTTACATTCAGTGCTCGAGAAAAAGTCAAGATTCAATGTATGCTCATTAAATACAGTCAACATTTTCTTTCTTTTTATTTGATCAATAATAAATTAGTAGTATGAGTTTTATTAATTAGTGTTTGATAAAAAATATATATTCAATTATTTTTTCATTTAGCCCGTCATTTTTTTTTCAAGTTTTAAAAGATCCAATAGCACAGAATCACGTTTATTGTGGAAAGCCCTATTGATTTTGAAATTAGAAATAAATGATTTAAAAAACTTCGGATTTAATTATTTATTTGATTCTTATTAGTTTCAAAACTAGACAGATTAAGTGTATTAATAGTGTATATTAAAACTGTTTTCTCTGAAAAAATAGCCTCTATCTTTTTTTTTTCTATCGTCATTCTCTAATTTTTTACGTTGTCGAAGATGACATTAATTTTGTGTTAAATGTCAACTGTTGATAATCTTTTGTATTGTTAATTTTTAAAAAGAATTCTTTGTTTTGGATTTTTTTTTTTTTTTGCATATCTTTGCATTTGATTCGTTTTCTAGGACATGGTTTTCGCTGCATAATGGCACGATTTTCTTACTTTTTGGCACAATTCTCATTTACCTCTTTCGTGGTAGTTTTGTGTTCGCGTAGGTATCATCATGGTGCACATCCCTAAACAAGAAATATTGACGGTCTAATATGATTAAATTCCTTTCCTGTGACAGTTTGTTGACGTAGTCAATATTATTAATGGAGCAGATATGCAAGATTGCTTATGTCCATCATCTCTCTTACATCACTACATCAACATTTAGTTGGATAGAGGTAAGGAAATTTTGATGACGGTTACTAGATTTCTAAGAAAATTGAAGGAATGTAGAATGTTTTGTTTTCTTCACGCACTTTGAATTTTCATGTTTTATTTTTCGTTCTGCACACGTTCTTGGTGGACATAGCCTCCAAATTTCTCTTTATGTTTAGAGTGTGTTTTGTACCATTCATTATCTTTAACGAAATACAATTATTGTTTCAAAAAAGAAGTAGACAAGTTAAGTCAAGTCTTCTATTATTATCTAACACATATGTATATTGAAACCGAACGTTATGAGTTAAAGTGGTCATAACCCCAAAATTTAATAAAAATCATTTAATTCTTCAAAAAATTAAAAGAATTTAAAAGTTTGCCCATTTCAATTTTTAGAAAATCTTATGTTCCAAAATTTTAATATTTAAATTAACTCATCCTTGATTTTTTTTTAAAATTTTTCAATAAATCTCAAATTTTTAAAACTCTAATTAGTTTTTTTTAAATTAAATAAAACTCTTTAAAAATTTAAATAGACCATTTTAAATGTGTTGCTAAGATTTATCATTTATAATAGTAATAATAATAACAATAATAATAAAACTGAACTTAATCCAATTTTTAAAATTTAAATTAATAACATAATATTTAGACATTAACACATTTTTTTATATTTGATCCATGCTGATGTTTCTCCCCAATTCTATCCTTGAAAGTAACAGTGTAACATTTTTATTTAACTTAAAATGTTATTAAAATATATAAAATTTTAAATTGATAGATAATATTTAAATTTTATTAAAAACATTTTTATTTAATGCCGATCATATCATACCTTACTGCATGTTAGACTCAGCCTGAAAATAACAGTGGTTAATCTGTGTGGGGGGTCAGGAGTATGGATTTCTGAGTTGTAAGCCTCGTCGACACACGATAGGATAGGGAGAGTAGGACCCAGGGGGCACCCAAATTAACTGGCATCCACTTTTTCTACTAAATAAAAAATAATTTTAATGTTTTCCTTTCTCTTTTTGTCGGTAATTCACGAGCCTCCACCTAGAAGAGATAAAAAAGTAAAGAACATAAAACAGACCGCGTGGACTTTTTTGTATTAAAAATACCCTTTGACATAAGTCAACCCCAAAACTACACCGGTTTTCAATGTCAGAAATAAAAGAGGAACAAATCACAAACGATAAAAGCTTTGAGATGCCGAATTTGTCAACCAACAATACCACATTTCTCTCTCTCTTCATTTTTCCTTTTTTTTAATCTTATTTTTTCTTTATTCTTTATATATATAATCGCAAAAGCCACTCAATACAAACTCCTCTTTCATCTTCACAACCATCAAAAGTCAGCGCCTTGTTTTGTCTTCATTTTCTTTCTTGAGCTTTGCATCAGAAACAGAGAGAGAAAAAGGATACAACGCCCATGGATGTCGATTGGGACTTGTATGCGGTGGTGAGGAGCTGCGCCTCCGTCACAACCACCTGCAGCAGTGGCGGTGGTGTTGCAGACAGCACTTTCCCTCAATCTGGTTTCTCATCTTTTGCCAGTCAAGAACCTTTTCAGGGCCAAATCTTGTCTTTTCCGAATCAGGTTGAAGCCAGAAATGATACAGAAGAATTGCATGAGCTTTACAAGCCCTTCTTCCCCAAATCCCAGCCTCTCTCCCCGCAGATAAAACTGAAACAGCAGCAAGAACACCTCAAGCCTAAGAAATCTCTCGCTGTCTCTGTTACAACAGCTAGCAGCACTTCCAGGATTCCCACTTCTCATAATTCTCGATCTAAAAGAAGGTAAATTTCAGCTTTTAAAGTGCTTATTTTTCAAATAACCAGTTCAGAAGTTGTATCTGTTGTCGATTATACTGATATTTTTGTTACTTTGCCGTTTAACAGAAAGAATCAGCTGAAAAGGGTTTGCCAAGTTCCGGCGGAGGGTCTATCTTCGGATGTGTGGGCATGGAGAAAATATGGTCAAAAACCCATCAAAGGCTCTCCTTATCCAAGGTAAAATCCATGGGGTTTTGTCTCTTTGCAGGTTGAATAATTTGATTTTATAATAAAATTTTGTTTTTGTTTGGATATTCAATTATTGATTTTGGGTTTTGTTTCTTTGAATTTCAGGGGATATTACAGATGTAGTACCTCAAAGGGGTGTTTGGCCCGGAAACAAGTGGAACGGCATAGATCCGACCCGAATATGTTCATTGTCACGTACACGGGTGAACACAACCACGCAGCTCCGACGCACCGGAGTTCACTCGCTGGCAATACCCGTCAGAAGCCTTTAACTCCACAAACGGTAGCCGCCGGTGACTCCATCATACCTTCCTCGGCTAAACTAGCCGAGAGTTCGTCTCCGGCGACCTCCGTGGATGAAGAGGTTGTGCTTCAAAGTACGAAGGTGCACAGCAGAGAGGATTTGGTTGAAGATGAAGGGGAAGATGAGTTCGGGATGTCGGACACGGCAGTGAGTGATGATTTCTTCGAGGGTTTAGAAGGAATCGCTGAAATGGTCGCCGGATATTGTTGTTCCGATGATTTACCGGCAAGTTTTGACCTTCCTTGGACTGCTAACACCGCCGCTACTGCCGCCGGTGGCATATAGAACTTATCGGGAAACGTATTTTTAAAAAAAAATGTATATGTCATATACCTTTTATAGAATCTAAGCCCACAATGCTTTTATTTTGTAATTTATAGGATTCCATTAACGAGTCTTGTAGAGGAAAAAAGAGCTTGGTTTCTTGTTTCTAGTCATTAGGTAAAGTTATAGTTTTTGTTTTGGACACCCTTTTATTTTAATTCGAATTTATGTTTTCTTTTCGGGCAACAACTGAACTAAACCATACTTTTGAAAAGAAACCTCAGTTATTCTCAAGAATTTAAAATGGTACATGGAAAGCAGTTTTCTGAATGAATGAATGAATTCATCAAAACAGGGCCAAATGACGATCCTTATTATTTGCAGCCATTATAAGCACTAAAGGGGAGAAACCCTGTTTCCTTGTACTAAGCTTTGTACTTTTTTCCATTCACCAGCAGCAGAAAGCCACTCCCTGAGAATCCCCATGGTTATAAAATCTGGATTGCAAGCATCTACAATCATACCTTCCATCATTCTATAGGCATCTTCAACAAATTGTTCTCCCTAAGGCCTTTGAGCACTGCATTGTATGTGGTGGTATAAGTAATTGCATTGCCTTGCAACCCTTTCCCCTGCATATCATTGAAGAATTCGAGTGCACTATCCCGTGTTTTCACATTCCATCAATCAATGTATTAAGAGTGGTCACATTAGGTGAAATCCCATCCATCATCATTCATCCGCTCAAACAACAACTTCCCTCTCTCAATCTCTCCCGTTTTACAAAAACCATCAATCAAGCAATTATAAGTAACTATATTAGGTTCTGATCCCTTCATCGACCTCATCCATTCCATCAAATGCAACCCTTCTTCTTGCCTCCCGACTTTACAAAGTCCATCGATCACTGTATTATACATGATAACATCAGCTGCAATTGAAACACTATCACTCCCGTTTCCTTCACCACCGAGCTTATTGAACACCTCCAATGCTTCATCAACTCTCCTTAACTTACATAACTGATTAATGAAAACCCCAAAAGTTACAGCATCGGGCTGAAGGCGACTCTCCTTCATCTCAGCCAGAAGTGTATTCATTCTTTTAATATCTCCACTCCTACCTAACCCAGTGAAAAGTACATTGAAAGGAGGAGTTTCAAGAGGCGCTCACAGTGTCCGCAGTTCATGCAAAACAATCCAAGCTTGATTGATTCTCCCACTCTTACATAACCTAGAAAGCATTTTGGTCAGCCAAAATTTCGTTGGAAAAGCACCATGTTTCCCAAAACTTAAAACCAGCTTAATGGTATTTTCCTCGCCTAAATTCTTACCTTTCCTATCTCCCTTCAACAACCTGTTGAGAACAATATCACCAGTAATTTTATCAGGCGGAACCTCGGATACTTGTTGAAGCATTTCATCGAGCACATTGAGAGCGCTTTCGAAACGTCCATCTCTTAACAGAACGTAAATAAAAACATTGCGAACGTGCGTATTTTTAAGAGAAGGGTCGAGTCCGTTAAAAAGAATAACGGATTCATCCACCATCTTGTGTCTCCCGAGATACCGAATGAGAATCGTGGCGGTATTGACAGTTAGAGGAATCCCCCATTCTTTCGAAGCTTGATACAGCTCGGATAACGGTGACCCAGCATCGAGTTCTCGACCCGCTACCTCGACAAGGGCCTGGAACGGATAAGAGAGGAAATGGGTGTCTTGAGATGGGGAGTTTTGTCGAAGGTGTTCGAGGAAATCAAGGGCCAGAGCAGAGGAAGCAAGCTTGCGAGTAACATTGTAGAGAAAGCGAGGAGATGGTGAAGGAGAAGAGAAGAGAAGAGAGTGCAAGGGTTGATTGGGCCATTCTTTGTGTGGGTTTTGGAGGAGGAGTTGAACTGCTTGGTTGATTTTTTGAGTCATCCTCTTGCGGAGGTTGTTGGGGGTTAGCCTCGGTGGAGAGGTGGCGGGTGAGGATGTAAGATGCCGATTGGGGCTTAAGGAGCTGGAGTTTTGAGTGCTTTGAAATGGGAATTGCAGTGTTCATCTTTCTTTTCGTTTCGGGGGAAGTTCAATTGAAGGAGGGTTTCTCTTTTTTTATGTTCGACACTTCGAATGGAAAATCGACGTTTGTTCGTTTGTTTTTCTCTATTTGACGATGAAGATCACACTTCGATTGGATTGCGGTAAGCGAAGGAAAAATAAGTAAAGAACGGGGCCTTCCTTTAGAAGGCTGGATTATGAATTACAATTTTAAAATCTTTTGGTTATTTTAATTTGGGTTAGTATTAAATTAGAGTTATTTAGGATAATCTGATATTTGAATTTTTTGGAATTGGGTTAAGAGATAGTCATGGGTCGGGTTTTGAATCGACCCACATTGATTTAAAAATTTAACATTTTCACCCGAAATTGATACGATCTGACCCAACATTTTATGATGCTATACTCGACCCGAATTTTAGAGTAAAAGTCTAAACTCTGACCAGATTCGGCATAAATAAAAAATATTTTTTATTTTTATTCGATAAAATAGGGTGCTAATCGAAAAAAATACAAATAGAGAGGAGCATTAGAATAATCATTCATTTTTTATTAGACAAAATAGGGAGATAATTGATATATATATGTGTGTGCGCATTATAACAATTATACCTAAATATTTAGAATAAAATCAAACTATTATTTTAGGTCAGGTTGGGTATTTTTCACCTTAAACCTAATTCAATCGACCTTATCTCCCAAAACTCGACCCGAACTCAAATTTTTCGTTAAAAAAACTCAACCCTATAAGGTCGGATCAAAACCCATCGAGTTTAGGTCAAATGATCTTCCCTACTTGGTTTATAAAAAGTTTCTATTATTTTAGATTTAACGTGTTTTGAATTCAGATCAATTTTATATTAAAATCATCCCGGTTTCCCGGTTATGTTAATTTTTTATTTTTAAATTAAGGTCTTTGTTAACAAATTATTAGAAAACTTCAATCAACTAAAAATTAATGTTTTTTACTTAAAAATATTTCTCAAAGAAAGGGAAAATATAATTTTATAATAGTAACTTTTTTCTCTCAATGGTAAACCCTACTTCATCGCTAAACCCTAGCGAGGGTGAGAAGATTGTCGCGGTTGATCCATCGATGGGCAATCACGGAGGGCGGCCGCCAGACGAAGTAATCGTGGTTGACATGGTGGATGCTTTGGATAGGCCTGGTTCGTCGGTGGCTGTGGAGGCGTAACCAATGCAAAAGAAAGTGCGGCATCTTGGGGTTTCTATGGATGTAGATGTGATGGTGATGGATTCGCTTGTTAGGTAAGTCGATCGGTTATCACGCTTTACTTCATAGATCCAAGCCATGTGGAATTTAAGTGGTGATATGGTATTAATCGATCTAGATAATGAGTATTACCTGGCTAGGTTTGCACTTGAATAGGATTTTTATAAAGTTCTGACAGGCGGGCCATGGGTAATCTATGGTAGCTACTTAACCGTTCATCCCTGGAGTAGGTACTTTTCTACGAATGAGGCGTACCCTTATCAAATTATGGTGTGGGTAAGATTGTCGAAACTTCCATATCAGTACTATACCAAAATCCTATTCCGACATATAGCCATGGCTATTGGAAAAGTGGTTAGGGTTGAATATAACACGACGGAGGGGAAGAGAGGTAGGTTTGCTAGACTGGCGATCATTGTCGACCTCTATAAGCCACTGGTGTCGGGTATTGTGATTGATGGGCAGCGGCAGGATATTGAGTATGAGGGTTTGCCTGCTATTTGCTATAAGTATGACAAGTTTGGTCACTCGAAGGAAGATTGTGGAATTGAAGGTATGGAAGGGGTTGCGCAAGCTGCAAAGCCACAACAGAGAGATCCAAGCGAGTTGTACGGTCCATGGATGCAAGTGGTAAGTCGACGTCCAGTGAATAGTACTCGAGACCAAAGTAAGGGAGTTGGTGGAAGCGCAGATCAGAAACATAATGGGTCTCGTTTTGTGGTGCTTGAGGGAGATAAGGGGATGATGACGCTGGTGGAGAGGCGGTGTACTCGGTTGTAGATAAAGAGGGTTCAGGGAACAATTTAAATGCGATGGATGGTAGTAGGGATGAACTGTTTACAGTTAATGGGGGTGAGGGCTCTTATGTTCGAGTTGAGGGTACTTTGGGGGCGTCAAAAGGTGCAGGAAAAGCGGCGATTTCACTAAAGAAATGAAGAGTGGTTTCTCGGGTAGAGCCTTTGGTGGCATCAAAGGAAATTGGACAAGATAATCGGGGATGAGTTGCGATAACAGGCAAAGTGGTGCCAACAAAAACATCGTTGGCCGCAGAGAAGCATACGGTGGTTCAGGTGAAGGATATGGATGCGAGTCAGGGGAGTAAACAAGCTCAAGGTAGAGTGCTGCCTAGCTCAATTCGGGGTAATTTACCTAAGGTAGTGACGAAGAAGGGAGCATGAAGTCAATGAGTTCTTAAGGTGAGGCTTAAGCTGAACAAACGTGATGAGAGGGGGCAAGTTAATTCAGGTCTGGCAAATTGCTTGTTGTCGCTTGTTACGGATCTTGATAGAGCTACGGCAGCAGAGATGGAACGTTTGACTGAAGATCAGATACGACAAAATGAAGAGAATGACCAGGTTCAGTGGAGGGCAAATTCAGCGTATGAGCAGCCGGGGTGTCAGATATGCAGGTTTGACCTGAGCTCTCTTGCTTTCAAGTTTTAATGGTTAGAGTTATTTTTTGGAATGTACAGGGTGCACTAGACCCTGAATTTAATAGATCTTTCAAGTTTTTAGTTTCAAATAAGTAGCCGAATATCATGCCAATTTTTGAGCCACGGATTAGTGAAGGGGAAGTTGATAGATTTATTCGTTGATCGGGTTTTGACTATTCTTATCAGGTGGAAGTATATGGCTTCTTTGGAGGTATTTGGGTTATATGGCGGGACACGGTGAAGTTTGATGTGCTTGCGGTTACTAATTAGTTTGTGCATGAGTTTTGTTTGCCAGCTGAGAGGGCACGAAGGTTTTATGTTACTTTTGTCTATGCTATCCCGGAGGTTGGAAAACGAAGGGTGTTATGATATCAATTAAAGTTGTTGGAACCAGATCAAGGTCAACCTTGGGTGATGGGAGGAGATCTTAATGTTATTGGTAGCATGTCGAAATGTAGAGGGGATCTATGAGTAGACCGGGTGTTTGTAAGAGGTTTATGGACTTTATATTTGATAGTGGTTTACTTGATATGGGTTATAATGGTCCTCAATTTACGTGGAGATGTGGAAATTTATGGGAGAGGCTGGATAGGTGTATTTGTAATAAGGCTTGTTACAACTTTTTTTGCAGAATCTGAGGTGTTTCATCTGATCAAGTTGGGTTCGAATCACAGGCCGATAATGCTGGATACTATGGTTTGCCAGGGTAACCACATAGGCCTTTTCGATATATTGTGGCATGGAATGATCATGAGGATTTTTTTGAAAATGTTAGCTGGGGTGTGGTCTAGCGAGCGACCTTTGCATGAAAACGTGACTCAGTTCCAAGCAGAGAGTCGCAAATGGAGTATGAACGTTTTTAGACATATTAAACGGCGCAAAAAGACATTGCAGGCACGTATTAAAGGGGTAGAGCGCGAGTTGGAAGTGGTTTCTAACCCATTCTTTGAAGAGCTTGAGGTGGAGCTTAAACGAGAGCTCGATATTGTGCTTGTACATGAGGAAAGTTTGTGGCATCAAAAGGCGATAAATAACTGGATTGATAAAGGGGATTGGAATACAACTTTTTTCCATACTTTTACCATGGCTCGGCACAAGTGTCTATGATCAAAATATTGCGCATTGAGGGTAATTTGTGTGATGACCAATCCCAGCTCCAAGCCCATGCGATATTTTTCTTTAGGAAGTTGTTTTCGACCGAGAGGGAACCTTTAAATTGTGTTGATCTCGCGTGGGGTTTTCACCAGTTTGGTGATGGGGAGTTTCGACCGTTGATGGCAGCGATCACAGGGGAGGAAGTGCGGAACATAGTTTTCTCTATGGATTCCTTGAAGGCTCCAGGTATTGATGGGTTGCATATCGCATTTTACCAGAAGAATTGGGATATGGTAGGAGTGTTAGTGGTTCATTTTGTTGAGCATTTTTTTGGGAATGATGTTTTAGATGACTGGGTTAACCAAACACTTTTGGTCTTAATTCCCAAAGTTGAGGTGCTGAATCTATCAAGCAGTTTCAGCGATCAGCTTGTGCATAATTTTATATAAGATTATTACGAAATTACTGGTGTGCCGATTAAAACCTTTTTACCTCAAGGGTGTCAGATACACAAGCCAATTTTGTTCCTATGAGGCATATTATTGATAATATCATAATTGCTCAAGAGGTTATGTATTCAATGGCGTCAAAGGTAGGGAAAATGCGTGGATGACAATTAAAGTGGATCTGGAAAAAGCTTATGACCGCCTCAAGTGGGATTATATTGAGGAAACTTTATATGTCGTGGGGCTCCCGGTCAAGATTATTATGCTTATTATGAAGTGTGTCTGTTCCGTATCCACACAAGTCTTATGGAATGGTATGCTTACGGAAGCTTTTTGGCCGACTAGGGGTATTCGCCAGGGGGATTCGCTGTCTCCGTATCTCTTTGTGTTGTGCATGGAGCGACTGCCGTATGCAATTGAGGCAAAGGTGGATGAAGAGAGTTGGAAGCCGATTAGATTAGGAAGGCGTGGACCGTTCCTATCACATTTGTTTTCTGCTGATGATATGGTGCTCTTTGCTGAGACTGCGTCGAATCGGGTTGTGGTGATCAAGGAAACATTGGATAAGTTTTGTGGAGAATTAGGCCATCGGGTTAATATTGATAAAACTCAAATTTATTTTTTAAAGAATTGCCCGACAGAGGTTCTATCTTCTATTGCTCGGGATTTTGGATATCAGGCTATAGATGATCTGGGAAAATATTTAGGTGTTCCTCTACGCGTCCGCCTTATGATTTCTTGTTGGAAAAATGCGCGCTCGCCTTCCGGGCTGGGCGGCACAGTCTCTCTCTTTTGCAGGAAGAATTACGTTGGCTAAAGCCGTTCTACAGGCCATACCTTGCTATGTCATGCAATCGTCTTGGTTGCCGAAAGGTACGTGTGATAAAATTAAAAGGATTATACGACGATTTGTCTGAGGGTCTAAAGCTGATAGGGCTGGGATTGCTTTGGTCCCGTGGAAGACTATGCAGGAGTCTATCGATGATGGAGGGTTAGATTTCAAGAATGTGCACCAACAAAATAGGGCGTTCCTGATGAAAATTAGGGTTTAGTTACTTTTAGATAGTAAGAAGCTTTGGGCTTGTGTTCTGAGATCAAAATACAGGATGGAAGAGATTTTGCCTCTCTCTGGCAAGGAGTAGTTGCTCAAGGTTGTGGAAAGGCTTGTACAGTGTTTGGAAAAACCTTAAAGAAAGTGTGGTTTGGAATGTTCATGATGGGAATCACACGGATTTCTGGTACGATAACTAGTTAGATGCGGGTGGAAGGTTGGTTTTTAAGTGTTTATCAGATGATGCACCCCGACCAACAATGGTATCAAAAATGGTTACGAGTGTGGGTAAGTGGGATTGGAATAGGTTGAGATGTCAGTTACCAGCAGGTGAGCTTGAGAAGATTGCTGCGATACTGCCACCAAAACCTCATTATGGGCCAGATTTACCGGGTTAAAGGTGGGATGAGAAGTGACGGTTTACGGTTTCATCGGCTTATAGATTTCTGTTAACACTGAGGGTCAGGATCGGGTTTCAAAATGAAGAACAATTTGGAGATTGAGAGTTCCTCAGAGGGTAAGGGTTTTCATGCAGATCACAGCTCATAGGAGGCAACTGACAAACGTGGAGCGTGTTCGTAGGCACCTCGCCTTATCGGATGAGTGTAATATTTGTCATAATAGAGCTGAGGATATCGATCACGTGCTTCGGCATTGTATAGTAGCACGAGATCTATGGTTGAAGGTTTTAGGACCATATCAGTTGGATCGTTTTATGACCTTACCGTTTGATACATGGTTACATGGGAACCTCAAGGTGAAAGTTGACCCTGGGAACTCGACATATGATTGGAGTATGAGATTTTCTATCTTTTGCTGGTTATTGTGGAAGACGAGATGTTGTTTGGTTTTGGAAGAACACTGCGTCATGCGTGAGGGGGTGTATGAGAAAGGGAGTCGATTAATTGAGGAATGCACTAAGGTATTTGAGCGGAATGAAACAAACGGGATTGCTGCGACTTGTATTGATAATTCTTGGATGAGACCAAAAAGGGGTTGGGTAAAGGTGAATGTGGATGCAGTGGTTAATCTGAAGGATGAAAGAGCTACAGTTGGAGGTGCTATTAGAGATGACCGAGGTGGTTGGGTGGTTGGTTTTGCTAGGTTACTGCGTAGATGCACGATACTTATTGTTGAATTATGGGCGGTACTTGACGGGTTGCAGCATGCATGGTTGTCTAGATTTAAACATATCGAGTTAGAGACTGATAATAAGGAGGTGATGGAGATTACCAAGGGTACATCGTCGACTCTCGCAGATAGCGTGTTGGTTCACGAGATACATGAGTGGTTGAAGCGTGATTGGCATGTCTGTGTGAGTCACATCTCTCGGGAAAGAAATAGTGTGGCAGACAGGTTGGCTGCAATGGGGTGCTATCAAACGCAAGAGGGGATGCTTTATGCGGTACCGCCAGGGGTGGTGGCTAATGTTGTAGAGGAAGAGCAGCGGGAGCTGCTGGCGGGGAAACTGGAGGCAAGAGATGCTGAGGCTGGTACGTCGACAGCAAGAACAAACATGTTTGATGGTTCAGAGAACGGAGTGGTTTGACTTAGATTCTTGTCAGGGTAGAGGACGAATTGTAAGTCTCTCGATGAGTGTTATGACGAGTTTTTTACTCGATCGGATTGTGTAAGTATTACTATGGGTACTCTTTTCCCCATTTAGGTTTAGGGGGATTTTTAACGAGACCTTTAGTAGTACGTCTTTTTCATTATTTATAAAAAAATTAATGTTTTCAAATCAGTTAATTGTTTTTTTATGGAAAAGTGTTCAAAATGATAAGTGGGAAAGACTTACTTATTATTGAATGAAAAGTAACACTTTATTTATTTTTATTTCTTTTAAGTGAATAAGCCTTTAAATTTTTACATTTATTTAAAATTGAATTATAACCAATACTTCAAATAATTTAAATAAAATGCCAAATAGATTTCAAAATTGAATTCGGTACTTAATTTTTGAACAATTATTTTTTCAATTTATCAAGCAACACTCAAGTTTGATTGAATTTTCCACCTAGAATCAGAGGTAAGTAGGGAAATTCAGGGGCTTTTTCTTGGGTTAGATATTCAGCTTAATTGTGTTTATTATCATTGGATTTTTCATCGATATAGTTCAACTATAATGGCTTAGCTAATAAACTGCCAATATTTAATATATTGATGAAGCCTTATTAGGGCTTGTAATTATCTTTTCTCCAGTTTTCATGCATGCATCCAAGGGTGGTTCATCACTCCCTACAAAAGCGGGTTCTCAGCCATGCTAAAAAACGGGGTATGCAGGATTAGCTGCAAATTCAACTCGATAATTATTTCATTCGAACGATAAAGCGGTATGGAGTGCCTGTAAATATATATGATGCCGATAGAAATGTCAATATTTGGTTCTTGATTAATTAAGATCAAGCTAAAAGCTGAACAAATCTAGCCTTGTTTCAGTCACTTCTGAGACTTCTCAGCATCTGGCCCTTGTGCTGTGCTCGTCTTCTCGGCGGCAGCAGTTGCTGCAGATGCCGCCTTGTTCAAACCCATTTTCTCCAACTCCTTAAAAAAGCCATTCACGTCATTGGCATTCATTTTGTATGGGCTGTGGGAAGGACCGGGGAATGAACCTTGTTTACTTCTTCCTTGTACTCCAAGAGAGCTTTATTTATGACATCTCCGACTCGAGCATATAAAACAAAAGAATCTGAAAGGCCAAAAGGGCAATTGCGAGTTTACCTTTGCATGATGAGGGTGTTGCAACATTCCTAGAAGATCATGGTAAACTAGAACCTGTATCAACAGTATAATTCAAACTAACAGCAAACATTCAAAAGTACAACAAATATACCACCCGTTTTGTTTTTTTTTAAAGTACAAATAAGATCAAATAGTAGGGAGCATGATTAGACAATTCCATGACACAAAATGCAGCTTTCAAGTCTTTTCAATGCATATAGTATGAACTACGGTTGAAAAAGCAACAAAGGATGACGATAAAGAAGCATTTACAAGGAGAAACACTGTTGGTCTTTTTGCATCAAACCTAAGCTCTTTTCTACAGCATCTATGAGAGAATTTCTGTAACCTGCTATTGCATAAAATCTAAGCTTTTCAAGACGACACAGAATGATCCAAAAACATGAGCTGATACAGTTAGGAAAACTCCCATTATGAGTAAAACTTCAATTTAAAGGTCAACTTTCAGCTAAGATTCAAATATAGGAATAAACTTGAGGTCCATAAATCCTAAGAACTGTTGTGCTATAGCATCAAACCTAGCCTTACTAATGATAGCATCAGCCGAAGAGTAGCTATAAACTTATATGTCACCAGCCCTGAGTGGTGATACTGATGCCAGAGGAATGTGTTCTTTTTTGTATATATTAATATAAAGAAGAGACCACTTACGACATCAAACAACAGTTATACGATAAGAGTAGTCGCTGTAAGCTCTCTGGGTTTTCCCATATAACTAAAGAACTTTATGCTGCACAGGCAACCAAACATGAGTTCTTTCCAATTTGACCAACAGTTATTGGTTTGTAAACTTAAACATTTACCAAGACATCATCTATCATACAATTGATTGTGATAGCAAAAAGAACTCAATTAGCTTGTGATGCGCAAACCAGAATTCTACACCAAAGGTACACAATTAAGGCGGCGTAGGGTCCTAGATTTCAAAGAGCTAGAAAAGATTAACAGTCCGAATTAACCTGTCCGCTGCAAAAAGGACCGGCTCCAATGCCGATTGTGGGAATTTGAAGAGCAGATGTGGCTGCAGCAGCCACAGGTGCTGGTACACATTCCAAAACAACCGAGAAGCATCCAGCTTCCTGCAAAGCCAGTGCAGTCTCGACAACCTGTATAAACCAACCCAAATCTACATGTTCAGAAGACAAACATATGCATATATTCAAAGGTAATAGGAAAGAGACCTTGATGGCACTAGAAACGTTTTTGCCTTGTGGTATGAATCCCCCAAGTAAACTAATTGCCTGAGGAGTAAGTCCAACATGCCCGATAACAGCAATTCCAGCTTCGACAATGGCTTTTGTGGCAGTGATTCTTGCAGGGGACCCTCCTTCTAATTTGATAGCATCCATTGCCCCTTCCTTCAAGACCTTAACCGCCGTATCAACAGCCTATTCATAATACAAACTGCAATAACATCAAACATCCCCAATTACCTTACGCATCCAAAAAAAAAAAAACCCAATTTCCAGCAACATCGTTTGGTATGATTCAACAGATTACACATAACTTAAAAAGACTAAAAAAATGTTCTAAAATATGTAGAAAACTCATTCAGAGAACACAATTCCCAGTAGTACAATGTGGGCAACAGGAAATTTTTTTCTTCATGAGCTTACCTGACTGGTGCTTGTCTCATAGGCCCCAAAAGGCAAATCGCCGACGAGAAGTGGTAGCTTAGCTCCGCGAGCAACAGCGCGGCAATGAGCGAGCATTTCCTCGAGGGATATAGGGAGAATAGTGTCATGGCCGTGAACGACCATGGAAGCAGAGTCTCCAACAAGGCAGATATCGATCCCAGCGATGTCGAGGTGGACCACCGATGGGTAGTCATAGGCTGTGACAACGGTGATGGGCTCACCCTTTTTGTATTTTTGCTTCAACTGGTTAAGAGTCACTCTCCGGTCGGTAGTTCGAGGCGTTGGGCTACCGTACACGGTGTTCTCCGGGACATGGCTCATGCAGCGACTTAAGCAGGCTCTGGTGAGCGAAGAAGTCTTGGACAGTTTGGTTAAAAATGCCATTCTCGAGGGTTCTAAAGGAGGAGAAAAGATAGAGAAACAAATGAAGTGTTTATAATGGTGGTCGTTGGAGATTTAGGAGAGTGTAGACTGTAGATATACCAAATCAGCTATTAGAAAACAAAATTAATATGTACCCAAATTTGACAAAAATTTTCAGTTGCGGTTAGCTTGGTAAACGAGTGGAGTGGAGTTCGAGTAGTGTTGAGCTCAATTCGGCTTGTTAAGAATTTAAGTCGAGTTTAAGTTTAACTCAAATTTTAGTGTGTTGAGCTCGACTCGGCTCATTAAGAGCTCAAGTCGAGATCAGGTCCAATTGAGCTTTGACTGAGTCAGACAGTCAGACTTGAGTAGCTCGCGATCTGCCTCGTTTTATACAACTGTAATAATAATAATAATAAATTATTTATTATTATTATTATTATTATTATTATTATTATTATTATCAAATTGCATGATTTCATTAGAGATGGAGTTATACAAAAAAAATATTTTCATGCGTTTCATCAAAACTCCTAATCCTAGGCGAAAGGAAAAGAGTACAATGAAAGTATGCGGAAAGTTAAACTAAACTAAAACCAAAAACACTCGACCTTCATTTTAGTTCACTTTATTTTCAAAATATTTTAAAAAATAGTATATTATATTTTTCGAGTAGCTCACGAACTTTTCGAGTCGGGTATCAAGTAGCTCGGCTCGTTAAAAACTCGAGCTGAGTTCGAGCTCGAGTCGAGTCTAATCGAGTCTAGTGTTGACCGAGTTTTGACCAAGTCGAGCTCAAATAGCTTACGATTTGTCTCATCTCATTTACGGCCCTAATTACGGTAATAACATTCTTCTTTTGAATAATATATGAGCTGAATTTTATTTAAAATCAAAATAGGAAAACAATCCAAAAGAAATAAAATTGTAGCATAAAAAATAAAAAAATAAAAAATCTAAATTGAAAAAAAATAGAAAACGAAACATCAGACCAACAAAACACCTCTAGTGGGCTGCAAAACAATAATAAAGATGAAATACGGAGAAATAGAAGCAGAGAATAAGACTTTCTCTACTCACCTACACGCTTTAGACATAAAGTAGGAGCGGTGAGCGAAACCAACAATCTTGGAGGTTGTTTCGTAAAATAGATCTGATTGCATCGACAAACGAGCCACAAAAGGGATCAAACTACTGAAGACCAAGAATAATCCACAAATTAGAACTGAACGTTGTAAAAAACGTATCAACAAACGCAAATCTACCACAACGATAGACAATAACGTGCCACAAGGCAGAGGAAAAACGTGCTACAAAACAGATAAAAACTAGAAAAAATATCAAAAATATGAAAGAAAACAAGAACTAAATATAAAAAATAAGAGAAAAGAGTTATCGGTGGTGACGATCAACATTAAAACTGACTCGACCGCCAATAAATCAAGATCTAAAAAAAAAATAAGATTAGAATTGTAGGAGAGCGACACCGCGCTAGGGTTTTGTTTTGAAAGTAAAAAGTAAATTAGCATTCTTCTTCTTCTAAATATGACGGTATTTATTTCGATCAATTCCAAATGTGATATATTTTTTTGATAAATTTTAATTCTAATTCTAATCTAAATGTGATATTTAATTTCATAAATGTTATATATTCTAATATTTGGATATGATATTTAATGCTATGTATTTATTTTTGTTAAACGTGACACATGGATTTAACAAATATTGCATATTGTAGTAACAAAATTTAACACGTGATATTAACCATTCAACTGATATTTTCTAATTAAAAAAAAGCTGATATATTTTTGTAGTTTTATTGATCGTTGAAAGTTGTATTTTTTAAGGAAAGTACTTTGATATATAAGTTTGAGTAAAATTTAATTTTAGAGTTTAGGGATTAAGGTTATGGTTTAGGGGTTTAGTGTATAGTGTGTAGAATTTAAGGTTTATGGTTAGAATTTAGAGTTTAAGGTTTAGCTTTTAGGGTGTTAGCGCTAGAGATTTATGTTTTAGATTTTATAGCATAAATATGAAAGGTTGTATAATTTTTTTACACAGCTTGTGTATAAAAATATAACCCATTTTTAAGGGTAAAATTTTGATATTGTGTAAAACTTATTTTACACAAACTTATATATTTACACTATAAAACCCAAATTTTAAATCCCTAACTCTAAACTTTAAAAAACTAAAACTAAAATATAAACTCTAAACTCTATACCCCTACATTCTAAACCTTAAAACCTAGATCTCTAAACTTTAAACCCTAAACTAAACCTTTAACCTCTAAAATTGAAAGGTGTCGTGACCATTTTTAAACCGTGGTAAAAATAGCTTGACGCTTAATCTTTGAAATTAGGGATTTTTGTTTAATTCGATTTTGAAAAACATTTTGGAATTGCCACCGATCACTCGAGGTAGACCGGACACCATAAAAACAACCAGAGATTCATTCTTTTTAAAATTAGGGTTCGGGAGTTAGTTGCGTGTGGGGAAGGATTTGCACCCCACAAACGCCCGTTATCGGTACCTTTAATTTTACGTTGCATATTGACATTCGAATAATATTTTGAATTTAATCTAACCATTAATTATTAACTGGATTTAAATTCTAAATGGAGATATTCCTCTTATAAGTAAATTTATTTTTTAGCCGAATATAAGATTAAAAGCTCCCCTATACGTTCAGGGCACCCTTATTCATATCCAAAAAATATATTTCCAACATAAAAGATTTTTAATGCATGACCAATTATTGTCTTGTTTATTTTAAGTTCTAACTTAAAAGGTTCTAATTAATTATGTATTGTTTAATTCTACGAATATTATTTAATTTAAAGGCTTACATGAGATAACACCCAATTGTTTGAGCACCATCCATAATTAAGCCCAAAATTATAGATAATATTCATATCCAATTAATTAATTAAACTAATTATTAAATTTCTAATCCTATTAAGGCTCTAATTAATTAATCTAGATCATTTATCAAATTATAGGGTTTTAATGAATATTAAATATTCTACTTAAAAGCCCATATTGAACAACACCCGATTGTAATGAGACATCATCCAAATTGGAACTTCAAAACTTCTCATTTAATATTGTCTCCCTAATTAAATTAATAAAACCTAATAAAGCACCTAGAAGCTAAAGCTCTAAAATACTAATTAAATCTAAGTGTTTAATTATCTAACAATTATATTACATGCTTTATTAAAATATGCAACAATTAAAGAACAATTAAATTGTATTTAAATTAAATAACTAAAGCTGTAAAGCACCAAATTGTAATAATTAAAACTTGAAATTAAAGAAATAGAGACCAAATTGAAATTCTATTAAAACGAAAAGCTGAATTACAATAAAGCCCAAAGTAGCGCGGGCTGACGCGAGGCTTCGCAGGCCTACAGGCTCAAGGATTAAGCCTATATAAAGCCTTTTCAGCCACCTCATTTTTTTCATTTTTTTGAAATCCCCTCTCTCTCAACTCACCAATTCTCCCAACTCTCTCATACTCTCTCTATATAACACCCAAAAACCCATATTTTACTCTCAAAATGGATCAAAATAAGCCATTTTCTTTGGTGTTCATCATGTGTTCATCATGAACACATGAACACCGGTAACCACCACCATATTTTCAAATTTGGCTGCCGCCATAAAATCATTCGACTATCGCACCTATATTTCTAGCCATCTCCAATCATCCTTTAAATGTTCACCGACCGTCATAGTGTGAATTTTGGCCACCGTGAACAATTTCTGACAGCCGCGTCTACACCTTAAAACCATCAATTTCCATTCATAAACTATAAGTCTAATTCTGATTCGATCGAATCAACCTATTTCCCCCCAAAAATCGAGCCTAAACTAACCAGATCGAAAGAATCCACCATTTCTTCCTCGATCTAGCCTGAATCTACCCATTCTTGGTTTTCGACTCTATGATATCAACAATCATTTTGGCCTAACATTAGCTGCTCCGATTTTTTTTTATTTTTTCTCGCTTTTTATTTAATTTTGCAGGCACATAAGTTGATATTTTGGTTGCACTTTTGCAGGAATTGAAATAAAGAAGATGATTACCTTCACAGTAGTAGTAGGGCAGCGGTTCTGATTCTCTTCTCTAGTGCTGTTTGTATCTCCGGTGGCTATTTGATTCCCAGCGGTTCGACTCTCCAAGCGGTTCAGCTTCCCCGAGGTACATTATTTCTTTCTTCCTTTATTATTAGTTTAATATGGTATATTATTATTATTAGCTAATTATTGGTAATTAATCCCCTGACAATTCTCTCTCCTCCTTTATATAGGTGGGTGCGCCCTAACGTCATCGTTGACGTCATTAGGATGACATCAGCGATAGCTGAATCCAGATAATGGTTGAAGAAACACAAATTCATGCCACTCGGTTTGGTCCAATGAGGAGCTTCCACGTGTTAATATTTGGGCGCAAAACCTCAAATTTCTGATAAAATATATTTATTGGGCTGTGATTTAACTAAAATAGGTTGTAGACTGATGTATATAGGCGGCAAAATGGATTATAACAGCTGTAAAAGGATCTAATATTTGTAATTAGGATTTTGTAAATGAAATGGGATTTTTGTATAAAGTGGATATTATGTAATGGATATTTGGACTTTATATTTAATAAGGGATTTATTTATTTATATTGAATCTATTTATTTTATATTTGCTAAGAGAAATATGTATTTGTATATACACATATACTCGAGGAAAATTCAGGTATTACAGCTGCCCCTCTTTGTTTATTGTGTTGGAATAGGAATTAGGCAAAGACTGAAAAGACACAAATTTTGTTTGAGCCTGCTGACTGTCTTCTGAGCAACAAATTCTTCTTCTTATGAACTTTCTCTCCTCTGTCAAGGCCAACCGTGAAGTTTGAACTAGTTCTTCTCATTCATTCCTCTTGGCTATACTAATCCACATCTCTGCAAAGGTGTCGAACAAGCAAACTCTTCTATTTAGGAATTCCTCAATCTTCTTGAAAACACTGATCTACCTCTTTGTAAAGGCGTTGAACAAGCAAGCTCTTCTATGAAGTCTAAAAAAGTTGAACTATCTATTCTTTTGAATTGCTGTAAAGCTTGGAGTAGTTACACTCTTCATTCTTCTGAAATATTGATCCATCTATATGCCAAGGTGTCAAACAAACAAATTCTTCTATAAAGTTGGTGAAGTCCAAAACAATCTAACTTTTCATTCTTTTGAAATGTTGGTGAAGTTTGAAAAAGCTAAACTATATATTATTCTAAAATACGGCAAAGCCTGGAACAATTACACTCGTCATTATTCTAAAATGTTGATCCACCTCTCTGTAAAGGCGGTGAACAAACAAGTTCTTCTCATTATGTTGTTCTCTTTGCTAAGGTGACTTCTTCTTATTATGAACTCTGTATTCTTTGCTAGCGAACTCTTCTTATTAGGAGCTTTGTATTTTTTGCTGGGCAAACTCTTTCTATCTGTATTCTTTGTTGTGCGAACTTTTCTCATTAGAAGCTCTGTATTCTTTGCTGTAATGCTGATTCACCTCTTCTTTTGGGGGAAAATTGAACCTGAAACACTAAAATCTTTAGTGTCACTGCTTTTCTGACTAAGGTATCTCGATCTTTCAATCTGAAGCTCACATGAGATCTTTTGTTTCTCTTCATCTATTGCTCGATCTCCTTCTATGCTTAGAATGTATGTGACTTGCAAAAATTCGAATCTACCATTAATCTTTTAACATTAATTGTAAAGTATATGTACGATTTGGGTATATCATTAAGAAACTTCAAGCTTTAATGAGACACTAAAACTTTTAACCAATTAAACTGTAAGTCTTCCTCACTTGAGCCCAAAGTTGATCTATATTGCTTTCCAATCAAGTAGCCTGAACTTTCTTCTTTTTTTTCTTTGTTTATGATAATAACCCAAAAGGTTAAAATATTTGCTGATACCATGCCCCCACTATCTTACTGTGACAAAAAATTCCCATCACTCTTGAAGGCGATGGCCCGAAGAGCTTAGTATCATGCCCGGATGACTTATTGATAATCTGAAGGTCCTAGGATTGTAATGCACTTTCTGGCTTGTGCAAACAATCAAATATTCACATCACTCCCGAAGGTGATGGCCCGAAGAACTTAATATCAATTCCCGAAGGACTTACTGATGACCTGAAAGCTTTAGGATTGTAATGCACTTTCTGTCTTTGTGCGGACAACCAAATATTCATATCACTCCGAATGTGATGGCTCAAAGGGCTTAACATCATGTCCAATGACTTACTAATGACCCCCAAGGTTTAGAATTGCACTGCACTTTCTGTCTTGTGCAGACAATTAAATGTTCTTATCACTCCCGAAGGTGATGGCCCGAAAGGCTTAACATCATGCCCAAATAACTTACTGATGACCCGAAGGTGTTAGAATTGTACTACAGTTTATCTTGTTCACACAATTAAAATATCTTTGCTGAGATCCGCTTCTTCAAACGGGTTGATATCTTTGCTTCACAAAAATTGTGATTGAAATCTTTGGTAATCTTAGCTGGATCCACTTCTCCAATCTTGAAGTTTTAGATTAAAATCTTTCTTGTTCTTTGATGATTCTTGTAAATTCTTGCCAAAATGTATAAAATAGCTTTGAATGTATGAGTTATAATGCTCCTATCTTATGGATGCCTAACTATATATGATGCATGAATTGTGACAACTGAAGACCACTTGGATAGGTTTTGATCTTCTTTGCTTTTTCATTGAGTTTTATGCTTCTGTTGCAACGATACCTCATCTCTTTAGATTGTTCTTCTCAAATCTAGCTTAGCTTGCTCTTCTTGAGTTTAGTATTCAAAGTATCACTATTTTCTTCATGCCCCGACAAAATTTGCCCTAAAATTTTATTGTTGAGCTCTTATTCTTCTTGAGCGAGATTTTAAATTCTTCAATAATCGAATAGTTTTAGGCTCTTCATCCTCTCTTGTCTATTCTGATTTAAACTCTTATGTGATGATGCCCCAATGATCTCTTTGTTTCTTTTCTCACTACATAGAGTTTGCCCCTCTTTGATCATTTAGGGCGAGCAGATACCTCAAATCTCTAAACTTTATTCAGGTTCATTCTTTAATTTTAACCAAAACTCTATGGTAGAAACTTGTTTTAGGTACCTGAATTGTCTGATATATGCATTCTCGTCATTATCCTCACTATGACTCATGATGGGTTATTCCTCTTCTGAACAGAAGGCTGGCGATCAAAGATGAACGTCTCATACTCAACCATATCTTTACCCTGTCAGGTCGATCATTTACATTTATAGTCTTGCATTTTGAAGTTTATCTCTGAAGCAATACGAGAAATTTTTTTTGTTTGTAAAAATGTCAATTTGCTGATCGACATTTCAATGAAGGATATCTTACAAGACTCAAAAAATCAGAGTATTAATATAAAGACAAAAAACATAATAGGATGCTTGGATATCAAGTGTAAGAGCGTCTCAGATTCAATAATCTTGTGATTAGCATATCTTGTGAATGTTGTGGCGAGTCAAGAAATTTCTTCTAGATCAATCGGTTCACACCCTATGTGTAACACCCTTAACGTATACTCGTAGTACGAATACACATTGAGGATGTCACAATATTATTTAACGGAATTCTAGACTTGTAATTTTTTTAAACATCTGACATAAAACTAATTTATAAAATAACCCTTTCTCGACTTTCGAGGTATTCATAGCTTATTTGCAGATTACTAGTTTTGACCCTGAATTGGTTTATAAAACATGTTAGTCAGCTATTAAAATAAGTATGTAACTCAAGGTGGAAACTATGTACACTACCTAAGTCCTTCCTTGAATTTAAAATCGTTACGCTATAAATGATAAATAAAATGTTACCCGATTAAATATCATCACCGGCAATTCTTTAACCATACGAATAATTCATATTTATTTGACTATTAATCAAACTTATACTTTTAAAACAACTAACGAATAAATTGATACATGCCCACTAGAGAATATCATAAATTAGAATGTCTTACTGATGTTTGGTAGATTACAGCTTGATCAACATGCTTGACTCCTCTTCCGATAAGTTTCCAATAACCTACGTGTGAAACAACACACGCTAAGTATTCACTTAGTGAGGCAAAGCATATAAGGTTATCAAATAACTGACATGAACATAATTCAAGGCTTATTTTTATATCTAGCTTATCTAAGTATAACTGATAAATTACTTGTATTAAGTTCATCATGTTTACTTGACATACTTTAACATGCTTCTCATAGCATAGTATAAACCAGTTTCTATGACATTTCATGGCAAACTTTATCATAATTCCAATTCTTTGCCTAACATATCAAACAAAGAAATACAAATATTACTGAGCTTAACATAATCGAGAAAATACTGATCTTACAGAAATTACAAAGATATATAGAGATATACAGAGAGTATAGAGAACCTGTTATTTCTCGTAATTAGTACCAAAACTTTGCAGAAAACTTAGCACATAACGGAATTTTCCAAGCTTACTAGCTCGATTACCTACACTTTTATTAATCTTTTAAATTTGCCCAAAGTATACTTTATGAGACCTTAGGTACGCAAGTCATCTGAAATATGACACCGTAGTGCCAAACAGAACAGACAGATGAGTACGTAATCGACGACGCTCTTTGTTCATCATATAAGCACCTCTTTAGTGCACTTAGCAGCATGTGCTTAGATCCCCAAGGTGGATGTGACACCGTAGTAGTCACAAAATAGACAGATATCAGAACAGAATGATGCTGGCATGCCAACTATACCAAGGACTCCCACTTTGTAATACTTGGGCATACAGATATATGTATATCATGATCAGAAGTTATCATACCAGATGTCATCAATAAATCATAATGGCAGTTCATAACCCAGATAATATCAGGTATACTATAACAAAGATATCTATCAGAGCATTGATAATGTATTATACATATTACTTGCTCTTACCATATTCAAATAACATATCAGTTATAGTGACTATCATAACATTTCACAGATAAGTTCTCATACTAAAACAATATGTTATTCAAGCCATATTAGCTTATTTATTAAGAAAAATTTTCCAGTCAGTGATCATGTATCAAACACATCACTTATTCTTAATTTTTTTTTTTATGAAAATAACAGATCATAAATAATTCTTTAGTCATATGTTAGGAACATTGTCCCCACATTGCTCGCCATGTTACTTACCACATTTAAACAGTAGAACATAACTTCAACATATATCATATCATGCATTCATAAATAAGGTTGGCTTATCGCAAGCCTCCCTTTATCCCATGCATAATTAAGAAATAATTAAGGCACTCACCTTGGTCACTTAACACAATGCCTCACTAAGTCTTAGCTCGATCCTTTCTTTCATAGTACCTCGAACCTTCTTTGATTCGGACTTGACTTCATTAATCACATGAATAAAATAAAATATTTGTTAGATTCAAATCTAACAATACCTTAAACTTGCTGTCTAATATAATCATTCGAATATAAAATTTTCAAATATTTTCCTTTCTTCCTTGTATTTTTCAAAAACTCATTATGGTCTTTAGTGACCAATTTGAACTTCCATTAACTCTTCTGAGCTTGCTAACTAACATTTAAATACAAAATGTTTCAAATTCCATTTTTGACAGCTTACGCTACCTTCAAAGATTTACTTGTACAAGGCAGAATACATATTGGATCTCAATTTCCTTTCTACTGCAGAAACTAGATTCGATAAAGGTTCTAAAGGTATAAGCCACATAAATTAATAAAATCTACAAAAATTATGAAAATTCTTCAAACTTCCGTCACAGAGCTTCCTAACAGAAACTGCTCTATAAATTTTCTGACCTTCATTCGATTAAAAATTCATATCTTTTAACTCGGAACTCGAAATCAGTTTCTGTTTGTTGGAAACGAAACTAGACGAACAAATCTTTACATAGATATAAAATTCATCATCTAAACATTTTTTTATAATTTATGGTGAATTTTTGAAGTCATTACCAAAAATTCAATCTTCTACATAGCTTTCCATAATAAACTTATAATTTATACTAACTTCTTATTTTCTACTTGTCAATTTAGTCCCATCACTTGCTTCAAACCACCAATTCATCTTCTTCTTCATCAAATAATTATTCAAAATAGTTCCCTCTAATTTTCTTTCTTTGCCGAAATAGTCACTAAAATGCAAAGGCAAGGATTCAAACTTCTTAACTTTGCAATTTAGTCCTTAAATCAACATTACTAACTTAATTCTATTATTTTAACTAAAAATTAGATTTAATCCCCATCCAAGAATTCATTTCCTATTTGGTCACTTGAATTTGACAAATTGTCAAAATGGCCAGTCATTCGATTCAACATCGGTTTAGCATTCTGACATCAATTTCACATCTCCAACATCATTAATTACATAAATACACTCAAATTTTATAAAATTCAGATTCGTTCCCTTAACTTTGAAGCTTGCCGAATTGGTCAATTTATATTTAACTTAGGGTTTTGCTTCTAAACAACAAATCAAGCTTACTAGATCCTTAATCCAACATTACAAACCCTAAGTTAGACTTAAATCCATAAACCCTAATCTTCTCCATACAAACCAAAATATGTAGGGTTTAAATCCTAACTCAATAACATGATTTTAACATCATATAAGCTTGATTCCAACTTAAATTCAAGCATGGAATCATAAAATTTCAAAAGCCCCAATTTGTTCATAAACCCTAATGTATTCCTCATATCAAATCTCATCGAACAAGCAAGTATTCTATGAACTATTTACATCAAAAGATAGAGCTCGAAGAATAGAAAAACTTTGTAGTTCGAAAGATTACCTTAAAACCGAGATTCGGGGCTTAAATCAAGCTTGGAAAATTTCCTTCTTCTTTCTCCTCTTCACCAAGGTTTTGGAGAGTTATTTTCTGATAATTCCTTCATATTTTCATGTATTTATGCACTTGTATTACAAAAAATGAATTTTTAATTCAATAAATTCCACTTTCCAAAAATACTCTCCAACTAGATCTATATTTCTAATTTGCCATTTTGTAAAATTCCAACTAGACTTAGTTGGATTCTAATCAGCAACTATTCATCAATAAAAGAAATCTCAAAATTCCTTCCATGTCCCTATTGGGCAAAATGACCAAAATGCCTTTTACCGATCAACTTATTCACAAAATTGCCATTCCATATCATTTTAATCGATTTAAATTTTTCTTGATCTTTTTAACATCCAAATAGTCATAAAATATTATTTTATGACTCTTATAAGATCCATGTAATTATCTCTGAAATTTTAGTTCGTTCCGATTTACCCATAATTATTGAGAATTTTATCGGCTACTAAATAAATTCCTTAATCAAAATAAATCATAGGATTCATCCTGAATCGAACTAAAAATATTTCCAAAACTTGGGAATAATTTTTTTATATCCTTTTTCTATCATATAGTAAAATTTCATAATTTTCCAATTCGATCTGGATACCCGAATTCCACTTAAACTTTGACTGCGATTTCCTAACAATCGAAATATCGGTTCAAACCAGAATTTCACATTTGATCCACACTCTTAGGTGATCTATCTATTTATGAAATAAAAACCCCTAACTTTTTGGAAATTACAACTTTAGTCCTTTAACTTTTCATATTTAGTCTTGTACCACACAAGTTTTAACTACTTAACATTTTGGTCACTAAATTTTAAACTTCAATTCCCATTCCAATTTTCCTCGGATTTTGACCAAACTTTGCAAGTACCGTAATTAACTTGCCCTCTATAATCTGATGCTTTTAAATCTCAGAAATTCCTTTTCCATAACCCATAATCGAAGAAATCCTAACTTTTGTGTTTTTTTGTCATTTTAGTCACTAAGGTAACTTTTAAGCTATTATCTTAGTACTAAATGATCATTAATCAACTTAGTAAAATTTGTGGTATTACAATTCTCCCCCTTAATCATTTTAGTCATTTTCTCAATTTATGATTTCGCCAAAGAACTTTAACAATATAAATTGACTTATTTTCTTAATATACAACTCAACATACTTATCCCTAGGGTAATCTATTCGAATAGGGATAAAGTATGCTAACTTAGTCAATCTATCAACAATCACCCAGATTGAATCCTTCTTATTCGATGTCAAAGATAGTCCTGATACAAAATCCATCACCACTTGTTCTCATTTCCACTGAGAAATTAAAATCAGTCATGACAATTCAGAAGGTACCTGAAGTTCTGCTTTTACTTGTTGACATGTCAGATATCTAGAAACAAATTCAGTTATAACTCTTTTCATGCTTGGCCATCAAGATTGATTCTTTAAATCTTGATACATCTGGTTTCCACCTGGATGTACAATCAAAGGACTATAGCGTACTTCAAAGATAAGTTGTTTCTTTAATTCTTCATCGTTTGAAAAATAGGTTTTTCCTCGATAATACAAACATCCATCAAAATAAATTCAAAGTCTTCGGTTTCACCTTTTTCTACGTATTCGATCAAAAATTTAATTCCATGATACTTCCCAGGAGGTCACCCATCCTTGAATTTCTCTGCCCTGAGCACGCTTAACAATCTTGTTCGATCCAAATTCAGTACCTTCTACTGCATTTTAATTTCTAAATCCAATATCAAAATTTTTATTTTGATCAGATTTATCCTTATACTGACTATCCACCTTCTTGCCTCAGGTTCAACTTCTTTTTAGTTAACAGATATTTTAAACTTCTTTAATCTATGTAAATATAACATCATTCACCATATAAATAACGCCATTATATTTTTAAAGCAAATACAACTATTGCTAGCTCCAAATCATGAATAGGATAATTTCCTCACATGCATCTTAAGTTGTCTTGAAGCATAAGCCACTACTTTTCCTTCTTACTTAAGTACAATTCCCAAACCTTTATGAGAAGCATCGTTATAAACTATATAATCTTTGCCCGATTCTGGTTGTACTAATACCGAGACTTTGATTAATATCTTCTTTCATGTCTCAAAATTTTATTGGCACTTATCTGTCCAACTGAATGACATACCTTTCCTCAATACCGGGAAAAATAAGTTTTTCCCCGATAATAAAAACATCCATCAGACTAATTTCAAAGTCTTCGGTTTCACCTTTTTCTACTTATTTGATCAAAAATTTAATTCCATGACACTTTCTAGAAGGTCACCCATCCTTGAATTTCTCTGCCCTGAGCACGCTTAACAATCTTGTTCGATCCAAATTCAATATCTTCTACTGCATTTTAATTTCTAAATCTGATATCAAAATTCTTATTTCGATCAGATTTATCCTTATACTGACTATCCACCTTCTTGCCTCAGGTTCAACTTCTTTTTAGTTAACAGATACTTTAAACTTCTTTACTCTATGTAAATATAACATCATTCACCATATAAATAACGACACTATATCTTTAAAGCAAATACAACTATTGCTAGCTCCAAATCATGAGTAGGATAATTTCCTCACATGCATATTAAATTGTCTCGAAGCATAAGCCACTACTTTTCCTTCTTACTTAAGTACAATTCCCAAACCTTTATGAGAAGCATCGTTATAAACTACATAATCTTTGCCCGATTCTGGTTGTACTAATACCGAGACTTCGATTAATATCTTCTTTAATGTCTCAAAATTTTATTGGCACTTATCTGTCCAACTGAATGACATACCTTTCCTCAATAGCTTGGTCAGTGGGGAGGTAATCATCGAGAAATTATTTACAAACTTTCGATAATAACCAACAAGTCCCAAGAAACTTCGAACCTCGGAAACGTTCTTCAAAGGTTTCTATTCAACTATAGTTGGTACTTTCTTGGGATTTACTCTTATTTTTTCTACCAAAACCACATGAATAAGAAAAGCAACTTCCGACAACCAAGATTTACACTTTGACAGCTTAGCATCTAACTTCCTTTCTCGAAGAGTCTGAAGAACAATGCGAAGATAGGCATCATGTTCTTCCTTTGACTTCGAATTGAATCTCTTTTCCTTTCAAGTCTGCATAAGACTTCTGTCGATCATCAGTCTTTTTAAGATTATTTTGTAGGATCGACTCGGATCCCTACAACTGAAGTAATATGACCTAAGAAAGGCACTTTTAATAACCAAAACTCACATAAAGTCTTTCTGGTTCAGGTTAATTAATAATCCTGATAGAAAATATATCATTATCTTTTTCTTATTTTCCTTTTATAAATAATCACTACATGGTCGTATAGAACTATATTCCTTCTTTACGAATAATTCTAGAGCTTCTCACAATAGTACACTGGATTAATTATAACTCCAGTCTAACAATTCTTACAGCTGAGCTTTCAGCTCTTTTAACTCCTAGAAAATTTTTCTGGTCACTTCTATTGTAAGTACTACTTTGTTGCATTAGTCCACCAAAATACAAACATGTTCCCATTAGTCCACCAAAATACAAACATGTTCCCTTAGTAACAATATTACTTCTTCTGAGTTTTCAATTTTCATATCTTCCAGACCTTCCAATATGAATTTTTATCATCCTTTAACTTCAGATAAGTAGTGATCAATTCACATTTACTATAAAATTTAGGGCACTCAGAAAACTTAAAGTTTTAACAATCAATGCCCTAACAAATACAGATACTGGAGGTTAAAACCTCTCATGTATTTCTTCTAATATCTAAAATAGTATTCCCTGCTCTTGTGCTTGAGCTCCCTACTGCACAAGTAGCTCAGCCAAGTCAGAAGTCGAGAACAGTACATACTTTACTTCATTTATACTACTACGAGTCTCTTTCTGACCCCCAAGCATTTATATTTCTCAAGTAAAGATACTTATTCTTCTTCTTACTTCTTCATATTCGAATATCTTAATTTATCAAAGATATTCTTAACATCATTTAATCATAAACTTACAGTCCTACGACTGTCTTTTACCTTGAAATGTGAGCCATTACAATCTAAATTTCTTTGTAACTTAAGATGTTATAAACATAAGTGCATAGATAGATGTTAAGGACTAACATCTTATAATTACTGCATCAGCTCCTTACAATACAAATAACTCAACCCAAACTGAAGTTGATTATAATACTTATTTCACTTCATTGTACTCGCTATGGGTCCTTTATTGACATCTGAGATTCGTCGATTGACGAAATCCGATAGTGTCTTACTTTCCTGATCTTTTTAACATCAAAATATTCATACTCTTCTAAGATTCATGGAACTATCTCTAAAATTTTAGCTCGATCCGATTTACCGATAATTATCGAGAATTTAATTGGCTACTAAATAAATTCCTTAATCAAAATAAATCATAGGATTCATCCTGAATTGAACTAAAAATATTTCCAAAACTTGGGAATAATTTTTTTATATCCTTCTTCTATCATATAGTAAAATTTCATAATTTTCCAGAACGATCCGGATACCCGAATTCCACTTAAACTTTGACTTCGATTTCCTAACAATCAAAATATCGGTTCAAACCAAAATTCCACATTTGATCCACACCCTTAGGTGATCTATCTATTTATGAAATAAAAACCCCTAACTTTTGGGAAATTACAACTTTAGTCCTTCAACGTTTCATATTTAGTCTTGTACCACGCAAGTTTTGACTACTTAACATTTTGGTAACTAAATTTTAAACTTCAATTCCTATTCCAAGTTTCCTCAGATTTCGACCAAACTTTGCAAGTACCCTAATTAACTTGCCCTCTATCATCTGATGCTTTTAAATCTCGTAAATTCCTTTTCCATAACCTATAATCGAAGAAATCCCAACTTTTGTATTTTTTGTCATTTTAGTCACTAAGATAACTTTTAAGCTATTATCTTAGTACTAAATGATCCTTAATCAACTTAGTAAAATTTGGGGTATTACACTATGATTACCGTATTGCACAATCTAGTCAGAAACAACTCATTTTTCGTTCTCTCCATTCCTTTCCATAATGTGTTCAAGCTTTCCAGACTTTTTAATCAGTAGAGTGCAAAAATATCATTCTAAGAATACAATTCTATAAGTGCATTGTGTGCTTTTGATTGTTACTAGATATTATTATATTACTATTATTATACACATGTCTTCGAAGATACATCTCTGATGCTAGGGTATTAGATAGGTGGAGCATAGCTCCTTATTAGATTTATCTCCCCTCACAGCTCCATCAGAGTGCTTCGAGACTTATTTATTCAATAGTTCATTTTTTCTCTTTTCCTTCTTTTCTTTTTTCTCTCTTTTTCCTTTTTTCCTTTTTTTCTTCTTTTTTTCCATTTTCTCTTTTTTCTCTTTCTTTTTGCAACTTTTTTTTTATTTTTTCTCACTTTTTTTCTTCTTCTCTATCTTTTATTATGTTTTTTAAGGTATAAAAGACTGCACTTAGAACTTCAATTTCAAGCACCTCTACTCAGTTAAAATTGTCTAGTTTACTTCACTGTTTATGGATTTCGAAGATTTATCATCGAACATCATCAAAGGTGTAGTAATCTGCCATTTTCTTGCTTTGCTGACCAGAGTAGACTGAGAAATAAATTTCACTTCATTGTCACAACTTGCAATTGGCATCCAAGGGCCTACAAGGGTAATAAGAGATATACATATATTCATGGATTTTAAAAAAATATTCCTCCATTGAAATGAAAACCAACAAACATGTCATATACCCTTAGAAAAAGAACTTTACTACTTTCGGGCCAAAAGTAGCAAAATTATCTCCATGTATTACTTCAGAAATGGTCTTTGTATCTTGTACCCCCATAATGCAGAAACATGGATAAGACAAACTTCTCAGAATTCTAGATAGTCTTGGAGGCATTCATTTTGGTCTTCTGATTACTCTACTAGCACAATAGGTTGCTTCATTCCTATTATCTCTCATTGTTAAACTAGTTCTCATGTTAAGATTCCATTACTAACTATCTTCTTGATTTCTTCCATTAAAGGCCTACACTTCCTAGTAGCATGTTCTGGTGCCCCCATGTAAAAGTTACAAATGTTGTCTAGATCATAGCTATGGCAGATGGGTTTGGCATTATCTTCATTGGCCTATGAGTGAGATATTGACCTTCAACAACGTGAGGAAATAAGTCTAAAATAAGTACTTCGAATATCTCCAGATTTGCACTTGCTCGAGGAATTTTCAACGGTAATTCTAATGAACCAGTTGGCCTTTTTCTCTTGTAGCTTCGAGAGCTTTGAACATTACATTCATTCACCTCTTTCTCTTTCTTCTCTTCTTGATTAGCATAATCTTCAAGTTTTGGTCCAATTTTCTCTTGTCGGATCCTAATTTCTATTGCATCTCCAATCACCATGAGGTTACTGAAACCGCCCTTTGAATTTACAAGCATTATCTCAAAGAAAGGAGATGGAAGAGTTCGATGAAACATAAGAGATATTTCTTTCTCTGTTATAGGAGGTTGTACTTAGGCTGCTAATCATTGCCACCTCAATGCATAATCTTTAAAGCTTTCACTGACCTTCATACTCATGATCGGATCTATTCTCGACTTAATATATTGCACCACACTGCAGCGAGTCCAACTAGGCTATCATGGAAATAATGGATCAACAATTTTTCATTATCTAAATGTCCTTCCATTTTTCTATTGAACATTGCCAAGTGGATTTTAGGACAACTAGAACCGTCATATTTCTCAAAACTGGGGAATTTGAATTCAGGAGGAATAACCAAATCAGGGACTAAGTAGATTTCTCTTACATCAAATTTGGGGTTATCGACATCTTTTCCCACCTTGATTTCTTCCTCAAGCCTAGCATATATATCTTCAAACTGATTGAGTCTTAATCCTGGGATGGTAGTTTTTACAGAACCTATCCCTACATTCGAGTTAGATGCCCTGGGGTAAATCATCAAACATGGTGTAGCAATGTGGTTCTCTGCATTTCGTTGAGGCTTAGTCATCCATTCTTGCAGCCCTTATTGAATTTGGTTCAATTCCTCCTATATCTTTGTCCATGATAACAGATTTTCAAACTTTCACTGATTCCCAGATTGCTACCATCGAAACCCTAGATCGCTTTAGACCATGAATGTTAATGTTATGTTATTAAATAATGATGTCATATTGTTAAATATGCAATTCATGAATGCGTGAGGTATTGATTCTAAAAGTGATCATCATAAAACAACTTTCATTGAAATAAAAGGACTCAATACATCAAATATCAGATACTACAAATATTGGTGAGCTCTAACTCCCAACTTTTTAACTTCCTCTACGAGCCAATAACCCCCTTAAGGTCTAGTCGTCAGAACGAACCGAGCAAGCTACATTAGGTTTGTCGAGACAAACCCAGAAGAATTACTTAGAAAACGGTCCATTTTTTCATTTTATCTTATCTAAATGCATAATTAAGTCATAAGGTGATCATGCTGACAACGGTGAAATTCATAACTCAATCGGGCATCAAATTGACATCCAATTGCACGAGATTGCATTTCTGGGACCAAATTGCAATTACAGATAATTATGAGGAATTACTTGAAATTAAAGTTACCAATCTTTAATTAGTCAGGTTTCATGCCTACTGGTTAAATTTCAACTTAAAATAATCATCCAATCTCCTTTAATTGCATATTCAAGAAAGAAGGATTAATTTGTAAAGAATTCAAACTTCAAATAGCATATTACTAGAAATAATGACTAACGTACCGGTAAGACCACTATCCGTATCGCAATGGATGTAAATTACAAAGGGTATCGATATGGTCCTCAAGCATACCGATACGGATATATAATTTTGAAAATATGAATTTGAGTGGCTAAAGGGAAAGTATGAATTTGAGTGGCTAAAGGGCGTACCGATACGGTTGCCCGTGTACCGACACCAGGCTTATTTCTCAGCTACGCGTACCGATACAATTACCAGGCGTATTGGTACGCCAGTGTTATTTTGCCTAGATTGAGCCGAGATAAGTCTCGCGTACCAATCCCTAAGGACCCGTACTAGTACAGACAGACATGTAATGACCCCTTGGTCGAACATATAACACTTTAGCTTAATCTAACATACTTTAAACGCTACCTAATCATCATATAACACCTCAAGAATCATTTTTACAACCATATAAGCATGGTAGAAGATCATTCACATCATAGCATATCCAAATGAAATTCCTATAGCCTCTACCCAAACATACAAAATGAATTCCAACCCCTCAACTCAAGATATAAAGCATTATCCAAGTCCAAAACATCAAATATAACTATTACAAACCAGGGAGAAACCAAATAACCCTCATAATTACAACTTGGTCACATTGCCTCTTATTACTACTTAGTATTTATAAAACCATACTTGTAAATCACTTCACTCTTGTATTGCCCTTGCTTGCTATAGCGACCTTTTTTTAAATTCAAAATTTTAATTGTTTCGAATGGGATCGCTAAAAAAGGAGTAATAGGTTTCCTTTGGTTTTTTGGGAAAATATTTAGAAAATGAGGAATGCTTTAAAAATTCATGTTTTTGAAACACAGTAAAACTTGGAGTCGCCACCGGCCACGAGGTAGGCCAGACACCATAAAACCAGAGATTCGTTTGAAAGCATGTTCGGGAGTAGGTTACGGATGGGGAAGGTTTTGGCACCCCCATACCGCCCAAAAATTGATACCGTAAAAAGAAAATAAATAATTACCGCTTTGTTAATATCGAACTTTGTGAATTAAATTGACGATTAATTTAAAATCCGGTTATACGTGCAAGACTATTTTAAGGGCCTCGTTATTTGAAAGTAAACCAGAAGACCACCATCACTACGTTTGATACTGGCCGCATTTACTCTCGAATAAAAAGGCACCGCATTGGCATAATATAATATCTAAATGCAATATTTACGAATGTAGTAAATAAAGACATAAAACAAATATAATTAAAATAAAATAAAGACAACACGGAAAATAAATACAATAATAAACAATAAACAGAAACAAATCATGCAAGGTGTTTAGAACTGCGTATTAAAGCATATGCTAACGTGCACACATGAACATATACAATAAAATACAATTAACTTAGCTTCGGCAGTATTCATATGTACATAAACTCCCAAAAGCTAAAAACTATATATAATATAATATGTACAACGTATAATATATATAAAACATAAGAAAAGTATGTAAACACATATTATTCATATAAAATAGGGAACAATATACACAAATGCACGTAAGAGCATACATAAAGTATAATATGCATTATAAATTAATACTGTACAAATAAAATATACAAACCAACGACATACACTTCGTACGGCATGCGCATAATACCCAAAAATACATATAATGCAAAGGATACAAATACGAATAAGGTCGAAGAAAAAAGGCATAAAATCCAAACAAAAAAAGTGAAATAAACAATATTTAAACACAACAAAAGGGACTAAAATAATGCAATGCAAGACAAAAATTAAACATGCAATCTAGGGGACCTAAAAGGTGATTTCAAACTACAAAGGACCAAATTGAGCAAATTAAAAAAATTGGAATGGGTTAAATTAAGAGATTTTAAGGAAACAAGGACTAAACTGAATATCAAAACAAATTAAAAAGGGTTTTACCACTGATTTTAGAATGAAAATAAAACACAGGCATGATTTAAGGGATTAAAATGACATTTATCCATTGAAACCCAGATTAGAAGCTAAAGGGGATGAACTTAAAATGTCTTGAAAACTTAGAGGGACTGCGGGCCGAATTTACAAAAGCGAAAGGGTTTAAAATTTTCGTTGAAAACACGGAGTGGCATAAGCGGAATAAATCCATTTGGAAAACCTAAATCAGACTAGAAATAGGGACGGAATTGTGAGGATTTGAAAACCTACAAGGACTTAGGGCGTGATTTGAAAATACGAAATGGCTAAAGAAGATATTTCAGAAACGCGGAAGGTTTTAATACTGCAAATAAACCTTTTATTTTTTTAAAACCGGTATAAAACTCAAATCTTTACCGAAACAGAAATTTTAATTCATTTTTTTAAAACACTCCTAAAGCTCTGCCCTTTCTCTCCCACCCCTGATGAACACCACCGTACATCGGGGTAAACCCAGAAATCGGCTCCCTTGAAACTCCTCTGGCCACCGTACACTGGTGCCGGATATCCATCAAAAATGACTGAAAACCTCTCCTCATCTCTCTTAACACGCAACCAAACCTAGACTCCCCAGATCTATGCCCTAACTCTCTAAGTCTACCAAAACCAAAACCCTCTTTAGACCTAGGTTACACATTTTGAGAATGAAGGGTTATGGTTTCTCCAACTGGTTCACCTCTACAGCCAAAGGCCTTGGGTTTGTCACCAGCGGAGGAAACCAAAGAGACGAGCGGTGGGGGGAAAATCGAAAAGCCACAACTAAAGGGTAAAACCTCTCTTTCTTTTTCCTATTTACCAAACATGCATGTAAAAATGAAAACGGGAAGAGTCTACCTTCGAAAGGTCTTTTTTCTTATATTGATTTCCAACCCCCATTTACAATATGTTGTTCGGTTCTTTTATAACCGAGAGGTTACATGCAAGAGAAAATAAAATAGGCTTGTTGTAATATCCTCTAAGTTCCGCCGAAGTCCTCTGAAAATTAGCTATTTTTGTTGCACCTAGCTTTTTTGCTTTTTACTAATGTGTGTCTGTTTGGATGCATGCATCGTGGCTGCTGGAGGAGGGACCACTGGTGGCAGCAAGCTCCGGTGTGGCTGACAGAGACGGCAGACGAGGGGACCAGAGAGGGAAGATGAAGCATCGCGCGTGGATTTCACGCGCGCGTGAAGGGTCTGAAAAGTAAGGGCGGTGTTGTACAAGCGCGCATAGGGGAGCCGAAAGATTGCGCGTGGAGCTAGTCGAGAAGCCACGCGTGGGCGCGTGTGAGATCTGAAAGTTTCCTCCCTCAGATCTGAACCGTTAATGCCCTCCTTGATCTGACAGCTACGGTTGATGCGGCGCCAGGCTTATGTGATGGTTGCTAGGGTTCCGTCTGGTGCAAAGATCTAGACCGTCAGATCTGGAATAGATCTGACGGTGGGAAGCTGGATGTGCAAAGGATAAGGGGTATTAGATTAGGTTTTTGGGCCCTGAGTGGGCTGAATGTAATTTATTATTTTTGAGCTTTTAATTGTAATATGGACTGTTAAAACTTCTGGGCTTTAGTTGTTTTATTATATTGGGCTGTTATATTTATCTAATTTAAATACTATTAGTATTTTTGTTTTTAGTTTAATAGTATTAGGATAATTTGATATATAGTAATAATAAAAACATCATAAAAAGAAATAAAAGGAAACCGAATAATGATAATAATATTGCAAGTAATAATAATAATAATAATAATAACAATAATAATATAACGAAAAATAACAAAAGAACCGAATTAATACTAACAAATAAATATAGTAATACTAACGAAAGCAAATAGTAATAATATTTTTGTGTTTTGTTTTCCTTATAAAATAAAATATAGCAACATGTAGTAACTAATAGTGTTTTTTTTGCTTTTTAATTAAAAATAGATAGTAATAAATAAAAATATTACTTATAATATTTTGGGGTTTTTTAAACATAATGACATATAATATATCATATTAATAAATATATATAATACTAATTAACAAGAACTAAAGCCCATTATTTAAAAAGCTAACAAAAATAAAAAACGGGTTAAAACCCCAGATAAAATTAGTGATTACAGCTGCCCCTCTTTGCTTTATTCTTGTGAGTCCCTCCTAAATAGAACCGTTGGCCCTTCCTCTTCCTGAAATCCTGGAGTTGCGAGTTTGAGAGTCATCGCTTGAAATCCCTGAGCTATGAGAAGCATCTTTGAGAAAGAATAAAGTAAGGGAGTCCGAATTTCAATAAAATATCCTTAAGAAAAGTATTGAATTAAGAAATTATGTTTTAGAAAAACATCATTATTCGTGTTTTAAGAAAAATAATCCTTTAAGAAAGGATCGAATTAAGAAATTCGTTTTAAGAAGAAGAAAAACAATCCTTTAAGAAATGATCGAATTAAGAAATTCTTGTTTTAAGAAAAACAATCCTTTAAGAAATGATCGAAGTAAGAAATTCGTTTTAAGAAAAACAATCCTTTGAGAAAGGATTGAATTAAGAATTCATGTTTTAAGAAAAATAATCCTTTAAGAAATGATCGAATTAAGAAATTCATTTTAAGAAAAACAATCCTTTAAGAAAGGATCGAATTAAGAAATTCGTTTTAAGAAAAACAATGCTTTAAGAAATGATTGAATTAAGAAATTCGTTTTAAGAAAAGCAATCCTTTCAGAAATGATCGAATTAAGAAATTCATGTTTCAAGAAAAACAATTCTTTAAGAAATGATCGAATTAAGAAATTCATGTTTTAAGAAAAATAATCCTTTAAGAAAGGATCGAATTAAGAAATTCATGTTTGAAGAAAAACAATCCTTCAAGAAATGATCGAATTAAGAAATTCGTTTTAAGAAAAACAATCCTTTAAGAAATGATCGAATTAAGAAATGATAGAATTAAGAAATTCGTTTTAAGAAAAAACAATCCTTTAAGAAAGGATCGAATTAAGAAATTAGTTTTAAGAAAAACAATCCTTTAAGAAATGATCGAATTAAGAAATTCGTTTTGAGAAAAACAATACTTTAAGAAAGGATCGAATTAAGAAATTCGTCTTGAGAAAAACAATCCTTTAAGAAAGGATCAAATTAAGAAATTTGATGTTTTAAGAAAAACATCCCTAAGAAATGATTGAATTAAGGAATTCGTTGTTTTAAGAAAAACATCCCTAAGAAAGGGTCAAATTAAGAAATTTGTTGTTTTAAGAAACACATCCCTAAGAAAGGACCGAATTAAGAAATTCGTTGTTTTAAGAAAATCATCCCTAAGAAAGGACCGAATTAAGAAATTCGTTGTTTTAAGAAAATCATCCCTAAGAAAGGATCGAATTAAGAAATTCGTTGTTTTAAGAAAAAAAATCCCTAAGAAAGGGATACAACGGGGAGCCCAAGTTTTAAGAGAAACATCCTTAAGAAATGATCTAATTAAGAAATTCAGATTTTAAGAAAAAATATCCTTAAAGAGGGATAATTTTGAGAAATTTAGATTTTTTTTTAGAAAACGTCCTTTTGGAAGGGATAGAATTGAGAAATTTGAAATTTTTTAAAAAAATGTCCTTTTTGGAAGGGATAGAATTGAGAAATTTGAATTTTAAGAAAAACGTCCTTTTGAAAAGGATAGAAACCGGGGATTGGAAGACCTTTTGAAATCCTAATTAAGCAAGCCAGATGACTCTTGGTTCGATGAGATCTTTTTCTCCTCTCGTGAAGCTGTAGATCCATCCTTTTATTAATCTTTAGATGCCTGTTTAAAATAAACAAAATGCTATGATGATATGAGTTAGCATGCTCCTAACATAGGGATATCTAACTGCCAATGATGCATGAGCGTATTTTGTGATGCAAAGGTGCATGAATTTATCTCGTCTTCATTCTCTAGAGCCGATAGTCGTCATCCTGGGACTACAACCACATATCAAATCTGCCCCCAAACTTGTGTTGCTCATTCTCTATTCAAATCTTTGAGTTAAGTGACCTCGGTCGTAATTAGAATCATTAATCGAGTTCTTTCAAGCTTTGCGGAATCTCTCATCTATTCCGACTTGAACTCTCGTGCCAAAACTTTTGTTGTCCCATGGATACTGATGCCCCAACATTGTAAACTACCCCCAAATGCTCTTCATTATTCCAAGTGGTGCCCCTCAACTTTGGGCCTGATGCATTCATCTCCGAAGTAATACATAGAAAACTATTTGCGTAAAATATATCAGTTTGCTAGTAATCATTTTAACGAATGATGCCTTTTAGATTAACATACAGAACCTTGAGACCAAGATCTTAATAAAAGGAAAGGAAAATATAATAGAATGCCTCGGATAAAATTGCAAGAGCGTCTTAGATTCGACCCTCCGGTGACCAACAACTTGCCTTTGAATGTTGTGGCGATATTTAGAGTTCTGAAATTCCTGCCAGATCGCTCGGTTCATCCTCATGATTATGGTATTTGCTTGATCTGTTCGAAAACTACTCGTTCTAGTTCTCATTGTTTTTCTCTAAAATAAGTTTAAGCTTTCCAAATTTGTTTAACACATTGAGTGAAAAATATCAAATTGATAATTATAATACAAGTGTATTCTTAATATAGTGTAAGTGCCTTCAAAAAGTCATCTCTGACGCTAGGGTATTGAACAGGTGAAACATAGCTCTTTATTAGATTTGTTCTCCCCCCACAGCTCTATCAGGATGCTCCGAGACTTATTTGATCGTTCATTGATTTTAAAGATTTATCTCTGATGTTGGGGCATTGAACATGTAGAATCTAGTTCCTTATTTGATTTGTTCCCCTCCCCAACTCCATTAATTGTTCATTTCTTAATAGAATTTCTTCTTTTTATTTTCCTTTTAAAGAATTATTAAGTTAAGCAATTTCATCAGTCTTTCCTGGGAGATTTTCTTATCATCGAACATTATTGAAGGAGTAGTAATCTTGCTTCTTACATTTTACCGACCAAAGCGGACTGAATGAAAAATCACACTTCATCGTTATAACAACATTTGATTAGAATCAATGCCGCATCATGCATGTGATATCCGAGGACCTACGGGGGTAAGAAACGGATATAAATTTATATGATTTCAAGGTCATTGCATGTTAAGCAAAATGTATTTTTCATTAGAAAGAAAACCTGCAAACATAACATATGCCCCTTACACAAAGATCCTTGCTATCTTCGGGCAAGTGGTAGCAAGGTTGGTTCTATATATTACTTCAAGAGAAAGTGCAACATGCAATAGAACTAATTAAATCCTATGAAGGAAAATGAGGAAATTAGCACCCAACAAAAGTCATGCCCATTATTATTTCTTCTTAAAACTTCAAAAGGTCGACCTCGATCAGACTTTGAACCTTATTTTTTAGGGCCCCACAATTCTCTGTGGTGTGGCACGTGCTTCCCACATGATAGTCACACACGACATTAACATCATAACCATCAGGATAGGAAGGATCATTTGGTTTGGGCTGAACTGGGGTCAGAAGTTTCCTTTCAACAAGCATTGGGAGCAAATTAGTGTATGAGATTGTAATAGGATGAAGAAACTTTGGAGGCTTTGCAGCCCATGATAATCGATTACGGCAGTGGCCCTAAGGCTGATTGGTCGAGTGAGAACCTACCATATGAACTTGAGAATTATGCCCATTGTGGGCGGTTGTTCTGTAGGGGTCTCTTATCTTCCATTTTTGACGGCGTCGGGTGAAGTGTGAACGCGAAATCTTTAATTACTGTCACTACCCCCCCCCCACAATTAATTTTTGTTGTTTAATTACTTAATGCATGATACATGCCTTATACAATGCATGGGACAGAAAAATGCATGGATATATGCAGATAAATGCATTGATCCCATTAGTGGTCACCCTAGAGCAACTCCAATTGGCTTCAAAGGTTCTCGACGCAAAGGAGGCACGAATAAGTCTTGACCATAACTTCTAATTCTTCAATGGTTCTGAGTAGCCAAAAGATTCTTGATACCTTCTTCACTCCAGGACCGTAAAAAATGAAGTGCTTCGGCTTTCGCGACTGATGTCTCCATAAGCTGGGCTACATCTTGCCCCTGAACTGTATTGTACTAGTCTAGGTCTTGAATAAACCGTCTATCATCACAAAGACCCGTGAATAACTTTGAACTGCAACTTCAAGACTCGATGATTATGGAATCCATTGCGATGTTCTTGGAAAGACTGACTCTTTCGTGCTTCTTTCGGATCCCTAAAGGTCATCTCGCTGAAGGCCCACCTGGGTTTATTTCGTAACTATACCCTCACTTGGCGAACTGTCACCTTGAACCCTTTGGTTGACATCGGACCACCGTCGCACTATTGAGTTGGTATCCTCCCTCTTGAGACACCTTTTACCCATAATGAAATATCTCAACTTGGGCAAACCACTCGAATCAACGCCTTCATGCAATGCAATGTGGATGCAAAAATATGTGTAAAACAAGATAAGACACAAAAAGAAACAAGTCAGTACCAGATAAAATCTATAAACATATAAAAAGATGAAACATGAATTTAAATAAAGCATCAAACAAAGCATCCCTAGGTTTAACCGCATGGCTCTAAAGGGGTGGGCTTTCTATGCTTTCTACATGCAGTTTTGATTCTAAACGGTATCCAAACTGTCCTCTTCTAAAGAGTATCAAGGCCCCCGGTCATCACCCATTATAGGCTCCTTTCAATCGAGTTCAATTCAAGGGGACCCTTTCGCTATGTTCGTACGGGAAAACAATATTCCGACGAAAACATAGGGTAGTCGAGCTCCGAAGGTACTTACTAGGTCCATACGGAGGAACAATATCCACACGAAAGCACTAGCGTTTTCCCCCCACTTAAAAGGACGAGTTTAAATATCAAGTTTTAAATGCGTTAAAATAAACTCGCATTCATAAACGGATATCAACTTAATCGTCACTTTGATTCACAACTTCCAATATTAATAAAGCGGCAATTATTATTTTTGTTCTTTTTAAAAATGGCTTGACTCACTTTAGTTTTAAAAATCAAAACTAGGTCCCTAACGGAGTCGCCAGCTGTAGCGACCTTTTTTCTAAAATTCAAAATTTTAATTGTTTCGAATGGGATTGCTAAAAAATGAGTAATAGGTTTCCTTTAGGTTTTTGGGAAAATATTTAAAAATGAGGAATGCTTTAAAAATTCATGTTTTTGAAACACAGTAAAACTTGGAGTCGCCACCGGCCACTGAGGTAGGCCAGACACCATAAAACCATAGATTCGTTTGAAAGCAGGTTCGGGAGTCGGTTACGGATGGGGAAGGTTTTGGCACCCTCATACCACCCAAAAATTGGTACCGTAAAAAGAAAATAAATAATTACCGCTTTGTTAATATCGAACTTTGTGAATTAAATTGACGATTAATTTAAAATCCGATTATACGTGCAAGATTATTTTAAGGGTCTCGTTATTCGAAAGTAAACCACAAGACCACCATCACTACGTTTGATACTGGCCGCATTTACTCCCGAATAAAAAGGCACCGCATTGGCATAATATAATATCTAAATGCAATATTTACGAATGTAGTAAATAAAGGCATAAAACAAATATAATTAAAATAAAATAAAGACAACACGGAAAATAAATACAATAATAAACAATAAACAGAAACAAATCATGCAAGGTGTTTAGAAATGCGTATTAAAGCATATGCTAACGGGCACACATGAACATATACAATACAATTAACTTAGCTTCGGCAGTATTCATATGTACATAAACTCCCAAAAGCTAAAAACTATATATAATATAATATGTACAACGTATAATATATATAAAACATAAGAAAAGTATGTAAACACATATTATTCATATAAAATAGGGAACAATATACACAAATGCACGTAAGAGCATACATAAAGTATAATATGCATTATAAATTAATACTGTACAAATAAAATATACAAACCAACGACATACACTTCGTACGGCATGCGCATAATACCCAAAAATACATATAATGCAAAGGATACAAATACGAATAAGGTCGAAGAAAAAAGGCATAAAATCCAAACAAAAAAAGTGAAATAAACAATATTTAAACACAACAAAAGGGACTAAAATAATGCAATGCAAGACAAAAATTAAACATGCAATCTAGGGGACCTAAAAGGTGATTTCAAACTACAAAGGACCAAATTGAGCAAATTAAAAAAATTGGAATGGGTTAAATTAAGAGATTTTAAGGAAACAAGGACTAAACTGAATATCAAAACAAATTAAAAAGGGTTTTACCACTGATTTTAGAATGAAAATAAAACACAGGCATGATTTAAGGGATTAAAATGACATTTATCCATTGAAACCCAGATTAGAAGCTAAAGGGGACGAACTTAAAATGTCTTGAAAATTTAGAGGGACTGCGGGCCGAATTTACAAAAGCGAAAGGGTTTAAAAGTTTCGTTGAAAACACGGAGTGGCATAAGCGGAATAAATCCATTTGGAAAACCTAAATCAGACTAGAAATAGGGACGGAATTGTGAGGATTTGAAAACCTACAAGGACTTAGGGCGTGATTTGAAAATACGAAATGGCTAAAGAGGATATTTCAGAAACGCAAAAGGTTTTAATACTGCAAATAAACCTTTTATTTTTTTTAAAACTGGTATAAAACTCAAATCTTTACCGGAAACAGAAATTTTAATTCATTTTTTTAAAACACTCCTAAAGCTCTGCCCTTTCTCTCCCACCCCTGATGACACCACCGTACATCGCGGTAAACCCAGAAATCGGCCGCCTTGAAACTCCTCTGGCCACCGTACACCGGTGCCAGAGATCCACCAAAAATGACTGAAAACCTCTCCTCATCTCTCTTAACACGCAACCAAACCTAGACTCCCCAGATCTATACCCTAACTCTCTAAGTCTACCAAAACCAAAACCCTATTTAGACCTAGGTTACACGTTTTGAAAACGAAGGGTTATGGTTTCTCCAACTGGTTCACCTCTACAGCCAAAGGCCTTGGGTTTGTCACCAGCGGAGGAAACCGAAGAGACGAGCGGCGGGGGGAAAAGCGAAAAGCCACAACTAAAGGGTAAAACCTCTCTTTCTTTTTCCTATTTACCAAACATGCATGTAAAAATGAAAACGGTAAGAGTCTACCTTCGAAAGGTCTTTTTTCTTATATTGATTTCCAACCCCCATTTACAATATGTTGTTCGGTTTTTTTATAACCGAGAGGTTACATGCAAGAGAAAATAAAATAGGGCTTGTTGTAATATCCTCTGAGTTCCGCCGAAGTCCTCTGAAAATTAGCTATTTTTGTTACACCTAGCTTTTTTGCTTTTACTAATGTGTGTCTGTTTGGCTGCATGCATCGTGGCTGTTGGAGGAGGGACCACTGGTGGCAGCAAGCTCCGGTGTGGCTGACAGAGACGGCAGACGAGGGGACCAGAGAGGGAAGATGAAGCATCGCGTGTGGATCTCACGCGCGCGTGAAGGTTCTGAAAAGTAAGGGCGGTGTTGTACAAGCGCGCATGGGGGAGCCGAAAGATTGCGTGTGAGCGCGTGGAGCTAGCCGAGAAGCCACGCGTGGGCGCGTGTGAGATCTGAAAGTTTCCTCCCTCGGATCTGAACCGTTAATTCCCTCCTTGATCTGACGGCTACGGTTGATGCGGCGCTAGGCTTATGTGATGGTTGCTAGGGTTCCTTCTGGTGCAAAGATCTAGACCGTCAAGCTGGATGTACAAAGGATAAGGGGCATTAGATTAGGGTTTTTGGGCCCTGAGTGGGCTGAATGTAATTTATTATTTTTGGGCTTTTAATTGTAATATGGACTGTTAAAACTTCTGGGCTTTAGTTGTTTTATTATATTGGGCTGTTATATTTATCTAATTTAAATACTATTAGTATTTTGTTTTTAGTTTAATAGTATTAGGATAATTTGATATATAATAATAATAATAACATCATAAAAAGAAATAAAAGGAAACCGAATAATGATAATAATATTGCAAGTAATAATAATAACAATAATAATATAATGAAAAATAATAAAAGAACTGAATTAATACTAACCAATAAATATAGTAATACTAACAAAAGCAAATAGTAATAATATTTTTGTGTTTTGTTTTCCTTATAAAATAAAATATAGCAACATGTAGCAACTAATAGTGTTTTTTTCTTTTAATTAAAAATAGATAGTAGTAAATAAAAATAATACTTATAATATTTTGGGGTTTTTTAAACATAATGACATATAATATATTATATTAATAAATAGATATAATACTAATTAATAAGAACTAAAGCCCATTATTTAAAAAGCTAACAAAAAACGGGTTAAAACCCCTGATAAAATTAGTGATTACATTTGCTTGCTGTCCCAAAAGCCTATTTCTCTGCATTGGTGAGAAACAAGAGTGTAAGCTTATAAAGCCTAGTGAGGGAATCTAAAAAGTACTCATTAATGCATTTAAAACCATTTTACTTTCAAATAAGTGTATAAACTCATGCCAAAACATCTCATGCTTCTACAATCTTTCAAATATGCATTTTCAAATCAATTACAACACATGTATCATGAATTTCTAGCATAAACCTTAATTTAAGCTTTCTCATGCAAAAATCTCTAAATAGCAAACTTACATAGCATCTCATGTATAAACTATATTATACAAATTATAATCCATTTCACATGATATGTTATATCATATATTGGCATTCAAGTGACTCAAAAACCATTTCCATTTTATTTATAAAAACACATCGGATACACAGATTTCCCAAGTGGTTCCTTCGTCCACTTCACATAATCCTCGAACCGGAGCAGCCCTCAACGGTTATGATGTATAAATCCACCAGCGGGAGAATTGGCACACTCTTGACCCCTCAACCGCTGCGGTTCTCATGGTGGAGCATGGCACACTCTTGACCCATCGACACACATGAGGCGACTTATTATAGTCCACTTTAAACCCTATGTCTAGTCAACTATATCCGATAACTTTTAATCTCAGCCACTTGCCAATATACTCTATAAAACCACATTACCTTACTGTTTTGCATATGCATCAATTCAAACAATTTTCCAATACATTAAACCATGTATTCTGGCATTCTCAAAATCATTTCATAAATCATTTTCCATACTCAAATATCAACATCTATGATCATTGGAAACATCTTTCATTTCTAAAACATGCATATAACAGTAAGTGATCAAATCTATAAATATGTCCATGATATTGTATTTTGCAAAACCAAAAACGAGAGAAAGGTTAACCAATACTTAGTTCTGAGCTTAGATAAGTGTTTCAAACTTATTATAAACTACCAAAAACCATATTCAAACCTTTTAAAAGAAGTAAAACACATTTCCACTCACCGACAACCAAACGTTTCACTTGTCGATACACAATCAAGCTTTCAGAGCTTCCAAAACCTCTCCAAAAGATTTAGGACCACTCTCCCCTTCTTTTTCCACACAAAAGCAGGGGATTAATGCATTTCTATAAATCTCTAAACACACCGACACAACTCCACAAATTCGCCTCACTAAAAACCATCAATCGCCTCATTAAAACATTTGAAACCATCACCAAACTCAATCTAAACAAAGCTCAGCCAAAACCTAACTAATCTAACATCTTAAAAACATCAATTAACATCCAAAAACATCATCATACCATCCTTACACCTACAGCAACCTTCTAACATCAAGATCACCTTAAAATCTAACTATTTACAACCTAGAAAATTAGCAATTCACCTAGTTTCGGGATTCTTTTTATTAACCTCATCATATAACATCAAAACGCATATTTAAAGTGATCTAAATCAATTAGATTCGATAGAAAACATATCCATAACAATGTTCATCAAATTTTCTCATAAAAACTCAATTAAATCCATAAAATCATTATTAAATCATAAACACATAACAAAAATAACTTGTAAAGGATCAAGAACTTGAGAATTTCAATAAAGAACTTTTAATTAGAGGAGAGAAACGAAAAATCACATATAATTGCTGATTTTTCCTTAATTGGCAAGATTTGAGTGAAATCTTCAAGAAAACAATTAGGATTTGATGTAGAAATCAAAGGAATCAATTAGGAAATCAAAAGGAAATCTAAAAGGAATGTTTTTCTGAGAATTTTAGAGTGAAATTGATAGTTTGGTTGCTGAGAAAGTTGAGAGCAAAAGTAGTTACGTATGAAAATAAAATTAGATATTAAAAATCCTTTGGTTAACTGTCGAAGTGCTGCACTTAGAGCTTTGTTTAAGGAAATTATAAGTTTCGTTTGTCTTGCATGGGGTCCCAACGTAGGTGCATTATGGCTATGTGTGTGCGATGTTTGCTTTCGTTGTATGGCATTATCATGGTGCACTCTTTTTCCTCCACTTAGGTCTAGGGAGGTTTTTTAATAAGGCCCATGTTATGCCTAGTATTGTATGTTTACCATCAATAAAATCATACATTTATCTTTTCAAAAAAAGATATTAAAAATCCTTTTAATAAAATCCTCTTTATTTTATTTATTAAACCATTTAAAAACCATTTAAAAAAAGCCTTAATTAAGGGAAAAAATCTGATGAAAAACTTTGGTGTATTAGCTCTCAAAGATTCTAAGTTTTGACTCTTTTACGTTTTAGTCACTAAAACAGTTTTAAAACTTTACATTTTAGTCACCAATTCAAAATGTCCCAAAATATGATTTTATTTCTTCAAATTGAATGTTCCAAAACCCTTAGAATATTAATCAAACATTTCCAACTATTTTCCATATTTTATTTTAACCAAAAACCATTTATTATGATTTTATTCCCAAAACTAGCTCGAATCGCCTAATCCGGTTTCCCTAAATCGTCTAACCGACCTATCTAACATCTAGGCCCAAATTCAGGGCGTTACAAGCCAAGTCACCTTCCCTCCGTGATCTAATGTTGGATCAATATTCTGACTCAAAGCCATTGCTACATCAGCCAGGTCTGCCACTTGTTGAGCCACTTCTTGTGCTTGAGTAACAACAATTTTCATGTCATTGTCCTTTTCTCGTACCTTTATTCTTGATCTTTGAAATTGGACATGCCACTTCTCTTCGCTTTCTTGACAATCTTTCTTAATATCATCATTAAGATCTTTAAACATTAGTGTAAGATTGAGATACTCGCCTACCTTTATTTAGTGTTTTGTTTTTAGCCTGACTATTATTCAGCTTGATAATAGTATCCTCATACATCTGTATGCACTTATTCATCATCTCTCATTTAGCCTAACTAACCCTTAGATCATCCATGAAAGTACTGCGTTGTATTTCCATTGCCCGCAGATCACACGAGAAAGTATTGACCTGATCTTCACTTGCTTTAAAGTTTTATTTTCCTGTATTCATGTTTCAGTTCTTTGATTCTTTTCTTCGACTGTTCCAAAGTCACACCCAAACTAGCATTCTTGAGCATCGAACATAGTTATTGATAATTGAATTGAAAATGTTTCAACTTCTCATTCAAATTATCTCTCTCCCATCTTAATTTGCTAATTTAAGCCTTATATTCAAACTGGTGCCCCTTCTTTTTGGATATTTTCATCTTGAGTCTCCCACTTGAATCATGACGACTTTTTGTTCCAAATTTCCATTTTTCATGCTCCAAAAAAAACTTAAACTCGACATTTGAGGGCGATGCAATTCTCAATAGAATGTCCTTGAATTCTATCATGAAATTCACAGTGAGCATTGATGTTATGCCATTTTGGATACGGAGGTTATAAAGGTGTAAGGAAAAGTGGGGTCACCAATCAGGCTTTCAGTAATTGAGGATACAGTTCTTTATATGAAATAGTAATTGGATCAAAGTGGCGTTTGTTATCTACTGTCTTTTGACAATCAGCTGAGGAAATATTGGGATTTGAACTTTGCCCTAGACAATTAATTGACTTTGAAGTACTTGAGCTCCCCTTCACTTTTGCATCACCAGGTGTTCTATTAATTGTCAGACTTTTAGGAAATTTGGGCATTCCATCTTCAAAACTCAACATGTCTATTATGATAAGATTTTCAACCTTATTTTTCAGAGCCTTACAATTCTCAATAGTATGGTTTGAACCTCCTTGATGGTAATCACATTCTGCATTAATACCATAACCCTTGGGTGAAGAAGACACTTTGGAATTGGACGAAACTCGGACCACAAGATTTTTCTCTATCAGTATCGGAAGCAATTCTACATAGTCATTGGAATTGAATCAAAAGATTCTTCTTATTTTTTTTCTTTTTGAATTTCTTCATGGCCTGTCATCACTTTCCTAGAGTTTGACTCAATTACACCTGTAACTAGTTTATTGATGCGAATTGTAACAGTGCGCGAACCTAACTATTTATTCATGTACTGGTTATTGTTTAGTTCTCCTTTCAGCTTAATGTGCCTTTTTTCTTTGGTCATAGCCGTCATCATAGTCATCATCTCAGCTATTTGCCTTTTTAGTTCTTGCATCTCATTTTTGTCAGCATCAACACTAACAAAATCTAATGTGTGACTCTTGGATGAACTACCCTTCACTTTTCCATGGTTTGTCCAGGATACTACTTCATATTTTCACTATCTTCTATCAAAATACGAACCCCCTTATCTGTTATGATCGCCTTCTAATGATAACCATTTTTGAATCAATACTTCTATGCACTGAAGATGTGGTGCAAAAAATGCCCAAAAAATAAATGAGTTAGTATTGTGAAACAATATCGAAGGCAAAAATTAAATGAATACAGTAAAGCGGGTTATATTGAGAAGAGAGAATAACCAGAGAAACATATTTAAATCGCCAACACCCTATCTTAGGTTCCTATCTGGCTCTAGTGTGGTGGGATTCTAGATTACAACATGTGGTTTTTGTTCAAGACTCTGGGTACTCGAACTGTCGTTATTGTCTACTGCGACATCAAGACATCGATTCAGAAGTATACGACCCCTTATATCGGAGGCGTGTACCTCATGTTGTATAAGGTTGACATACAAGAAAAAAAGACAAAGTTCCGATCTCGGAGGTGGAGATCCTCACGTCGGACCATGTCTTGCTCCCACCTAATGGAAAAGCCCAGGTAAAAGGCTTATACATGAATGACAGTTTATATCACACAAATAAAAAGCATATCTCCGTTCTTTCTAAAAATCCAATGATTATTGGAAAATTAAATTCAAATTACAATTTTTAAATGCCAGAATGCCACGTAAAATTTTTTTAGGCCTGACTCACGATTTTTTCCCTAGTGAAGTCGCCAAACTGCTGACCATTTTTAAACTGGGATGAAAATAGCTTGACGATTAATCTTTTAAATTAGGGGTTTTTGTTTAATTCGATTTTAAAAATCATTTTGGAGTCGCCACCGATCACTTCGAGGTAGACCGGACACCATAAAACAATTAGAGATTCGTTCTTTTTAAAATTAGGGTTTGGGAGTCGGTTACGTGTGGGGAATGATTAGCACTCTCATAAACGCCCGTTATCGGTACCTTTAATTTTACGTTGCATATTGACATTTCGAACAATATTTTGAATTTAATTTAACCATTAATTATTAACTAGATTTAAATTCCAAATAGAGATATTCCTTTTATAAGGAAACATATTTTTATCCGAATATGAGATTAAAAGCACCCCTATACGTTCAAGGCACCCCTATTCATATCCAAAAAAAATATATTTCCAACATAAAAGGTTTTTAATGCATGACCAATTATTGTCTTGTTTACTTTAAGTTCTAAGTTAAAAGGTTCTAATTAATTATGTATTGTTTAATTCTACGAATATTATTTAATTTAAAAGCTTACATGAGATAACACTCAATTGTTTGAGCATCATCCATATTTAAGCCCCAAAATTGTAGATAATATTCATATCCAATTAATTAATTAAACTAATTGTTAAAGTTCTAATCCTATTAAGGCTCTAATTAATTAATCTAGACCAATTATCGAATTATAGGGTTTTAATGAATATTAAATATTCTACTTAAAAGTCCATGTTGATCAACACCATATTGCAATAAGACGTCATCCAAATTAGAACTTCAAAACTTTCCATTTAATATCCATTAATTTTCTATGATTGTCTCCCTAATTAAATTATTAGCCTAATAAAGCACCTAAAAGCTAAGGCTCTAAAATATTAATTAAATTTAAGTGTTTAATTATCTAACAATTATATTACATGCTTTATTAAAACATGCGACAATTAAAGAACAATCAAATTGCTTTTAAATTAAATAACTAAAGCTGTAAATGACTAAATTATAACAAATTAAAAATTGAAATTAAAGAAACAGGAACCAAATTAAAATTCTATTAAAATGAAGAGCTGGATTACAATAAAACCAAAGTAGGGCGCGGGCTGACGCGGGGCTTCTCGGGCCTACAGGCTCAAGGATTGAGCCTATATAAAGGCCTTTTCAGCCACCTCTTTTTTCTTTTTTTCCTTTCAAAATCCCGTCTCTCAACTCACCAATTCTCTCGACTCTCTCATACTCTCTCTATGTAACTCCCAAAACCCTAGATTTTACCGTCAAAATGGATCAAAATAAGCCCTTTTTCGGTCTTCATCATGTGTTCATGAACACATGAACACCGGTAACCACCACATTTTCAACTTCGGCTGCCACCATAAAATTCTTCAACCACCGCACCGATCTTCTCAGCCATCTCTGATCACCCTTTAAATATTCATCGACCGCCACAGTGTGAATTTCGGCCACCGCAAACAATTTTCGGTCACCGCGTCTACACCTTAAAACCATCGATTTCCACTCTTAAACCATAAGCCTAATCCCGATTCGATCGAATCAACCCATTCTTCCCCAAAAGTTGAGCCTAAACTAACCGAATTTAAAAGAATCTACCCATTCTTCTCCGATCTAGCCTAAATCTACCCATTCCCGATTTTCGACTTTGCCATATCAGCAATTATTCTTACCTAACATTAACTGCTCCGATTTGTTTTTATTTTTTCTTGCTTTTTATTTCAGTTTACATGCACATAAGTTGATATTTTGGTTGCCCTTTTGCAGGAATCGAAATAAAGAAGATGGATTACCTTCATAGTAGCAGCAGCGCAGCGGTTTCGATTCCTTTCTCTGGCGATGTTCGTATCTCCGGTGGCCCTTCGATTTCTGGCGGTTCAACTCCTCAGGCGGTTCAACTTCCCCGAGCTACATTCTCTCTCCTTCTTTATTATTAGTTTAATATGATATATTATTATTATTAATGGCTAATTATTGGTAATTAATTATCTGACGTCAGCAATAAATGTATTCAGATAATGGTTGAAAAACACAAATCTGTGTCACTCGGTTAGGTCCAATGAGAAGCTGCCACGTGTCCATATTTGGATGAGAAAATCAAATTTATGATAAAATATGTTTGTTGGGCTGTGATTTAACTGAAATAGGTTGTAGACTGATGTATATAGGTAGGAAAATGGATTATAACAGCTGTAAAAGGATTTGATATTTGTAATTAGGCTTTTGTAAATGAAATAAGCTTTTTGTATAAAATGGATATTATGTAATGGATATTTGAACTTTATATTTAATAAGGGATTTATTTATTTATATTGAATCTATTTATTTTATATTTGCTAAGAGAAATATGTATTTATATATATACCCATATTCGGATAAAATTCGGATATTACAAAAGGCTGGTGTAAATTTTAGTTTATCCAGCTTGTGTATCAATTTTTTTTTCTTTTTAATAGTCTTAAGGTGATTACAATGTAGTATTTGTCTATATTTTTTTTAGAATTTATATCCAATACACCGGTGGTGGAAACCAAAAGTTTTCACAAGCATTTTAGGTTTAGTGATTCATTTTAGGTTGCAGCGTTTAGAGGTTTAGAATTGAGGGATAGTGGTTAGAATTTAAGATTTAGGGTTTTAGAGGTTAGGGTTTTACTTTTAGGGTAATATGATGAGGATTTAGGTTTAACATATAAACCATAAATTCTAAAACCATAAATTCTAAACACTATTTCTAAATTCTAAACCTTTAAACCTAAACCCTTAAACCCTATACCCTAAAATAAATCCCTAAACCCATAAAGCTAAAGTGCTTGTAAAAACTTTTAGTTTTCACCGCCAGTGTATGAAATAATTACCATTTATCTTAACCCTTTGATAAAAGTTATTTGAACATGAGTTTTTTAAGATAAATATCATTCTCTTTTCTGTTGAAAAAGAACTCACATCATCTTATAACATTGTTAAATTCAATATGACATGACGTTAAACAAACAAAATACAAGTAACTCATAAGAAACAAGTGTAAATTCAACACCAAATTATGTGTCCAACAGAACAAAAGAATAATTTGTGTTTTGGGTCCATTGTCCTAGTTGTTAAATAGTATTAACACTCTTTTCTCCGGAGTTTGAATTCTATCCATAGTTCATATATAAAATGTAATATATATATATATATATATATATATATTTTAAATCGAAAATAATCTAACTCTAACATTTTTAAGTTCTTAACAAATATAAAAAACCATCAATAACACGCATTTGGCTTTAATTTAAGTTTAAATTATGTATAGTTAGATTATTTTTCTGGATAAGAAAAGATGAGAGAGATTGTTCAAGATCAGAAGTGGTCATAGGTCGAATTACATTTGAGTCAGACTGATGAATGGTTTTAATAAACTCCATGCTTGTCAAGTTTGACTTAATCTGAAATGTGAACTTCAATTTTTATCCAAGCTCATTTATATTATTTTTTAAAAAATATTTATTTTTTTATTTATTAATTAATATTTTTATTTCATCAAAATTGTTTTGTATTGTTTTATACACTAACAATTTGATATATTTTTAATACTCACACCATACTTTTACATATTAAAATGAAATAATAAATATATTATAAACACATAAGATTAATCGTGTTGGGCTAGCTTCAGGCTTTGAATGTTGAGTGTCCAACCTATACTTTTGAATATACTTGTTCACTCTTCTCAAATTTTGTTTTGACACATCAACTAGAAAACTTTATTAATAAATAAAATTAAACCAGTACACAACTTAATCAAGGTTTTAAAACATCCAAAAATAATAAAAAAATAGTAAATTTAAAAAGAAAAGATAAACGTTGCACTAGTCATATCAGTCTATCAGACACTTTCTCTTAACAGCAAAGACAATCTCTACGATTCATCATAAGAATGATCATTGGAGAGTTGTCAAAACATGAACTAGATGAAATCTCTAAAACCAACAACCACTTTTCACGCATATCCCAAAAACGATGATCTGCTATAGATTGCATCGGCAAACAACCCAAAAGGGGATCAAACTCTATCTGACCACCGACAAACACGAATTAGAAACAAGCGTCGTGATGTGAAAACACCAAAAACCTAAAAAATAACTACAAAAACGTACTATATAAGGCAGGAAAAACGTGTCACAGCAGCGGGGGAAAACGCAGCAAAAATCTAGAAAAAGCAAACTAAATAAAAAAATATGAATCACCGACGGTTGGCAACCAACAGTAAAATTAATATCGTCGCCAATTAGACAAAAAAACGACTAGAATTCAAAGAAAAAAAAAAACTGCTGCTCTTCCCAAATTTTGGATGAACCTTTAGGCTTAGACTTGTATCTTGAACAAGTCTATCCAAAATCAAACTTAAAATATAATTTAAACTAAAACTAAAATAATGTGCTTTTCCATTTATGGCAGACTTAACTAACGTAAATAATTTTAAGCAAACATATTTGGTCGGTTGATTAAATTGCTCATCTTTATTCCCTCACATTTTCTTAAGTTATGGGTTCAAGACCCAGTAAAAATACCTTTTTTTTTACCTAGAGTTTCTCCTTTCCCTCCTTTCTAGATAGAATTAAGATTAGAATTTATCAAAAAAAATTAACGCAAATAATTTAGATATTTTCTACACATAAAAAACTAACGGATACATACATAATATTTGTTCAGGCTTAAGAGGAGGGGAAGGAATGGAAAGTAAGTAAAAAGGATCATTCTTTTGCTTGTATAGATATTTTTCATTTAAGGGAAAGCAAGGGAAATTCATGTAAAATATATATATTTCTGTCCTCTGCATTTTTAATATTAATTCTGTGAAACTAATATAATTATAAAAATTCATTATAGTTAATCCTTTATTTCTTTTTTAGATAATTTGTTTAATTTTTATTATCCAAGTAAGCAAAATTTACTACAAAGTACAATAAAAACAGCCCCTATACAACCCCTAAACTGCAGAAATATGGTTATTTACAAGAGATGTTCTGCCTATACTCCGATGAGAAAGTTTAATTCTAACTATCTCTTTAATTACATCAACAATTTCATCAATTGTACGAGACACACTTTTAAATTGTCGGCGGTTTCGTTATTCTCAAAGAAGATAGATGATAGCATTTCAAGACATGGGCGAAGCCACCCTTTGGTATGACACCAAAAATTTTGGAGAAATATTTTTTATATAAATTTAATATAAAATAATACTAAAAATAAAATTAATACAACTTTAAATGAATATTGACATTTTTAACAGAAAATTGAAATCCCTTAAAATAAAATTGACACACATTGTTTGTTCCCACCTGCTTAAAAAAATCCTTCATAAAAATCTTAAATTATGACACTCAAATTAAATTTTCTAGTTCCATCCTTGTTCCAAGAGACACGGAAAACATACGAATTAAGAGACTTTCCTTTCATATGATTAGAAGCCCATAAAATTTTCTCATCCCAAACCTCAATGCCACGCACCACGCCACTCAAAGAAAGCACTTCCTTCCAAACAAATAAGGAGAAATAACATTCAGAGAAAAGATGATTATGCGATTCATCAGTACTAGTAGCGCTAGTTATAACCTTCACTTTTGCAGCCGGTCCTTAGTTGAAAGCCGACCAAGAATAACAAACCATGAGATAATTGCATGCTTAGGAACATGTTGCGAAAACCATACCAGATGCTGACTACTTTGGCTTTTTTAACTCTTAACTTATTCCAGATCAGTTTTGAGCTTACTGAATCCACTCCGGGGACATTTGCAAAGAGCGGCATTGCCTCAGGCTGCAACTTCAGTTGGTTTTGCAAGGTCCAACTTATCGAAGGTTTAGGAATGACAACCCAAAAATCAATCCCTTTAAGTGCATAGGTATTCACCCAAGCTACCCACGAAGAGCCCTCATTTACTAAAATTTTTTTCATAAGAAGAAAAGAACAAGCTTTATTTCGGGTAGCCAAATCCTTTAAACCAAGCCCCCTTTAAGCTTTCAAAAGACATATATGCTGCTATTGCACCTTTGCTCTAGTCTCAGGGGTGTCACTACTCTTCCAGAAAAATCGAGAATAGAGCTGTTCAATCTTTCTTAGTACCGCGCTAGACAGTATAAGTTGTCTACACCAGAAGTTCGCAATACCATGCAACACAGATTTGATCAATTGTAGTCTACCTGCAAAACTAAGGTTTTTCGTACCATTGTCTTAGCTTCCCTCTCATTTTTTTTCCAATAGTGCTTGGCAGTCGCTTTCAGTAAACTTTCTAGTGACTAGAGGAACTCTTAGGTACATGAGAGGGAGTAGGGACGGAGTCAGAATTTAAAGTTGGAGCAAAACATATATAATCACTCAAATTCGTCAGGCGTTCTCTTTTTTGTTTTAATTTTTTTTTTTTGCTATTTAATTTAGTTTGAAAAACCCTGCCAGGTTTTGAAATAAAAAATGTGAAGTCGCCACTGACCATTTTAAAAAAGGTAAACCGGACACCAAAATAAAACCAGAGATTAAAAAAATTCGGGTCCGGGAGTCAGTTACGGATGAGGAAGGATTAGCACCCTGCACCGCCCAAAATTGGTACCTAGTCGATTATTTAATGTCTTAGTATTGGAAATTACGAATTCAATTAAAATTTAAAATGTGATTCCTAAATGCATGAAAATGTTCTAAATATTTGAAGAAAAGTTTCGTTATTTAGAATAATCGAGAAGTTCATATCCCTATACGCCCGGGAAATGATTTTTCGATTTTCTAAATAAAAGAAAATTCCCTCAAATATTATGGCCTAAAATGCTAAAGGATATTCGTTTATTTAGGGATATCGAGAAAGTCACATCCCTTTATACCCAGGACACGAGTTCTCGAATTCCTTAAATAAAGGAATATTACCTCAATTCTTATCACATATAATTACTATTATGATGCAAATTTATGAGATAACATGTAAAATATATATACTTAAAAATATAATATTTAAAGTAAAAAATATTTAATATTTATTTTTATCAAAAATATACCTATATATATTAAGTTAGTAGTTTTTATGTATGTATATTATTTTTATAAAAATAAGTATTTATTATTATTTTTATATATATGATAATTAAACAAAAATACTATACATTATTTTACAAATACATATAACCTTATATATATAATATATAAAATATAAAAAATATTATACATAAAAATATGAGCCATGGATAAAAAAACATATATATATACATATCTTATATATGATGTTAATATATAATATATGAAAATAAACTATTAGGTATAATAATAGTATATTTTATAATAATAATAACAACAACAACAACAACAACAACAACAACAACAACAACAACAATAATAATAATAATAATAATAATGCATGGATTATAAAACATCATGAAGATAAATGTTAAGGGCTAAAATGCATTAATATTAAATTGCATAGTATGAATGGCAAATATTACGGGACTAAAATGAAACATATATGAAACATAAAGAAATAAACTTAAATTAACGGAAATAACATGCTAGAAATTAAATGCCAAAACATAGTGACTAAATTGAAATAAAACAGAAACTAAAAGCTTTAAAAATAAACAAATCATGAAAAAGGACGAAAAATAAAAAGAACTGAAATACGAAGGACAAGAAACGGGATTAACCCTGGACAGAAGCATAGACGGGGTGAAACTTGGGGGACTTGGAAAGTAATTTGCCTGTTTTAAAGGGAAGTGGATCCTCCCGGGTATCCGGGTCACCGCGCGGGTTGGGGCCTCAAAACGGCATCGTTTTTGGTCAGCTGGTTTAAAAATAAGGGTTATTTTATGGGTTAAAATAGTTTTAAGTTAAAAAAACCCTAATAATTTTCATCTCTCAACCCTCATTTTCTCTCAACCGAAGCAGCGGCTGCCTCCTTGTCGTCCCCACAAAGTTGTTCATCGGCGGCAAGCCTCACGACGACGACTACGGCAACTAGGTAAGCTTCGAAACTTTCCTCTTTCTTTTATTTCAATTTTCGATTCAAAAGATTTAAAACGAAAAAATACCTTTGATTCGAAAATAAGAGAGATTTGGTTCTAAGCTTCTCAAAAAAGTTTTTGTTATTTCCTTCTCTTTTTTTGTTTTACAATTTTTATTTCGAAATTTCCCTTACAATTTTTTTTTTCAGAATGAAACCCCCTGATTCACAGATTTTTTTTCAAAAACCCCCTCTTACATTTTCATTCGGGTTTTTTATAATCCTTTTTTACAACATAAAATAATCCCCCCTTCTTGATGCAGATCCCCCAATTTGATGGGGTAGATGGCCGGGATTTAGGGGATATAGTATGGTTCGGCAGATTTGGGGTAGGTCAGGGTATGACTGAGATTGGGGTAGGGTTAATTTTTGATTCTATTTTATTTTTGGGTTAGTCTAAGGTTAGTAATCGAATTCTATTTTGGGGGTTGGTTTTAGGGATTTTAGGAGATTTGATTTGGGGATTCGAAAGGGTGGCCGACGATGGCTTGGGACGGCGGCGACTTGACGGAAGTAGAGGGTGTTTGGGTATTAGGGTTAAATTAGGTTATTTAGTTTTAGGGTTTTTTTGTTTGGGTCGGGTCGTTGGATCTGGGTCGGGTTATGGGTAAAGGGTTTGGGTATTTATTTGGGTAATGGGTTCAGTTTGAGGCCCAGATAAAAACGGGTAATTACAACATAAATGTTTGAAAATGGGGAAAATTCATAAATATACTAATTTTAAAAAAATTATATAAAGACCAAAGTGAAAAAAAAATCTTGGAGGTGGGGGACAATTACCCCTCCTTACCCCACATAGCTCTGTCCCTGACATGGAGGACCCCAATTTAAATTCAGTAACCCCCTATATAACATAATAACATCATTAAAATAAAATAATTATAATTATAAAAGGCAAATAAAATCATTTATTTCTGCTTTGCCAAATTAAAATTTAGGCTTTCAGTAATCCTTTATTTCCTTTTCTACTAGTTAGTCCAAATAAAATCATTAAAATCAATTTACTAGTTTTAACTATTCAAAACAATATAATATATAATCATTTATTTTTCTTTTAATTCCTTTTACTGCTTTTATTCCAAACACAATTACCTTAACCATCAAAATTGGAACTTTATAAAGGCATTTAAGTTAAAAGGGAAAAAGGTTAATGTAACGACCCAGATTTCAGAATTCGAGGGTCGGGTTAACCCGAGTGTTGGGCCTCGAGTTTTGGGCCAAAGATAAGGCCTTTGGTTCCTTATTGGGTTTTTTTTAGTGTTGGGCTTGGGAGGGGGCTGGTGTGTTTTTAAATGTGAAGGATAGAAGGGTATTTTACCACCCAATGGTTGAAAAGCTGAGGAAGAGAGTTATTTCCCTGCAGAGCATGAGCTCATGTTGTCCCATCTTCCTCACCCTCTTCTCTTTTCCACACCATTGAGAGCTTGAAGTAAAAAGCAAGGATTTTGGTCTTGGTCAAGTGGGAATTTCGTAGTCTGAGTGAAGGGTAAAGTTATCGGCATTCAATGATCTCTTTTTCAAGTCAAAGAGCTTGGGGAGCACTCTAAGGCTCAAGGAAAAAGGAAGGCTTGAAGTTGGAGGAAGTGTGGTTGTCTGGTGTTTCAAAGGAGGTTAGTACACTTTCGGTTCCTTTGTTTTTCTTCATATTATAGAGAAATTGTGTGTATGTCATTCTAATGATTTGAGCATGTTTGAATGTGTTGATGGGGTGTTAATGGAAAAATCTATGATTGTTGTTAAAAGCTTGTAAAACTGGTAGAAAACAACTTAAAACTTCCCCCTGTAATCACTCATTTTTATTTGTAAATACATATTAGTGTTGCATGTATACATTGTATTATATTATATGTTTATTATGTGCATGAGTGTTATTAATATATGTGTGCATATATATTATAAACTATGTATGTATACGTATTAAATACGGTGTATGTGTGTCGCGTATGCATCTATATTTAGTACGAGCGTATTTGTTTAATGTGTGTAGATGTTAAGTCAATTATGTGTATGATTATATGTATGTATGCTAGTATGTTATATTAATTAATGTTTGCATAAGTATATACGTTTGTATTATCGTATGTGTATTGTTGTTATACTATTAATATTATTATTGGGCTAATATATAAAATGAAATCCAAAAAAAATTATATATTAAACCAAATAAATAAATTACAGTCCAAGTCCAATTACAAATCTAATATTATTACAAGGCCCGGTTGGCCCAAACCCAAACCCTATCTAATTACAATTATTGTGTGTGCAGGTGACTATGGGCCGTTGGATCAAGATCTGATCCAACGGCCACGATCCAAGCAAGGAACCAAAATATCTGCCCGCCGCGTGTACATCATGTCTGGACCGTTCGAGTGCCACGCGCGCGTGCCGTCCACGCGCGGACTCTTTGATATCCCACGCGCTCTGACCCCTCGACTGCTGAGCCCCACGTGGCACGATCTGGAGCCGTTTCACCAACCGAGGCTTCATCTGGGCCGTTCACCCTTCAAGCCATCCCGACCGTTAGATCAGATCTGATCTAACGGCCGAGAACACATCTGGCCGAAGACAGAGCCCACACCGCCACCATGCTGCACCATGCCGATCTTCAACCACTGCGCTCAGAACATGTCAAAACACGGCAAGAAAAGAAATATGTCAGTTAGCAGTCCAGATCTGAAAAAGCAAGTATTATGCAACTTGTACCAAAACCAAAGACAGGCATATATATGTACGAAACAAATATTTTGTAAGAACAGAGATTGGTAATCGAAAAGAAACAAGTTGTAATCGAACCAGTCAAGTTATAATCGAAAGAAAAAAGTCCAGTGGTAAATACTCGTTTCCCTTTTTTTTTATTTTTTTGCATGCATACACAAAAGAGGGATAAAAAAGAGAGAGAGAGAGAGAGTTAGAGGTCTTACCGTCGCCGTCTGTGGGTCTCCCCTCACCAGTGACAAGCCTTTTCGGCTTCCTCAAGCCAGATACGGTGAACTGAAAGGAGTGGGAGACCCCTTGTAGTTTTGTTTTGGGTTAAAAAAATGGGTTTTTCGTATTTCCTAGATCTAGGGCAGATGGAGGCTTTTCCTCTGAATCCAACCTCGGATTCGTGTCGAGGGTGAGATGTGGGTTATTTTGGTAGGTTTTTTGAAGCTCGTCGGCGCCGGTTAACGGCGGCCGACGGCGGAGAACACGGCGGCCGACCGCCGGATTCTGGGTTTCAGGGGAGATTTGAGAGAAAACGAAGAACAGAGGTTTGGGTTATAAAACTGAAAAATGAAACAAATGGCCGAAAATTTGGTTTCGGCCTAAAAGAGGGGTTTTTATAGTTGTTATTATTTTGTGAAATGGGGAAATTACGTACTAAATCCTCCCGCCCTTTCAATATTTTCACTTCTGTCTCGCCGCATGGTATATTTACAACTCTGGTCCCCCTTGTATTTCAAAATCTTGCAATCCAGTCCCTAAATTACGCTGAATCAGTTTTTAAATGGTAAAATTACCCCTTTAACCATCCCACATTTTTGAACTTTTCATTTCGGGTCTGCCCCTTGGTCCAATTACAGTTTTGATCCTTTTAGGTTCTGTCTATTTCGCATTTTCGTCCTTAAATTACATATTATTGTTCTTTAATTTCTGCCACTGACTTTTATTTTTTTCATTTCAGTCCTGTTTCCATGTAAATATTCATGTTCGTATTATAATCGTATATGTTAATGTAGTCTTTTGTCATTTTATATCCCTCATATATGCCTTGTATTTTTATGTTTACATGTGTATGTGTGTTAAGTTTATAATGATTATGTATCTTTTTGTTCGGTTATTCGTATTAAGCATGTTATGTTCTAGTTGACTCGTACACGGCATGCTTGGTATTTTTATATATATGTGTATGTTCTCTTGGCTTTTTAGGTTACATGTTAGTGTATTTTCTTTTTATGCATAATATATTGTCCCATATATGTTGAAATATGTTTTATTACTAGTATGTATGTCTTTTTGAAATATATGTTCGTCTACACACGTATTTATTCCTGTCTTGTTATTGTGACATGTTAAATTTGCTTTTATTTACTGTTAAACTTGTTATGTATATGTGTGTTTTAATTACATATTTTATTTATGTTAGATTAGTATTCTGTTACATGAATATTTACTGTCTTTAAATTATCTGCCATGCTTTATATTTTTGCCACTAAGATTGCATATCGAGATATAAATTGTTAATGTGGTGCCCTTTTATCCGAGCGTAAACGGGGCCAGTATCAGGCGTAGTGATAATGGTTGGGCGTTTATTCTCGGATAACGGGGCCCTTAAAATTTATTCGCAATTATGACCAAATTTTAAAATAATCGTCACTTTAATCCGAAAAATCCAATATTAATAAAGCGGTAATTATTAAAGTACCAATTTTGGGCGGTGTGGGGGTGCTAATCCTTCCCTATCCGTAACCGACTCCCGAACCCAATATTTTTGAATCTTTGGTTTTACGGTGTCCGGCCTACCTAAGTGGCCGGTGGCGACTCCATTTTTTAAAATGCGGTTTTTTTAAAACCCCCACGGAATAAACGTTTTATATCCGAAAAATCACAAACACCTTCGAAAACCCTCGTTTTTTTTAGCGATGATGAGAAAAAGGACATCGCTACAGATGGCGACTCCGCTGGGGAAATTTTTTGTTTTTTTTCAAAAACAAATGAGAGTCAAGCTTTTAAAATAATTACCGTTTTACTAATATTGGAAGTTCCGGATTAAAGTGACTATTAAATTAACATTCGGTCATAATTGCACGTTTATTTTAACGCATTTAAAATATGGCATATAAACCCGTTTTTTAAGTGGGGGAAAACGCTAATGCTTTCATGGAGATATCGTTCTCCCGTATGGGCCTAGCAAGTACCTTCGGGACTCGAGTACCTTATGCTTTCGTAAGGATATCGTTCCTTCGTACGGGCATAAGCGAATGGGTCCCCCTGAATTGAACCCGGTTGAAAGGAGCCTATAATGGGTGATGATCGGGGCCTTGCTACCCTTAGTAGGGGACAGCAAGGACAATTCGGGTACCTCCTAGAACCAAGACTGCATGTAGAGAATATATAGAAACCCACCATGTTAGAGCCATGCGGATAACCTTAGGTGTTTTAGACGGGATAAATAGGGTTGTTTTGTGTGTTTATTCTGTTTAATTTTGTCCTTTTATTTTTATATTTATTAATTTTATCTGGTACTGACTTGTTTTCTTTTTGCTTTTGTTTTTTTTCTCATACATCATGCATTTGCATCACATAAAGGTACTGGATCAAGTGGTTTGCCTGATCATAAAGTCTTTCACCATGGAAAAAAGGTGTCTTAGGAAAGAAGAGCTTAATTTGTCAGTCAGACATTGGTCAGAGGTCAACCAGAAAATCCAAGGGGATAGTTTGCCGAACGAACGCGTAATAGCAGGGTACACCTATGTGAGTCTCCAACAGAACGACCTATGGGATCTTCAAAGCATTTGGAAAAGATGGGACCGAAGATTACAAGACTCGTTCTGTGATAGTTATGGCGACATTGCACAGCTGTTATATGTTCGGATTAACCAGCCCCTACTCCGAGCTATAGTCCGGGCCGAAATCCGCTTTTTGTCGCTTCACCTTCAATGGGCGGGACATGATGCCTACATGAGAAGAATACACTGCTTTACTTAACCGTAAAAACATTCAGATGATTGGATCTACGCGAAGCCTCCGAGGAATCGAAATTACACTGCGAAAACTTAAAACCTTTGCGGGAATGAGTGATGATTGGGTTAATGGCCTCCTTCGATCCGAGGAGACAATACAGATCTTTGCATGGGAAAGTATTCGAGACATCATACCTACACATCCGCATTTAGGCAAAGAAAATGGACTTGTTCGCTTTAGGAATATATGGCTTGGTGATCTTTCCAAGAGTACTGAACATTGACATAGCCATTCGGACTTATTTGAGCGGGTAAAACGGAAAGCAAACCCGAAAGACCAAAGAATCTTGGTCGAGACTTTCATTTCCTTAAATGCTAGCCAAAACATGAAGAATGACGCGTTTAGAGGATGCGCACAAATTATTACAAGTATGGATTCGTAGTCACATGTGGAAGACACACGACGAGGGTCCCGCCGCGGGATATCCTTCCAAGGTTTTTCGCCTTTACGGGAGTACTTAGCAAAGGAATGGCGAGAGGATTTAAAAACAAAAATGTGGACTAGTTTCTTCAGGAACATTCAAGATGAAGACATAGCATGGAGGGTCCCATGGCTCGGTAAAGTTAATTATTTTCTATACAGTTGTGGTGATTTCAACTGACTGATGATGTTGGGATTGCATGGAGGGATCGCCTGTGCTCCGCTTTTAGTGTCTCGACAGTTCGGATCACGACAGTTCATTCCCAATACCGCCGGATTAAGCCAAACTGAATTTCTTTGAGTTCAAAGGAAAAATTCAGACCATCATGAGGGCCTGGACCATTGTTACCGGATCAGGGTGGAAGGAGATACCGAGCACATGACTACCCCGAACTACGATCTTTGGAGACATTTGAGGGTTAATAATGTGATTTCCGAATCTGATCAAGGACTAGCAGTGTCACTCGAAAAGCTTACAAGGGTGGTACCGTTTGAAGCTGACATCTTAAGGAATGAACTCGAAGAAGTTAAAAAGAAAATGGACATCCAACAGACCCAATATGCGAGCAAGCTCTATAAGGCAAGCTTAGAGGTTGACGAGCGGGACGGGATCATTAGGCAGTTGAAGAAATTAAATGCAGATTTGAACGACAAGAATGCTCTTTATCAAAAAGATGCCCTTCTACTACAAGCAAAAATACAGAAGGCCAGCCGGAGTCAATACATAGCCGTGGAAAGAGAAAGAATGAATGGTATCCGTTTGGTGGAAGAAGAACGAGAAATCAGTAAGAGAGCAATCGAGAAAGAGATAAAAAGTTGTCGATTGGCTATGGAAGAAGAAAAACGGTCATCCAAGAAGGCCATTGATCAGGAAAAGGAAAGAATCAGGCAAGAAATCAGCAAGGGAAAACAAGCTGTCCATCATGAGAAAGAAAGCGTCGTCGTATGGAGAAGAAAGTCTATGAGCAGCCGAAATAGACTGTTAGAGATGCAAAAACTGTACGATGACACTATTCAAAGTCTGGAGCAAAGCCAAAGTCAGAATGGCGAATTAAAAGGAAAGGTGGCGGAAGTTGAACACTCACTTCGAATGTACTATCACAAAAATGGTTTCACTGAGCTTCAAGAAAGAGAGCGCGAAGTAAGCATGTTACGAGCATGAAATTGAGTCCCTCGAAGCAACTGTTGAGGATTACAAGGAAAGAATTAGTGTGTTTGAGGAAGCTGCAGCCGGAGGGGACATCTATTGGCAAAAGAGACTGCGCGACGTTGCCCGGATGGTACAGGATAGGGACCAATATTTCGCAAACCTAATGGTGGACATACAGCGAGTCGCCAGGCATGTGAATGATTTAGCTGTCGAGGCTGAAACTCTCCGACCTTTCATAGTCCCGGAAATGGAAGAAGCTCCCAGGTTTCTCAAGCTGCTCAGGGCAATTGGAAAATTAGGAGATAGAGCTAGGGCTTATCTATAGGACTCTGTGTTGTAATTAGATCTTTTGTATTAGGGATCTTTATTTTGTAATACGAACTCTATTGTAATCTAGACACTTTAATTCCCGTGGAAGTAGTTCAAAAGGGTGATTACCAGCAGAATCAGTACCTTATCTGCATACATTCTTGCATTTGCATCATGACATTCGCATCATTATACATGCATTTATTTCTTGCAACCATATTAACATTATGAATGTTGTGGCATTGTGTGTAGTTAACCCGCAATCATTCATCACCCATACTTTACCCGGTTACAAAGCAAACTCATGGAAGACAGGATAATCAGTCTAGAAAAAGGGCAAAAAGAGCTCGAGACAAGGCCTGAAGAGGCCCAGAGAAGCCTCAGTGATCAGATTGCGCAGTCACAAGCATCTATAGTATCCGACATAACCGCGTTGTTGGCTAAGAGTCTTGGAAAAAGAGTCGAAGGAGAAACCATTCAAGAGCCAGAGGGTACCCCAGCTCACTACAAGGTTCAACAAACTGCACCAAACCCGGCTAGGAAGGTGTATATCGACCCTGCAGGAATGTCATCTAGTTTTCAAATAGGGGCACATGAGACTCAACCCCTCGATTTTGAAGCACTCTATGAAGAAGAGGTGCCGGACCTGAACATGGTTGAAAGGATCAGGACTGAGGTAGAGAAATAGTGGGAGGAAAGGTTTTGCCTCATGGAGGAAAAATTTAAAACGTTACAATCTAATGAAGAATCAGGAAATGACGCTAGCGACTTAAGTCTGGTGTCCGATCTTGTCCTACCGCCAAAATTTAAAACGCCAGAGTTCGACAAATACGATGGAACCACATGTCATTCCACACACATAACAATGTATTGTCGAAAAATGACGGCCTACCATAAGGACGAAAAGCTACTGATCCATTGTTTCCAGGACAGCCTAACTGGAGTGGTGTTATGGTGGTACACCCAGTTGAGCAAAGCAAATGTTAAGACATGGAAAGATCTGTCAAGAGCATTTACTGAGCAATACAAGCATGTAACAGATATGACCCCCAGCAGAATTATGTTGGAAAATATGGGACAGAAGTCCAACGAAAGCCCGCGGCAATACGCCCAAAAGTGGCGGGAAGTGGCCGCCCAAATTCAGCTACCCATCCCGGAACATGAAATTACGCCGTTATTTGTTAATACTCTGAAAGGGGCACTCTTTGATCGCCTCATTAATAACACAACGCAGTGCTTTGCTGACTTAATTAGGACTGGGGAGTCCCTTGAACTGGCAATTAAGAGTGGTAGAATTGATGGCGGAGAAGGGTCTCGAAAGTATAACAAGAGAAATGAAGTAAACACCACCAACACTTATACCGCCCCGAAGAACTTCACAATCTCACAGCCACAAGCACCTGTGGGAAAAACACAAAACTCGAATCAAGGAGATGAGAGAATCGCCAGAAAAGAGAAAGAGATAAGAACTTTTACTCCCCTACCTGTTTCGTACTCAGAACTTTACTCCCAGTTGTATGAAACAGACCTGGTCCGTCCATACATTGTTACTCCTGTCAATCCGCCCTTCCCGTCTTGGTATAATCCGAACGCGCATTGCGACTATCACGGCGGTACCCCTAGACATCCCACTGAGAACTGCCTTGCTTTCAAAAAACTTGTGCAGAACTTAATCGATTTCGGGATATTGAAGTTTGAAGAGCCGAGTGTAGCCAACAACCCACTGCCTAATCATGGGAGCAGAGGGGTAAATGTTATTGAAGAATACTTTACCAGGAGGACTAAGGATGATGTGTCAGAAATCAAGTCTCCTTTACGGTGGGTATTTCAACAGTTATGCATGGCCCGTATGATCGACAAAGGCATGATAACAAGGCAGAAGGGATGTGGAGAGTATTGCGAATTCCACCAGACTGAAGGGTATGATATCCAAGAGTGCGATGAGTTCAAGAGATTGGTACAACAATTAATGAATGAAAAACAAATAGAATTCTTCGAGGAGCCCATAGGGAAGAAGAGGTCGGATGTACATATGACGGATAGCCCCAAATCTAAATACGGGGATGATAGACCTTTTGTCATCTCCCCCAGGCTAGGGAATGCAGGTGCCTCCCAAGGGGAAACCAACAAGATAAATCCCAAGATCGTCATTTCAGCACCATCTCCATTCCCATTCAAAGATATGCGGCAAACCCCCTGGAATTATGTTGTAAATGTGACCACGCCAGAAAAACCAGAACACGGTCAGGTAAAAGAGCCTACGCTGAAAGACCAACAAAGCCAGAACGATGTAAACGCTGGTGAGGCAGGCCATTTCACAAGGAGCGGCAGATGTTATTCCTCCGAGACTTTAAAAGCAGCTAAAAAGGATAAGGGGAAGAATACAGCAGTTAGCCCCACGCAGATATTTGGAGAAGAACCTTCCCCAAAGATAAATGAGCCGGTAACTGAGGCCCAGGCCAAAGAATTTCTGAAGTTCTTAAGACATAGCGAGTACAACGTGGTGGAACAACTACGAAAGCAACCGGCCAGGATCACAGTACTGGAATTACTCTTGAGTTCAGAAAAGCACCGGGAGACGCTACTAAAAGTACTGAATCAAACTTTTGTGCCCCAGGACATTTCTGTGACAAATCTGGACATGATAGTGGGGCATATTACTGCCTATAATCACATAACGTTAAGTGATGATGAGATCCCTGAGGGAGGAATGGGGTCCACCAAAGCCCTTAACATCACTACCCACTGCAAAGGATATGTAGTACCACCCTGCAAAAACTGCCAATAGATGGTTCTCACCTAAAGCCCTGCCACAATTCGGTAAGAGCCTTTGATGGTATGCAAAGAGGAACAATGGGGAAAATTGAGGTGCCCCTATTGATCGGACCAACTGAATATGTGATCGATTTTGTGGTGATGGACATAAAACCATCTTACAGCTGCTTGTTGGGAAGACCATGGATCCACTCCGCAGGAGTTGTCCCCTCATCATTGCATCAAAAGTTAAAATTTGTAGTCGAAGGCAAATTGGTCACAGTAGAGGCAGAGCAGGAAATTGTTGCTTCAGTGACATCAGACACCCCCTACATTCAAAATGATGAAGATGCTGCAGAATACTCGTTCCGAGCATTGGAACTAGTAAATGCCACTTTCGTTTCGGAGGGAAGTTGGATCCCCTACCCCAGGTTATCTAATTGTACCAAGATGACCGTAACAGAAACTTTAGGCCGAGGAGCCAAAGTAGGAAAAGGGCTGGGGAAGAAATTACAAGGAAACATAAGAGCCAAGAATATGATAACCAAGAAGGATCGTTTCGGGCTGGGTTACCAACCAAGTGTCCAACAGAGGAAAGAGGAATATAAGAGGAAGGAAGAGCAAAGAAAAGCCAGATCTAAAGGAGAAGACATTCCGTGGAGACCGATATCCTTTCCTAGTTTGAAAACCACTTTTGTCTCCGAAGGGTTCTACCAGCCAGGTCAAGATGTTGGAGAGGCAATGAAGAAAAATGAAGTACTCAACCAGGAGGAGATACTCAGTGAATTATTTGAAGGGATGTACATCAACATGATAGCTGAAAAGGACCGAGGCAGCAAAATGTTGACCAACATCCGCCCTTGCCGTCCCGGGGAAACACTCGATAACTGGAGCTGCATTGATCTACCTCTAGTTTTTAGGAATAGATCAGAGTAATGCTCTAAATCAACCTTTTGTTTTTGCCCGTAAACAATGGGGATCTCTTGTACGGGACACCTATGTTAACTTTTTGATTGAAATGAAAATATCCCCACTTTCCTAAAAATGACCAAAGTTTCATTTATTTCATTCATGCATTCATCATGTTCATTCCCTTCATATAAAGCCGTCTCTTTCCCAATACAATTCATTCTCATTTAATGTAGGTCGCTCATGATTGACGATATGAATGATACCGGATCCAATCCTGGAGTGAATTTCGAATGCCCTGAGGTCTCAGAGGGAATTGAGGAAGGATATGATGAGATAGAAAGTGAGGTCCCGGAAGAGTTAAAGAGAATGGTGGCCAACGAAGAAAGGCATATCATACCCCATCAAGAAGAAACATAAGTTGTGAACTTGGGGACTGAAGAAGAGAGAAAAGAAATAAAAGTAAGAACGACGATTTCCTCAAAAACCAAACACGAACTGATAACCCTACTTCAGGAATTCAAGGATGTCTTCGCCTGGACTTATCAAGATATGCCAGGGTTGAATACCGACATAGTGGTGCACAAATTGCCAACAAAATCAGAGTACAAACCAATACAGCAAAAACTTCGGAGAATGAGACCAGATATGTTGTTAAAGATCTGAGAGGAAGTGAAAAAGCAATTTGATGCTGGATTCTTGGAGGTAGCCAAATACCCCGAATGGGTTGCAAACATTGTACCAGTACCAAAGAATGACGTAAAAGTTCGTACGTGTGTAGATTATAGGGATCTGAACCGAGCCAGCCCTAAAGACAATTTCCCCTTACCACATATTGACACGCTGGTTGACAACACTGCAGGACATTCATGGTTTTCCTTCATGGACGGCTTCTCAGGGTACAACCAGATAAAGATGGACCATAACGACATGGAGAAGACCACGTTCATAACCATATGGGGCACTTTTTGTTATCGAGTAATGCCGTTTGGGTTAAAGAACGCAGGGGTAACATACCAAAGAGCAATGGTGACTCTGTTCCATGACATGATGCACAAAGAAATAAAAGTATACGTGGACGATATGATTGCCAAGTCCCGAACAGAGGAAGAGCACCTACAGAATTTGAGAAAACTATTCCAAAGATTACGGAAGTACCAACTGAGGATCAATCCTGCCAAGTGTACCTTCGTCGTTACTTCTGGAAAACTCCTAGGGTTCATGGTAAGCAGAAGAGGGATTGAGATTAATCCAGATAAAGTGAAAGCCATCCAGGATCTCTCACCACCCCGCACTCAGAAGGAAGTTCGCGGTTTCCTGGGGAGGCTGAATTATATCTCTCGTTTCATTTCCCAATTAATCGACCAATGTGACCCGGTCTTCAGACTTCTTAGAAAGAATAATCCTGGTGTGTGGGATGAGGAATGTCAAAGAGCCCTAGAAAAGATCAAAAAGTACTTGACAAATGCTCCAATTTTAGTCACACCAGTACCAGGTCGACCATTAATTCTCTACCTGGCAGTTTTTGAGAATTCAATGGGATACGTATTGGGGCAACACGATGAGTCAAGAAAAAAGGGAGCAAGCCATCTATTACCTAAGCAGAAAATTCAATGATTGCGAAACGCGATACCCGTCGGTGCAGAAGCTGTGTTGTGCTCTAGTTTGGGCTACCAAGCGGCTTAGACAGTACATGCTGTACCATACTACTTGGTTGATATCCAAGCTAGACCCATTGAAGTTCTTAATGGAAGCGCCAGCACTAACAGGAAGGATGGCCCGATGGCAGATGCTCCTGTCCGAATTCGATATCGTATACGTTAACCAGAAAGCCGTAAAGGGGAGTGTCGTAGCAGATTTCCTAGCTAGTCGTACTTCGGATGACTATGAGGCATTGAACTTTAATTTCCCAGACGAAGACTTGATGTGCATTACAACCGAAGAAGAGGTTTCAGATGATAAACCATGGAAACTTTACTTCGATGGAGCCTCTAACGCCCTCGGACATGGGATAGGAGCAGTGCTAATTTCTCCTGAGGACGTCTATTATCCTTTCACCAGCAGATTGGAATTCTTCTGCACAAACAATATAGCTGAATACGAAGCTTGCGTTATGGGACTGAACTCAGCTATTGAGAGAAAGATTAAGGAACTTCGAGTATTCGGAGATTCATCCTTAGTAATTTACCAATTGAGTGGGGAATGGGAAACCAGGGACCCGAAGTTGGTCAAATATTACGAATTGATCCAAGAGCTCACCAAAGAGTTCGAAAAGGTCAACTTCAATTACTTGCCCCGAGAAGAAAATCAGATGGCAGATGCATTGGCAACCTTGGCATCCATGTTCAAAACAAACACCGGGGCAGAAATGAAGCCCATTGAGATGCAGACGTTTGAAAAGCCTGCTCATTGTGTAACGTACAAGAAGTGATTGATGGAAACCCATGGTACTATGACATCTTGCAATATGTCAAGCTTCAAAAGTATCCAGAAGGTGCAAACGACAATGACAGAAAAATGCTCAGAAAAATGGCAACAAAATATGTCCTAGATGGGGAGATCCTATATAGGAGAAGTCATGATCAAACATTGCTGAGATGTGTGGATGCCCGGGAGGCGAAGGAGATTTTAGCCGAAGTACATGACGGGCTCTGTGGAACGCACGCCAACGGGCTGTCTATAGCCCGGAAAATTATAAGATATGGTTATTTCTGGTTGACCATGGAGGGAGATTGCGTCGATTACGCCAGGAAATGCCACAAATGCCAAATCTACACTGACAAAATTCACGCACCCCCATCGCCTTTACACACCATGAATTCTTCGTGGCCTTTCGCGGCGTGGGACATGGACGTCATCGGGCAGATTCATCCGAAAGCTTCCAATGGACACCGTTTCATATTGGTCGTCATAGACTACTTCACTAAATAGGTAGAGGCAGCGTCTTACGCCAACATCACAAGGACTACAGTATGTAAGTTCTTAAAGAAGGAGATTATTTGTCGATACGGATTGCCAGAAAGGGTCATCACCGACAACGCCTAATCAATAACAAAATGATGACGGACGTGTACACTCAATTCAAGATAACACACCACAATTCCACAGTCTATCGTCCTAAAATGAATGGAGCAGTGGAAGCAGCAAACAAGAACATAAAGAAGATCATAGCGAAGACTACAAATACCTACATGGATTGGCATGAGAAGTTGCCATTTGCCCTTTTCGCCTATAGGACGTCCATTCGCACATCAACGGAGGCAACACCCTACTCCTTGGTGTATGGTACCGAAGCAGTACTCCCCATCGAGGTAGAGATCCCGTCTCTCCGAGTCTTAAACGAAGTAAAATTGGAAGAAGCCGAATGGGTGCAGGCCATATACGACCAGCTAAATCTCATTGACGAAAAAAAGACTAAAGGCCATTTGTCATGGTCAGATGTACCAAAAGCGGATGATGCAGGCATACAACAAAAAGGTGCGCCCAAGAGAATTCAAAGAAGGGGATCTGGTGCTCAAGAAAATCCTCCCGATCCAGAAAGATGCTCGAGGAAAGTGGATGCCCAACTGGGAAGGACCGTACGTCGTAAAAAAGGCCTTCTTAGGAGGAGCCCTGATCCTAACAGAAATGGATGGAGACGAGCTGAAAAATCCCGTAAATTCTGATGCCGTTAAGAAATACTATCTTTGAAAAAAAAGAAAAAAAAAAGAAAAAGAAAAAATAATAAAAAGAACAAAAATGGAGAGCTCAGGGCGAAAACCTGAAACCGGGCGTCTTTAAGCAAAGGGAGGACCCGAGTTGAAAACCCGTAAAGGGCGGCTCGAGTAAATTGAAAAGTTAAATATCCGAAGAGAAGGGTATCCCCATGAACATCATGAAGAGAAGGCTTTAGGTAAAATATTCTACGCCGGTCGACAGGATCATGTATCATTCATATCGAAGATAATGAGGGATCTTGTATTTCATACTTAACTTTTCTTCTTTCTCATGTGTGTCATACATTTCTTTTTTAAGATATCCCAATCCCTTAATCGTAATAAAACCGTGTTTTTGAGCATCCATTACTTGCCTTCTTGTTAATTTCAGTCAAATAAGTTAACATAGGCTTATAGTGAAACAAGAGATTTTAGAGCATTACTGTGATTTAACCTTAAAAATGTAGGTGATCAAAGAAAACGATGTTAACTCCGTCTTCTAGTTCCCTACATAATGGCTGTTGATAGGGAAGGCAGAAAGCTTCAAACAACCGGATAGGATGACCAATGGCGTACGTCTTGTCTATTCAAGGAAGGCATGCGAGATAACAAGAGAGATCTCTTGGGTGAAAACCCAGAAGGGCACCCCTCAAAAACAAAAAACACACACAAAAAAACGCACAAAAAAAACTCTCTCTAAAGTGAAAACCCGAAAGGGCACTTCAGAATTCCAAGTCGTAAGTGGAGAAAAAGAAAGGATGGAATGGTTGAACCTAACAGTGAAGTGGGGTATCGAAGCCCGTGAGAAAGGAGAAAGTGAACATCAAGATCGAATAAGGACCAAAACAATCCCACCAAGATATTGACACTCATGCATCATGAATAGTCAGACATCACTAGGATTAAGAGCATGTCAATCCATTTGTCATAGCATTTTGTTTTTATCTCAGACAGGTATCTGCAGATTCAAAGAGACATCGATGGCCATCGTGGTGTGAATCCCAAATGTGAAGACAGTGTTTTCACATACGAAAGACATATGTTTCCAAGCTCTAGAGAGAGGTTCTATATAGGAAGAATCCTCCGCTCCGAGGCTTCAGAAGCTGAAAGTTCTATATAGGAAGGACTGACAGCTCCAGGGTGAAGACTAGCAGTTATATATAGGAAGGACTCCCAGTCGAAGGAATTCACCCATAACACACAAGATTATATAGGAAATCCTGCTGTGTCGAAAGCGAAGAGTTCTATCTAGGAAGGGCTCCGAGCTTCAATGTCTTAGAGTAAAAGATTCTATATAGGAAGAATTCGTAACTCCAAGATTCCAGACGCCAAAAGTTCTATATAGAAAGGACCGACGGCTCCAAGGTGAAGACTCGCAGTTCTATATAGGAAGAACTCCCAGTCGAAGGAATTCACCTATGACACACAAGGTTATATAGGAAACCTGTTGTGTCGAAAGCGAAGAGTCTTATATAGGAAAGGCTCCGAGCTTCACTGTCTTAGAGTGAAAGGTTCTATATAGAAAGAACCTGTAGCTCTGAGATTTTAGACACCAAAAGTTCTATATAGGAAGGACTGACGGCTCCAGGGTTTGAAGACTAGCAGTTCTATATAGGAGGAACTCCCGGTCGGAAGAATCCATCAGCGGCGCAAAAAGGTTTTATATAGGAGAAACCAGCGTTGAAGGCGAAGAGTTCTATATAGGAAGAACTCCAAGCTTTACTGTCTCGAAGTGAAAAGTTCTATATAGGAGGGACTCATAACTCGAGGCTTCAGAGCGAAGGGTTCTATACAGGAAGAGCCTGTAGCTCCAAGATCGGAATGTGACGAAGCTCTATATAGGAAGAACTTACGAGCCTGAAGATTCAGCCAAGGAAGAGCGGAGATGTCCAAAAGAACACGTTTTTCCAAAGCTACAAACAGGAAAGTCTGATAAAAATAAGTGTTTATGAATCTTTGCTTTGTTTCCCATTCCATGAGAACAAGCAAATAGGGGCAACTATAATCACTCATTTTTATTTGTAAATACATATTAGTGTTGCATGTATACATTGTATTATATTATATGTTTATTATGTGCATGAGTGTTATTAATATATGTGTGCATATATATTATAAACTATGTATGTATACGTATTAAATACGGTGTATGTGTGTCGCGTATGCATCTATATTTAGTACGAGCGTATTTGTTTAATGTGTGTAGATGTTAAGTCAGTTATGTGTATGATTATATGTACGTATGCTAGTATGTTATATTAATTAATGTTTGCATAAGTATATACGTTTGTATTATCGTATGTGTATTGTTGTTATACTATTAATATTATTATTGGGCTAATATATAAAATGAAATCCAAAAAAAATTATATATTAAACCAAATAAATAAATTACAGTCCAAGTCCAATTACAAATCTAATATTATTACAAGGCCCGGTTGGCCCAAACCCAAACCCTATCTAATTACAATTATTGTGTGTGCAGGTGACTATGGGCCGTTGGATCAAGATCTGATCCAACGGCCACGATCCAAGCAAGGAACCAAAATATCTGCCAGTCGCGTGCACATCACGTCTGGACCGTTCGAGTGCCACGCGCGCGTGCTGTCCACGCGCGGACTCTTTGATATCCCACGCGTGCGTGAGCCCCACGCGCTCTGACCCCTCGACTACTGAGCCCCACGTGGCACGATCTGGAGCCGTTTCACCAACCGAGGCTTCATCTGGGCCGTTCACCCTTCAAGCCATCCCGACCGTTAGATCAGATCTGATCTAACGGCTGAGAACACATATGGTCGAAGACAGAGCCCACACCGCCACCATGCTGCACCATGCCGATCTTCAACCACAGCGCTCAGAACATGTCAAAACACGGCAAAAAAAGAAATATGTCAATTAGCAGTCCAGATCTGAAAAAGCAAGTATTATGCAACTTGTACCAAAACCAAAGACAGGCATATATATGTACGAAACAAATATTTTGTAAGAACAGAGAGTGGTAATCGAAAAGAAAAAAGTTGTAATCGAACCAGTCAAGTTATAATCGAAAGAAAAAAGTCCAGTGGTAAATACTCGTTTCCCTTTTTTTATTTTTTTGCATGCATACACAAAAGAGGGATAAAAAAAGAGAGAGAGTTAGAGGTCTTACCATCGCCGTCTGTGGGTCTCCCCTCACCAGTGACAAGCCTTTTCGACTTCCTCAAGCCAGATACGGTGAACTGAAAGGAGTGAGAGACCCCTTGTAGTTTCGTTTTGGGTTAAAAAAATGAGTTTTTCGTTTCGTATTTCCTAGATCTAGGGCAGATGGAGGCTTTTTCCTCTGAATCCAACCTCGGATTCGTGTCGAGGGTGAGATGTGGGTTATTTTGGTAAGTTTTTTGAAGCTCACCGGCGCCGGTTAGCGGCGGAGAACACGGCGGCCGACCACCGGATTCTGGGTTTCAGGGGAGATTTGAGAGAAAACGAAGAACAGAGGTTTGGGTTATAAAACTGAAAAATGAAACAAATGGCCGAAAATTTGGTTTCGGCCTAAAAGAGGGGTTTTTATAGTTGTTATTATTTTGTGAAATGGGGAAATTACGTACTAAATCCTCCCGCGCTTTCAATATTTTCACTTCTGTCTCGCCGCATGGTATATTTACAACTCTGGTCCCCCTTGTATTTCAAAATCTTGCAATCCAGTCCCTAAATTACACCGAATCAGTTTTTAAATGGTAAAATTACCCCTTTAACCATACCGCATTTTTGAACTTTTCATTTCGGGTCTGCCCCTTGGTCCAATTACAGTTTTGATCCTTTTAGGTTCTGTCTATTTCGCATTTTCGTCCTTAAATTACATATTATTGTTCTATAATTTCTGCCACTGACTTTTATTTTTTTTTATTTCAGTCCTGTTTCCATGTAAATATTCATGTTCGTATTATAATCGTATATGTTAATGTAGTCTTTTGTCTTATTTTATATCCCTCGTATATGCCTTGTATTTTTATGTTTACATGTGTATGTGTGTTAAGTTTATAATGATTATGTATCTTTTTGTTCGGTTATTCGTATTAAGCATGTTATATTCTAGTTGACTCGTACACGGCATGTTTGGTATTTTTATATATATGTGTATGTTCTCTTGGCTTTTTAGGTTACATGTTAGTGTATTTTCTTTTTATGCATAATATATTGTCCCATATATGTTGAAATATGTTTTATTATTAGTATGTATGTCTTTTTGAAATATATGTTTGTCTACACACGTATTTATTCCTGTCTTGTTATTGTGACATGTTAAATTTGCTTTTATTTACTGTTAAACTTGTTATGTATATGTGTGTTTTAATTACATATTTTATTTATGTTAGATTAGTATTCTGTTACGTGAATATTTACTGTCTTTAAATTATCCGCCATGCTTTATATTTTTGCCACTAAGATTGCATATCGAGATATAAATTGTTAATGCGGTGCCCTTTTATCCGAGCGTAAACGGGGCCAGTATCAGGCGTAGTGATAGTGGTTGGGCGTTTATTATCGGATAACGGGTCCCTTAAAATTTATTCGCAATTATGACCGAATTTTAAAATAATCGTCACTTTAATCCGAAAAATCCTATATTAATAAAGCGGTAATTATTAAAGTACCAATTTTGGGCGGTGTGGGGGTGCTAATCCTTCCCCATCCGTAACCGACTTCCGAACCCAATATTTTTGAATCTCTGGTTTTACGGTGTCCGGCCTACCTAAGTGGCCGGTGGCGACTCTATTTTTTAAAATGCGGTTTTTTTAAAAACCCCACGGAATAAACGTTTTATATTCGAAAAATCACAAACACCTTCGAAAACCCTCGTTTTTTTAGCGATGATGAGAAAAAGGACATCGCTACACCCCATAACCTGTAGGTCGAGTCTTAGAGTTTACCATGTTGTTTAGAGAGTGTTAGAGTTGAGTTTCAAACTCTAAACCTGGAAATCTGGGTTCACGTACCGGTACTGGTGAATCAGTATCGGTATCCTCCTCTTAAAGATAAGTCGAGTTGTGAGAAGCATACCGGTACGGGTCTAGGAGTATCGGTACCCCTTGCTTGCTAGGAATTCCAGTAGCGTGTCCGCGTACCGGTATTCTATGGAGCATATCGGTACCATTGTTCCATTACCTGTAGGAGACTTTCGCGTACCGGTACAGGTAGGATAGGGTACCAGTACAGATGAGGATCGATACGAGTGGTTTAAGTACCTTTACCCAGTACTAATACGAAGCCAAGTGTATCAGTACTGCTTGGGGATTCAATTTGTTCGAACCTATATCGAGTATCGGTACCCATGGTGGAGTACCAGTACCATTAGAGGAGTACCAATACCCGTATAGGAGTATCGGTACTCACTGGGCAACCTGCCTAAAGGGTCCCTAGGGGTATGAAATGTGTTTTAAAACTGAGAATTGGATGTCCTGGCCCGTATATAAATAAATGAGAATGGAAATGGAGATTTATGTGTGAGTAGACCTTATGTTGGTTAAAGTCCTTGATGTATTAATATGGTATTAATGAGTTGTGCCGTGCGTGCTCTTGGTTGATGGGATTCGGATGCCCAAGATTGTGTTGCAACACCATGGTAAGTTAAGGGATGAAGGTTATCGATGCTATGTGACCCGGGCCTCATCCATGTGTGCTCGAGGGATAATTTCGAGCAGGGTGTATGTTTCGATGCTGCGTGACCCGGCCTCACCCAGGGTGTATGTTCCGATGCTGTGTGACCCAGACTCTCCCGAGTGTATGTACCGATGCTAGGTGACCCGACCTCACTCATGTACGGTATGGTATGATATGGTATGGTATGCGGGCTTGTGAGCCCTTATTTATTGATGATTGAATTGATGTTTGATCATGTGATCCCATGTGTTTAGGCGATAATAGTAGCGCCATTGACATTTATATTGTTCTATCATCGTTAACTACATGCTTATGTTTATGATCTGCATGAAGCATAGTAGACTAGAGGTGTATCCACTGAGCTTTCGAGCTCAGCGTTTGGAATTGTCATTTCCTTACGTAGGTTATTAGGTTGTTGTGTGCTTTACGATGAGCCATTGGAGTAGGACTTCAGCTCATCGATATGTGAAGAGTACAATACCTAGATTTGCAGGGGCAATGTATTCATAGGACCCTTATATTTTGTAACTGTAACTCTTATTTACTTATTTCCATATCGAATGCTTATTTATTATGGTTTAAAAACTGGAGCTCCAAAGCAACGTTTGCGAAATTGTATAACTCTTATTATTATTATGGTTTATGAAACACGTATTTGGGGTAAACTCGCTCACAAATTTTCCAAATGGGTTTGGGCTTGAGGCCCAATGTGGCACCGGGTTTTGGGTGTTACAGTTAACCTTTCATAATTATAAAAAAGGTTTAGAACTTTATTAATATCTTTTTGGGTAAACTACATAAATGGTCATCAAATTTTTAGGATGCTTTCATTTTGGTCACCTAAATTTTAAAACTTGCGATATAGTCACCAAAATTTTAGTTCATTTTTATTTAGGTCACTGAACTTTTAGGGCACTTTCAGTATGGTCCCTCCCATTAGAAGTTGATGATGTGGTTCTTTTCCACTGAATAAAATAATGGCTAAACTACACCATTCATCAGTTATATACAATATTTATAAATTTTATGCATTAAAATATCTTATAGTCTAGTGACTTTAGTTGTTTTTACATGTATCACAACCAAACGATTATTAAATTTACTATATTATTATCATATTTGATATTTTAATAAGCAAAGTAAAAAAATTCATTACTCGAATCAAATATTATGGTTAATTGGTTAATCAATTATCCCATTTAATTGGTACAATATAAGATCAAGAATTGAATAATCTAAATTTATCAATTAATAAAAAAATTTAAGGATTATTCGAACCCGATTACAGTGTAGATTTTCTTAAAAGAATTATTTCGATTCGGTTTCGATTCATAGTTTTAAGCAATTAATCAAAATAGGAACAATTCATAAGTAGAGTTATAAATTGAAAATTTTGAAACTTTAGTGACCAAAATAGGAGTTAGAAGAAAGTTGGGTGATGAATGGTGTTGTTATCCATTATTTTATTCAGGGAAAACGAAAACTAACATGCCACATCATCAGCTTCTATCGGGAGGGACCATACTGAAAACGCCCTAAAAGTTTAGTGACCAAAATGAAAAATAAACTAAAAATTCGGTGATTATATAGCAAGTTTTAAATTTTCAGCGACCAAAATGAAAATAAGTTCAGTAACCATTTATGTAATTTACCCTATTTATTTCTACTTTGCTAATATCTTTTAAACTACGACATTTTAATAATATTTTTCCTATTTTTCGTACTTCACTAATATTTTTTATATATTTAGTATTTTTTATTTACTAAAAATTTTAGGAAAAAATGAGTTTTTTTGGTGTTTTGAGAACTTTTACAATTACCTAAAAAGATTAAAGTTTTGTTAATCTCAAAATCAACTTGCATCCGTTTGGATGCCGGTTGCTTTCGGTGCGGTATGAAATGGCCGCTTAATGGTCCAATGACATTTGGATAATAAAGGTTCAGTCCGGTTGATGCTTATCAACTGGACCGGTGAACAAGGGTCCAGTGGCTCGCTACGCGGGGCCTAGATCTTCAAAAGCCTCACTGTTTGCCTTTTCAGTTCCTAAAGAAGAAAAGAAAAATCCTCAACTCAATTCTGTTTGGCCCAAAAGAAAAGAAAAGAAAAGAAAAAAACAGAGAAGAAAAAGGTGCAGTCTCTACTTGCTCCTCAGTTCACCGATACATGACTCTGCAATTTCATTTTAGGGTTTACGCAGGGCTTTTCTCTTTGTTAGCAGAGAATGTGCAGATCATTAACTTCGCTGGTTCGACCACTCGCGGTGGCGCGTGGGCTTTCCACGAGCTCCGACAAAATTGTGGCCTCCATACTGTTCGAGAGATTACCCGTCGTTATTCCCAAACTGGATCCTGCGGTTTATGCGTTTCAGTAGTTCTCGTAAGTTTTCATTTTCGCCTCCTTGTTTGACTGCCGAGAAAACCCCGGGAATGTTCCTTCTAAGATATCTTAGATTTCCATTTGCTTGAGAACAAAATGGTTAGCTCAGTGATGCAAACAGAACACTTGTAATAGTTTAAAAGGGAAGAAAAGCCGAAATATTTTTCACTGATTGGTGGCTTATGAAGATTAATTATTATACTTTTTTTTGTTCAAGTTTTCAGCTACTAATTATGATTTTAATGAACGAGATAAAGGCTTGGAACTTATGTTTGTAATTGCTTTTGTTTTGTGCAGCTTTCGATGGAGGCAGCAATATCGACGCAAATATCCTGATGAATTCTTGGACATGTCTAAATCTAGGCAAGTTTGAAATTTGATTCCTTTGAATTACATGGAGTATTATAGTAGGGGAGCTTCCTTGTGTGTTAGGTCCTTTGTGATCCATGCTTAATTCGTTACCGGATAAGAGTTCTTGATTTTATTCATCTACATAAACTTTTTCTTACCTCCAAATCAGAAATAAGTAACTAAAAAACAGGAAAGCAATTGATTTATCGAAATGAACTGTGTGTCACATGAGATTTCGAGTCGAGTCCTCTGTAAAGGTGATTCAGGGAAGACAATGTGGAGTAATGTAGGCCCATTTTTTTTTCAAATGAAAAACAGCATCCTTAAAGTTGATTCAAGATGCCTAATTTTGGCTCTACTATGAGATTTTCATGGAATGTAAAAGCAGTCAGAAAGGCATTTTCCATTAGGTTACGTTATATATATGTTATGCTCTTTCGCCTTGCTTTGCTCTCTCAATGCATGCGCACGTACCACTGCATATTTGCAAATTCAGAAATTGTTTTAATTTTCTGCTAATGAAGTGAAATTGTTGTATAACCAGGGGAAAAGGTGACTACCAAATTGACTGTGTTCCAGCTCCAAGGATCACTGAAGCTGACAAAATAAATGACAGAAAGTAAGCGGTTGATTTCATCTTGTTAGTTGGAACTTCATTACCAAGGGAACCTTCTTTGTTTGAAAGATAGTTGATATATGTTGTCAATAATTAACAATCTTTAGGAATAAATGGCCTGAAATCTGAATTAATTATCTCTAGGAAGTTGACAAAATGAATGACAGAATAAAGTGGTTTATTTATATAGTTCAGTGGAACACTGTTACAGATAGGTTGTCCTTTGTTTGATAGAGATCAGATGTATGTCAGCAGGAATTATCAATCTATAGGAAGAAACGGTCTGATCTCAAAGTGCTTTTCTCTTCTAGTTAAAGAGTCTTTCTCCTTATTTATGTATGTAATAGTTACGTGAAGGTACCATAAACATCGTTCTCAAGAAACTAGTATATTCCTCTTGGTGGTTGTTGGCTTGTGTCGATGAGAAATGAAAATAGTACATTTGCGCCATCGTAGTAATTTAGTACATATACTGATCAAGAAAAGTTTTGAATTTTATATTTATCAAGGTCATTGCAGAGAGCACTTGATAGAAGACTGTATCTTCTATATGGTAATAGCAATGAAGCTCCTAGTGGGAAACCTGTGTGGCATTTTCCAGAAAAAGTTTATGATTCTGAGGAAACATTGCGCAAGGTCATGGTTGTTTTCTTGTTTCCCTTTTCTCTCATTTATTATCATTCTTATCTGATATAAATGCGGAATATTTGCAGTGTGCAGAGTCTGCCTTAGAATCTGTACTTGGAGACCTTTCTCACACTTACTTTGTTGGAAATGCTCCCATGGGGCATATGGTTATACAACAGACAGAGAACGCTCCTGAACCATATAAGGTATTTCAAGCGAAGTGGTTATATTTTCTTCTTTTGATGTTTGATATAATGCTCGTCTGTGTTAGTTGTTTTAAGCAATACCAATCACATATAGACTACATACATGCACTTCACTTGGATATTTATTTCCCTACCTTGTGATTTTCTTTTTGTCAGAGATTCTTCTTCAAGTCGCAAGTGATCGATACCGACAAGTTTAATATCAGGAAGTGCGAGGATTTTGTCTGGGTGACAGGATGAAGTCTTGGAATATTTTCCTGAACAAGCTGAATTTTTTAAGAAGATGATTATCAGCTGATGGCAAATTGCTCCGTTTGGTTTTCAAGCCATACAGTTTTTCTTATATAACCCATTTTGTGGTTTACTTGCAACTTTGAAGCAGAGTTTCTACATCAGAAGTTCAATCTGAGACAACACAACCGAACATCCGAACTAGAGTCAATTCGGCGAAAATAATGTAAAGCTCATTGGCCAAGGATGGATTGAATTGTCAAACTTTTTTCTATTTTCTTTGGTTGCAACGCACTAACAAATAGTTATTTTTAGGGAAAACTTCACGGCTGGCCACCTAACTATCACTCTTTCCTTGTTTTGGTCATCCAATTAATTTTTTCATCAAAATCATCCCTCTTATTAGATACCTTTCTAGTTTTGGTCCCCTTAAAAAACTAACGGAATTGCAGATGATTCAAAAAATCACTTTGTTGCTTTTACTTGGATTCAAACATGAGACCCCTTGGGTTCAACACCTAATCATTGAGCTAGGTTTAAGATTTGGTTAAATTTTAGTCAAACTAGTATTTAAATTGCATTCTTTTAACCTTAAAAACAAACAAAACTACCTCTATAGAGAAGTGAACCATGAGCACCCTGCACCAAAGATAAGGTGTTTAACCACTAAATTAGATTGAAAACTTATAAAACATTCACAAAATTTAATCTTTAATTTAAGATATATTGTCACCTAAAAATTAATCAAAATACTGCTAAAGTTTTTTTCAATTCTTTTGGGAATAAAAAATAATTATTTATTTTTATAAAGAATTATTAAATTTACTATATAATATATATTTATGATAGAATATAATTTTTGACTTATTTAAAAATAACTATTTAGATTAAATTTATTATTTTAATTTTACAAAATCTATTTAGCTCGAAATGTAATTATAATTGAAGATCAAACTAGAATTATTTTTTTACTTTGTTTTGAAATAAAAAATAATAATTAAATATTTGTTTAATTATTTTATAAAACTAATATTAAAACATTCTAAAAATTAAATTTATAATACTTATTTAGGATAAAATATAATTTTTAAATAATATTTAATTCATTGACATGTATATGAACAAATTATTTTATATTTAATTAATTTTTAGAATGATCTAATAAATTTTTATAAAAATAAATAATATTTTTTATACCCAAAGGAATTGGAAAAATAATTTAAGATTCTTTTCAGTAGTATTTTGATTTAATTTTGAGTTGATAATAAATTTTAAATTAAAGATTAAATTTTGTGAATATATGATATGTTCTTAACCTAGATTAGTGGTTATATACCTTGCTTTTGGTGCAAGATGTTCTTGGTTCAAATCTTCATAAATACAATTTTATTTATTTTTTTAGGTTGAAGGAGTATAAGTTAAATAGATAGCTCAATGGTTAGGCGTTTAACCCCTTATACAAGGGGTCCTAAGTTCAAATTTATGCAACAGCAAAGAGATTTTTTTGACCAAAAAATAATAGGGTGACCAAAACAAGAAAAGAGTGTGTGGATTGTTTTTCTTCACATTTGCTTATAACCCATCCACTTTTATTTTTTTATTATTCCCTTTAAAAAGTAATAATTCATTTTCAAGCCCTTTTTTCGAACAAAAAGTTAATATAGATAAGAAAAACAAGTTAATGGACATACCTATTAAAAATAATGTTAATATAATATGGAAATTATAAATGGACATTACGATAAGAAAAACAAGTTAATGGACATACCTATTAAAAAGCAATAATTCAATTTCAAGTCCTCATTTGGAATTAACGTGTAAAACTGTATAGTATAATATAATATGGAAATTATGATAAGAAAAAAAAGTTAATATAGATTAAAATAAAAAAATTCTAAAGTAATGTTTGCAAACATAATACAACTTTATATAAATGGACATACCTATTAAAAAGGATGAACCGAATTATCAAACTTTTTCTATTTTCTTTGGTTGCAATGCACTAATATACAGTTATTTTACCATATTTTAATTAATTTTTACTCAATCTTCACATTTGCTTATAACCACAAGCACTTTTATCCTATACATGAGCTTATAAACGAGCTTGTTCGTGAACATAAGCGAACCGAACACACATATGTTCGCGTCCGTTCGTTTATTAAATGAACATAAAAATTATGTTCATACTCGTTTATTTAGCTCGATAAATAAACACAAATAAACATTATATGAACGGTTCGTTGAATGCTTTGTTCATTTACGCCCCTAGTTTTTATTTGGAATTAACGTGTACAACTATATAACATAATATGGAAATTGAGATAAGAAAAATAAGTTAATATAGACTAAACGTAATGGAAAAGTAAGTGGAAATGAAAAAATATCTAAAATAATGTTTTCAAACACAATACATTTTACTTTAAAAACTTTATATAAATGGACATACAAAAAAATGAAGCACTATCAATATTAAAAAAAAGGATGGATTGAATTGTCAAACTTTTTCTATTTTCTTTGATTGCAACGCACTAACCTATAGTTATTTTTATCTTATTTTAATTATTTTTCCACTCAATTTTCACATTTGCTTATATACCACTTATTTTTATTTATTATTATTCCATTTTAAAAGCAATAATGCATTTTAATGTCTTCATTTGGAATTAACGTGTAAAACTCTATAACATAATATAGAAATTGAGATAATAAAAAAGCTAATATAGACTAAACGTAATAAAAAAAGTAAGTGAAAATAAAAAAAATCTAAAATAAAGTTCACAAACACAATACATTTTACCTTGAAAACTCTATATAAATGGACATGCCACAAAATGAAGATTGCATACACTATCAATATTAAAAAGGAAGAAGAAGAATTCTACGATCGTTGTGGTTGCCTTAGGAAAGATGAAGGAGCATTCTGCGGTCATGGTAATGAATTTAGGAAAGATGAAGAAGCATTCTAGCATTCTACGGTGGTGTTTGTTTTGATGGCTTGTCGGTTAGTCAGCTCTCAAGCAATGCAACCATCGACCACTACATTTGCCTCCTACTTATTTGCTCTCCAATGGCCGCCCAGTGTTTGTGCTTCGAGTATTGTGTGTAAGGGAAATATCCTTTCCGACTTCATCATCCGTGACTTATGACCACAAGACAACAACAATGAAAGAGTATACTTTGTCAGTCGTATTTCCATGTTAACTCACGGTATGTAAGAGCCGTTTTATATTTGCTTGTGTAGGAAAGATTCTGGCATTCTTTTAATTACTTCTGCTTTGTGTTTGAAACTAATTAGGGCTTACTGAACAGAGTTTGTTGCTGTCTTGTGGCCATAAGCCATGGATGGTGAAGTCAGCAGGGATATTTCCCTTACACGTCATACTCGAAGCACAGACACCGGGCGGCCATTGGAGAGCAAATAAATAGGAGGCAAATGTAGTGGTCGGTGGTTGCATTGCTTGAGAGCTGACAAGTCATCAAAACAAACAATACGACCGTAGAATGCTTCTTCATCTTTCCTAAATTCATTACCATGACCGTAGAATGCTCCTTCATCTTTTCTAAGGCAACCACAACGACCGTAGAAGGCTTCTTTTAATATTGATATTGTATGTATGCTTTATTTGGTGGTATGTCCATTTATATAGAGTTTTCAAGGTAAAATGTATTGTGTTTGTTAACATTGTTTAAAAAAAAAAATCATTTTCACTTACTTTTTCATTACGTTTAGTTTATATTAGCTTTTTGACTTTAAAATGCATTAGTTTTTTTAAAAGGGAATAATAATAAATAAAAATGGGTGAATTATATGCAAATGTGAAAATTGAATAAAAAATTAATTAAAATAAGATAAAAATAACTACTATATTTTAGTGCGTTGTAATAAACTTGAGTCAACCCTCTGATCTCTGGAGCAATAATGGTTGCATCTAATTTGTACGACTACCCAAGGTCTTGGTCTTGGGTACGATGAACTACAAAAGTAACTTTGGGTTTTATGCTGTTGTAATTGGCTGAACAATTACTTTGTCTAACGTCCTGGATGGTGAGTAAATGTAGATTACTTGGTAAAACTGAAGGGTAGAGAAAATGGTATTTTGACCACAGGACACATAGGAAATAATGAATCCTGGAAGTCTTGTGGGTGACCTAATTTAGGACTCTTATTCCGGTCATACATGACATGTCGATTCGTGTAAAACAGTTTCGAGTTAACGAGTTTTATTTATAATTCATATTTTATTTGAATTTTTTTTAAGTTGAGTCGAATTTATGAAATTCAATTAAGTTGTTAAAGCTTTTATTCAAATTTAATTATAAACATTTATAATGTTATGGTACTAATTGGTTCGAATTTAAACGACTTTCTAAAATCATATACAATATACATATATATTTCTTTCATATATTTTTTCATATGTGATATATATATATATATATATATATATATATATACTTATATATCAACCAGAATTGAATGACTCAACTCAAACTTAAAAATTAATCCGCTAACTACTAAAAATTTTGAGTTGTTTGAAGATTTATTTCATAACTCAAATTTTATTTGAATATTTTTAATAGAGTTGAGTTTATAAAACTACGATTCAAATCATTTCGAGTAAAAAAAAGGCATTGTTTGGTAAATAGCGGTTTGAGCTAGTATTAGAGGTTTGACCGGTCAAATCCGCTAATTTGAATGTTTGGTAAATAGCGGATTGGGGTGAAACATCTAATTTTAAAAAGGCTGCCAATAGGAGCTTTTTGAAATTAGAGGTTTTGACATAAGAGTTATAAATACCCTTTTACCCTTAACAATTATAAAAAATCTCCAAATAATCTAAATTTAACTTTTCTATTTTAATTCTTCACCCTCACGTATTTATATAGTGACATTTGTAAATTAATATTTTTTCTTTTTATTCTCACTCATTTATATTTGTATTTAAATTTAATAATTAATTAAATTATATTAAAAATAATTATATAAATAATAAATTAATAAATATATCCTTCAAATATGTTTATTAATGTTATATTAAATTTTTTTTTCATAATCTAATTAATATACAAAATATTGTTAACTAATAAACTATTTAAACAAGTATCGAATATAGTCATGTCCTTATATATCATTTTACTTGTTTAAATAATCAAACAGCTCTCAGCTATCAGTTAATTTTACCAATCACTTTTATACAACCAGTTAATATAGTGCGCTAGTCAAATCAACTAGTATAATCAGCTATTAGCTAATGTAATCTCAAGTCCTAAAAAAGTAATTTAGTTCATGTTGGAGTTTTACTAAGCCTAATTTGGCTCAAATTTTAATGAGGTATATAAGCTCAAGTCCTAAAAAAATAATTTAGTTCATGTTGGAGTACGCTTGAGATTCATATTTCTTTTACGGTCCCCTTCATGTTAAAGTGAGTTTGTTCATCTGTCGCCCAAAAAACTCATTGCCCTAGGATTACAAAACATAATTTCTGCATTGAGGACAATTGAACCTGTAGTTGAATTAATTGGTTCGAGCCGTTGTACTCAGCAGATTTTGTAACTTTCATCTCTCTTCTCAAAATTAAATGTTTGTTTTTAAAAAATATAATGATACATAGTATCCTAGCTTAAATATTCTATCGATTGATATAAACTTAAATTTGACTCAACTTGATTTGATTATAAAAGTTTAAATCGAACTCATGTAATCGGAATCTAACTTAACTCAAATTGAGTTTAAAATAATCCGATCAAGTAACTCGAAATGACCTAAAGTTGAAGTGATTCGAACTTGTAATGATTCAACTCGTAAAATCTAAAATTAATCTAAACTGAAATGACTAGAAAATTTAAAACTCAAATGAATCAAATGCCTACATCACCTTGATTCTCTCAATTCAGTATGTCCTACGAAATTCAGGTAGTAAATTTAACAATATATATATATATATATATATATATATATATATATATATATATATATATATATATATATGCGTGCGCGTGCGTGCGTATAGTATAGGATTGGGGCAGACGTCTTCTATTACTTGAGCAGAAGGGACGGGGAGAGGCAGTTGAACAACTGTAGGTGAGATGTTGTATATATATATATATATATATGCGTGCGCGTGCGTGCTCGTGCGTATAGTATAGGATTGGGGCAGACGTCTTCTATTACTTGAGCAGAAGGGACGGGGTGAGGCAGTTGAACAACTGTAGGTGAGATGTTGTTGGCTCCACCAAAGTTACAAGAGAAAGAGAAATATGTATATATACGTAATTGTTTGATGCATTATCAGTGTTTTTTTTACAAGTCAACTTTTAAAGTGGATACATACTTTTTCTAGGGTTATAAATCATAATTTCTAAACTCTAAATTTTAAATCATAAAATCTATTCCTAAACCTTAAAGTCTAACTGCAAACAATAAAACCCTAACCTCTAAACCCTAAAAACTATGCACTTATAAAAAATAAAATTTTCACCACTAGTGCATAAAATATTTTTCATATACATATATAGCAGGGATGTTCATAACTAGCCAAATAGGTACCCAAAGGGCCCAATAAATCCAATTCACTACCATAATATTACTCACTCTGTCACATGAAAACTGTCCCTTATTGACTTTTTTTGTCAACTTTTTTCAATTTTGACTCTTTATTATTTAAAATTTATCATTGATAAAAATATAAAAAAAATATTTTTTAAAAAACTTTTAATCAAGTAGTTTTAAAATATATATTTTATAAAGTTTAGTTTTTTAAAATATTTATAATAATTGTAGTCAAAGTTTAAAATTTTTGACTTTTAAAAAGTCAATAAGAGACATTTTGAGTGAGACAAAGAGAATACTATTTTGTATCATCCCTTCTACTTTATTAACTTACATTATGAGTTTATTGTGCCTCTGAATACCCATTAAATCAATTATGAACGCAACTTATATATATATAGTCCTGTAATCACTCATTTTTATCTAACCTCTAAGTATCATATTAACATATTAGTGCATAATTACATATATGTGTGTGCGTGTATATGTTAGTAATATTACATAATGATATATGTGTGAACGTATGCATGGTGCATATATTTGTGTGGTGTATCACGTACCTATTAATATGTGTGTGATATGGTTATATTTATGTTAGGAGTATCGTATAATGTATGTTAGTATATTTATAAGTAGGTTTATATATGTTTGCATGTATATATTACTAATGTCCTTGTTATTATTAAATGTATACGAATAAGTGTTGCATGTATTATTATTAAGTATATTTACGTGTGAACGTATTTCATCACAATTGTATGTATGTATACGTAAGTATGTATGTGTCTGTATTTATTATTATATTAATATATTATTATTAATATGTATGGATAAATTTGAAAAATAATAGAAAAGCCCACTTAAATTAAATGTCCATATTATTACAAAAACCCATAAATTACAAGGCCCGGTTGACCCAAGCCCAAAACCCCAGCTAACCCTAATTACTCTATCTTTGTGCAGCTAACCAGGAGCCGTTGGATCAAAATGTGGATCCAACGGCCACGATCAAGGAAGGATAAATATCTAGCTGGCCGCATGAACTACACGCTTGGACGGTTCGAATGCCACGCGCGCGTTAGATCCATGCGCGGACCCTTCGATATCCCACACGTGCGTGAGTCCCACGCGCTATAACCCCTCGACTGCTGAGCCCCACGTGTCACGATCTGGAGCCGTTTCACCGATCGAGGTTTTATCTGGACCGTTCATCCTTCAAGCCATCCCGACCGTTAGATCGAATCTGATCCAACGACCGAGAACGCCTCTGGCCAAAGATATCTCCCCCACACCGCCACCATGCTTCGACCATGCCGGTCTCCAACCACCGCGTTCAGACATATCAGAACAACACAAAAAAGAGTCTATGTCAGTGTTAGTCCAGATCTAGAGATATTTTACATTACTTGCTACCAAACCAAAAAGACAGTGATATATGTATGAAACAAGTAATTGTAAAGCATTTTTTTCAGTGGTAATCGGAAAGAAAAAACAGAAAAGAAAAGCACAAAGTTTTCAGTGGTAACGCTCTTTTCTTTTTTACTTCTTTGCATGCATAAAAATAAGCAGTAATAACGAAAAAGAGAGGGATGTAGAGTCGTTACCTTCGTCGTCGATGGATTTCCCCTCACCAGTGACAAGCCTCTTCAGCTTTCCCAAGCTGAACATGGTGAACTGAAGGGAGTGGGAGGTCCCTTTTGGTTAAACACAAACAAAAAAAAATTTCGTTTCGTATTTCTTAGATCTAGGTAAAGGGGTGAGTCTTAACGTAGATCTAAGTTCATATTCGGGTTCGGTTTGGAAAGAGGTCAGTTTTGGGTGTGTCTTTTGGTTCGCCGGCGCCGGCCGACGGCGGAAAGCCGCCGGTTTTTGGGTTCATCACAGGTTCAGGGATGAGGATTGAGAGAAAATGAAAGAATGAAAGGGTATTATAAAATAGATCGAAGAAAAAAGTGAGGAAAATTTGAGATTGGGCTGAAAAAGGGGGTTTTATAGTTATTTTATTTTGTGAAATGGGTAAATTCAGAAATAAATCCCCCCGGCGTTTTTGATATTTTCATTTCTGTCTCGCCGTATGGATATTTACAATTCCAGTCCCCCTTATATTCTAAAAGCTTGCAATCCAACCCCTAAATTAAATTGAATCAGTTTTTAAATGGCGAAATTACCTCACTAGTCCCACCGTGTTTTTGAAATTTTCACTTCAAGTCTGCACCTTGGTCCAATTACAGTTTTAGTCTTTTCAAGTTCGGCTCTGCTTGCATTTTCGTCCCTAAATCGCATACTATTGTCTTTTAATTTATGTTTCTTATGTTTATTTCTTTTCATTTCAGTCCTGTTCCATATATAAATATTCATGTTCGTTTATTATAATCGTGTATGTTGATGTAGCCTTTTGCCTTTTCATATATCCCTCGTACATGCTTTTTATTTTCATGTTTACATGTATATATGTGTTAAGTTTATGACGATTATGTATTTTTATGCATTTGTTCGGTTATTCGTATCACACATATTAGATTGATATTTGCGTTGGCTCGAACACAACATGTTTTATGTTTTAGCATGCATTGCATGTTTTCTTTGCTTTTAGGCTACGTGTTGGTATATTTTCTTGGTCATGTATAATGTCATATTCTACGTATGTTACAATGTGTCTTATTGTAATATGTACATTTTTGTAACATGTGTTTTTGTTCCATGCCTTGTAATTGTGATATGTTAAGTTTATTTTTAGTCACGAGTAGGGATAATTTGTATGCATGTATGTTTTAGATTAGTATTTTATTTATGTTCGGTTAATAGTTTATTATGTGAATATTTATTGTAATTTAAATTATTTTCCATGCTTTATATTTTGTTCACTAAGGTTGCATAATGAAATATATAATGTCAATGCGGTGCCTTTTTATCCGAGTGTAAACGGGGCCAGTATCAGGCGTAGTGATAGTGGTTGGGCATTTACTCTCGGATAACGGGGCCCTTAAAATTTACTCGCAATTATAACCGAATTTTAAACTAATCGTCACTTTAACCCGAAAAATCTAATGTTAATAAAACGATAATTATTAAAGTACTAATTTTGGGCGGTGTGGGGGTGCTAATCCTTCCCCATCCGTAACCGACTTCCGAACCCAACAGTTTTTTTTAAATCTCTAGTTTTATGGTGTCCGGTCTACCTAAGTGGCCGGTGGCCACTCATTTTCTTTAAATAAAATATGGTATTTTTAAAACCCCACGGAATAAACGTTTTATATCCGAAAAATCACCAACACTTCAAAAACCTGTTTTTTAGCGAAAAGGGGACATCGCTACAGATGACGACTCCGCTGGGGAGAATTTTTTGTTTTTCAAAAACAAATGAGAGTCAAGCTTTTAAAATAATTATCGCTTTATTAATATTAGAAATTCCGGGTTAAAGTGACTATTAAATTAACATTCGGTTATAATTGCGCGTTTATTTTAACGCATTTAAAATATGGCATATAAACCTATTTGTTGAGTGGGGAAAAACGCTAATGCTTTCGTGGAGATATCGTTCTCCCGTATGGGCCTAGCAAGTACCTTCGGGGCTCGAGTACCTTATGTTTTCGTAAGGATATCGTTCCTTCGTACGGGCATAAGCGAATGGGTCCCCCTGAATTGAACCCGGTTGAAAGGAGCCTATAATGGGTCATGATCGGGGGCCTTGCTACTCTTAGTAGAGGACAACAAGGACAATTCAGGTACCTCCTAGCACCAACACTGCATGTAGAGAACATATAGAAACTTACCCCTTTAGAGCCATGCGGATAACCTTAGGTGTTTTAGACAGGATAAATAGGGTTTTTTGTTTGTTTACCTTATTTTATTTTATTTGTTCTTTTATTTATGTATTTATTATTTTTATCCGGTACTAACTCATTTTTTGTGTTTTATTTTTATTTTTATTTTACACATACTTTTGTTGCATTATCATTGCATCCACATTACATAGAGGCGTTGATTCAAGTGGTTTGCCCGATTAGAAAATCTTTCATCATGGGAAAAAGGTGTCTTAGGAAGGACGGCATCGATCCAGTCGCGCGACATCGATCAGAGATTAATCAACAGATCCGAAGTAACAATTTGCCGAGCAAGCGTGTAATGCCAAAGTATACACACGAGACCCTGATGGTGGACATACGACGAGTTACAAGACGTGTGAATGACTTAGCTACCGAAGCCGCGACTCTCCGACCTTTCGTAACCCCGGACGTGGAATAAGCACCAAGGTTTATCAAGTTGCTCAGAGCTGTCGAGGAGCTAGGAGGTAGAGCTAGGGCTTATGTGTAGAACTTTGTTTTGTAATTAAGACTTTTTGTAATAGGGACTCTTTTTGTAATAGAGACTCCTTTTGTAATATGGACCTTTTTTGTAATCTGAACCCTTTAATTCCCATGAAAGTCGTTCGAAAGGGTGATTACCAGCGGAATCAACGCCTTTATTTGCATTCATGTTGCATATCATGGTGTTGATTCAAGAACAGTTCATTAAAAGGCTTTCAAAATAGAAAACGTATGCTTTGCCAGAAACGATAATATTACAGTAACAAGTTAGGCCGAGCAAAGACCAATCGAGAAAGAAGACGGTACGATAGTAAGACACGTGCGACGTAGAAGATTCAGTCAGGGCCGCAGAACCCCAATTTTAAATCTTCACATTTGACCATTTAAAAAAAATCTCAGATTTTAATTTAACTCATTTAAAAAAAAGAAAAAAATTGAAAATATTATTATTTTGCTTTGAAACTTCTTCCCTTATAAAACTTTTAGAATGATAATAATAACAAAAAGAAACCTAAAAGTTTCATTTTTTAAGTAAGTTAAAACTTTTTGATAATAAAAAGGGGAAATTTTTAAACCAAATGATCCTTGAAAATTTTAATTTAAACCCCAAAAAGTTTTAAAGTACTCCCCTATGATCGATAGAATCCATCCCTGTTTAGACGTACCCAGATCTACAGAAGAAAATATATTGTCTGATGTCCTTTTCAGAAGCCACAAAAATAAAGATCACGACGTCACGAGTCCATAAAATAGAATAAGAGGAGAAGACGGAGTCATCCATCATCCTGAAGACGACGTCGAGACGTGGAGCACAGGTTTTGCTTCCCGAAGTCAAGGTCTCCAGAATAAATTCAACTGTTGCCTATAATTCTTTATTAATTTCTTGCAAACATACATTATCTCTATTGAAAGTTTTTCAAAGACTGTTCGAGAATCAACATCGCATTTGTATGCATTCTCGCATTTATAGGGTATTGATTCCTGAAGTGGTTCCTCAAATCTCATAAATCGTTCATAATTGGCAAAGGGTCGTCTGGTCAGATATTAGAGGGCATAGATCCAGGGTTTTGTCCCAGAACAAGATCGGAGACAATAGAAGAGGAACCATCTGAAGACTTCAGGTCAAACACGGTAAGGAGACATAGTACTGGTAATGAGCAAAGTAAAGTGCAAGAGTTGAAAGAAGCAGAGGGAAGATGTGATGAATCAGACGAAAGGTAAGCGATCCATCAAACCGAAAGAAGAACCGATTAAGGATCAAAATAGAGAGCGAGATAGTCAGAATTCTACCTCCAAGTCAGCCAAATACGACAAATTGAACCCTTTTTGTGATCTGATTCAATAAACAGGCGGAAGGTATGCTTGAGTCGGGCTTTTAAAAAATAGAGCTCGGTCCAGAAGAAACTTGAGAAGCAAATAATGAAAAGAAGTATATCTCGATTCTTGTAAGGTACACCAAACTACTCCTAATGTTCCTCGACAAGAGCCTTATTACCTCGATGAAGTCTCTAGTAAAGAGACCGTCTTATCCGAGAGATTACGACACACGTGCTAGAGGCAGTTACCATTTAGGAAGTTTGGGTCACGGTATTGAGGATTGTGGGGCCCTGAGGAATGAGTTCAAGATCTTATCACGATGAGGATTTTAGGTTTCGAATACGAAGTTCCCCAATTCTATAGTGAGCTAACAATCACCCGAGGGGCAAAGTTGAGGAGGAATAGATATCTAGGACAAAGTTCGAGTAATACCGAAGTGGGTCACTCAAGCGAGTTAAATTTGAAGATCGGAGATAAGGGCATCCCAAGAGAGGGATATTCTTTCGAGTTCAGCCAGCTCAGATAAGACAGAGATAACTTGGATAAAATTGAATTTGCATAATGATCACCAGAAGCTTTACTGAGTGTTTAAGAATATCAGATTGGGTCACCTTTAAAGAATAAACAGTGTTGTCCAGTTGAAGGGTGACTCAGAATATTGGAAGAAGAGAAACTAGTCAAGCAAGAATCAAGTCAGGCTGTTATTAGGTAAGTTTGAGGAATTTGGGATTAGGTACGACAGTCTCCAAAGATGAGCTATAGAATAACTTAGCCATTAACAAGAGTTTTGGAAACAAGTTTACGACAGAGCAATGACAATCCAACACTCTTCAGTAGGAAAGGACAACTTCCAAGCTGCGAAAGACTAAGCATAGGACAGATGAAGACCCGAATATCGATATTACTCGAGCAGGTAAGGTGGCTCAACAAGGTGGCAGGCTTAGTCAGAACATGGACCAAGTGTTGAACTACAGAGGCAAGCTGACCGGACTACTGGATGAAATTAAGAAAGTAAGCACTGAAGCTTATCAGTAACTGTAAATATCTAATATTTGATATACTGAAACCTTTTGGCCTCAATGAACGTCATTTTATGGGAATCACTTTTGGAATCAATACCTTAATGCATTGATATTTATATTTTAGGATTGCATTGCATTGCTTTGCACGATCCTGGCATGTTTTACATGACATTATCATCACCTTGCATTATTATTACCTTGCATAAATTTTATGAGTAATTCAAAGACCAATTAGGGTTTTATCCTGGATAAAAGAATTGAAGACACTCAAAAATTAAGATTCGAGCGGTTAAAAGATGGGCTCAAGAGGAAAAAAGAAAAAAGAAGAAGTTTGATACCTTCGATGCAAGAAAACTCTGTTTGAACCCTGATTTGGTCATTCCTCCAGATTTCAAAGATTCCCATATTTACGCATGATGACGGAACAAGCTACCCCAAGATTCACATGACCACGTCATGCAGAAAGATAGAGGGCTACATCGAGAATGAAAAATTGCCGATCCACTACTTCTACGACAGTCTAGAAGGACCTACCATGATATGGTACAACTGTTTGAGTAGAGACCAAGTGTAGTCATGCGGAGACTCAACTGACGTCTTTATGGGCAATACAAATATGCTCTAGACCTAGAACCAAGTCGTCAGTATCTCCAGGGTACGAGGATGAAACCTGATGAGAGTTTCAAGGAATGTGCTTTGAGATGGCAGAGGTTAGCTGCCAAAGTGCAGCCTCCCATTGCTGAAGAGGAAAATGACTTCCATGTCTCAAGCCATCTTCCATAAGATGCTCGGGAAATTGATGGGCAAATGTGATGACTTTGTAGAATACATGATCCAAGAAGAAAAATTGAGTCTTAATTCAACGAACCAGACATGCCTAGGAGCAGAAGGAAAGAAATAGATAAATGGGTACCACTTTCAAGGTTCTCGTGATCGTGAGAGAAGAAGACAGGTAGATTCCTCCGAATCACCAAGAAAAATTCCTCGAACAAGTACATATTTAGAGATATTTAGAGTATTCCATATGGCCTCATCTGGTAAAGGGTTAGTACCTTACCTCCGGGCCGATAAAGATTACACCCAACTCATCTGCCCACAGTTTTAATCCATACAGTGCATGTGAGTTCTACATTAAGGCACCGGGGCATGGCACCAAGAAATTTGAGGTTGTTAATAAAAGAAATCAAGAAGTTGGTTGACAAGGGAGTCATGACAAGAATTGATCCAGCAAGGAAAAACAATATAAGTGGCACAAGCCTACACTACAAAGGACCGGAATGAGTTAGTACTCGGGAGGTAGTCCGGAGGTCCCTATGGTTTTCCCATCAGTTCACAAAGAAATGCTCAATGCTTTGAAAAAAAGAAAAAAGAAGAAAAAAACTCTCAAACAGATATTTTTAGAATTAAAAATCACATTTCTATTTAGAAAAGCATTTTTACATTCTTGATTCTTTAAACATTTTATTTTTATAGGGTAGTTTTGTTCTCCCATATGCATATACACGCATTTTTGAATAGACATATGTATATATCATTTCTATACCAGGTCATCGAATTTTCAATGCAACAGTACATTTGCTTCAGACTCAAAGATCAACTCTAAGTTGCATATATTTAGAAGAGATTGAATGTTGTGGGGATACTGTAAATGTGAGTATCTGCTAGTTTACTTAGGCCAACAGAGGAAGAAAAGCGAGTGTTTAGACAATGGGCAGTTCCCATTTTAAGAATTTATCTTCTCAGGAACTTGTCGTTTAAGATCCTTGAAACGAAAGTTGACCCTAAACCTCTACCCCCTGATGGCATTCTCAGGACATCTGTGAATTTGACAACGAATGATATTCTTTTACTTTACCAGAAGACAGAGATGAGTCCAGACAGATTGGATACGAAGATCAGAAAATCATCAGAAGAAACTGGTTGAAAACAAGGATATGTCCAAACGAAAAACCAAAAAAAGAAGAGAAATGGTAATTAGAAGGCCGAAGCAATCCAGATCGAGTAAATATCAGAAGAGCTGCAGAGAGGCAAGTAACTTCGAGCAGAAGATATCATCAATACCAGTATAGATACGTGTTGATTTGAGGATACATTTATAGACTCGAATAAGAAGAAAGAGATTCAAGGCTAAAAACCCAAAATGGGCAGTCTAAAAGAAAAAAAAACAAAACAAAACAAAATAAAAAAGAGAAGAAAAGAAAAGAAAAAATAAAATAAAATAAAAAAAGAAGAAAGTGAGAGAGAAAAAAAAGAAAAAAAAGAAGAAAAGAACAAGAAAAAAGAAAAAGAAAGAAAGAATATTGTGTATGCTTCACAGACAGATCAAACAATACAAGAACAAGACTTCAACTATGAGCAAGAGACACAAGGAATCCACATTTCAAGTAAATATCAGTTTTGAAAATCTGTATAGAAGCTCGAATTGAAGCCAAGTCAAGACAAGTCGGCCCGAAGATTGCCAATTTCGAAAAAGGAAATGACCTCCAGGGTGAAAACCCAAAAATGGGCAGTCTAGAGTGATCCTGAAAATGAAGAAAAAAAGTAGTCTGCCTGAGCCTGCTGGCATCAATATCCAACCAAAATACACTGAATGGAGTGACCTCTAGGGTGAAAACCTAAAAATGGGCAGTCTAGAGCGATCCAAGAAAAAGAAGTGAAAAAGAAAAAGAAAAAAAAAGAAAAGAAGAAAGAAAGGATAACATTTCATCTGGGCGTGCCAATCACAAGAATTCCCAGAAATGTATTCGTAGTCCTTCATTCAAGAAATCTCAGTTCCGAGGAATTTTGGAGGATCAAACATTCTTGAACAGAAAACGAACATTAGTATATAGCCAGTATGCAAGGCAGCCTACAGTTAAAAGAAAGGAAATGAACTCTAGGGTGAAAACCCGAAAACGAGCAGTCTAGAGTGATCCAAAAAAAGGGAAGGAATAATGGGCATATCCAAGTTACACAAGTACAGAAATACTGTTCCACTTAACCTTAAACCAAAGGCCTACATTACAAGCCCCAAAGACCATTCTGGTCATCCATAGATATCCAAGTTGAATGAGAATGTCTTCAGATTTCATTCCGCCTATAAGGGTTAACTTTGCTTCAAGGAACGTCAAACTTCGAAGTGCTTGATCGACACCCAAATAAGGGAAGGATGGGGCATGGCGAGATAGTGAGATTAAGAAAGCCACCTTAAACTGGGTAGAAACTAGGTAGGGTTGTTCCTCTCAAAAGCCTATTAGACCAGAAGATACTATACATTGGCATATATCTCCACAATGGTCAAGATCTTCTAAATATGCGCTTCATTAGAGTTGATATCTGGCAACTTGAAGCAGATGCGCTCTGGTGTTTGATATTTCGGGGCAAACATGTTTTAAAAGGTTTGACATTTTCTCCCAAAGTTTGATGTTTACCATTTCCCCCAAACATTAGTTTTTTAAAAAAATGTTTGGCAATATACTTCGAATTTTGTTTACCATTCTCCAAACATTAACTTTTTAAAAAAATGTTTGGTCCGTAAAAAAGAGAGAGAGGATGTTTACCATTGGTCCCAAACAATGTTTTCAAAATGTTTGGTATCCCCTCCAAGTTGTGATTTTCAAAATAACTGTTATCTTCTCAAACAATCATTATTTTTTTTGAAATATACACAAGTAAATTGCCTTTTGCATTACTTTAAAAATAAATGATGATGAGATTTAAAGCATAGAGACTGAGAGTTAGTTCCTGTCGAAATGCTATGAGAAGCTTAAGGATGAGCTCATGGGATGGAAGCATTTTGGCTCACCCTGGTGACTAGAAATAGATCAAGGCTCTGTATGATGGGCCAGAAAATTCAAAGCAGTGGAGACCATGGTTGTATGGGGCAACGCCAAGCGAAGAAGATGACAAGGGTTCTTATAAGAATAATATAAGAACTGAAAGATCATTTATGAAGACGGGTGATAACCCTGAAGATAAGAAAGCCTTCCGCACAAAAGGTTTGAAAGCATGTTAATCTAGATTCGAAGTGATTGATCAAATGAGGATTTAAGAGCATACAATGAAGAAGTAAAGAGATGAAGAAATCTGAGGAACGACCTTTCAGGGTATAAGGCTTTAGAACAAAAAAGGGCTGAAAGAAAAAGAGAAAAAAAAAAGAAAAAGAGAGAAAGAAAGAAAGAGAGAAAGAAAGAAAAAGAAAAGAAAAAGAAAAAATAAGGAGAAATTGAAGGAAAAAAGAGAGGAAAAAAAGAAAAAGAGAAAAAGTGAAAAAGAAAAAAGAAAAAAAATAAGAAGAAATTGAAAGAAAAAAAGAAGAAGAAGAAGAAGAAAGCACGACATTGCATGCATCATATAGATAGAGGCATGTCAATTTTTGCTTGTTCCTAGACAGGTATTTGAAGAATTGTCAAAGAATTTACTAAAGAAAAGAAAGATTGGTAGTCATAGCGGCGTGAAGCCCAGACGTTAAATCCTTCGGGTCATCGATAAGTCCTTCGGGCACGATGTTAAGTCATTCGGGCCACCAGTAAGTCTTTCGAGCATGGTGATAAGTCCTTCGGGCCATTAGTAAGTCCTTCGGGCATGATGCGGCAGCATGAGTAGCGTGAGTCCAGAAAGAGTGGCAGCCATAGCGGTGTGAGGCCCAGATATTAAATCCTTCGGGTCATCGATAAGTCCTTCGGGCACTGTGTTAAGTCCTTCGGGCCACCAGTAAGTCTTTCGAGCATGGTGATAAGTCTTTCGGGCCATCAGTAAGTCCTTCGGGCATGATGCGGCAGCATGAGTCCAGAAAGAGCGGCAGCCATAGCGGCGTGAGCCCATATATTAAATCCTTCGGGTCATCGGTAAGTCTTTCGAGCACGGTGTTAAGTCCTTCGGGCCACTAGTAAGTCTTTCGAGCATGGTGATAAGTCCTTCGGGCCATTAGTAAGTCCTTCGGGCATGATGCGGCAGCCTTAGTAGCGTAAGTCCAAAGATATCAACAGCCTCGTAAAAAAGAGAGAGAATGAAAATGAGATAGAAAAAAAGAGAAGAGAAAAAAAAGAAAAAGAGAGAAAAAGAAGAAAAAAAAAGCAAAAAAAGAGGAAAAGAAAAAAGGAAAAAAAGAGGAAAAAGAGAAAAGAAAAATTCGAAGATAAAGGTTCTATATAGGAAGGGCCTATATTTTCAAGCTCCCGTAGCAAGAGGTTCTATGTAGGAAGAATCCGCCGCTCCGAGGCTTCAGGAGCTGAACGTTTTATATAGGAAGGGCTTGCAGCTCCAGGGTGAAGACTAGCAGTTCTATATAGGAAGAACTCACAGCCGAAGAAATTTGCCCATAATACACAAGGTTTTATATAGGGAAAACCTATTGTGTTGAAAGCGAAGAGTCCCATATAGGAAGGGCTCTGAGCTTTGTTGTCTTAAGAGTGAGAGGTTCTATATAGGAAGAATCCGTAGCTCTGAGATTTCAGAAGCTAAAAGTTCTATATAAGAAGGACTGACAGCTCCAGGATTTGAAGACTAGCAGTTCTACACAGGAAGAACTCCCAGTAGGAAAAATCTATCAGTGGCGCAAAAGGTTGTATATAGAAAAGAAAACCAGCCGTGTTGAAGGCAAAGAGTTTTATATAGGAAGGACTCCGAGCCTTACCATCTCAAGATGAAAAACTCTATATAGGGGAGATTTATAACTTGAGGCTTCACAGCGAAGGGTTCCATATAGGAAGAGCCTGTAGCTCCAAGATCGGAGGGGGAAGAAGTTACATAGAAAGAACTTACGAGCCCGAAGATTCAGCCAAGGAAAAGCGGAGAGTTCTAGAAGAGCACGTGTTTCCGAAGCTACAAATAGGGAAGTCGGATAAAAATGAGTGCTTATGAATCTTTGCTTTGTTCCCATTCCATGAGAACAAGCAAAGAGGGGCAACTGTAATCACTCATTTTTATCTAACCACTAAGTATCATATTAAAATATTAGTGCATGATTACATATATGTGTGTGCGTGTATATGTTAGTAATATTACATAATGATATATGTGTGAACGTATGCATGGTGCATATATTTGTGTGGTGTATCACGTACATATTAATATGTGTGTGATATGGTTATATTTATGTTAGGAGTATCGTATAATGTATGTTAGTATATTTATAAGTAGGTTTATATATGTTTGCATATATATATATTACTAATGTCCTTGTTATTATTAAATGTATACGAATAAGTGTTGCATGTATTATTATTAAGTATATTTACGTGTGAAAGTATTTCATCACAATTGTATGTATGTATACGTAAGTATGTATGTGTCTGTATTTATTATTATATTATTATTAATATGTATGGACAAATTTGAAAAATAATAGAAAAGCCCACTTAAATTAAATGCCCATATTATTACAAAAACCCATAAATTACAAGGCCCGGTTGACCCAAGCCCAAAACCCCAGCTAACCCTAATTACTCTATCTTTGTGCAGCTAACTAGGAGCTGTTGGATCAAAATGTGGATCCAACGGCCACGGTCAAGGAAGGATAAATATCTAGCTGGCCGCGTGAACTACACGCTTGGACGGTTTGAATGCCACGCGCGCGTTCGATCCACGCGTGGACCCTTCAATATCCCACGCGTGCGTGAGTCCCACGCACTATAACCCCTCGACTGCTGAGCCCCACGTATCACGATCTGGAGCCGTTTCACCGATCGAGGTTTCATCTGGACCGTTCATCCTTCAAGCCATCCCGACCGTTAGATCGAATCTGATCCAACGGCCGAGAACGCCCCTGGACGAAGACATCTCCCCCACACCGCCACCATGCTTCCACCATGCCGGTCTCCAACCACCGTGTTCAGACATATCAGAACAACACAAAAAAAGAGGCTATGTCAGTGTCAGTCCAGATCTACAGATATTTTAAATTACTTGCTACCAAACCAAAAATACAGTGATATATGTATGAAACAAGTAATTGTAAAGAATTTTTTTCAGTTGTAATCGGAAAGAAAAAACAGAAAAGAAAAGCACAAAGTTTTCAGTGGTAACGCTCTTTTCTTTTTTACTTCTTTGCATGCATAAAAATAGGCAGTAATAACGAAAAAGAGAGGGATGTAGAGTCGTTACCTTCATCGTCGATGGATCTCCCCTCACCAGTGACAAGCCTCTTCAGCTTTCCCAAGCTGAACATGGTGAACTGAAGGGAGTGGGAGGTCCCTTTTGGTTAAACACAAACAAAAAAAAATTTCGTTTCGTATTTCTTAGATCTAGGCAAAGGGGTGAATCTTAACGTAGATCTAAGTTCATATTCGGGTTCGGTTTGGAAAGAGGTCAGTTTTGGGTGTGTCTTTTGGTTCGCTGGCGCCGGCTAGCGGATATTAGGGTTTTTTAGGGTTGAGGTTTAGTTTAGTAAATAGGTTATTTTTTATCAGATTGGGTTAAAATAAGTTGTATGGGCTTCAGAGTTAACTTTGGGTCTGGTTGTATTTTAATTTGGGCTAGGGGATCGGACAAAATGGGTTATGGCAGCTGTCCCTTTTTGCTCATTGTGATGTAACAGGAATAAAGCAAAGACAAATGAGTAACCATTTTGTCTGGTCGATCAGGGTTTCTTCTCTGGCCACTATTTTTTTCTTGGGCTTCACTTGATCTTCTCGCCACTCTTGTAAGCAAAAATCTTCAAAATGGAGGACTCGTTAGGGGAGACAAAAATCTGAGGTAATCCGTTGGAGGAGATAAAATGAGCTCGGCTTGCTACGACTCTGACAACGATGCAATGCCCAGAGAAAATTTAACCTAGTTGCAACACTGCCGAAGAGACAGGGTCTGCAAAACTTGATCTAGCTGCAACACTGACGAAGACACGGGATCAAAAGATGAAGGTTTAGCCCAGCTACAATATCTAACGAAGCTGGACCGGAAATCAATAAATTTTGATGTAGAGCTTGGTTCGTAGACTTCTTTTGTATTTTTCCCAAATGCATAAGTATCAACGGTTTTGAGTTACCTTTACCGGTAGCCGTTTGCTCCGGGCTATTTGTACCATTCTCCTGGGTATAATCAGTTTGTACCAATCGTGTCATTGGTTTTTCAAAGGACTTATTTTCCTTCGACCATTCGTGAAAATGGATTTTCAATGGACATTTGAATTATCCATTATCTCAAACTTTACCGTGTTTAAGTACGTCGTACCAACATTTCTACTGGACTTGTCAAAAACTTTGATCCAGCTGCATCAATGACGAAGAGACAAGATCAAAATTTGGTTCAGTCATCCTATCAATGGAAGGACAGAATCAGATAACAGCACTGAGGTATTATTATGCCCTCAACGGCGGAGTAAGAATAAGTAGGACCTTGAGCCTAACCACACCATCAACGGAGGGACAAGATCAAATATCAGCAACTTGGATTCTACCACACCGTCAACAGAGAAGTAGAATCGAATAACAGCAACACAAACCTTACTACACCATCAATAGAGGAGCATGAATGATCAGCAACTTGAACCTTACTACGCCCTCAAAAACAGAGTAAGAACGAATAATAACTTGAACCCAGCCACACCATCAACAGAGGGACATGATCAGAGAACTTGGATTCTACCGCACCATCAACGGAGCAACAGAATTTGGACAACAGCAACTTAAACCTTACTACACATCAAAAAAGGAGCAGGGATGAATAGCAACTTGGACCTCACTACGCCATCAAAGACATAGTAAGAATGAATAACAACTTGAAACTAGCAACACCATCAATGGAAGGACAATATCGGAGAACTTGAATTCTACCACACCATCAACGGAGAAGCAGAATTATCCATTATCTTAAACTTTACCGTGTTTAAGTACGTTATGCAAACATTTCTGCTGGACTTGTCAAAAACTTTAATCCAGCTGCATCAAGCGACAAGATCAAAATTTGGTTCAGTCATCCCATCAATGGAATGACAGAATCAGATAACAGCACTGAGGTATTACTATGCCCTCAACTGAGGAGTAAGAATAAACAGGACCTTGAGCCTAGCCACACCATCAACGGAGGGACAAGATCAAATATCAGCAACTTGGATTCTACCACACCATCAACGGAGAAGTAGAATCGAATAACATCAACACAAACCTTACTACACCATCAATAGAGGAGCATGAATGATCAGCAACTTGAACCTTACTACGCCCTCAAAGACGGAGTAAGAACGAATAATAACTTGAACCCAGCCACACCATCAATAGAGGGACATGATCAGAGAACTTGGATTCTACCACACCATCAACAGAGTAGTAGAATTTGGATAACAACAACTTAAACCTTACTACACATCAACAAAGGAGTAGGGATGAATAGCAACTTGGACCTCACTACGCCCTCAAAGACGGAGTAAGAACGAATAACAACTTGAACCTAGCCACACCATCAACGGAATGACAGGATCGGAGAACTTGGATTCTACCACACCATCAATGGAGAAACAGAATTTAGATAACAACAACTCAAACCTTACTACACCATCAACGAAGAAGCAAGAATGAACAACAACTCGGATCTTACTACACCCTCAATGGTGGAGTAAGAACGATCAACAACTTGAACCTAACCACACCATCAACGGAGGGACAGTATCAAATAACTTGGATTCTACCACACCATCAACGGAGAAACAAAATTTGGATAACAATAACTCAAATCCTACTACACCATCAACGGAGGAGCAGGGGTAAACAATAACTTGGACCTCACTACGCCTTCAAAGACGAAGTAAGAACGAATAACAACTTGAACCTAGCCACACCATCAACGGAGGGACAAGATCGGAGAACTTGGATTCTATCACACCATCAACGGAGAAACATAATTTAGATAACAACAACTCAAACCTTACTACACCATCAAAAGAGAAGCAAGAATGAACAACAGCTTGGACCTTACTACACCCTCAACGGTGGAGTAAGAACGATCAAAAACTTAAACCTAGCTACACCAACAACAGAGAGACATGATCAAATAACTTAGATTCTACCACACCATTAACGAATAAGCAGAATTTGGATAACAACAACTCAAACTTTACTGCACCATTAATGGAGAAGCAGGAATGAACAACAATTTAGACCTTATTACACCCTCAACGGTAGAGTAAGAACAAACAACAACTTGAACCTAGCCACACCATCAACAGAGGGACAAGATCAAATATCAGCAACTTAAACCTGACTACACTATCATCAGAGGAACCATACCGAATAATAACTTGGACCTAACCACTCCCTCAAAGGAGAGGCGTGATCGGATAGCAACAACTTGAGCCTAGTCACACCATTAATGGGGGACAGGATCGGGTAGCAGCAACTTGGACTCTTGTCATGCCATCAATGGATGAATATGATTGGATGAGAGCAACTTAGATCTGGCTACGCTATCAACGAAAGAACCAGATTGAATAACAATGGCTTGACCTAACCACTCCATCAACAGAGGGGAGGATCGCTGGATGAAGTTTTGATTTTTTTCTTTGGTTTTTGTTTTTTTATTTTTTCTCTTTTTCTTCCAATTTTTCATTTTTTTTTTATTTTTTCTTTGATTTTTTTCTTTATGATTTTTTGATTTTTTTGGTTTTTTATATTTTTTTAGAGAGATATAACTGTAAGAAAAATATAATATTCGAGGAAGAAGTTTGGTCTTAGCTGTACCGTCAACAGCAACGCGCGACATGCAAAATGACGGATCTGCTACAGCACACCAACATGGAAGTTGAATCTAGACTAAATTGGTCTACCACCACTGTCGGAAGCAAAAATTTGGAAACAATCAGCTATGCTACTTTGTGACCAGAATCATGACCTGAAAGGGAAGAAAAACATTAATTAGTAATTGTGCAAAATTTAGCCATTGTTATGTAGATGTTTGAGCTTTTCTGCGTATTCAGCTTTCTTTGGGCTAGGAACTGATAATCATGTTGTTGCCCCTACAATTGAGGTTCCTTGGCCTCTTCCCTGGACCTATTTGTGTGTTTATGCCAGAAATGAATGCCCCTAAATTTATGCCTAATGTACATGTTTAACCTAACTGCATGATAACTCATATGAATGTATAATGCATGCATTTGATGTTAAATAGTCCTAATAAATGTGTGAATGGTTTCTTACCCCTCAAAGGGATGCCCCCTGACTCTTTATTGGTTGGATTGAGTTCTCGGTCATGTAATTGCAAAGATGCCCCCAATTCTTCTCGGCTCCGATCGCCTCATTATGGAGTTATCTTTCTGTGTATGCCCCTTATAGAAAAGCTTTGTAGCAATTTATATTTTGGAAAATTATGATGCCTATTGTCAGGTTAAATCAGGGCGCAAGTCATATAGATTTTGACTCATATTATGCATGGGTACGATCAAATTAAGGTGAACAAAATGCATTTTCCATTGAACCTCATAGTTTTTGGCCCGTACAAAAGGCTCTCGCTGCCATGGGGCTTTTGGCGAGTGAGGTACACAAAAACATTTCTTTGAAAGAGATGAAAACTACAAGAAGACCTATTGTAGTCAAAATAGTTCAACAAATACCTGGTCTGAATAGTCAAAATGAGGTATGCCCAAACCCGTGCATCGAGAATTTTAGTTACCCTTCATGCTTCGGTAGGGGATATCCGGTCATATTCGGCCCTGCAGGGTTTTCAATACTTAAGACACCAAGCTTAAGGTACTTTTCCACTAGCCTTTTAAAGCCCCAACAGTTCTCGATTGTATGGCCAACTTGTCCGGCATGGTAATCACATCTTGTATTGGGGTCATACCATTTAGGAAATGGAGGTTGCATCGGGGCCTGGTGGTAAGGTGCCACTATATGAGCATTAAGCATATCTTTGTACAAGTCTGCGTATGAAATTGGCAGTGGGGTGAGCTCTTATTTTTCGATGTTCTTCCTTTGAGCATAGTCTTGGCTTGAAGAACCTTGGACACTTGTAGCTCTGGGTTGTATCACTGTCGTTGGCTTTGCATAATTAACATTATAGACACTTGAAGTGTTTATTTCATTGTCCTTCTTCACATATGATGTTCTCTTACGGGATGAACTTTTACCGACGTCAATTTTGCTATTCTTAACAGCATTCTCGATAAGCTCGGCAGAGAAGACTAGATCGGCAAAATTGGTAGTTGCATTTCCTATAAGGCGATCCAAAATTGGGTATTCCAATGTTTGGATAAATATAACCACTATCTCCTTCTCACCGAGTAGGGGTTGAACTTGGGTAGCTACATCTCTCCAGCATTATGCGTATTGTTTGAAGCTTTTATTAGACTTCTGCTTCATATGTTGGAGAGTCCAACGGTCTGGCACCATGTCACTGACGTGCTGATATTGCACTAGAAAAGCCTTGGCCAAGTCTTTCTATGATTTTATCTGATGACGACTTAGTTGATTATACCATCTGGTGGCAGGTTCGGCCAGGCTGTCTTGGAAGCAGTGGATCAATAACTTGTCATCTCTACCATATCCCATAATTCTTCAGCAAAACATAGTAAGATGAGAACAGGGACAACTTGTCCCATCATATTTCTCAAATTCTAGGGCCTTGAACTTAGGGGGCAGCACCAAGTCTGGGACAAGGCTAAGCTCACTAGCATCAACCCAATGAAAGTTTCCACTGCCTCCATGGCTTCAATCTTTTCCTCGAGTCACCTGCAACGGTCATCAATCTCTTTCGGAGTCTCTATTTTTGGTTTCTCAAATTCGACCAACCAATCCATTTCTAAGACGAAGTTTTCAGCTTGATTTCCCCCAGGCTTAGCTCCTAATGCAGTGGGTATATTGATAGGGGAAGAGGTGCCAGCCTGATGGAGTGGTAACATTCCTCAAGAAAGTATTCTTTGAGGGTTAAGTCGAATATCAGCACGAGAATGAGTAAACCCTGGAGGATACGTAGGGCTTTCGTTCACATCAACATGACCTTTTGTAGGATTCGCAACAAAAGCCTTCATGGTTCCCATGTCTTGCTGGGCCTTAGCTAGCTGGTCTTCCATCTTCTTAGCCAAATCTGCTTGCATGTCTCTTTGAACTTGTTCAATGTGGTCCAATCTGTCCTCGTTCGTCATTTTGGTCTTGCGTTGAGTTTCGTAGTGGTGTTGAATTGGTTAACATTTTGCTCTATCTAGTATCACTATCATGGGGCATCCCAAGGATTAGTCTTAAAATCTTTAAGAATGAATGCATGTAAATTCACGGTGTATGTCCTAGATGCGGAGGTACTAATTCAAAAATGATTCTCGCGGCTCAACTTTCGAACGCATGGGATTCGATCGCAACTTTGAATGTTTCATTGATATCTAGGGTACTAGATTTAATCCTGATGATGATTTTTTTCAAATTGGTAACCAATCGTGAATCAGTGCTTCGTGTGAATGAAATGCAAGAAATTAAAATGATAGGTCATGCAATTAATGCAAAATGAATTTAACCTAATGCGATAAAAAAAGAAACGAGGCCAGTTCGAATAAAAATAATCAAATGAATAAATTAATAAGATAGAATCTAAAATAGATAAAAAAATATTGTACATAAAAAACAAATAAAGACACCAGAGCCTAGAAAGGGTGACCGCTAAACGGGTAGGGTTTCACATGGCTCAAAAAGGGTGGCTCTTACGGCTCACTATATGTGGTTTAGATCTAAAGTAAAAGGTACCCGAACTGTCGCTAGGACATCAATTCGGGATGGTACATTTCTCTAAGTCTGTGCGGAGATAAAGATCTCACGGAGACGAAGGTACTGATGTATCCCGGAAATGATTCAATATCCTGCACGGAGGCGATACCTCACGAAGGCGTAGCTTCTCACTCCCGCTTAAAAGGGATGGAGCTCGGGTACAGAGCTCATGATATGCAAAACCAAGAAAATAGAATTAATTAATATTTAAAAAAAACTTGTAAAAATTCAAAAAAATGAAAAAAAAGGATCACAAAATAATTCAAACCGAATTAATAATTTTCACTCGTTAAGACAAAAAGTAATCGACTTGTGGCTTGACTCTCTTAAAAAATGTCCCCAGCAGAGTCGCTAGCTGTAACAACGGCCCCGCCCTCGGAGGGTAAACTTGACGCGTTCTTACGAAAAAATTGAGGATTGAATGGAATGGAGTCGCCACCGGCCGCTTTGGTAGGCCGGACACCGTTAAAAGTTAACCAGAGATTCAAATAGTTTGGGCTCGGGAGTCATGTGTAGGGAAGGGTGAGCACCCTCACAACGCCCAAAATTGGTACCAGGTCGATTATTTGATGTCTAAATGAGGGAAATTAAGAATTCAAATTTAATTTAAAATTTGTGATCCCTTTTAAAATATTTAAAAAATGTTTTTTGTATGAAAGAAAGTTACACCCCTACACCCGGGGCATAATTTTCATTAGATTCTGAACGAAAGGAACCTATTTTGAAAATTATAACTTTAAAAAATAATGTTTTGTGATAAAGACTAACGGAAAGCGGTACCCTTTACGTCCGATGTACGTTTTTCACGTGAATCCCTAATAAAAGGTTTATTTTTAAAAATTGATTAAAACAATGTACCAAATATACATACAGAAACATAAATGTGTCAGATTGTAGATATTAAAAAAATTATAATAGTGATGATAATGTAAAAAGATTTTTAAAAAAAATATCATATATTATACACATAATATACACTAAATATATTATATACAAATATAATATACATTATATGATATTATAACATATTACATATAAGTAATGATATACTATATATATTAGTAAAAATAATAATGAACATATTAAAATATATGTTATAATATATACAAAATGATAATATTTGTAAGATAATGATATATATATATATAATACCTCACATGTATAAAGAAAATAAAATATATGTACATATACATATATAAAAAATAATATATAAATATACTACTACTACTACTTGCAAAAAATGGGAATCGGAAGGCTGGAGAGAGGACTAAAATGAAAGAAGATAAAATGGGAAGGCTTGTGGAGAGAACAAAAATGGGGCGGAGGGATTAATCTATAATTACTCCTTTAAAATCGGATAAAAAAGAAATTTAGTGACCAATATGAAAAACAATTGAAATATACAAGGACTGAAAATGTGATTAGACCATGCGACTGGGCAAAAATTAAAACTGGCTAGGGGCAGAAGGACTTAGTGTGTAATTTTCCTACAACATCCTAAAAAATAATATATATATATATATGGTAGTTAGAAGGTTTTGAAACCTCTTAAGTGGTAAACACAAGTGTTAACTGTTTGAGCCAAGGTTAAGTTTGGTTAAAGTGTTTCACAAACTTCTTTTTATTATGTTTTAGTTATGTATCCAATAATAATTAAAACCAAACCATTTCCTCCATTATTGTGGCCTTAGGTCTAGAATTGGAAGTGAAGGTTCTAGAGGCTTAAAATTTTCCTCCCTGACCACTATTCTTTCTCGCTCTGATCTCGGCCATCGTTGAGCAATGGTGGTCACCGCCAGCGTCACCAGAAATGTCCCGTCACCCCCAACACTACCCAGGCTGCCACTCGTTAGTTTAAACTGCCGTTGGTCATGAAGAACCGTCCAAAGCATCAGCGATTCAAGGGTTTTCATCCCTCGAGTTTCACCTTTTCTTCAATCTCTCCCATCACCGGTGAGAGACACCGCTAGTTTTTCTAGGCTCCCCACGCCGAGGCAAAAAAAACCCCTCCATCAATTTGTTGATCGGCTGCCGTTTCAAGCTTCATAAAAACCCTTCGGTTTTTTTCTGTTTAGGTAAGTTTGGTAAGATCCTTAGCATAATTTTAGTTTTTAAACATCTTGGGTTGATAGATATGGGTTTTTTGTGCGAATTGAGTCATTTTTACGACCGTTTAGGGCACGCGTGGCCTTCACACGCCACATAGTAGCAAATTCTGGCCACCGTGGATGGTTTTTTGTTGAACCGAATTGGTTTAACCTTAGAATCGGTCTAGCCTTTGAACCGAGCCTGTAAACCGGCCCAACAACCTTCACCCGGTCCAATAATAGACCAGGCCTGTTACTTTAAAGTGGGTCGGCTTGTATAAGGCCCAAAGCCCTAAACCCGTCTGGTTAATGCCCAATAACCCGAATCAAATCCAACCTAGTCCGGTCCGTATGATCGACCCGCCAACCCGGTCCAGACCAGACCTGAACTTGTTTGGCCGACCCACCTTCGACCTATCCAACCAGTTCGACCCAACCCATTGATCGAGTTAACTAAGTGAGTCAACTCGCCCGAATCAGCCCGGTGAGTCAACCTGACCGAGTTAACTCAACGAGTCAACTCGTCCGAGTTAACCTAATTGACCGTTGATATCAGTGTTGAATGCTGACATCAACATTGATGGGTTAACCTTGACGTCAGCGTTAACTTTGACCATGACGTCAGCATTGACGTTGACTATGACGTCAGCGTTGACTTTGACCCAAAAAGTCAAAATTTTCAAAAAACTCATATTTTACATTTTTCGACGTTCTAAATCCGTTTATAAAGCTCGTTTAGCAAAATTCGAACCTGAAAGCCTTCAAATTGGACCGTGAACCTGAATTTGAGTTGTATTTAAGTATTCAGTTAAATAGAATTGTGAACAAAGATCGATTTTGGAAATTGTGTAAGGGAAGGTATTATCACGTCTTTAGATTCGAGATGGTTGAAGTACGTCAAATTCAGGTGCGAGAGTGATCGAGTAAAGTATCATGGATCGACCGAAGCAGCTCAGAGCCAAGGTAATACTTTACTACCTTTGCATGCTTTAAGGAACTTATTTGGAATTGGCTAAAGCGTGAATAAAGATAACGAGGCATAAGTTTTACCTTTGTTTCATGTTGAACTGTTGCAGTGTTACGATAATAAATCGGTTAAGATTAACTGACTCGAACAAGAATTGATGGTCAGAAAGAAGGAAATCTAAATTCTGAATGTTCTGATGAATTAAGTTCTTAAATGACGTAATGACGCCATTATGCATCGTACCCTTTTTATAAGGATCTCATCCCAAAATCTACTCAAAATTTGTAAAATAATCTCTAATGTGAAATTGTGACTATCTACTCTGATTCAAAAGTATGATCGTTTTATAAAAGAAAGTACAGTTATTTTTGGGTTCTGTCCACTGATATGAAAGTATATTTGATTCCTGATAATTGTTCTGCTTATTGGCCAATGATATTCTTCTGGGTTTTTATCGGGAATATGATATGAAGGCTTGTAGGCAACCCTGATCAAGCTGGCCTCCTATTAGGCTTTGTGCCTCCTATTAGGCTGTGTGCCTCCTGTTAGCTGTGTGCCTCCTGTTAGCTGTGAGCCTCTTGTTAGGCTCCTACATCTTTTGGATATAGGGTAAGTCATTCTGTTAGACTTCTACGAACTAACATGACTAGAGTAAGACCTTTTAAATGCAGTTATGGGGAATTACATACTGGTGTTTGGTTGGAAGGTAGCTAGGTGATACTTTTCTCCTGCCCCTCTCTGTTACTGTCAAAAATTCTTCTGTTGTCTGAATTAAATGGCCTTTACCAATCTGTAATTGTTAGAAAACGTTAAACCTAATGGCTCAAATTTATAAATATAGCTCGTTCTCGATTATCTGAATCATAGACGACTTATCTCGTTTTCGAGCGTTCTAATCTAGAATTTCTTTTACTTTCACATCTTATCCAAAACCTGTTGTAACCAAGTCCAACATCATAGTTTATATTTATCCATATGCCTGCTTGTGCTTATAGCATCTTTTGGTAGTTCTGTATTACTGAGCTTTCTCAAGCTCATTTTTCCACCATTGTAGGTTAAAAGAATTCGATCATGGATGTATTACTGATAACAGTTTGGGAGTTCACTTGGCATTGCACGTGGAGTACGGTACCTATCAGTGAGCATGGATGTCACGTTTTATTTTTATGATTGAGCTTGTATTATGTTTTTTGGATTTCAGTTGTGTAAACAAAATTTTAAAATGGTTTTAACATAAATTTTATTTTACACTTTTAAATGAAATTTTGAGAGTTTTATTCTATTTTTACTATGGGTTGCTCCGGTGACCCGAATGCGACCTCCTAGACTTAGGCGTATCGCATAGGCAGGTTTAAGGGGGTTACATTTAGTGGTATCAGATCTTAGAGTTGTCTGGTCTATGCATGACCCTAGATCATAACTATACTCCATCTAACCGGGACTCCGATGTCTAATCATTTCCTGTAATAAGTGCATCTAACCATTTTGTCCATAATAGCTCGATCTGTACTGGCAAGGAACATCAGTAATGTTCATCTATAATTTGGATTAACGTGATGAATTGGAATCTAGATAAAGAACCTGAGATGGTTAATGCTTGTGAAATTGAAGACCTGATTCAAATTGAGAATAAATGTTTGATTATGTGAGGTAACAGATATAAGATTACATATAAGCCTATTCAGTGATGATGATTATGCTTGAGAATATTTTGATGAAAATATGATAAAATTTTTATGAATTGGAAAGAAATGCATCCGTGAACGTAACAAAAGAGGTTTTGTATGGTTACGAATATCATATTCTGATCAGCTAGCCTAAAAGGTATGATAGGAAAACTTTGGGCTCAGAGTTGGTTCGAAAGATCGAGGAGACTATCAGATTGATTTATGACCGTCTGAAAAAGGTTTTGACCAGACAAAAGTCTTATGATAATCAAAGTAGAAAAGATTTTGAGTTTGAGGTCGGTGACCAGGTCTTCTTAGGGGTGTTCCCATGGAAGAAGGTTTTGAGATTTGGCCGTAAAGGTAAATGGAGCCTGAGATTTATTGGACCGTATTGTATTGTGAAAAAAGTTGGACTAGTTGCCTATCAGCTTGAGTTGCCTCCTCAGCTTAGTCGTATTCATGATGTTTTTCACGAGTCTGTGTTGAGAAAGTATAATCCGGACCCGAGTCACATCATTCAGGTTCAAGATGTAGAATTAAGGCCAGACTTATCATGTGAGGAGGAGCCTGCACAGATTTTGGATTTTGATGATAGAGTCTTGAGAACCGTTTCTACAACTGTTCAGCTCAAGAAAATTTCGAGGACGAAATTTCTTTTGGGGGGAGTTGTAACACCTTAAAAAATAATATATATATATATATGTAATGGTATTTAGAAGGGTTTGAACCCTTGACCTCTTAAGTGGTAAACACAGGTGTTAATCGTTTGAGCCAAGGTTAAGTTTGGTTAAAGTGTTTCACAAACCTCTTTTTAAATTATATTTTAGTCATGTATCCAATAATAATTAAAACCAAACAAATTCCTCCATTATTGTGGCCTTAGATCTAGAATTGGAAATGAAGGGTCTGAAGGCTTAAAATTTTCCTCCCCGACCACCATTCTTTCTCGTTCTGATCTCGGCCATCATTGAGCCGTGGTGGTCACCGCCAATGTTACCAGAAATGTCTCGTCACCTCGAGCGCTACCCAGGCTGCTACTCGCGAGTTCAAACAGTCGTTGGTCATGAAGAACCGTCCAAAGCGTCAGCGATTCAAGTGTTTTCATCCCTCAGGTTTCACCTTTCTTTCGGTCGCTCCCATCACCGGTGAGAGACACCACTAGTGTTGATAAGATCCCCACGCCGAGGCAAACAAAACCCCTCCATCAATTAATTGATCGGCCGCTATTTCGAGCTTCGTGAAAACCCATCAGTTTTCTTCCATTTAGGTAAGTTTGGTAAGATCCTCGGCATAATTTCAGTTTTTAAACATCTTGGGTTGATAAATCTGGGTTTTTGGTGCAAATTGAGTCATTTTTATGGCCGTTTAGGGCAAGCGTGGCCTTCACGCGCCGCCTAATGGCGAATTCTGGCCATCATGGATGGTTTTCTATTGAACCAAATCGGTTTAACCTTGGAATCGGTCTAGCCTTTAAACTGAGCCTGTAAACCGGCCCAACATCCTTCACCTGGTCCAATAACAGACCATGCCTGTTATTTTAAAGTGAGCCGGCTTGTATAAGGCCCAAAGCCCTAAACCCGTCTGGTTAATGTCCAATAACCCGAATATGATCCAACCTGATCCAGCCTGTATGATCGACTCGCCAACTCGGTCCAAACCCGACCCGAACTTGTTTGGTCGACCCGCGTTCGACCTGTCCAACCATTTCGACCTGACCCATTGATCGAGTTAACTCAGTGAGTCAACTCGCCCGAGTTAGTCCAGTGAGTCAACCTGACCGAGTTAACTTAGTGAGTCTACTCGCCCGAGTAAACCCAGTTGACTGTTGAATGATGAGATCACCATTGATGAGTTTACCATGACATCAGCGTTGACTTTGACCATGACGTCATCTTTGACTTTGACTATGACATCAGCGTTGACTTTGACCCAAAAGTCAGAATTTTCAAAAAACTTATATTTTACGTTTTTCGACATCCTTAGTCCGTTTATAAAGCCTGTTTTGCAAAATTCAAACTTGAATGCCTCCAAATTTGATTGTGAACCAGAATTTGAGTTGTATTTAAGTATTCTGTTAAAGAGAATTGTAAACAAAGACCAATTTTGAAAATTGTGTAATGGAAGGTATTCGCATGTCTTTGGATTCGAGATGGTTGAAGTACGTCGAATTCAGGTGCAAGAGTGGTCGAATAGAGTATCATAGATCGACCGAAGTAGCTCGGAGCCAAGGTAATACTTTACTACCTTTGCATTCTTTAAGGAACTTGTTTGGAATCGGCTAAAGCATGAATAAAGATAACGAGGCATAAGTTTTACTATTTTTTCATGTTGAACTGATGCAGTATTACGATAATAAATCGGTTAAGATTAACTGACTCAAACAAGAATTGATGGTCAGAAGGAAAGAAATCTGAAATTCTGAATGTTATGATGAATTAAGTTCTTAAATGACGTAATGACGCCATTATGCATCGTACTCTTTTTATAAGGATCTCTTCTTGAAAACTACTCAAAATTTGTAAAATAATCTCTAATGTGAAATTGTGACTATCTACTCTGATTCAAAAGTATGATTGTTTTATAAAAGAAAGTACAATTATTTTTGGGTTTTGTCCACTGATATGAAAGTATATCTGATTCCTGACATTTGTTCTACTTACTGGCCAATGATATTCTTCTAGGTTATTATCGGGAATATGATCTGAAGTCTTGTAGGCAACCTTGGTCAAGCTGGCCTCATGTTAGGCTGTGTGCCTCCTGTTAGGATGTGAACCTCCTGTTAGGCTCCTACATCCTTTGGATCTGGGGTAAGTCCTTCTGTTAGGCTTCTACGCCCTAACGGGCCTAGAGTAAGACCTTCTGAATGCAGTTATGAAGAATTGCATATTGGTGTTTGGTTGGAGGGTAGCTAGGTGATACTTCTCTCCTGCCCCTCTCTGTTACTGTCAAAAATTCTTCTATTGTCTGAATTAAATTGCCTTTACCAATCTAAAATTGTTAGAAAACGTTAAACCTCTTGGCTCAATTTTAGAAATCTAGCTCGTTCTCGATTATTTGAAGCATAGACGACTTATCTGGTTTTTGAGCGTTCTAATCCAGAATTTCTGTTACTTTCACATCTTATCCAGAATATGTTGTAACCAAGTCCAGCATCGTAGTTTATGTTTAGCCATATGCCTACTTGTGTTTATAGCATCTTTTGGTAGTTCTGTATTATTGAGCTTTCTCAAGCTCATTTTTGTTTCACCATTGCAGGTTAAAAGAATTTGATCATGGATCTATGACTGATAACAGTTTGAGAGTTCCCTTGGCGTTGCACGTGGAGTACGGTACTTGTATATTAGTGAGCATGGATGTCACGTTTTATTTTTATGATTGAGCTTGTATTATGTTTTATGGATTTCAGTTGTGTAAACGAAATTTTAACATGGTTTTAGCATAAATTTTATTTTACATTTTTAAATGAAATTCTAAGATTTTTCTTCTATTTTTACTATAGGTTACTCCCGTGACCCGAATGTGACCTCCTAGACTTAGGCGTATCGCAATGGCGGGTTTAAGGGGGTTACATTTCCGCTTTTTAAATACCAATATATTAGTTAAAAAAGATAAAAAAATATTGGTTGAAATATTTCAAAAAAAATGAAATCCTCTCAATTCCCTCTACTGGCACTGTCACCGGTTCTCCCTACACCGTCGCTCGCCTCCGGCAGCGCCGCCGCCTCCAGTGGTCGGACGACAGAAAGGAATATGCTTTCTGACTCCCCTCGACGCCCTGAATGCATATCCGGTGTGGGGTTCTCCCAAAAAAGATCCTAGGTAAGTTGATCTAAAAAAGAGAAACGAAAGGTCATATATTTTTTACCTCTTTCGATCTTTGCTTCGAATCTTTTTATGTATATATATTTTGGTTTTTTTTTGTTCGAATGAAAAAGGTATTGAATGTTTTATTTTGAAATTTTAGATCTTTTTCTATTTTCCCTTCGAAAACCCTTTTTTCTATTCCATTCGAACTCCCTTTACATTTGTTTCGTATGGGTTTTTATACCCGATTTCAAGTATCGAAATAAAATAAAAAAATTAACCAACTTGCTTTTGATTTTTTTGCAGATCATGAGCAGTGGCCGGCAGAGTGGGCGGTGGCCGCCGCGCGTGGCCAATGGTGGCGCATGTGGCGGCCACGCGCGCGGAGAGTGGGCAGAGGGGTGCGACGGCGGTTGCAAGTGGGAGTAGGGATATTAGGGTTTTTTTAGGATTGAGGGTTAGTTTAGTAAATTGGTTATTTTTATCATATTGGGTTAAAATGAGTTGTATGGGCTTGGGTGTTAACTTTGGGTCTGGTTGTGTTTTAATTTGGGCTAGGGGCCCGGACAAAATGAGTTATGACAACCTTTATATTATTAAAAAAATCTAGATAAATTCAAAAAACCTACAGAGTACATACTAAATTGCTCAAACTCTAGTTACCTAGATGAAATACGTTATCTTTTACAGCTAGGACTACTGCTTAGATTCTGATTTATTGTTTTTGCTTTCCCTTAATAATATTTAATGATTGATTAGTTAATATTTAAAATATCAAACCATATTTTTGTATGATTCTTCGTCATAGTTAAATTTATTTCCTACGTATAAAGATAAGTTTTAAGAAAAAGTAAATGAATTGATTCAACCGTCGAACATCATTAAATTTAGTATTGTTATATATAGTATCGCTGCAATCAGAAATGATCCCAACGTCTCCGCATTCGATGCTTTCAAAGGTATCCCTTGGACGACTTCATTGGAGCCTTGTAATACCGGAAACGATAAAATTAGAAGCCTATATAGTCTTATACTTGAAAGATAGGCCTATCTTTGTTAATTCGCCTACAGTCTGTCACTAAATTTGACGTCATTTAATCACTAAAAGTTTCAGAGTTATAAATACCCATGCAACCGAAGAAGAAGGCAAACTGAGAACACAACTTGTCTTGAGAAATGACTCTTATCTCTCTCCTCTCATCTCATTTTTTATTTCGATTATCATACTATTTGCGATTTTTCGTCTTAAATTAAATGAGAGGAATCATCTGATTCCGTCTCCGATCACTCTGATCCTCCTCCACCTCCATTCACTTTGATCTTCTTTCATCTTCTTTGTCTGATTCTCATTATTTAGATATAAGAAGTATGCACAAATAAATAAATAAATAAATAAATGTATCAAATTTTATATTAACATCGTTATAAGTCCAAAGTGCTTGAGATTTTAGGAAATGTCGTAGGTGGTGGAGAAGACAAAGAACTATGTGTCGGGGAAGCTGGCCGAAATGAAGAAGCCCATAAGCCACCATTGAGGACATCGTGAAGCGGCAGAAGCGCGACGGCGTCGAAATAAAAAATGGCAACACTGATCGGTGAATCTAAAGTTTGGAGCCTCAAAAGTCAAACGGTGGCTTAGTTATACATCAAATTATCTTTTTCTAAGGCAAAGTTTATTTCTATTTGAAAAGGAATTACAAAGTGGGAACGGCCCACTAGATTTTTAAAAAATGTTAGTTTGAATTTTTGACATGAATAAAATAAACTAAGTTAGGAGGATTGTTCATAATGAGTTATGTAATTTTAATATGAATTAGTTAGTTAATAGGTTGGATACAGATAAGCTCGTTTTTGAGATTTTGGTAGCCTAAGAGCGAACTTAAAATTAGGATCCTAATAATAAGTATTGAAAAATGGATTTTAATATTAGATCCCTAATAGCAATATTAAAAAAATTAGGCATCTAATAACAAGTCATGAAAAAAATTAAGAGTGTAAATAATAATAAATATTGGGAAAAAATAACCCTAAAAATAAGTATTGAAAAAAATTGGATATCTAATAATAAATATTGAGAAAATGAATTTTAAGAGTAGACCCTTAGTAACAACTATTGAAAAAAAATAACAAGTATTGAAAAAATTAGGTCATTAATAACAAATATTGAAGAAAAAAATTGGACCCTTAATGACAAGTATTGAAAAGAAATTAAATTTTAAGAGTAGACCCTAATAACAAATATTATAAAAAATAAACTATTATTAAAATTCTATAAGGCCCATTAATGTCTAGACTAAATAAGTTTTAACGCTTCTTTATATTTAATTAGGGGCAGTGGATCTCACTGATGCATAATAAAATTTCAAGTGTCTCTCTATTTATTTCTAGTTATGGATGGTGGGTCCTAGCCAGAGAATGAGCCCTGAGCAGGCGTTATTATTGCCCTGACTTAAGGACGGGTTTAAATTTTGATGATTATATAAAAAAGAAAAAAATAATATTATAAATCACAATACCTGATAAAGAATTAGTATCATAGAAGCATTTGTATTACTTTCTCTGTCCCATAAAATTTGTTCTTTTTGTATTTTAAAATTATTTCACGTAAATTATCTCATTAAAAAACTCAACAACTTTTACAAAAACACATTTTATTTTCTACAATCTTTTTAGTTTTTCAATAAAACAAGTTTAAACTTTTTAAGTATGAAATTGTCTTTTTTGGATAAATGTTATTATATTCATCCAAAGAACCAACTATAACACTGTCCAAACAACCCAATCTGGCCTATACAAAACAAATAGCTACTAAACCATGATTAACTAGCTAATTACAAGGAAAAAAAACCCTATGCTAGATCCCATGCAGCATCAAGGACAGAGGATGTACTGACAAAAGAATATCCCCTCAATCTCATTTTAACAATATTTTTACCTCCATAACAATGCTATAAGCAGACCGAGGAGCAGCTCCGTGCAATCTACCATTCCGCTCCTTCCATATAAAATAGAGATAGCTACGCCAAGCTATTCGAATGATGGTAGGCTTCAATGTCCTACCCTTACCTGTGTTCTGCACCCAAAAGAGCATTTGATCCCAGCTCCAATCCACATTTGCATCCTCGATGTCCTGCAACAAAATTCTCCAAATTTGACTAGAAAAAGGACAACAACCAAAAAGATGATCCCTAGATTCAACATTAGAACCACAAAGAAAACATGCCAGATCCACTTGATGGCCCCAACGCACCATACGATCCTTGGTTGGGAGTCTATCTTGAACCACTAACCAAGCCACAAAAGAGTGCCGAGGCACAGCAAGCCCTCCCCACACAACTTTGAACCAAGCTACTCTATCTTGCTTATGCCTAAGCTTTTCCCAGACATTTCTAGTAAGGAAACTACTCTGTGAAACATCAGCCCTTGCATAATCATCTCGAAGCTTCAAGATCTTCCTTAGGGACCAGCAATGACTGGTCTTTAATCGAAACTGCCATAGAGAAATTCCCTTCAGAATGTACTTCTCTACCCAAGCCACCCAAAGTGATCCAGACTGAACAAGAAGTAGCCAGAGACGTTTCATCATACAAGCTCTATTCCAGACTTTGATGCTTTTAATTCCCAGTCCCCTTTCACACTTTGGATGGCAAACTCTCTCCCAACTCACTCTAGCACCCCTTGCTGAACCATCACTACCTTTCTATAAAAAAGCATTACACAATTGCTCCACTTTTTTCACCATCTTCAAGGGCAGAATAAGGACTCGGCTCTAAAAGTTCTGTAAACTAAATTAACTGCCTGCAATAGCTGCAACCTCCCTGCAAAAGATAAGACATTTTGATGGCATACTTCTAATCTTCCCTACTATCTTTTCCACCAACCCCTCACAATCCACATAGGAAAGATTCCTCGCAACAAGGGGAACTCCTAAATATCTAACAGAGAGAGATCCAATCCGAAAACCAGTTTCCCCAATTATCTCATTCAAGTCGGCTTTACCCAAACCAGCACAATAGAGCTCACTCTTTGAAGCATTCATCTGCAAACCCGAGATCTCATAGAAGACTTGCATAACATTTTTCACAGCACGCACAGCCTCCACTGAGCCCTTGGTGAACACCAACAAATCATCTGTAAAACAGATATGAGCGAGACCTATCCTCTTACATCTTGGGTGAAAATCCAGAACCCCGTGTTGAGCACCAAATTTAGCAATCGAGATAGTACATTCATCACCAGGATAAAGATATACAGCGATAAGGGATCCCCTTGCCTCACCCATTTTGCCCCCGAGAAAAAGCCAACCAGTCCACCATTCAATCCAATCGAGAACCTAGGGTGAAAGATACAAGCCTGTAACCAACCCCTAAACAAAGGAGGGAAACCCATCACCCTGAGCAACTGAGCAATGAAGTCCCAGCTTATAGAGTCAAAAGCTTTCCTTAGATCAATCTTTAGTGCACAACGAGCAGACACATGCTTCCTTCCATAACCATTTACCAATTCTTGAGCCAACAACACATTATCGACCAAGTCCCTACCCGAGAGAAAAGCATTTTGATTTTGTAAAATCAAACTGGGCAGCCAAACCTTCATACGATTAGCCAGTATCTTTGTAATGCACTTATATATAGTAGTGCAACAAGCTATTGGTCTAAAGTCAGTGGTAAACAAAGGAGCAGAACCTTTGGCACAAGTGTAAGGATCGTAGCATTAAACCCTACAGGCAAGAAGCTCTCCTGGAAAAAATGCTTAATAGCTCGAATCACATCCTCCCCAACAATTCTCCATGTAAGCTTAAAAAAACTGGCTGGATATCCATCAGAGCCTTGTTTCCATTCATAGAGAAAATAACATCCTTAATCTCCTTAGAAGTTATAGGAGCAACAAGACTATCCTTCATCTCATCAGATTGTTCCACCCCAAGAATCTCTCTAAGCAGTTCATCTGATATCAACTTCACATTATCATCTACAGAGCCCAAAGCAGCTGTGAAATAGCTAATCAATTCCTCAGAAATCTCCTCAAAACTATACATCCTGCGCCCTCGACTATTTTCCATCACTCGAATAGTATTAAATTTTTGCCTAGCAGTAACTTGTCGAAAGAAATATGCAGTATTTTGATCACCCTCCTTTACAGACTGTACCCTGGACTTTTGCCTCAATAGCTGCTCCTCAGCTCTATACAAAATTTGGAGCTGTTGGTATATCTCTTTTTCCCTAGCTATATTTTGGGCAGATGGTCCCAGTAATACTTGCCTTTGAGCATCCTCCAACTGAACTTGGCCCTCAACAATCTTGGCATTGATATCACTGAAGTTTGCCTTATTCAACAACTTCAATGGCTCCTGTAAACGCTTATGAAATTGTCATTTTAATTATTTTACACCACATCTCTTACCCAAACTTTTTCTTTCTAAAACTACGTGAAAAATCAACAAAGGACAAATTTTATGGGATGAAATGTGTATATTTTTTATTTTTTAATATTTTGATGTGATTATATGGTAGTATTTGTTCCTTACTCCCAGCCTTTTGAAAACACACATGCTGTGTAGACTACGCTGCTCGAACCTGATTCACCTAAGAGGAACAACGTCATCTTTTATCAATGAGATCACTTAATGGGTGTAATCACTAATTTTATCCGGGTATTAACCCGTTTTATTTTTTTAAATAATGGGCTTTGGTTCTTATTACCTTTTTATTTAATATTATATATTAATACAAAAACAACAACAAAAGAGAAAAAAGCAAAACAACAAAATATTATTATTAGCTTTATATTATACTATTATATTTATTATCCTATTATTACTATTATTGTTAGTTATTAATAATTTAATTTTATTATCAGTTATGACCGTCTTTGATTATAGTTATTATTATTATTATTATAGTTACCGTATTATTATTATTTTGAAACGAAAATATAAAAACAAAAGAACTATTAAATATAATAAATAAATAAAGCCCAAAATGTTTATAAAGTTCATATTACAAAAACCCCAATTTTAAATATTACAAGCGGCCCATTTTGGGCCCGAAAGATTGAAACCCTAAATCTAATCTGTCTTTGGTCATTTGTGCATCCGTCCCAGGGCCATTAGATCTGGCCCTTGATCTAACGGCTCAGAATGGAACAAGGGAACCTTCTAGATTACTCACGCGCCAACGCCCCGTCCTTTCCGCTCTTTCACGCGCGCGTGCATTGCACGCGTGACCCTTTAGATCTCCACGCGCCCATGCGCCTGACGCCTGGACCGCCTTCTGACGCCTCGGCTTCCTCGCCCAAAACCACCAGTGGTCCCTCATCTGGCCACGATTCATGCAACCAAAATGGGCAAACATTAGCAAAAAGCATGAAAAGTCAGATGCAACAAAATAAGCAAATTTCTAGGGAATTCGGCGGATCTCGAAGTAATTACAACAACAGTTTATTTTCTTTTTTCTCCTATATAACATATTCGGTTATAAAAACCAAGAAAATCACTTGTAAACCCAGATCCTGGCATTCAAAAAAAATCAATACAAAGAGCCTTTGAGGTATATTGTTTCCTTTTCCAGCATGCATGTTTAAAAAACTTAAGGAAATTTTTAAAGCTTAGGGTTTTTCATTTTTACCCTCGGAGTACTGTCGCCGTCGTTCGGGTCTCCCATGCTCGGTGATAAGCCAAAGGCTTAGGGACTTTGTGGTGAACTGGTGGGGAGCTCGGCATCTCTTTGGTTGCGGGCTTAAAATCAAAAAATTTAAAAGTTGTTCTTTGGTTCGGATTTGTTAGATCTAGGCTAGGGGAGTTTTTTTTGGTAAATCTAAAACCATTTTTTGGTTTAGGTTAAAGAGAAAAAGATTTTTAAGCATTTTCGGGTGGTTGGTCGGCGCCAGTATGGCGGCCCACGTGGCGGTGTGCCGCGCACCCGCCAAAAATTGGGATTTGCGGTGATGTTCATCCCGAATAGGAATGAAAGTTGAGAGCATTTTGAAGTTCTGAAGAGAATTTCTTTAAAAGGGTCTCGAGGATGAAAATTGCCAAAAAAGGATGGCTAAAGGCCGGTTGAGGTTTTTTATAAGTTTTCAAATTTTAAAAGTGGTTCAATGGCCCTTTTAATCCCTCTGTGCCACCATCTTTACAATCAAAGGGCTTTCGTCTTTCTAAAATACTCTTTGGGTCCATCTCTTTTAAATTTTCTTTGCAATTTCATCTTTAATCTCACTCAGATCAAGCTTTTCAAATTGGATTTATCCTCCTTCGGTCCCTCCGCATTTTTGAATAATCTTTTAAGCCATTTCACACTTCTAATTTACACCCTTCGTCCTTCTAGGTTCTCAAAGCTTTCCAATTTCAACCCTTTGTAAATTTGATTTGTTTTTAAACGGTTTAATATCTCCCCTCTGCCCCTTTCAATTTCTGTTTTCGTTTCAGTTTGGTCCCGATTTCCATGCATATTTTACCTTTTTGAGTTTTGCATTCCATTTTTCTTTTATTTTGCTCCTTTATGTTTGTTTATTTTGGTCTTTGCATTGTTACAATATACGTGTGATGTAGCCTTGGTGTACGCATATTAGTTTAATATATGTTTTCTCATATAATATATAGTTTTTATAAATATATATAGTTTTCATATACGTTACGTGTTTTTTTATAATGTGTAGTTTCCATATATATATATATATATTAAGCTACTGCCAAGTTTTATTTATATATATATATCCATGGGTTTGTGCGCATATAAATAGTGTACATATGTGTGTAATACATAGTTTTATATAGTACACAATACATGGTTTTGATACATACATATATCATATACTTTTTATAGTATGTTGTATAGCTTTAATATACATACATATGGCTACTGCCAAAATGGAAGCTAGGGTTTGTTTTTTATGTATATGGATACGTACATATTTATATGTTTCCTTTATATGTATATTATGCATCTCACATATATGTGCATGAAACCATAAATTAACACGGTCTAGTTTTTTTAGGGCTTATTTAATTTAGGTTTAATCTATGGTCCGATGTAATAATTAGATTACTAATTATTAATTAAATGTTTAATTAATTTGTATTCACCAATTTGACCAAGACCGTCTAATTAAAGTCTAAATTCAACCACGAACAATTTAATTAAAGTCAATTTAAATTTCGATAATTTCCATCAACTAAAGGCAACATAGATTTTTGTACATATTTCCAAGCGCAATAGGGGTGCTAATCCTTCCCACATGCATAAAGTTGATGAACGAAGTTTGAACCAACTCCCGAACTCCGTTTTTGAACGAATCTCACCCTTTTATGGTGTTTGACACTTTAATTTTTGTCTAAATTCAATTACAACTCCAAAACTCGTCTTTTATTTTCATCAAAAAGCGTATATTTTGGAGATTTTCTAAAATTCCCATTTTCAAAGAATTTTCAAAACATTTGAGACTTAAAAAAAACTTTTAAAAAACACAATTTTTAAACGATTATCTTATCTTTCCAAAAGAGAGAAAAATTTTAGGTCGCTATAGTTGAAAAAAGTTAATCTGTTGGGATCATTTTTTTTTTTTTTACAAAACAAAAAGAGAGTTAAGCCAATAAAATTTATGTTGCTTTTAACAAAGGAAATTTTGAAATTTAAATCGACTTTAATTAATTTGTCCATTCTTGAAGATATGACTTTAATTGTACGGGCTTCGATAATTGATGGCTTTGAATTAATTGCCCATTTAATTTCTAAGGAATCACTGACATGTGTTGCATCATGATCATCAAGCTCTATACCCGAGCTCTGTCCCTTGACTGGGAGTGAAACGCCACATACCCATGTGAGTAGCCCTTCATGGGTCGGTAATTCACTTTCAGAGTCCACGCCTTTTGACATGTGAGTAGACCTCCACGTCACTAGGTCGTGCATTCCCTAGAACTGAATCCAATTTGCAAGCTTGTAATGGGCCAAAATCGGGGTTCTTGTTGTCTTAGTAGGTGGCAAGATAGGTTCGAGTACCCTTTCTAGATCCGAACCTATGTATGAGAACCTAGGAGCCCACCCCGATTAGAGCCATGCGAACTGCCATAGTAATCTAGAATTCATGTGGTTAGGGTTTTCTTTTCGTGTTGTTCTATTTTTTACTCCTTAATTTATGTTTTTTATCTTGCAATTTCGAATTCGTTATTTGTTTTTATTTCTTCTCCTTATATTTTGTTTTGCATATTTTTATCATATCATGAAGAAAACATTGATTCGAAAATAGTATGAAGTTAGAGACTTGATCAATGGGAGACTTAGTTCATAGCACTAATGAAAAGAATTCCAAAGTACAAATATGGTCAGAAGGCGAGCAGCTTCATGATGGAGATAGTATTTCTGTCGGACATAGGTCAGTGATGTCAGCCAAAACTTTTATTTACATCGAATACAATGATATGTTGGGGTTGGGACCAGTATGGCACAGTTGGGATTATGAAGCGAAAAGTGTTTTCAAATGCAAATATGGTGACATGGCATACTTGTTAGATGTCCCAATCGATCAGTCACTACTCCAAGCTTTGGTGAGATTTTGGAACCAGGCTTACAATTGTTTTACAATTGGCAACATTGATTTGACTCTGACGATCGAGGAATATCTATCCCTCATGAATTGCAAAAGGATTGATGAGAATCGAGTCTACTCCAAACCACCCAAGAACAAGTCATTCCGAGCCTAGCTGGGTAGGTTTCCAGGAACTTTGCAATCTTGGGTTGAAGATCAAATTACTCCTTGGAACAAAAAGTAATATCTCAAGTGGGAAAGGATCTTGGCCATAGTTTCAGTACATCCAGTGGGTCGAGTTTAGCAAGATCTTTTTGCATTATTGATTTATGGGTTGGTCCTGTTCCTAAAAGCGTTGTGACCTATTCATCCATCGGTGTTAGATCTGTTTGATTGCTTAGAAGGAAAGTCCAATCCGGTACCTGTCATCTTTGCCGAAACTTTCCAGTCTCTCAGATTTTGTAGAAGATATGGCAGGGTCGCTTCTTAGGATGTCCTAAGCTTTTAACAGTTTGGTTTTACAATCATCTTTGGTCTGATGTTCAATTCTCTAGGCCTCTCTTTGATGGCAAATTCTCATCGTTAGAAGAGTTCTTACGAAAGGAAGATTGGCCAACGGGAAGATCCAAAAAGGTATGGCGATACGTTTTACGAAATCTCAAAGAGGAGGATATAGTTTGGCAAGCTCCATGGTTACACACGAGGAATATTCTGTATCGATCTGGGGAGCATCCATGGGTACCGTTACTTGTCATTTGGGGGCATACGGCTTACGCACCCCTGTTGGTTTTGAGACAGTATGGCTCCAAACAGTTTATACCAGCCACGAGCGGACTAAATGAGTTTAACATGGACTACGCGACCGAGAAAGGCTACAAAGGGAAGGTGTACAACGCTTCTTCTACGTGGAACAATACCAGAATATAAAGTGTGGCGATTCAATCACCTCAATGACAATATTCCTCAGTTGAATCCTAATGGTACGAGGTCTGTCCAAGAAAGATTAGCTACGCTTCCCAATGAAGTCAACTTGATGAGAAAGTAACTTGAAAAAGAGCAAAAGAAATTCATTTAGCTAGAAGCAAATGCCAATCAAGATAGGTTCAACTTCGATTTAGACAAGACAAAACTAGAGGGAGAAATTAAGATTCTACAAAGGAGGAATGGTATGTTGGAATCCAAGCTCAAGTCAAAAAAAGAAGAAATTTAGAAGTTGAAAAGGCTAAACAATAGTAAGAGAGTTGCTAGTGACGGGCCGAACAAAAGTTTAGAGCTCAGACTCAAGAAGGAAAAGGCAAGAACCGAGGTTTACAAGAAGAAGTACTATGATCACAAGGACCAAATACTTGCCATGACCTAAAAGATGGAGAACTTGAAGACTTTTCATTCAATAAAGCTCAAGAATGAACGACGTCGAACGAAGCATTGAAGGCTCAGATGAAATTGTTAGAGAAATCCCTTCTCAAGCATAAGGGATCTACCCATAAGCTAGACGCCAGTAGTTTAGAAAACCAGGCTTTGAAGGATCGGATCGAGAAATTAGAAACCGAGGTTCAACAACTCAAAGATCAAATGGCGAGCTTTAGGGGAGCGATTCAAGTGCATCAGATGCCTACGATAGAACGGCTTCAGTTTTCCACCTTCACTATTTGGATGCAAGAGCAAGATCTAGCACACCTAATGACCCAGATGCAAGAAGTCGCATGAAATGTGCAGTTCCTAGCGTAAGATGCTACTAAGCTCCAACAATGCGTGGACGACAAATTTGAAGAAGAGAAATGATTGTTTGGATCTTGAGAGAGATTGTTGAAGCGCTAGCTTAGAACCATATGCGTAGCAGATGTTCTTTGAATTGATGTAATGGAACAAGGTTTTCATCGATGACAGTCGTTTAAAGATGATATTTGCCGGAATCAGTGTTTCCCTTTGTAGTCATACATATTTACATTATGTCGTATTTATTTGCAAAAATTGCTAAGTTGAAATTGATTAAGAGTTCTTATGAAAGAATTTTGGTTCTTCGTGTTTGCATTCCATTCATGCCTTTTAAGTGTTTGATTAATCATTTATGTTGCACATGATGCATTGCATGCATTAATTCATGAAACAATAAATTAATTGTTGGGGATCTCGTGCCAGTGATCAAAGATCCTACACTGAAGAAAAATAGAAAGGGGTTTTACTAAAATAGAAGTCAGTTTGAGAGAAACGTTCGCCTCAGAAAATATAAAAGATAAAGGAATGACTTCTAGCCAGTACAGCTTCGGTAGTATGAATGACCTAGCGGCCAGGGTAGAAAAACTCGAGAAGATCCAAGAACTTTTGTTGGAAATCAAAAAGAGATGATGGCTTATGTGAAAAAGTCCCAAGAGGAAACTATGGGGCAAATCATTGAACTGAAGGGTATGATGGCTATCATGACCAAAGGAAAGGGTCTAGCTGAGGACTCGTTTGTACAAAGGGAGATTGGAAAGATATATGAGAGTTGGAATTACGACCCTATAGTAGAAAAGACTCTGTCTTAAGAAGACCAAGCCATCGTCAATCCATATGAGGTAGTCCGTACTGCGGATGGATGTCCCATCGAGTTGGCTTTGGATAAGATTAAAGATTCTCTTTTAAAAATCTGGTCTTCATCAACCAATAAAGAACTGGCCTGGGAGTAATTTAAGAAAATAGATCATGGGATTGGCAACACGAGTACCTATAAAGCCCCTAAAAGACTAACGATTTCATCACCCCAGGCCGTCTTTGGGAATGTGCAATGTCTGAATAGAAAAGAGACTAGAGGTCCCAAAGAGGAGATACAGAAAAAGTCGTTCACTCATCTATCGTTTCCTACATAGAATTGTACTTACAGCTATACAGGGCCGATCTGGTTCGACCATGTTTTGTCACTCCTTTTCAACCACCTTATCCCTCATGGTACGATGCTAACGCACATTGTGAGTACCACGCCAGAGTAAGGGGACACACGATAGAGAATTGCATGGTATTTAAGAAAGTGGTGCAAAACATGTTAAATGCCAGAGTTCTGAAGTGTGAAGGGCTTAACATGGAAAATAAGCCGTTACCAAGCCACGGAGGTCAGGGCGCAAGCGCTTTTCCATGGGTAGATGTAAGGGGGAAAGAAGAAATTGCATGTCATCCCTCTACCGATTTCCTACACCGAGTTGTTTCCCATGCTTGTTGAAAAGAAATTGATGACCCCTGTCCCATCCAGGCCAAAAGGTCCTCCCTATCCCAAGAATTATGATATCAATGCAGTGTGTGACTACCACATGGGGAGTACAGGCCATACGACAAAAAATTGTGGAGCATTGAGAAACAAGGTCTAGGGTCTGATAAAGTTGGTCTGCTAAAGTGGTAAGAGAGAGAATGATAGGGATGAGTTGTGGGAAGGTGCTGATATCCCTTTGGATGATTCCTTGTACTCGTTTCTTTTGCAGTGATGCATCAAACCAACTTTGCTATTGTTTGCCCGAAAGTAGCAAGGATTTTGTTAAGGGCATACGTTATGTTTGCTTTATTTTCATTTCAATGAAAGGATGCATCTTTTAAGTAAATATATATGTGTATATTATTTCTTACTCTCATAGATCCCCAGATGTCACGTGCATGGTGTGGCATTGATTCTAATAAATTATCAATTGAATGTTGTGATCACGATAAAGTATGATTCTCTGCTCAGCCCCCTCTGGTCAGTAAAGCTCGAGACATAAGACTACTACTCCTTCGATAATGTTTGATGATAGGAAAATCTCCTAAAAAGTCCAATAAAGTTGCTAGGATGTGAAAATTCTTTTAATATGAAAAGGAGGAAAGAAAAATAATGTGTTTTTAAAAGAGAAATTAAAATTCAAAAGGGTACTCTACTATAGCGAAAAGGCTAAATAAGGATGCTTTGCTCCACTTACTCTAATTGAGTCCAAAGCCTTGGCTATATGAGTAAGTTTTCAAATCGTGACTATGCCGAGTAACTCGGGGTATTGTTGTTTGCTCCTTCATTATTCTCGAGACAAAGGACTGTGATGAGTTGAATTCCCAAAAAAGAAAAGACATTTTAAAAGTTAAGAAATGAATGAACAATCAAATAAGTCTCAGAGCATCCTGATGGAGCTGTGTGGGTGAGAACAAATCTAATAAGGAGCTATGCTTCACCTGTTCAATACCCTAGCATCAGAGATGGCTCTTTGAAGGCACTAACACGATATTAAATTTAATTGAAAGAATACAATTGTACTAAAATTCCCACACTTTTTTACACTCTATGTGTTAAACTAATTCAAAAACCATAACATATTTCGGAGAAATAATGAGAACTAGAAGGAGTAGTTTTCGAACATATCAAATAAATACCATAATCATGAGGGTGAACCGAACAATCTGGGAGGAATTTCATAACTTTAAATATCGCCACAACATTCAAAGGTAAGCTACGGATCACCGGGCGATTCAATCTAAGACGCTCTTACATTTGATATCCAGGGAATTCTATTCTCTTTTGTTGATTTTGATTTTGTATATTGATCCAAAAAAGCATCTTTGTTGAAATGTTAATCAAGCAAACTAACATATAGATAAAAAGATAAAAAAAAGAGAAAAAAGGAGAAAACAAAAAAGAGGGGAAAATAGAAAAAGGAAAATAAAATAAAAGAGATAAAAAAATAGGAAGAATTGAGTTCTTTATGTTGAATTCGGGGACAGAGACGTACATGATCGACCAAACACCGATGACCTGTTAGTGATCCAAAAAAGAATGATAGCAAGCCTTGGCATGCTACACGGTTCAAGGACTCAAAGTTAGTGTCTGTCGCAATACCGTGGTTGATTCAAAAGAATGAAGATTGAACCTTATTGAAGAAATAAAATTTTGAGACTTAATAGGGCATGTTTTCCGGCCTATTGTTGAAATAGAAGAAGGATCATCCTGTTGGATCAAAGGCAAAGATGATAACAGCCAAACCCGAAGACAAGATAAGTTGTTACCAAGATCCAGAAAGAAGAAAATTATTTTTTTTGCATGACTTCTAGGATAGAGCTTTAGGTCAAGGATGTACATGGTCGACCCAATACAAAGCCTGTCAATGAGTCTGAAGAGAATAATAGCAAAGGCTCAGGATGAGTGCTTACCATAATGGCTTGATTGGATTAGCACAATAAAGATTGAGCCTTTTTGAAGGAAAGAAGTTTGAAGATTTTGGTGGGCATGTTTTCAGCCTAATATTGAGACAGAAGAAAGATTGTACCAATGGGTCAAGGGCAGAATAACAGTTAAACCCAGGGGTAAGAAGAGGTACTACCAGGGTAAAGAAGAAGAAGAATGTCTCCTTGCATGGCCCCGTGGTTAGAGTGTTAGGTCAAGGATCTACATGGTTGGCCTAGAATGAAGGAGTAATTTATTAATGGTTGGAATGAAAATAATCCCAAGATTCAATATGCAGACAGTCTAGAGATTCGAAGTAACTTTTTGCTGTAATATTTTGTATGGCTCAGAATAATGAAGATTCGAGATCTTATCGAAAAGAAGGAAGATTTTTAGACTTGGGGGCATGGTGTTCACCCCAATGTCAAGATAGAAGAAGGCTCGTTGTGGAGAGTCTTAGAAGAAGTAACAGTTGAGCCTAATCGAAGTAAGGGCGACATTACAAAATGGAAAATGATAGATTCTGTGTGACTAGTGTAAGACAGCAACTGCCTTTTAGAATGAGACAAAGGTTGAAGATTCAGTGAAGAGAGAAGGAATACTTTGTTTGGTTTAGAAAATTAAAAATGGAACCCTGTCGAAGTACGGAAAGCTTGGAAGCTTGTAAGGCACATGTTCATCCTTATGTCGAGGAAGAATGAGGCTCATCATGAAGAGTCATAGAAGAGAAAATAGTCAAGTGAGGGTGATGTTATGAATTTGGACTTCAGCAAATGATAGATTCGATTCTAACCGAGGTAAGTCAGCAATCCTTCTAATATGAAACCAGGGAGAAAGATCCAGTAAAGATAAATATAATACCTTGTTCAATTCAAGAAAAGTGAAGATTGGACCTCATAGAAGTCGAAAATTTTTTTAGACGTAGGAGCATGTGTTTGTCATAATCCTAAAGATATGGAACACTCATTATGAAGAATCATTGAAGAGGCAACATTTAATCCCAAGTAAAGTGGAAGGAAGTGTTCTAGAATTGAACTCCAAGAAATGATAGATTTTGTTCCGACCAATGCAAATCAGCAGCACTTTTCCAAGAAGGAACAAAAGATGAAGAATCTGCCAAAGACAAAATGGCCTGTGGAAGCTAAGGGTGACCGACTGAAAAGCAAGGGTTTTCCCTAACAATTCTAAAAATGACTTCACTCATGCATCATCCTTAGTTAGACGTACCCTAAGTTAGGAGCATGCTAATTCATCCTATCATAGCATTTTATCCATTACAGGTATTTAATGGTTAGATCGGGTACTTTTTGAGAAGTGGAGTAGACAACAAAGTGAAGACAGGAAAGAGACTGCGAGCGAGGAATTTTAGACTCGCAATATCAGGATTTTAGAAATAAATGAGGCAGATACCCATAGCTCAAGAATTTTTAGACAAAAAAGTCATAAAGCCTATCCATCCAGACTCATAGGAAATGGACACCTTCATTTGCAGAATAATTATTTAGCTTGTCCTTTGCCACTTCGGAAGGATATACTATTATGTTTTTGCCACTTCGGGAAAGCAAGTTATTTGATATGTCCTTTGCCACTTCGGAAGGATATACCATTTTATTTTCGCCACTCCAGAAAAACAAGTTATCTAGCATGTCCTTTTCCACTTTGGAAGGATATACAATTATGTTTTCGTCACTTCGGGAAAGCAAGTTATCTGGTCTGTCCTTTGCCACCTTGGAATGATATGCCATTATGTTTTGCCACTCCGGGAAAACAAGTTATCTGGTCTATCCATTGCCACTTTAGAAGGATATGCTAGTATGTTTTCGCCATTTCGGGAAAGTAAGTTATCTGGTTTATCCTTTGCCACTTCGGAAGGATATGCCATTTTGTTTTTGCCACTTCGGGAAAGCAAGTTATCTGGTCTGTCCTTTGCCACTTCGGAAGGATATGCCATTTTGTTTTCGCCACTTCGGGAAAGCAAGTTATCTGGTCTATCCTTTGCCACTTCGGAAGGATATGCCATTTTGTTTTTGCCACTTCAGGAAAGCAAGTTATATGGTCTGTCCATTGCCACTTCGGAAGGATATGCCAGTATGTTTTCGCCACTTCGAAAAAGCAAGTTATCTAGTCTGTCCATTGCCACTTTGGAAGGATATTCCAGTATGTCTTCGCCACTTCGGGAAAGCAAGTTATTTGGATTTGTTCGCTGTCACTTCAGAGGAACGAAGTTCTGGTCTGTCTATTGCCACTTCAGAAGGATTTGTCCACGCTACCTAGATTATTTTTTGTACTTTAGGAAAGCAAGTTATTTCGGTTTGTTCGCTGCCGCTTCGGAGGAGCAAGTCGTCTAACAGGAAAGTCGGATAAAATTAGTGCTTATGGTCTTTGCTTTATTCTTGTTCTATAAGGATAAACAAAGAGGGGCAGCTGTAATCACTAATTTTATCTGGGGTATTAACCCATCTTTTTAATGATAGGCTTTGGTTCTTATTACCTTTTTATTTAATATTATATATTAATACAAAAACAACAACAAAACAACAAAAAGTATTAATATTATTAATATGATATATGATTAGTGTTACTATGTTATATTATATAGTTTAAATATTATATATCCCTATGTATAAAAACCCCAAAATACTATAAGTATTATTTCTTTATTATTAATACCTCTTAAAAACCCAAAAAAACATTATTAATATTCGGTTATTGTTTGGTATTTTGATTTGAAAGAGAAAAAAAACAAAACACAAAGTATTATTAGTTTTATATTTACTATTATATTTATTATTCTATTATTACTATTATTGTTAGTCATTAATAATTTAATTCTGTTATCAGTTATGACCGTCTTTGATTATAGTTATTATTATTATTATTATTATTATTATTATTATTATTATTATTATAATAAAAATATTATTATTATTTTGAAACGAAAATATAAAAAAAAAAGAACTATTAAATATAATAAATAAAAAAGCCCAAAATGTTTATTTACAGTCCATATTACAAAAATACCAAAAATAAATAAATACATAATAATCGGCCCACTAAGGCCCATATTCGAATTAAACCCTAATATACAAAAAGCCTAATGCTTTATCTCTTTACGCGCCGCCTCCCAAAACCGTTAGATTTGGCCCTCGATCCAAATCCACGAGAATGAAATAAAGAACCTTCCAGAAGCTCACACCCACGCCTCGTCCTTTCCGATCTTTCACGCACGCGCGCGCGCATTGCACGCGTGACCCTTTAGATCTCCACGCGCATGACGCCTGGACTCCCTTTTAATGCCTCGTTTGCCTAGCTCAAAACCACCAGTGGTCCCTCCTCCGGCCATGATTCATACAACCAGAAATAGGCAAACATTAATAAAAGCATGAAAAGTCAAACAAAATAAGCAAATTTCTAATAAAAAGCAAAAAAAGTTATTTGGGTCTCCCTTGCTCGGTGATAAGCCAAAGCCTTAGGGCCTTCGAGTTGAACTGGTGGGGAGCCCAGCATCTCTTTGGTTGCGGGCTTAAAATCAAAGATTTTAAAAGTTGTTCTTTGGTTCGGATTTGTTAGATCTAGGCCAGGGGAGTTTTTTTTTATAACTCTAAAACCATTTTTGGGTTTAGGTTAAAGAGAGAAATTTTTGAGCGTTTTCGGTGGTTTGCTCGGGGGGCGATGCGGCGGCGACGACGTGATGTCTTGTGTCTTGGCGCACCGGCAAAAAACTAGGATTTGCAGTGGTGTTCATCCCGAATTGGGATGAAAGTTGAGAGCTGTAACACCCCTTTTCCCGTATCCAACACTGAATACGAGTCAGAGATATCACAAACATTCGTAAAACTCTCTACATTTGTAATTCGGTAAAATTTTGTTTCTTTAAAAATATTACAATATATTTAGTTTTTATTTACAAATCTAGTTATTCGCGTAAAGTTTAAAAATAATATTTTCGTCTTCAAATTGAGTTTATTTTCAGCCAGCAACTTATCAATTTAATTTGTCTTGATATTATTTATAAAACTGCTTGATTTAAAATTCATCCAGATACCAAATAAAATACAAATTCTATCAGAGCAGGCATACTCTTTTAATATACATGCCAACTAGAAAATATCAAACATTATCAAAAGATATCTTACTGATACTGATGTACCTGTTATTAATTGATGATGTTCGTATATGCTCCTTACTCCAACCATTTCTTCTTTCCCACGTGTAAAACAGTTACAAGCTAAGTTTTTACTTAGTGAGGCAATAATTCAAATTCAAGTGCAATAGTCATAATATCAATATTAATGATTAACAATGCATATGATCACTTTACTATTACATGCTCGTTAACATAAATAAATATGTATATCAAAGTGATAATATTAGATCTTACCAATACCGTTGCCATTTCCATCCGTAAGCTTTCAATGCTTACCAATACCTTTCTCCATTTCTATCTGCAAGCTTTCAAGCTTATCTTCCTGTTTCTTTTTTTATTATTCTTTTCAATTTATTTAGCCCAAGGTATCGAATTAAGAGATTCTATGTACACGAGTCATCCTCCCATACCCAATCTTTCTTGAGTGTGTATATTATTTGCACCGTAGTGCTTAGCACCTTAAGTGCTTCCGTATACCCAAACCTTGCATGAGTATACCCTCATTAAGTATTAATAAAATTTCACCGTAGTGCTTAACACCCTACGTGTTTGTGTATACCCAAACCTTGCATGAGTATATCCTCAATGAGTATTTATGAATATTAAACCGAAGTGCTTAGAATATTTATACATCTGTTTATGACTCTATGACTAGCCGACTATACCTTTGAACCTCTATATCATACATTGGGCTTTATTTCATCATTTAGTCATCAATGGCAACATATATCAATATATATCAACATTTAACAGTTCATAACCAAAATAACATTCATATTATACCATCATCATTAACTAGTGATCAATGCATTTATTTTCAACTTTTGACATATTTAAAATATGTCAAATATATGATCAATGACATAATTATTATGAAAATATATAAACCATGTAGACTCATCGCAAGTCATACCTGTGATGTATGAAACATACATGTATAATGTTATGTATGCATTGCACTCACCTGGGCCATTTATTAGTATGCCTCACTAAGTCCTCTTTGATCCTTTCCTTTATCGTACCTCGAACCTCCCTTGATTTGAACTTAACTTCATAATTCAAATAAGTAAAATATTTGTTAGATCTCAATCTAATAATATCTTAGATATATTGTCCAATATAATCATTCGAATATAAAAATTTCCAAACGTTTTCCTTTCTTCCTTGTATTGTTCAAAAACTCATTATGGTCCTTAGTGACGAATTTGAACTTCCATTAACACTTTTCAAGCTTACTAATCAACCTTAGATACAAAGTGTATCAATTCTCATTTTCTGGTAGTTTGCAGAACCTCCTAAGAAATATTTCTATAAAATAATAAACAACTCAGAATTCGATTCCGTTTGTTCTGAAAGAAACTAGATTCAATAAGCTTTTCAACCGTATAAATTAATAGCCCAAATTCAACTTGTACGATTTATGGCGAATTTTCAAAGTCAATTTCCAGTATTGACCTTCTAACCATTTTTGTAGAATTTATGGTGAATTTTCAAAGTTGCAGCCATAAACCAGTTTTTCTACACAACTTCCATAAACAACTTCAACTTTTATACTAACTTCTCTACTTTTCAATTTAGTCCAATCACTAGCTTTAAACCACCAACTCATCATATTCTTCACCAAATAATTATTCACAATAATTCTCCCTAATTTTCCTTATTTATCGAAATAGTCACTAAAATGCAAAGATAAAGATTCATGCTTCTTAACTTTGCAATTTAGTCCTCAATTCAACATTACTACCTTAATTCCATCATTACAACTAAAAATCAGATTTAACCCTCATACAAAACTTCAATTTCGATTTGGTCACTTAACTTTGACAAATTATCAAAATGGTCACTAATTCAATTCAACATCAATATGGCATTCTAACTTCATTTTCTTATCTCTAACATCATTAATAACACAAATACACTCCAAATTCTAAAAATTTAGATTTGGTCCTTCAACTTTTCAAGTTGCAGAAATAGTCTCTACACAATTTAACTTAGGGTTTTGCTTCCAAACAACAATTCAAGCTTACTAGATCATTATTTCAACTTCACAAACCCTAAATTAACCTTGAATCCATAAACCCTAATCATCTTCATAATAATCAAAACGTGTAAAACTTAAATCCCAACTCAATATCATGATTTTAACATCATACTAGCTTGATTTCAACTTGGATTCAATCATGGAATCATAAAATCTCAAAAGCCCCAATTTGATCCATAAACCCTAATTTATTTCTCATGTAAATTCTCATCAATCAAGCATGGATTCCATGAATTATTGATATCAAAAGATAGAGCTTGAAGAGTATAACAACTTTGTAGTTGAAGAGATTACCTGAAAACCGAGTTTTGGAGCTTGAATCGAGCTTGGAAAAATTTTCTCTTTCTTTCTCTAGCCCTCACGTTTGTTCCATTATTTTACACATATATCTATTAAATGAACATTAAATTCATTTAATAGTGAAATTACAATTTTGCCTTTTTTATCCAATGGTTGAGATTGATTTTATCATCAATCAAGGGCCAAGATTTAATCTTCCATTTTCTCTTTCCGAAATTTCCCTTATAACTTTTTAAATATTTCAAAATTACCATTGGGGCCAAATGACCAATTTGCCCTCCAAATTGTCTTTATTTACTAGTTTGTTTCCAAATTGCCATTCCATTACAATCTAACTAAATCTAGTTAAAATTCAACCAAACATAATAAAATATTCTTAAAATAATATTTTATGACTTTTCCATAGCTTTTGGATTAGTCTCCAAAATTTCCATTCGATCCAATATACCGATAAATAATCCTTTACTCAGAAATAAACTGTAGGATTCATCTTGAATCGAACTAAAAATATTTCCTACACATGGAAATGAATTTTATAACCTTTCTCTATCATAAGGAAAATTTTCAAAATTTTCCGATTTGTTTAGGGTATCCAAATTCCACTTAAACTTTAATCATGATTTTCCCAATAAATGAAGTATCGGATCGAACCAATAATTTCTCATTCGATTCACACCCTTAGGTGATCTATTTATTTATTAAATAAAAACCCTTAACTTTTAGGAAATTACAACTTTAGTCCCCAAACTTTTCCAAAGTTTATACTTTAGCTATAAAATTTTCAAAATTTACATTTTGGTCACTACCTTTTTAAACTTCAATTCCCATTCCAATTTCCTTGGAATTCAACCAAACTTTAAGAATACCTTATTCAAGTCACTATCTACCACATGAGACCTTTAAACCTTAGAAATTTCCTTTCCAAAACCTATAATTAAAGAAATCCCAACTTTCGCATTTTAGTCACTAAGTTAGCTTTTAAGCTATTATCTTAGTACTAAATGACCCTTAATCAACTTAGTAAATTTTGGAGTATTACAATTCTCTCCCCCTTAAGAAAATTCGTGCTCGAATTTTCAACACACCTTGATTCAAAAGGTGAGAAAACTATTTTCTTATATTTTCTTCTTATTTCTCTCAAATTATTTCTTTAACCTTGTGATTTTTGTCAAAGAACTTTGACAAACGGGATTGTATTGTTTTCTTAGTTCTTTGACTCCATGTGCTAGGATCTTTACTAATTCTTTTTCATAGCTTAAATTTGACTGAATCTCTATTTTCTCCGGAGTAACAACAAGTGAGAGGTCTAACCAATATTTCCAGAGCATCGATGCATTATGAATCTTCTTCCTTTCCAAAGATAAAGCTAACTATTAAGCTTAACTATTAGACTAACTCCTTTTCACAATTTCTTATAGCCCAATAAATTTTGAAGTTAACTTTCTTTTTTGTCCAAACCATAACACATTCTTCCAAGGTGAAACTTTTAAGGTATACTTTATCCTTAACTTCATATTAAATATCTTTTCTTTCAGGGTCAACATATAGTTTCCATCATTGAGATAGAAATTCTTCCTTGATAATACAAATATCTATCAACCTAACTTCCAAGTTTTCAGTTTCACTCTTTTCCACTTGTTTGCACCTTGACAACATTTCTCATCCTTTCTTTAAAGATATCTTATTTAATTCAATATCGTAAATTTTATTCTTAACTTGACAATCAAAACACCGTCTTCTTTTAATGCCAATCTTGCATTCATAGCTCTTAAGGCAACAATTGTCTTTCGAATGAGAGCGTCAGCTATCACATTAGCTTTTTTTCTAGATGATAGCCAATGACCATATCATAATTCTTAAAAATCTCAATCCAACTCTTTTACGTCAAGTTTAACTCTTCTTTAGTAAGCATATACTTTAAACTTTTATAACCTATATAAATATAGCATCGTTCACTGTATAAATAATGATGTTATATCTTTTAAAGCAAATACAACCATTGCTAGCTCCAAATTCTAAGTAAGATAATTCCTCTCATATATCTTAAGTTGTCTCAAGCATAGACCATTACTTTTCCTTCTTGCATAAGTACGCATCCCTAACTGATATAAAAAGCATCGTTATACACCACATAATCTTTACCCGATTCTGGTTGTACTGGTACCGTCGCTTCTATTAAGATCTCCTTTAATGTCTCAAAGATTTCTTAGCATTGATCTGTTCAACTGAACGACATTTCTTTCCTCAATAGCTTGGTCAATGAGGAGACAATCATCAAGAAATTATGAACCTCTAAAACATTTTTCAGAGGTTTCCATTCAACTATAATTTGTACTTACTTGAGGTCTATTCTTATTCCTATTGCCCAATCCACATAACTAATAAAACAGCTTTTGACAACCAATCTCATACTTGACAATTTAGCATATAGCTTCTTTTCTCGAAAGATAAGGATTCATGCTTCTTAACTTTGCAATTTAGTCCTCAATTCAACATTAATACCTTAATTCCATCATTACAACTAAAAATTAGATTTAACCCTCATACAAAACTTCAATTTCGATTTGGTCACTTAACTTTGACAAATTGTCAAAATGGTAATTAATTCAATTCAACATCAATTTGGCATTATAACTTCATTTTCTTATCTCTAACATCATTAATAACACAAATACACTCCAAATTCTAAAAATTTAGATTTGTTCCTTCAACTTTTCAAGTTGTCGAAAATGGTCCCTACACAATTTAACTTAGGGTTTTGCTTCCAAACAACAATTCAAGCTTACTAGATCATTATTTCAACATCACAAACCCTAAATTAAACTTGAATCCATAAACCCTAATCATCTTCATAATAATCAAAACATGTAAAACTTAAATCCCAACTCAATATCATGATTTTAACATCATACTAGCATGATTTCAACTTGAATTCAATCATGGAATCATAAAATCTCAAAGCCCCAATTTGATCCATAAACCCTAATTTATTTCTCATGTAAATTCTCATCAATCAAGCATGGATTCCATGAATTATTGATATCAAAAGATAGAGCTTGAAGAGTATAACAACTTTGTAGTTGAAGAGATTACCTGAAAACCGAGTTTTGGAGCTTGAATCGAGCTTGGAAAAATTTTCTTTCTTTCTTTCTCACGTTTGTTGCACGATTTTCATCCATTATTTTACACATATATCTATTAAATGAACATTAAATTCATTTAATAGTGAAATTACAATTTTGCCTTTTTTATCCAATGGTTGAGATTGATTTTATCATCAATCAAGGGCCAAGATTTAATCTTCCATTTTCTCTTTCCGAAATTTCCCTTATAACTTTTTAAATATTTCAAAATTACCATTGTGGACCAAATTGCCCTCAAATTGTCTTTATTTACTAGTTTGTTTCAAATTGCCATTCCATTACAATCTAACTAAATCTAGTTAAAATTCAACCAAACATAATAAAATATTCTTAAAATAATATTTTATGACTTTTCCATAGCTTTTGGATTAGTCTCCAAAATTTCCATTCGATCCAATATACCGATAAATAATCCTTTACTCAGAAATAAACTGTAGGATTCATCTTGAATCGAACTAAAAATATTTCCTACACATGGAAATGAATTTTATAACCTTTCTCTATCATAAGGAAAATTTTCAAAATTTTCCAGTTCGGTTTGGGTATCCGAATTCCACTTAAACTTTAACTGTGATTTTCCCAATAAATGAAGTATCGGATCGAACCAATAATTTCTCATTCGATTCACACCCTTAGGTGATCTATTTATTTATTAAATAAAAACCCTTAACTTTTAGGAAATTACAACTTTAGTCCCCAAACTTTTCCAAAGTTTATACTTTAGCTATAAAATTTTCAAAATTTACATTTTGGTCACTACCTTTTTAAACTTCAATTCCCATTCCAATTTCCTTGGAATTCAACCAAACTTTAAGAATACCTTATTCAAGTCACTATCTACCACATGAGACCTTTAAACCTTAGAAATTTCCTTTCCAAAACCTATAATTAAAGAAATCCCAACTTTCGCATTTTAGTCACTAAGTTAGCTTTTAAGCTATTATCTTAGTACTAAATGACCCTTAATCAACTTAGTAAATTTTGGAGTATTACAATTCTCTCCCCCTTAAGAAAATTCGTGCTCGAATTTTCAACACACGCCCGATTCAAAAGGTGAGAAAACTATTTTCTTATATTTTCTTCTTATTTCTCTCAAATTATTTCTTTAACCTTGTGATTTTTGTCAAAGAACTTTGACAAACGGGATTGTATTGTTTTCTTAGTTCTTTGACTCCATGTGCTAGGATCTTTACTAATTCTTTTTCATAGCTTAAATTTGACTGAATCTCTATTTTCTCCGGAGTAACAACAAGTGAGAGGTCTAACCAATATTTCCAGAGCATCGATGCATTATGAATCTTCTTCCTTTCCAAAGATAAAGCTAACTATTAAGCTTAACTATTAGACTAACTCCTTTTCACAATTTCTTATAGCCCAATAAATTTTGAAGTTAACTTTCTTTTTTGTCCAAACCATAACACATTCTTCCAAGGTGAAACTTTTAAGGTATACTTTATCCTTAACTTCATATTAAATATCTTTTCTTTCAGGGTCAACATATAGTTTCCATCATTGAGATAGAAATTCTTCCTTGATAATACAAATATCTATCAACCTAACTTCCAAGTTTTCAGTTTCACTCTTTTCCACTTGTTTGCACCTTGACAACATTTCTCATCCTTTCTTTAAAGATATCTTATTTAATTCAATATCGTAAATTTTATTCTTAACTTGACAATCAAAACACCGTCTTCTTTTAATGCCAATCTTGCATTCATAGCTCTTAAGGCAACAATTGTCTTTCGAATGAGAGCGTCACCTATCACATTAGCTTTTTTCTAGATGATAGCCAATGACCATATCATAATTCTTAAAAATCTCAATCCAACTCTTTTACGTCAAGTTTAACTCTTCTTTAGTAAGCATATACTTTAAACTTTTATAACCTATATAAATATAGCATCGTTCACTGTATAAATAATGATGTTATATCTTTTAAAGCAAATACAACCATTGCTAGCTCCAAATTCTAAGTAAGATAATTCCTCTCATATATCTTAAGTTGTCTCAAGCATAGACCATTACTTTTCCTTCTTGCATAAGTACGCATCCCTAATCGATATAAAAGCATCGTTATACACCACATAATCTTTACCCGATTCTGGTTGTACTGGTACCGTCGCTTCTATTAAGATCTCCTTTAATGTCTCAAAGATTTCTTAGCATTGATCTGTTCAACTGAACGACATTTCTTTCCTCAATAGCTTGGTCAATGAGGAGACAATCATCAAGAAATTATGAACCTCTAAAACATTTTTCAGAGGTTTCCATTCAACTATAATTTGTACTTACTTGAGGTCTATTCTTATTCCTATTGCCCAATCCACATAACTAATAAAACAGCTTTTGACAACCAATCTCATACTTGACAATTTAGCATATAGCTTCTTTTCTCGAAAGATAAGGATTCATGCTTCTTAACTTTGCAATTTAGTCCTCAATTCAACATTAATACCTGAATTCCATCATTACAACTAAAAATTAGATTTAACCCCCATACAAAACTTCAATTTCGATTTGGTCACTTAACTTTGACAAATTGTCAAAATGGTAATTAATTCAATTCAACATCAATTTGGCATTATAACTTCATTTTCTTATCTCTAACATCATTAATAACACAAATACACTCCAAATTCTAAAAATTCAGATTTGTTCCTTCAACTTTTCAAGTTGTCGAAATGGTCCCTACACAATTTAACTTAGGGTTTTGCTTCCAAACAACAATTCAAGCTTACTAGATCATTATTTCAACATCACTAACCCTAAATTAAACTTGAATCCATAAACCCTAATCATCTTCATAATAATCAAAACATGTAAAACTTAAATCCCAACTCAATATCATGATTTTAACATCATACTAGCATGATTTCAACTTGAATTCAATCATGAATCATAAAATCTCAAAAGCCCCAATTTGATCCATAAACCCTAGTTTCTTTCTCATGTAAATTCTCATCAATCAAGCATGGATTCCATGAATTATTGATATCAAAAGATAGAGTTGAAGAGTAGAACAACTTTGTAGTTGAAGAGATTACCTGTAAACCGAGTTTCGGAGCTTGAATCGAGCTTGGAAAAAATTCTCTTTCTTTCCCTAGCCCTCACGTTTGTTGCTGGAAAAGATGAACAAAATCTTCATCTTTTCACCATTATTTTACACATATATCTATTAAATGAATATTAAATTCATTTAATAGTGAAATTACAATTTTGCCCTTTTATCCAACGGTTGAGATTGATTTTATCAACAATCAAGGGCCAAGATTTAATATTCCACTTTCTCTTTCCAAAATTACCCTTATAAATTTTTAAATATTTCAAAATTGCCATTGTGGCCAAATGACCAATTTGTCTTTATTTACTAGTTTGTTTCCAAATTTCCATTCCATTACAATCTAACTAAATCTAGTTAAAATTCAACCAAAAATAATAAAATATTCTTAAAATAATATTTTATGACTCTTCCATAGCTTTTGGATCAGTCTCCAAAATTTCTATTCGATCCAATATACCGATAAATAATCCTTTACTCAGAAATAAACTATAAGATTCATCTTGAATCGAACTAAAAATATTTCCAACACTTAGAAAGGACTTTTATAACCTTTCTCTATCATATGGAAAAATTTCAAAATTTTCCAGTTCGGTCCGGGTATTCGAATTCTACTTAAACTTTAATTGTGATTTTCCCAATAATCGAAGTATCAGATCGAACCAATAATTCAACATTCGATTCACACCCTTAGGTGATCTATTTATTTATAAAATAAAAACCCTTAACTTTTGGGAAATTACAACTTTAGTCCCCAAACTTTATACTTTAGCCATAAAATTTTCAAAATTTACATTTTGGTCACTACCTTTTTAAACTTCAATTCCCATTCCAATTTTCCTTGTAATTCAACCAAACTTTAAGAATACCTTATTCAATTCACTATCTATCACATGAGACCTTTAAACCTTAGAAATTTTCTTTCCAAAACCCATAATTAAAGAAGACCCAACTTTCGCATTTTTGTCATTTTAGTCACTAAGTTAGCTTTTAAGCTATTATATTAGTACTAAATGACCCTTAATCAACTTAGTAAATTTTGGGGTATTACAAGAACGTTTTGAAGCTCTGAAGAGAATTTCTTTAAAAGGGTCTCGAGGATGAAAATGGCCAAAAAGGATGGCTAAAAGCCGGTTGAGGTTTTTTATAAGTTTTCAAATTTTAAAAGTGGGTCAATGGCCTTTTTAGTCCCTCCGTGCCTCCATCTTTACAACCAAAGGGCTTTCGTCTTTCTAAAATACTCTCTGGGTCCCTTTCTTTAAAATTTTCCTTGCAATTTCATCCTTAATCCCACTAAGATCAAGCTTTTCAAAATGGATTTATCCTCCTTCGGTACCTCCACATTTTTTAATAATCTCTTAAGCCTTTCCGCACTTTTAATTTACACCCTTGGTCCTTCTAGGTTCTCAAAGCTTTCCAATTTCACTCATTTGTAAATTTGATCTGTTTTTAAATGGTTTAATATCCCCTCTGCCCCTTTCAATTGCTGTCTTCGTTTCAGTTTGGTCCCGATTTCCATGCATATTTTACCTTTTTGAGTTTTGCATTTCATTTTTCTTTTATTCTGGTCCTTTATGTTTGTTTATTTTGGTCTTTGCATTGTTACAATATACATGTGTGATGTAGCCTTGGTGTACGCATATTAGTATAATATATGTTTTCTCATATAATATATAGTTTTTATAAAAATATATAGTTTTCATATATGTTACGTGTTTTTTTATAATGTGTAGTTTCCATATATATATATTAAGCTACTGCCAAGTTTTATTTATATATATATATATATCCATGGGTTCGTGTGCATATAAATAGTGTACATATGTGTGGAATACATAGTTTTATATAGTACATAATACATGGTTTTGATACATACATATATCATATACTTTTTATAGTATGTTGTATAGCTTTAATATACATACATATGGCTACTGCCAAAATGGAAGCTACAGTTTTTTTTTTTATGTATATGGATACGTACATATTTATATGTTTCCTTTATATGTATATTATGCATTTCACATATATGTGCATGTATGTTATATCACAGTTTGGAATTCCATTTATGTTGCTACTGCCATGCTTTTTTTTTTTTTACATGTATGTGCTTGTACGATGTTTGTTTATTTGGACATGTGGATCTATTTTGTTCGTGTTTTCTCGCCTTGTATTATTTTATGTTATTTTTTAGTTTTGTCGCGGTTTATCTCGTCATTTCCTCGAGTGTGTTTTAGGCCTTTTAAAATTATTTTAGAGTTTGAAATTTAATTTAATTAATTTAAACTATGCGCTCGTTTTATTGGGGCATAGACTTTAAATTAATTAAATTAAATCTAGGTTAAGTTTAGAGCCCTAGTTAAATTATAAGTTCGAATCAATTTAATCCATTTAAATTTGCCCTAGGCTCATTGGGGTAAATGTTAAATGTATTAAATTGATTGGACAATTCTTAATTATTTTATAGGATAAAATTGATATTTAATATGGATCACCTAATTCAAATCATAGTTAATTAATTCGAATAATTTTAAATAGAATCATTGGCTCATTGGGATCCTAGTTTAAAATTGATCAAAATAATTATTATGGTTCAAGATAACCAATAAATTATTAGGATTTTCTAGTTTTTTTAGGAATTAAATAATTTAGGGTTAATATTCGACTAACCTAGTTAATAATTAGATTACTAATTGAATTTTTCATAATTTGGGCCTTTTTAGGTTAGGACTTTAGTGGGTCTAGGGTTTTATTTTATGCCTTTCTATGCCATGCATTTTAATTGTCATTCAAATGACTTTAATATTTAATGGACATGCATATGGTTAATCAATTTAAATCATAAAACGAAGATATTTATTAATTCCGATATTTGTGTCATAACAGTCCTAGCTTAATGGATGTTGACCAAATATTCGAATTAATTCTTATCGTCTAAAGGTAATTCAATTCGAGATAAAATTTGGATTAGTCATCACATAATTTTAAACTGTCTGCATCATGCATAAAGTTGATGAACGAAGTTCGAACCATAAATTAACACGGCAGTCGAGCTTATTCGATGTCGGTTTAATCTATAGTCTGATGTACAGTCACCCTTATTAATTAAATGTTTAATTAATTTAAATTCACCAATTTGACCAAGCCCGTCTAATTAAAGTCTAAATTTAATTACGAACAATTTAATTAAACTCGATTTAAATTTTGATAATTTTCATCAATTAAAAGCAACATATATTTTGGTACCGATTACCGGGCATGATAGGGGTGCTAATCCTTCCCCACACGTAACCAACTCCCGAACCCGCTTTTAATGAATCTTTGGTTTTATGGTGTCCAGCCTACCTTAGTGGCCGGTGGCGACTCCAAGTTTTTTATTTTTCAAAAAGACAATTTTTAAAGAACTTTCTCACATTTTCAAATATTTTCCAAATGACGAAAGGAAACATATTACTCCTTTTTAGCGACTTCAGTTAGAAAAAGGTCGCTACAATGGGTTCATATTTGTATTATATTTTTTTGAACAAATATTTGTATTATATTTTTTCGAACAAATATTTGTATTATATTTAAAAGTTTATTTTAGTCTCTTTATTCTAGAAGAAATATTCTAGTTCATGTATTATACCTAAAAGTGTGTTTTTGAGAAGTTAATATTTTGGTCTAAAATAATAAAGCTATTGTTATTTGACTCAAATATTTTGATTTAAGTATTATTCAGGTCCATCTAAGTTTTGAACTTGAACAAATTAATCCTTTTCAAAATATTTTTTGTGTTCACATATAATTTTTAAATACTTATGAATTATATTTGTAAAATTAATTCTAATTCTAACTCCAACTATATTATCTTCACTTACAATAGCAATATAATTACAAGCCAAAATATCAATATATATATTTAAAATGTTTAATAAAAAAATATCATTGGATTTTCTTATATTTTCTAGATTTGGTGTGTGAATAAGAATTTAATTGAAAAAAAATATATACATATCATAACAAAAATTAATATTTCATTACATTTTTTAAAATATAAAAATTTTATAAAATAATATAGAATTTTTGGTGTAATTAGTTTACAAATTATCCAACCAAAGTTGGACATGTGTATTCAACATTATCATACAATAAAACCTCTATAAATTAATAATGTTAGGATCACATAATTTTATTAATTTAAAGAGGTATTAGTTAATTGATAAATTGATAAATTATTAATTTAATGAGATTTTTTCCTATTCAAGAAACCTACATTATTCTTCATGAATAAAATATATACATTGTATTGACTAATTGAATGATGTTTATGCACAATGTGACTAATTAAATATAATACACACCCCTAAAAAAATAAAGTTCATTGTAGTACGTAGTACTAGTTAAAACTTAATGCAAGTTCATGTATGGTTAGGAAATCACCCACTATATAAACAACATTAAACATTTCTAATTAGCCAATCTAAATCAAAACCCAACAAACCATGGTTTCACATGTAAAAGGTGTCCAAAAATAACCATGATAGAATCATATTTTATTAAGTTGTCATAGTTATATTTGTAATTTTATAGAATTATTAATTTATAATATTGAAGGGACCATAAATTTATGTGTGTCTTCCGAAAAATTATTATCTTATTAATTTATCAAAATTATTAATTTAGACATTGTCCCCAAGTTGGGACCAAAAAAATTATTATTTTAGAGAATTTATTAATTTATAGAGATTTTAATGTATATTGTTCTTATATACCCACTTTCAAAATGTACATTGAATAAATAACTCTCACTTTTTTAAAAAGGAGTCAATTTTTTCAATTTCAAAAACTAAAAGGGACTTAAAAGATGTTTAAACTAAAATATTTAAGTCAACTAACTATAACTATAATACTTTAATCCAAAATATTTACTTTTTATACATACAAAGACTAAAATATTTCCTTTTTATAATAAATGGACTAAAACAAACTTTTAAGTATAACACATAAATTAAAATGTTCATTTTAATAATAAAATAAAATAAAATATACTTTTTTGAAGTATAGATTTTATCATTTTCACATGAGATGTGATGGATTTGGGATGCTCAATGCCTAAATCTCAAAATAGATATTATTATTATGATTTGAAAACCTTGCAATTTTTATGGTTATGGAAGAGAAACAAGGTCAGACCGCTTATTAATTACATAGAAGAAGTGGTTAGTAGCTACGCCTTGGTCTCATCAAAGGGAGGCGGCTTAACATTTAATCTCCCCATTGCTGAAATGCAACTGGTACCAAATTTTAATTTAGTCTAAATTACACTAGATACTATTAAATTTTAAGTTTAGTATCAATTATCAATAAATTAAAAATTATATTATTTTAGCACTGAACTTTAATTTAAGCTTTAATTATATTATTAGACCGTTAAATTTCTTCATATTATAGCAGGCGGGCCATTAAGATCCGTCCACATTATCGATTTTAATGATCCAATTATATATTCAAACTAAAGCTCAATACTAAAATAATATATATTTTTAGTTCAGTGGTACAATTAATACTAAATTTAAAGTTTAGTGATTTAAGAGTATAATATTTTTTATCACACATGCAACAGTGTAATACTTATTAATTAAAGTTTAGTGATTTAAGAATATAATATTTTTTATCACACATGCAATCGTGTAATACTTATTAATTAAATTTCAGTGCTAAAATAATAATAATTTTGTCTAGGTTTTGTTATATTCAGATATTATTTTTTATTTTTGCGTATTATTCATATTATTATTATTATTATTAATATTAATAAATATCAAAATATAAAAAAAAACAGATCATAAATAAATGAAAACCCCAATATAAGTCCAATAATAATAGTTCAATACAAATTACAACCCAAAAATTTAAAAATACAAGGCTCGATAAAACTAAACCCAATAACCCTAAAAACCCTAGTTTAACATATCTAATAACCTAATCCTATTTTTTTTTATTTTTGCAGCCACCTCAGATTTGAGCCTAAGATATGATCCAACAGTTCATATCACGCCTGGAGATCCATCCAATGAAGCGTGCAGCACACCGCCCAGATTCCTCGGCTTCCCACGCGCGCGTGTGGTCCACAAGCTCAACCGTTCGCCTATCTGGCCACGTTGCTCCACCGTCGGCGATCCCGCTACCGTCGTTCAACCACCGCCTGTAAAAAAGACGAAACAATATATCAAAGGGATTTTTTTCAGATATCAAATCTAATCCAATCAACCTCAAGCAATAGATTAGGTTCATTTTATTCTTTTTATTATGCATGTATTTCAAATATAAATCTGAATCAAATCCATGTAAAAAAATCAGTTACGGATCAATAAAAAAGGGGCCTCAATCTTTGGAGGTAAAATTTTTCTTTTTAGCTCGAACAGAAAATAAAAAAAAACAAGAAATACAAAAAAAATTTAGGGGGTTTACCTTTGGTCTCAAGCTCCACTCGTTAATAAGCCTCCGGTTTTTGAATCATCAGAAGGTGAATCGAAATGAGGAGATTGAGATTTCAACGATGATAAAGATTTTGTTTTCTAAATAAAAGAGGGGATTAGATCTATTTTTTTTAAAAAAAAAGAATTTTTCTGAGTTTTTTTAGATCCCGGCGCCGGTATACGGCGGTGCACGGCCGGAATCTGGAAACCCGCGGCGGCGCTATAATTATAAATTATAACATATATATATGCTATAAGTATGTTATATAATATATATCATATTGTTCTATGAGTTATATAAATATATATGTATATGCTTTCATATTATGTATATATATATAATTATAAATTATAACATATGTATTATATTATATTTAGTGTGATACATTATTATTATGAAATATATTATTTTATTACTACCGTATATGTTATATATTTGTGTGTATATTAGTATGTATTTTATATGTAACATGCATATTATGTATATTATATATATTTTATGTGTATAATTTTATATATTTTATATGTTAATATATATATTATATATTACAGTTTTTATTTTATGTATATATGCATTTAATCGTATTTACATTTATTTTTTTATCTTGTAATTTTTTTTCATCTCATTGTTTTTTTTTTAAATCTAGCTCTCATTCCGGTATTCTAGTGGGAGTGTCATCCCGGTCTCCGGCTGTCATCTCTTTTGGTACCGTGAACCGAGGGAATGTTTTAAATTGTCACGCATTTTAAGTTTTTAAATTAAATTGAATTTTAATAAATACGATACAAACTCTTTAGATACCAATTTTTGGGCTTAGCGGGGGTGCTAAACGTAACCGACTCCGAACTCGTTTTCTCTGGTTTCAATTTTTTTTAAGTGTGTGGTCTACCAATTTTAAACGATTGGTGGCGACTCCCTCAATTTTATTCCATAATACGAACTTTTTCAAAATTTCCCTCTTTAAACATTTTCCAAAAATTCTTTAATTAAAAAAGGCAAACTTGTAAATTTTTTTTAGTCGCTACAGCTCGGCAACTCCGCTGGGGACGTATTTTTGTTTAAAAAAATGAGTCAGGTCTTAGTCGGGTTTGTATCTTATTTAGTAAGAATAATTGAAATTCAATTTAATTTAAAATTTTCAATCTCCATACATTAGTTTTAGAACCTTTAAGTGGGAGTGATTACTTCGCTTCGTGGGGTTTTCACTTCCGTATAGTGTTGTAATTCACTTCCGGAATCCGGTCCTTATATTTCGTGGGGTTTTCACCCCCGTATGGTATAAGGGTCACATTCCCCCGAATCGATGTCCGAGAGACAGTTTGAGTACCGTTTACTTTAGAATCGAACCTCATATATTGAACCCTAGGGCTCACCCTTTAGAGCCATGTCGTTATGCTGCCTGTTTAGTGGTAACCCTTTTAGAACTTGTTTGATTTATATATGTCTTTGTTTGATGTTTGCATGCTTTGTATGTATTTTAATTTGCTTCGATTTATTGCATTACTTATTTTTTGTCATTTAATTTATTTGATCTGTTTATTATATTACCGTACTAACATGTTTTTCGATGTTATTTGTTTTTTATTTTTTTCTTCTTCTCTTTGCATTTATTTTTGCATCAAACCATAACATGGTGTTGATTCAAGAACGATCCAATTTAGAGGACATTCGAGATAGGAGAGAAGTCTTTGATGTCGAGAGCGATAATGCTACAATATCGAGTTGGGCCAAATGAAGACCAATAAAAAACAAATTGACAAAGAGACAAGTGTCGGGGTAGAGATGACACATCTTTGATGCAGAAACGGATCCTTATTGAGGCCAGTAGGGGGCATGATCCCAAAAAGTGCGAGAATTTTACATTTAGCCTTTTTGGAAAATTCAGGATTTTAATTTGGCCCCTTTAAAATTTTTGAAAATTATTATATTTCAAAATTTTAAATATTTTCAAATTAAATTATTTTCCAATTTTTTTAAAAAAAAGGGTCTTGATAATTTTTCTTAAAAAATTAAACTCTTACTTTTTTATTAAATCCTTTGGAAAAGAATAAGCCTTTGAAAAATTAAAAGTAAGCCTCCAGGTACCATCATGGATTCATCGAGCATTATGAGAAAACCGACGAGGTCGCCCATCAGATTGAAGACAATGCTGACCGAAGAATACGAGCCTTTTCTCATGAAGTCAAGATCTCAAGAAAAGGAGTTAACCGTTATCTGTAATTCATTTCCGGCTTCTTACAATCAGACATCTTCTCCATTAAACGAAAGTCTCTCTAAGGACTGTTCGAGAATCAACACCTTATTTGCATTCATTCCTGCATTAGGACATATTTATGTTGCCTCATACATTTCATGACATAGTCATTCATATTTCGATATTATTAAGTCTCTAATTTTTTAGTAAAGCATTCATGTGCAGACATTGCATCATTTTTTGTTGTTGCCACTTGGGAGGGGTACTCGCTTCAGAAAGCAAAACTTCTCATCAGAACAATTGAGAGCCACTTGCTATCGATGGCGCCGACTGTTCTAGAACCTTATTAGTGGCTGGTTGATCAAGCCTTCGATTCTCAAGAGAAGAAAGAGAAATCAAAATACCTACATTTTAATCTGATTTCTTTTACTTATTGTGATTGGTTTTCCAATTTGTCATTAGTCCGACAGAAATGCTGGCGTAATGTGTTTAAACACGGTAAAGTTTAAGATAATGATTAATTCAAATATCCATCGAAAATCCATTCTTACGAATGGTCAAAGGAAAATAAATCCTTTGAAAATTCAATGTCATGATTGGTATAAACTGATTGTACCTAAGGGAATGGTACAGCTAGCCCGGAGTAAACGGCTATCGGTAAAGGCAACTCAAAACGGTTGATCCTTGTGCATTTGGGAAAAATGCAAAAGAAATCTATGAGCTAAGCTGTAGTTTTTTTTTAAATCAAATTTCCAAGTGTAGTCATTTTTTTGTCATGATGAAAAATTCATTTTGTTATTTAAAAAACATTTTTTTGCATTCTTTGATTTTATGCATTGCTATAGGATAATTTTTGTCTTCCCACACATACCTGTACATATCATTAATTGCAAAAGTAACTTTAATTCCGAGCAGCTTATGTTTAGAGGAAAGTGAATAATGCAAGGATACTGCAAGTGTGAATATCTTCTGTTCTATATAGGCAGGCGAAATGAACAAAACAAGTGTTCAAATAATGGGCAGATCTCATTGAGTGAATTTCCCTCTCAGGCATTTGTCGTTTAAGGTCCTTGAATCGAGTGTTAACCCTAAACTTCTACCCCCTGAAGACTATTTTGATATCCATGTATGGGATGACGAGTGGCATTCTTTCGCTTCCCTTCACAAATAAGAAAAAATATCCATTTGTTGTCCCCCTTTGAGCTTGATCGTTTCTTTTCGTTGGAACCCAAACCAAGGATCACCCCCACACTAGGGGCAAAGAGAACGAGAATTTTGTCTGCGAGTAAAAGTGGCGCAGTTTGGACCACATTACAAAGATAGTGCTTCATGAATACGCGCAAGAAATGAGAATCAATCTACTGGACACGAAGACCAAGAAAAATATCAGAATAAGCCGATAAAAGAAAATTTTGCTCGAAAAGACTATCTTAACCAAATTGAAAGTTCACCAATAAAGAAGTTGACATAGTCAAGAATTAAAGCACCAAGTCAGAAAGTGCAATAAAGGACTAAATCCTTGAAGATTTAATCACAATTGAATAAAAGCGCATCAATATTCAATCAAGGATACAAGCTACACTAGAAGAGGAAATGAACTCTAGGGTGAAAACCCAGAAATGGGCAGTCTAGAGGAATCCAATGAATATATCACTCTATGTGAGTATACCCCCAATTCAAGCAATACATGAATCAGGTTTTAATGGGAAATTCATACTAACTTTGGTGGATTGATCACCTTTAAAATACACGTCAATGCCGATCCAAGACACAAATTGGTCCAAAGCCACACATTCCAAAGTCGCATGAGAAAAGGAAATGAACTCTAGGGTGAAAAACTAGAAATGAGAAGTCTAGAGCGATCCAAGAAACAAATCAAAGAAGTTTTCATTTGAGCACATTCAGATCAACAAGTACAGAAAAGATATTTCACCAAGAATAAATGATCATTGGTTTCCTCACCCAAAAACACTTATTTGGGCCTTTATATCATTTCTTTCATAACCATGAGCCATAGCTTACATTATAAGCCTACAAAGACCATTCAGATTATATATGGATATCTGAGTTGGATAATTTTGTCTTCATATCATATCCCGCCTTTAAGGGTTAACCTTTCTTCAAGAAACGTCAAACTTCAAGTGCCTCATCGACACCAAAATGAGAGAAGGATGGGGCACGATGAGTTAGTGAGGCCAAGAGAGCCATTTAAATGTGATAGCAATTAGGTATAGGAAATATTCTTCTCATAAGCCTAATAGCCCAGAAAGGACTTCACATGAGTGTGTGTCGCCGCAACCCTCACAATCCTTTAAACATAAGTTTCACTTAAGCTGATCTTTGTCAATTTCAAACAAAAGCACTCTTGCACTTAATATTTGGGTGTCTAATTTTGATCTCATTTTTAAAGGTTCAATTTTTATCTCGTCTTCATAAGTTTTTAAATTGAAATAAGCTCAAAGCATTTTTGCCCTGAATTTTGAAAATAGGGCTGACTTTACACGATATTTTTGCATCAAAATAAGACTTTAAAACTCATCTTCATAATTTTTGCATTGAAATGAGTTCAAAACATTTTTTTGCCCTAAAATTTGTAAATAGGGCTGGCTTTACACAATATTTTAAACTCATAGTTTTTGCATTAAATGAGTTTAAGGCATTTTACCCTAAAAGTTGAAAGTGGGAAAAACTTTACATCACGGATTCAAGAATGAAAAAAGTTAGTGGGACACCATTTGTCCACATGACGAGTTTATTTGTACATAGGAGTCCAAATCAGTATGGACCGAAAGAGGTACAGAGTCTAAAAATTTTGACTATTGAGCAAACTAAAAATTAGTTCAAATAGGACAAATGTAAACAACAAAATTTTAGGGCAAATTTTATTGGGGCAATAAGATGGCCAATCCATTCAATGGCAGAGACATTTCAAAACCAGAACTTACAGGCATTAAGTTGAGCAAGTTATGAAGAGTAATCTGAAGTGGAACCTGAAAAAGCTTTGGAGGAAAAAGAGATGAAGATTTGAACCCAACTTTAAGATGGGTTATATTAGTTGCAGAAAGAGCTTTAATTCAATTAAATATTGAGCTTTCTCGAAGATGGGCTCACCCTAAGTGGTCATTAGTCTGCATCATGAGTAATTAGAAATCCTTAAGTTAGGGACATGCTAACTCATATCATTAATTTGTTTTGTTTGTCATTAGACTTCAATGAATTACTTCAAGATTATTACTAGAGCCTTTAGTACATAACCTTTAATATCGTTTGGGCATCAGTAAGACCCTCAGTGCGTGGTGATTCGGGCAACCAGTAAGACCTTCAGTGCATGGCTTTAATACCGTTCGAGCATCTGTAAGACCTCCAGTGCAGGTGATTCGAGCAGCCAGTAAGACCTTTAGTGCATGGATTTAATATAGTTCAAACATCTGTAAGACCTCCAGTGCAAGGTGATTCGGGCAACCGGTAAGACCTTCGATGCATGGCTTTAATATCGTTCGAGCATCTATAAGACCTCCAGTGCAGGGTGATTCGAGCAACCAGTAAGACCTTCAGTGCATGGATTTAATATAGTTCGAACATCTGTAAGACGTCCAGTGCAAGGTGATTCGGGCAACCAGTAAGACCTTCAGTGCATGGTTTTAATACCGTTCGAGCATCTGTAAGACCTCTAGTGCAGGGTGATTCGAGCAACCAGTAAGACCTTCAGTGCATGATATTATGACCTTCAGACCATCAATAAGACCTCCAGTGCTTGGTGATTTGAGAAAATTAGTATCGTTCAGACATTAGTAAGACCCTCAGTGCGCGGTGATTTGGGCAATTATTAAGACTTCTAGTGCACAACTCCCAGATTTTCAAGCCATCAGTAGGACCTTTAGTGCGTGGTGATTCAGGATCAAAAAGGGAAGTATGACAAAATTAGTGCTTTTTTGTCTTTACTCTATTCTTGTGTTACAAGAATGAGCAAAGAGGGGCAGCTGTAATCACTAATTTTGTTCGGGTTTTATTATATTCAGATTTTATTTTTTTTTTATTTTTTATTTTCAGGTGTTATTAATATTATTATTATTAATTATTATTATTAATAGTATTAATAAATATCAAAATATAAAAAATAGATCATAAATAAATAAAAAAAAAACCCAATATAAGTCCAATAATAATAGTCCAATACAAATTACAACCCAAAATTTTAAAAATAGAAGGCCCGATAAACCTAAACCCAATAACCCTAAAAACCCTAGTTTAACATATATGATAACCTAATCCTATTTTTTTATTTTTGCAGCCGCCTAAGGTCTAACCATTGGATCAGATCTGATCCAACGGTCCAGATCACGCCTGGAGATCCATCCAATGAAACTTGCAGCACAACGCCCGGATTCCTCGGCTTCACATGCGCGCGTGTGGTCCACACGCTCAACCGTTTGCCTCTCCGGCCACGTGGCGCCACCGCCGGCGATTCTGCTACCGTCGTTCAGCCACCGCCGGCAAAAAAGACGAAACAACATATCAAAGGGATTTGTTTCAGATATCAAATCTAATCCAATCAACCTCAAGCAATATATTAGGCTCATTTTATTCTTTTTATTATGCATGTATTTCGGATATAAATCCAAACCAAATCCTTGTAAAAAATTAGTTACGAATCAATAAAAAGGGGGCCTCAATCTTTGGAGGTAAAATTTTTCTTTTTAGTTCGAACAGAAAATAAAAAAACAAGAAATACAAAGAAAATTTAGGGGGTTTACCTTTGGTCTCGGGCTCCACTCGATAATAAGCCTCCGGTTTTTGAATCATCAGAAGGTGAATCGAAATTAGGAGATTGGGATTTCAACGATGATAAAGATTTTGTTTTCTAAATAAAAGAGGGGCTTAGATCTATTTTTTTTAAATACTTTTTTTGGGTTTTTTAGATCTCGGCACCGGTACACGGCGGCGCACGGCCTGAACTTGGAAACCTGCGGCGGCACTCGGTGTCTATGATGAACACCGGCGAAGGTGTTCATCTTATTTTAGAGGATTTTAAAAAATTTTGGTTTTTCATGTTTGCAAATGAAATAAATTTTTTTCAGTGGCTTTTATACTACCTGTTATAAAGACAAGTGGGTTAATTACATCATAAAATCCTCCGCCCTTTTAAAACTTTGCCCGCAATCCTTTCGTTTTTTTATCCTCTCCCGATCCTTGGAAGTTTTACAAGATTTTTAATTTCATCCCTTTTCCATTGATTTGATTTGATGATGAATGGGATATTCCCTCCTTTGGTCCCTGTTTGTTTAATTGATTTTTGCAATCGCCTAATTTCATAGTATCATTTTATTTTCTTTCCACACTTTTTTTTTTAATTTATTTCATTCCATGTTAGTCTCATTTAGTATTAATTTTTCCCGTAAATGCATCTGCATTCATTGCTTTTTAATTTTATATTATCTTTCTGTTTTTGTTCTTTAAGATTATATATTTTATTTAGGAAAATTCTACTATGCTCGACGAACACCGCTGAACACCACTAACGTTGAAAATCGCTGAACAGTATTAAATTGATTAATAAAAATTAAAAATCTCAATGACTCAACATATAATTATAAATTATTTAAAATAAAATTTCAATTAAATTATTTTTCAAATATATTATTTTTAAAATTTTTCAAAATAATTGGATCAAATACCAACCTTAGCCAATTTAAAAAATAAAAAACCCTAAAACCCTAAACCTAAATCCTAAACCTCCTCTACATCGTGAAGAAGAGATTGAAATTGCAACCTTGGAATGGAAATCTTGGCCGACTCTGACCTTATTATCTAAAGAAATTAAACCACGCAATCCAGAGAAGCTACCAATAGTCAATCCAGGTGTTCTTAAAGTGCACATCATTTTAGCAGACCTTTTCGATTTTCCAGATTATTTGGACGGACCATGACTTCGACTGGTAACTAGAGCAGGAACAACAGCCGATCGAGCCAAGAGTTTAGGCTTTAGGGTTTATGATTTCGGATTTTGGGTTTAGAATTTATAATTTATGTTTAGTTTTTTTAATTGACAAAGGTTGATATTTAATCCAATTATTTTAAATAATATATATGAAAAATAATTTAATTAAAATTTTATTTTAAATAATTTATAATTATATATTGAGTCCTTGAGTTTTTTAATCTTTATTAATCAATTTAATGGTGGTCAGCGATGTTCAGCGTTAGTGGTATTCAGCGGTGTTCGACGAGCGTGGTAGAGTCATCCTTTTATTTATCATTTATGTTACCTTTTTATAGTACTTAAATTTGGTAGTAATCTATATATAGTCTTTATTTCTATATCTTTTTACCCATACATACATTACCGTATTGTTTCATATATTTATATTTACTATTATAAAGTTGTAGTAATCCATTTATAGTCTTATCATTTTTTTTCTTTGTTATATATATTATATGTGTATTAGTTTATATATTATTTATTATATTTATTATATCATGCTTTTATATTAAGTATATATATACGTGTGTGCGCTATAAGTATGTTATATAATATATATCATATTGTTCTATGAGTTATATAAATATATATGTATATGCTTTCATATTATGTATATATATAATTATAAATTTATAACATATGTATTATATTATATTTAGTGTGATATATTATTATTATGAAATATATTATTTTATTACTACCATATATGTTATATATATGTGTGTGTATTAGTATGTATTTTATATGTAACATGCATATTATGTATATTATATATATTTTATGTGTATAATTTTATATATTTTATTTGTTAATATATATATTGTATATTACGGTTTTTATTTTTATGTATATATGTATTTAACCGTATTTACATTTATTTGTTTTTTTTATCTTGTAAATGTTTTTTTTCATCTCATTGTTTTTTTTTAAATCTAGCTCTCATTCTGGTATTCTAGTGGGAGTGTCATCTCAATTTTCGAGTGTCATCTCTTTTGGTACCGTGAACCGAGGCAATGATTTAAATTGTCACGCATTTTAAGTTTTTAAATTAAATTGAATTTTAATTATTTTTAATAAATACGATACAAACTCTTTAGATACTAATTTTTTGGCGTAGCGGGGTGCTAACCCTTCCCGTGCATAACTGACTCCAAACTCGTTTTCTTGGTTTCAATTATTTTAGGTGTTCGGTCTACCAATTTTAAACGATCGGTGGCGACTCTCTCAATTTTATTTTAAAATACGATTTTTTTCAAAATTTCCCTCTTAAACATTTTCCAAAAATTCTTTAATTAAAAAAGGGAAACTTGTAAATTTTGTAAAATATTTTTAGTCGCTACAAGCCTCTAGCACCGGCTTTGGACCTTCAAAAAAGTGATGGCGGAGAGGCAGCTCCGCATCTGAGAAAAGCTCAAAGTACGAAATTCATCAAACGTTTCGGGTCCGTCACAGCTCTAACATTTTCAGCCAAGCACAAAAATACAAGCGGAAGGTTGATCTGTAACCTCTCGGGTACGAGGGCATGTTTAAGAGCTTTATATTTTCCCTCAATTGAAGGAAAATGATTAATTCAACGTATAATACACGTTTTTAGTTGAGAAGTAGGACATCAATTCAACAATAATGGAAGGGGGGGTTTAGTTTTTGGACAGGGCAGAGCAGCAGGAACCGGACACGTCCGTTGTTCCAAAGTTAGTTTGATAGGGCAATGGGGGACCAAATGCCTTGAATATTAGGCAAATTATTTAAAAGAAAATGGTCAGATATCTCCAACCACTCGCATTGATTCTTTGAATAATTGAACTGCTATAAACCAGTATTTGATCTAGTCATAGACCGGAGCTTTCTTTGAACTTCTTCTCAAATTTCAGAAGAGACTGAAACACTGACGAGCTAATAGCTGGAAAAAGAATAAGACCGTAGATTTGTCGTTGTTCGGTTTCGTCATGTTAAGCTGTTTGTTGTTTTCTCGTACACCCCAACATGTCAGAATTTTTGACGCTGGTTCCGTCTTAAAACATGAATTTAATCTTGTAACATCTAATCTCCAAGTCCGGTTTATCAGCAAGAAAATATCAACAATCATTATCTAACCATCTTATTCAATGCTACTCTGAAACATCACGTATCCTGTTTACATAGAGCCCTGTTTATAAGGTCTCGATAGTGTATGTAATACCCTTAACGTATATTCGATAATTAAATACACATTAAGGATGTTATTAAATTATTTAACTGATTTCCTGACTTGTAATTTAAAAAAAAACATCTGACTTAAAACTAATTTATAAAATAATCCTTTCTCGACTATTGAAGTATTCATAGCCTATTTGCAGATTACTATTTTTGACCCTGAATTGATTTATAAAACATATTAGTCAGTTATTAAAATAAGTACATAACTCAGGGTAAAAACTAGGCATACTGCCTAGGCCTTTTCTTTGAATTTAAAATCATTACGCAGTAAACAACATTTGAAATTTTAACTTTTAAAACAACTAACGAATAAACTGATACATGTCCACTAAAGAATATCATAAATTAGAATGTCTTACTGGTGTTTGGCAGATTGCAGCTTGATTAACATGCTTGACTCCTCTTTCTGTAAGTTTCCAATAACCTACGTGTGAAACATCACACACTAAGTATTCACTTAGTGAGGCAACTATAATTAAAAATAAATAGTTTCAATGTAAAGAATCATATAAAGTAGACTTATCAAAGTCATTCCTCTGTCATATAACAGTGCAATACATTTCCTGCAAAATGGCAAGTGATTCCAGTACAACTTATATCATATCATAAAACAAGTATAAATTTCATGTTCTTAGTATTTATTAGTCATCATGTAATCATTTGCAATATAACATTCCTTTAGAAATAGCCCAAAGTATATAATATGAGATCAAGGTACTCGAGTCACATGAATAAGACACTTGCGTGTCTAACTTATACTTGTAATTGAGTACGTACTCGAGAACGCTCTTTGCTCCTCATAAAAGCACCTCTTTAGTGCACTTGGCACTATGAGCTTGGATCCCCAGGGTGCAACACCAAGGGCTTGGGTCCCCAAGGTGGAAATGACACCGTAGTGCCTAACTTGAACATGACAGATGAGTACGTACATTGAGGACGCTCTTTGCTCCTCATTAAAGCACCTCGTTAGTGCCATTAGCACTATGGGCTTGGATCCCCAGGGTGCAACACCAAGGGCTTGGGTCCCCAAGATGGGTGTGACACCGTAGTAGTCACAAAAACATGTAATCATATCATAACTTGTGTGATGCAGTTGTTAATGACTCTATGGCATGCCAACTATACCATGGACTCTCATAAATAAATACTTGGGCATTTCATTTCATTATCAATCAATCATCATCATTCATGTAAATGGGCAAATTCATATCCCATATTTCATCATAATTTTCATATATACTTGCCATTCTATATTATGCATCAACATAAATCATATAAGTCGATATTAGGCAGTTCATACCCAATATCTAAATCCGATTTATCTTAGATAAATCTTTATACCATATCAATGTATCACATGTGCCATTTAATATTTCATACCATTTGCATAACTTTGATCAACATACATTTTCATTAATATCAAGGTTGACTTATCTCAAGTCTTCCTCATATCAGATATATAAAATAGGTAAAAATGCACTCACCTTGGCCACTTAACATGATGCCTCACTAAGTCCTAGTTCGATCCTTTCTTTCATAGTAACTCGAACCTTCTCTGATTCGAACTTGAACCCATTATCACATAAATACAATAAAATATTTGTTAGACTCAAATCTAACAATACCTTAAACTTGCCTTTTAACATAATCATTCGAAAATAAAATTTCCAATTAATTTTCTTTCTTCCCAGTACTTTTCAAAAACTCATTATTGTCCTTAGTGACCATTTTGAACCTCAAAATATTTATTCATGCTTAAATAGTAATTATTCCAAAGATTCCTTTTGTTATATACTAACTTTCTTTCTTTACCCTTTTTAACCATTAACCTATACTTAAATGACATTTCAGTCACTAACTTCACAAATGTACTTGATTTTATGCTTAAATTAACCAATTAAGCATTTCTAAAAATTTTAGGAAATTTTTCTCTTTATCTTAGGACCTTGACCAAATTGGTCCCGTAAAAAAATTTCTTGGTCGAAATGGCCCTTCATCTTTATTTCACTTGTCAGTTCAATCCCTTTCTTACTAAATTAAATTCTAACTTTTACATACATATTCAAATCAAATACTTGCATACTAAAAAATTTTCAACATTTTTCCTCTATTTTTCTTCCTTGGCCGAATTGACCACTAACCTTCCAAAGGTTTGCATTTTGATCATTTACCTCCCCAACATACTTAGTTTGATAATTCCAACTAATATCCATTAATGGAATATTAAACTAAAAATTTAAGAATCATCTCCTTCATCTCTTCCTCAAACCAAAATGGTCCTCTATTTCACATACATTTTTATTTTGGTCCAAATTACCAAATTAAGCTAGCATTATTATAATCTCATCAAATCCAATGCTAGAATAAAATTTCAAAATAATTTCCCTTAATTAGGCA